>CM046951.1:46821553-48021553 GCA_025698515.1 Gossypium sturtianum
TAACAAGTCTAAAGAACTTTTATCGGATGTTAATAATAAATTAGATCAAGTTATTAATAATAATAATATAGAATCGGATTTAGATTTAGGACCTTTATATTATGGTAATAGTAATGTAATATTAGCTTTATCGGATGAAGATGAGTCTTGGATGAATCTTCTACCTATCATAATATTAAAAAGAAAAACAAAAAGAGAAAAGTTAAAAAACAAGAAAAATATGATTTTGACTCTTATAAAACTTTAATAGAACATTGGAAAAACCAATTTTCTAAAACAAAAGATAAGAATGAACAAGTAGAATATTTAAAATTAATAGAAGAACTTTATGAAAAACCATAAAGATCTATTTACAAAATATAATTATCACTATATGTTAAATTATGATACTACAGAAGGTAGTAGTAGTTCTGATAATTCTAATGTAGATATTAATGTCACTAGTCATAATTCTGATGAAGAAAAAACTTCAACAGAAGAGGATGAAAATATAGAAATTCCTGAACCAATGGATACTGAACAACCAGATCCATATGATTATGAAATACCGAAACCTAGGGAAATTGATAAACAAGATCCTTATGGTAAAAGAAAGATAGATTCAGATCTTCAAACAGATGATTATCTGAGATCTATTAATAAAAATTATGAAAAGTTTGAAAATACAACTAGAATATTTGATAATCAATATTGGAAAAACCAATATTTACCTATTGAACTAAAACCAGTTCATTTTACTAATAAATTAGATAAAATATCTAATAATAAAAAAATAAAAGATAAACCAATAATTCAACAAATGAAACTTGGGAAAAAAGATATTATTACATTTTCACATTTCCAACCCAGGAAATATTATACTTATATTGAAATCTCGTTTCAGTTTAGAGAATATAATTCATATTCTTTAAATGCTCTATTAGATACAGGAGCTACAACTAGTAGTCTGTAGAAAATGCTATTCCATCGAAAAAGTGGGAACTTATGAGAAATCCAATAAGAGCTGTATTGGAGTAGATGGTAATGAAACTTTAATTCTTTTAAAGCAAAAAATATACCAATCTACATAAACAATGTAAGATTTGTGATACCTAAAATATTATGTTTTCATGAAATGCATGGAGATATATTATTAGGTAATAATTTTATATATCAACATTTACCATTTTCTATTGATAAAAATTTTGTTATATTAACTATGAAAAAACTTGATAGAAATACCCTTAGTTGAAAACCATAAATTTATTTGTGATAAAGATTTTCACCTTCTAAGAAAGAACATGTTAAACAACTTGAAACAAATCATTGGTTGTTTAAAATATTAGAAAATAATTTTAGTGAAGAACCATTAAAATTATGGAAAAATAGTCCTAGATATTGTACTATTAAATTAGAAAATCCTAATAAAATTATTAGAGTAAAACCTATGATCTATACTAAACAAGATATAGATGAATTTGATATACAAATAAAAGAATTATTAGAAAAAGGATTAATAGAAGAAACTAATAGTCCACATTCTAGTCCTGCTTTTATGGTAAGAAACCATGCGAAATAAAAAGAGGAAAAGCTAGAATGGTTATTAATTATAAAAGATTAAATCAAAATACTATTTTTGATGGTTATTTTATTCAAGAAAAGAAGTTTTAATAAATCAAGCTAAACAAGCAAAATATTTTAGTAAATTTGACTGTAAATCAGGATTCTGGCAAATTATGCTAACAGAAGAATCTAAACCATTAACAGCTTTTAGTGCTCCTAATGGACATTATCAATGGAGAGTAATGCCATTTGGACTCTGTAATGCTGATTGCTGAAAATTTCTTAGCTATCTATGAAAAGAATTATTAGCCTTATGGATAGAAAAAGTTGGAGAATGGACAACTGTCCCCATAAAAACCCAACAAAGGGAAAACAATAAGTCCTAAACAAGGATTTATTACTATACTGCTCAAGTACCATTTTATCCTAATCAAGGATATTATGTACCATATCCAATGGTAAACCAATCATTCGAACACAATCACCAACCCAGGTGAGATTTTCTAATTGGTCTCAAGATCCAAATTCGGCATCACAAACCAGATTATCTTTGAAATTATAAAACAAACAGAAAGATTTGTTGAAACAACAACAAATTCACGAAATTAAAGATTTTTATAATCCGGATTACCTCGGAATATTATAATTTTATAAACAAAATATGGAAAACCCATATTTACGATCAAAGAGCAAATTTCGAAAAAACTCTTACACAGTTTTCACAATTTTTAGTTGAAAAAACAACTAAAGAAAATGAATCTCATGATTTATTATTTAAATCATTTTATACAGAGAGATTGGGATGAAATCCTAATCGAATATATAGATATTAAGGAGATAAACAATCTTCTTGATATATTCCAATATTTTATTAATAAAGGAACAAACAGTCCTATTATTAATAAAATGTTTAGAATATGTCTATATAATAAATGTAGACAAATTCTACCACAAGAATTATTTTCAAAAATAGAGAGAGCTATTTGCAACCAAAGCAAGCTCAATTTATAGAAACTTTTTCAAAATATTTTTACAAGCTTATGTTTTTACTAATGATATAGGAGAACAATTTCCTACTATCAAATTTAGGCTTAATCATGAACCATTTGATATAACCAGATATTGAATGGGGATTTGTTAAAGAAATAACAGATCCAAAATCTTTCTTTTCATTTATTAAAAGATTTTCTGCTATATAGTAAAATCTAGATTAACAAATTTTGTTGATATAGATGATTTTGTCTATTATTTTCATATAGAAATATGTAGTTTCATAGGTATTGCTTGAGAAAGAAAAATTTTATCACCATATCAAATTTGGAATCTTCGTACTATGTTTTTTGGGAAAAGCCCTTTCAGTAGTAGAAGAAGACCAACAACACTTGGCAAAAATCATTGACAAGTGTTATAATAATTTTCCAATTATCAAATCCAAGCCGGAATTGATATGATAACCATGGCCCACATCTTCTTCATCAAGAAACTTATTTATTCGGACCGATGGAAAAAGAATTCTAGCATATGACACTCGGAAGAACCCGGGAAGAAAAGAAATAGAGAAGCTGTTCAGCTATTAAAAAGATAGCGGACATGGAGATAGATGATTATCCGCTAGCAACGGAGATCAAAGACACGTGGGAAAGCTGGAATACACCAGTTCCTTCACCAGAGTCATTACACCTTGATGAAATCGAGGAGATGAATCTGAGAAATATCCAAGAAGGATAAAGACAAATCCAAAAAAGGAGAAATTTAATTATTGGATGTGACAATCCATCACCATCCATAGAAGATGATGCAAGCAATGATGTAAGAAGTCATCAAGAAGTCATCAATGATGTAAGCAATGATGCAAACAGCAATTATTGCAAGAAAATTGTAGAAACAACTACATCAATTTTGTCAGATTCAGAAGGCTACGTAGAAGCAACTATCGAGCCAATAATAAAGTCATCCTTATCAGGATACTGTGCGGACTTCAATTGTAAATAAATTAGAGTTTAGAATTTACACTATAAATAGGAGTTGTTGTAGCCTAAACAAGGCATCGAAAAATAGAAATAGCTTTTTAGAATTAGTGATTCTCTTGTATACTCTTTCTCTCAAGATATCAAGAGAAATCCTTCCTTTGTAAATTATCTACTATCTTCTCTTGTAAAATAAAATCTACGATATTATAATAGCCTTCCGTTTGTGCATAGATCCCTCCCTCCCCACATAATTGGTATCGAGAGGAGCCGGAGTAACGATTTACGAGTTCTAATATCGTAGTAATCATTGTAAGTTTCTATCTTTTATCTTCAATTCTGTTTGTTTTATTGTTGTTTTATCTTAAAACCCATATATACATGTGATTCTGTCTTCTTGTTGCCGTTTAGTCCGAGTGGGGCGTTGTAGGCGTTAGTGAAGACGTTTAAGACACAGACGGTTTTAGGTACCAGAGATAAAAAAACATGGAACAAATGGATTGTTTATACAAAGATAAAACTTGTAATCATACTATGCATATAGACTCTAAGAATGAAAATAATATTTAGGCTCTTAGTAAAGGTATCAATAGTTTAATAGATATGACATCTATATATTTTAATAAATTATATACTAAGGTTAGTAAAATAGAAGAAAAAGTAGATAATATGGGAGAAGTAATCGATTTAGATTTGAATAACAAGTCTAAAGAACTTTTATCGAGATGTTAATAATAAATTAGATCAAGTTATTAATAATAATAATATAGAATCGGATTTAGATTTAGGACCTTTATATTATGGTAATAGTAATGTAATATTAGCTTTATCGGATGAAGATGAGTCTTGGATGAATCTTCTACCTATCATAATATTAAAAAGAAAAACAAAAAGAGAAAAAGTTAAAAACAAGAAAAATATGATTTTGAATCTTATAAAACTTTAATAGAACATTGGAAAAACCAATTTTCTAAAACAAAAGATAAGAATGAACAAGTAGAATATTTAAAATTAATAGAAGAACTTTATGAAAAACATAAAGATCTATTTACAAAATATAATTATCACTATATGTTAAATTATGATACTACTGAAGGTAGTAGTAGTTACGATAATTCTAATGTAGATATTAATGTCACTAGTCATAATTACGATGAAGAAAAAACTTCAAATGAAGAGGATGAAAATATAGAAATTCTGAACCAATGGATCTTGAACAACCGGATCCATATGATTATGAAATACCAAAACCTAGGGAAATTGATAAACAAGATCCTTATGGTAAAAGAAAGATAGATTCAGATCTTCAAACAGATGATTATCCGAGATCTATTAATAAAAATTATGAAAAGTTTGAAAATACAACTAGAATAATAGGTAATCAAATAGATTATATAGCTACTAATGAGATAAAATCTGAAAACACAGGTGAATCTAGTCATCCTATACCTATACCATATAGGGTAGATGATTTAAATAAAAGAAGTGTTGCTCAAGGAGGAATATATTTAGATTTAACTAATATTCCTTTATCAGACTATGAAAAAACCATAGATGATTGGGCACAATCTATGACTATTGTTGTAAACAACAACAGTAATACTTGGTCAAAAGAAAAGTTTTTAAATTACTTTGTAGGAACATTTCAAGGAGATGTTCTACAATTTCTCAGACGATGGGAAGAATCGAGAAAGGAAAAGAACAAAAAGGTCAACTTATTAATCAAATAAGTACTCCTAAAGATTTACTAAAAGGGTTAACTTCAATTCTAAAAACAGAATTTTGTGGTTATACTAATAAAAAAGATCAGGATAGCCAATCCAGTTATATCTTATCAAAATTAAAATTATGTGACATAAGATATTTAGAAGAATTTTCTAAAAATTTCTTCATGAATATCAAAAGTTAAAAATGATAGTATAGAATTTTGGAAAAACCAATATTTTCATAAATTACCACCACCTTGGGATGAGATATGTATTAATAAATATACTTCTTATATATATAAACATAGTCAAAATTCAGGAATAGAAATAGCAAATATAGACACTATAGGTAATAGAATTAATTTTGCTAAAGAAAGAATAATTTTACATTGTCTACAAAGTAAGGCGGCTAAACAAGTCAAAAATAAACTGAGTCATAAATATTGTACCAAGATGTTAGAAAATGAATGGGAGTTTGGATGTAATCCTATACGCCTAAAAACCTATAAAAACATAAAAATATAAATTAGCTAGATGGAAACCGAGTAATAAAAATTATACTCGTAATAATAATAATAATAATAATAAAAAAAAAAAAAATTTGTTAGGAGAAAAACTTCTAATACTAAAAACAAATTTGTAAATGTTTCATTTGTGATGAAGAAGGTCATATAGCAACAAATTGTCCTAACAAAGGAAAAAGTGCTAGAAAAATGATTAAAAATCTTGAAGAACAAGATTTAGAAGTATGTTTAAGTGAGGAAATCAATCCCTCTACTGAAATAGTATATGAATTAATATCGAAACAGATTACGATACTAATTACAAGATGAATATATTTCTATGTTAGGAACTAGTTCTAATCATCAATTAGAAGAAATTCCAAAATCTGAACAACAGGATATTAAATTAGGAAATTTAATCGGAGAAGAAACAGACTTTTACGATGAAATAATAGATAAAATTACTAAAAATCATATTTCTAAAGAAGAAATTTATAAAATATCTAAGTTTAAAATATGGTCACAAAGACACATAGAAAAAATTAGCGGTAACACGATCGCTAAAGATACTAAAGGTGGATTAACAAATCCCTTTATTTACTAAGGATAAAATAAAAAGGATTAGGAAAAAATCCTCAGGTTAGATACATACATTTAGGAATAATTATGATAACGATTAGAGCTTTATTTAGAAAAGGTCATGATATTCCTATTATAGCAAAAGATTATTAGATAAAAGATTTGAAAATCCAATAAAAGCACTTATTGGAGGAATTCAATCTAATTTACATACAGGAGTTATAGGATTTAAAGTTAAACCAAATTACTTTATCTCTATAACAGACCCTCTAATAGAAGAGTGTCTATGTCTTAGAATTCGGACAAAAAATTCGACGTATTAGTGATTTAGTGAAGATCTAGCAATAAGTTTGGACTTCTATTAATGAATATACTAATACAGATAGAAGTAGAAATAAAAGAAATCAATAATAAAATAATTGAGCTTTTTGAGCCTAATAAGTTTACTACTGAAATACAACCAAAATTATTACATCTAAAAGATTTATCAATTCCAAAAGATTGGATGATAGAAAGGGTTAATAATGCAAGTACTTCTAAACCAATAAGTACTATAGAATATATGTCATCTGGTGACAAGTTATATTTTAAAAATAATCTGATTACTAATACAGATGATAATTTAGTTTTACCCTCTAATTCTCAACCCAAGAAGAGGAGGATAATATAAGTACTTCGACACCAATAGGTATGAAAACAGTTCATATTCCTATTTTTCCTACTACACCTAGTAGAAATTCTAGAAACACTAGAATAGAAGATATACAATTTTCAGTAGAAGATATTATTAACAATAAATATATTCAAATTACATTGCATAATGAATATAAAAAATATTCTTTACATGCTTTATTAGATACAGGAGCTACAACCAGAGTAGTTGTAAAAAGAATGCTATTCGAAAAATATTGGAAACACAGAAAAAGACAATAAAAATTAATGGAGTAGATGGTAATAAAACCAATATCTATTATAAAGCAAAAAATATACCAATCTACATAAATAATGTTAGATTTAAAATTCCAAAAATATTATGTTTTCCTAATATGAATGGTGATATTTTATTGGGAAATAATTTTATAAATCAATATTTACCATTTTCTATTGATAAAAAATCAGTTATGTTATCTATAGAAAAAACTTCTATAGAAATCCCATTAGTAGAAAATCCTAAATTTATTTGTACTAATGATTGCTGAATTTCTTAGCAGGCCTTATGGATAGAGGTAAAAAACCTCTAGAAAAAGTTGGAGAATGGACAACTATCCATAAAAAACCCAACAAAGGGAAAACAATAAGTCCTAAACAAGGATTTATTACTATACCTGCTCAAGTACCATTTTATCCTAATCAAGGATATTATGTACCATATCCAATGGTAAACCAATCATTCGGAACACAATCACCAACCCAGGTGAGATTTTCTAATTGGTCTCAAGATCCAAATTCGGCATCACAAACCAGTTATCTTTGAAATTATAAAACAAATGAAAGATTTGTTGAAACAACAACAAATTCCTGAAATCAAAGATTTTTATAATCCGAGATTACCTCGGAATATTATAATTTTATAAACAAAATATGGAAAACCCATATTTCGATCAAAGAGCAAATTTGAAAAAAACTCTTACACAGTTTCACAATTTTTAGTTGAAAAAACAACTAAAGAAAATGAATCTCATGATTTATTACTTAAATCATTTTATACTGAGATTGGGATGAAATCCTAATCGAATATATAGATATTAAGGAGATAAACAATCTTCTTGATATATTCCAATATTTTATTAATAAAGGAACAAACAGTCTATTATTAATAAAATGTTTAGAATATGTCTATATAATAAATGTAGACAAATTCTACCACAAGAATTATTTTCAAAAATAGAGAGAGCTATTTGCAACCAAAGAAGCTCAATTTATAGAAACTTTTTCAAAATATTTTTACAAGCTTATGTTTTTACTAATGATATAGGAGAACAATTTCCTACTATCAAATTTAGGCTTAATCATGAACCATTTGATATAACCAGTATTGAATGGGGATTTGTTAAAGAAATAACAGTCCAAAATCTTTCTTTTCATTTATTAAAAGATTTTCCTGCTATAGTAAAATCTAGATTAACAAATTTTGTTGATATAGATGATTTTGTCTATTATTTTCATATAGAAATATGTAGTTTCATAGGTATTCTTGAGAAAGAAAAATTTTATCAGCCATATCAAATTTGGAATCTTCGTACTATGTTTTGGAAAAGCCCTTTTCAGTAGTAGAAGAAGACCAACAACACTTGGCAAAAATCATTGACAAGTGTTATAATAATTTTTCAATTATCAAATCCAAGCCGAATTGATATGATAACCATGGCCCACATCTTCTTCATCAAAAAACTTATTTATTACGGACCGATGGAAAAAGAATTCTAGCATATGACACTTGGAAGAACCGGGAAGAAAGAAATAGAGAAGTCGTTCAGCTATTAAAAAGATAGCGGACATGGAGATAGATGATTATCCGCTAGCAACGGAGATCAAAGACACGTGGGAAAGCTGGAATACACCAGTTCCTTCACGAGTCATTACACCTTGATGAAATCGAGGAGATGAATCGAGAAATATCCAAGAAGGATAAAGACAAATCCAAAAAGGAGAAATTTAATTATTGGATGTGACAATCCATCACCATCCATAGAAGATGATGCAAGCAATGATGTAAGAAGTCATCAAGAAGTCATCAATGATGTAAGCAATGATGCAAACAACAATTATTGCAAGAAAATTGTAGAAACAACTACATCAATTTTGTCGATTCGGAAGGCTACGTAGAAGCAACTATCGAGCCAATAATAAAGTCATCCTTATCGGGATCTTGTGCGGACTTCAATTGTAAATAAATTAGAGTTTAGAATTTACACTATAAATAGGAGTTGTTGTAGCCTAAACAAGGCATCGAAAAATAGAAATAGCTTTTTAGAATTAGTGATTCTCTTGTATACTCTTTCTCTCAAGATATCAAGAGAAATCCTTCCTTTGTAAATTATCTACTATCTTCTCTTGTAAAATAAAATCTACGATATTATAATAGCCTTCCGTTTGTGCATAGATCCCTCCCTCCCCCACTGTGTTGGTATCGAGGAGCCCCGAGATAACGATTTACGGAGTTCTAATATCGTAGTAATCATTGTAAGTTTCTATCTTTTATCTTCAATTCTGTTTGTTTTATTGTTGTTTTATCTTAAAACCCATATATCTGTGATTCTGTCTTCTTGTTGCCGTTTAGTCCGAGTGGGACGTTGTAGGCGTTGAGTGAAGACGTTTAAGACACAGACGGTTTTAGGTACCAGAGATAAAAAACATGGAACAAATGGATTGTTTATACAAAGATAAAACTTGTAATCATACTATGCATATAGACTCTAAGAATGAAAATAATATTTCGGCTCTTAGTAAAGGTATCAATAGTTTAATAGATATGACATCTATATATTTTAATAAATTATATACTAAGGTTAGTAAAATAGAAGAAAAAGTAGATAATATGGGAGAAGTGGCGATTTAGATTTGAATAACAAGTCTAAAGAACTTTTATCGATGTTAATAATAAATTAGATCAAGTTATTAATAATAATAATATAGAATCGGATTTAGATTTAGGACCTTTATATTATGGTAATAGTAATGTAATATTAGCTTTATCGGATGAAGATGAGTCTTGGATGAATCTTCTACCTATCATAATATTAAAAAGAAAAACAAAAAGAGAAAAAGTTAAAAACAAGAAAAAAATATGATTTTGAATCTTATAAAACTTTAATAGAACATTGGAAAAACCAATTTTCTAAAACAAAAGATAAGAATGAACAAGTAGAATATTTAAAATTAATAGAAGAACTTTATGAAAAACATAAAGATCTATTTACAAAATATAATTATCACTATATGTTAAATTATGATACTACTGAAGGGTAGTAGTAGTTACGATAATTCTAATGTAGATATTAATGTTACTAGTCATAATTACGATGAAAAAACTTCAAATGAAGAGGATGAAAATATAGAAATTCTGAACCAATGGATCTTGAACAACCAGATCCATATGATTATGAAATACCAAACCTAGGGAAATTGATAAACAAGATCCTTATGGTAAAAGAAAGATAGATTCAGATCTTCAAACAGATGATTATCTGAGATCTATTAATAAAAATTATGAAAAGTTTGAAAATACAACTAGAATAATAGGTAATCAAATAGATTATATAGCTACTAATGAGATAAAATCTGAAAACACAGTGTGAATCTAGTCATCCTATACCTATACCATATAGGGTAGATGATTTAAATAAAAGAAGTGTTGCTCAAGGAGGAATATATTTAGATTTAACTAATATTCCTTTATCAGACTATGAAAAAACCATAGATGATTGGGCACAATCTATGACTATTGTTGTAAACAACAACAGTAATACTTGGTCAAAAGAAAAGTTTTTAAATTACTTTGTAGGAACATTTCAAGGAGATGTTCTACAATTTCTCAGACGATGGGAAGAATCTGAGAAAGGAAAAAAAACAAAAAAGGTCAACTTATTAATCAAATAAGTACTCCTAAAGATTTACTAAAAGGGTTAACTTCAATTCTAAAAACAGAATTTTGTGGTTATACTAATAAAAAAGATCAGGATAGCCAATCCAGTTATATCTTATCAAAATTAAAATTATGTGACATAAGATATTTAGAAGAATTTTCTAAAAAATTTCTTCATGAATATCAAAAGTTAAAAAATGATAGTATAGAATTTTGGAAAAACCAATATTTTCATAAATTACCACCACCTTGGGATGAGATATGTATTAATAAATATACTTCTTATATATATAAACATAGTCAAAATTCAGGAATAGAAATAGCAAATATAGACACTATAGGTAATAGAATTAATTTTGCTAAAGAAAGAATAATTTTACATTGTCTACAAAGTAAGGCGGCTAAACAAGTCAAAAATAAATGAGTCATAAATATTGTACCAAGATGTTAGAAAATGAATGGGAGTTTGGATGTAATCCTATACGCCTAAAACCTATAAAAACATAAAAAATATAAATTAGCTAGATGGAAACCGAGTAATAAAAATTATACTCGTAATAATAATAATAATAATAATAAAAAAAAAAAATTTGTTAGGAAAAACTTCTAATACTAAAAAAACAAATTTGTAAATGTTTCATTTGTGATGAAGAAGGTCATATAGCAACAAATTGTCCTAACAAAGGAAAAAGTGCTAGAAAAATGATTAAAAATCTTGAAGAACAAGATTTAGAAGTATGTTTAAGTGAGGAAATCAATCCTACTGAAATAGTATATGAATTAATATCGAAAGCAGTTACGATACTAATTACGAAGATGAATATATTTCTATGTTAGGAACTAGTTCTAATCATCAATTAGAAGAAATTCCAAAATCTGAACAACGAGGATATTAAATTAGGAAATTTAATCGGAGAAAAAGCAGACTTTTACGATGAAATAATAGATAAAATTACTAAAAATCATATTTCTAAAGAAGAAATTTATAAAATATCTAAGTTTAAAATATGGTCACAAAGACACATAGAAAAAATTAGCGGTAACACGATCGCTAAAGATACTAAAGGTGGATTAACAAAATCCCTTTATTTACTAAGGATAAAATAAAAGGATTAGGAAAAAATATCCTCAGGTTAGATACATACATTTAGGAATAATTATGATAACGATTAGAGCTTTATTTAGAAAAGGTCATGATATTCCTATTATAGCAAAAGGTATTATTAGATAAAAGATTTGAAAATCCAATAAAAGCACTTATTGGAGAATTCAATCTAATTTACATACAGGAGTTATAGGATTTAAAGTTAAACCAAATTACTTTATCTCTATAACAGACCCTCTAATAGAAGAGTGTCTATGTCTTAGAATTCGGACAAAAATTACGATATTAGTGATTTAGTGAAGATCTAGCAATAAGTTTGGACTTCTATTAATGAATATACTAATACAAAGTAAGTAGAAATAAAAGAAATCAATAATAAAATAATTGAGCTTTTGAGCCTAATAAGTTTACTCTGAAATACAACCAAAATTATTACATCTAAAAGATTTATCAATTCCAAAAGATTGGATGATAGAAAGGGTTAATAATGCAAGTACTTCTAAACCAATGAAGTACTATAGAATATATGTCATCTGGTGACAAGTTATATTTTAAAAATAATCGATTACTAATACTGGATGATAATTTAGTTTTACCCTCTAATTCTCAACCCAAGAAGAGGAGGATAATATAAGTACTTCGACACCAATAGGTATGAAAACAGTTCATATTCCTATTTTTCCTACTACACCTAGTAGAAATTCTAGAAACACTAGAATAGAAGATATACAATTTTCAGTAGAAGATATTATTAACAATAAATATATTCAAATTACATTGCATAATGAATATAAAAAATATTCTTTACATGCTTTATTAGATACAGGAGCTACAACCGTGTAGTTGTAAAAAGAATGCTATTCGAGAAAAATATTGGAAACACAGTAAAAAACAATAAAAATTAATGGAGTAGATGGTAATAAAACCAATATCTATTATAAAGCAAAAAATATACCAATCTACATAAATAATGTTAGATTTATAATTCCAAAAATATTATGTTTTCCTAATATGAATGGTGATATTTTATTGGGAAATAATTTTATAAATCAATATTTACCATTTTCTATTGATAAAAAATCAGTTATGTTATCTATAGAAAAAACTTCTATAGAAATCCCATTAGTAGAAAATCCTAAATTTATTTGTACTAATGATTGCTGAATTCTTAGCAGGCCTTATGGATAGAGGTAAAAACCTCTAGAAAAGTTGGAGAATGGACAATTGTCCATAAAAAACCCAACAAAGGGAAAACAATAAGTCCTAAACAAGGATTTATTACTATACCTGCTCAAGTACCATTTTATCCTAATCAAGGATATTATGTACCATATCCAATGGTAAACCAATCATTCGGAACACAATCACCAACCCAGGTGAGATTTTCTAATTGGTCTCAAGATCCAAATTCGGCATCACAAACCGATTATCTTTGAAATTATAAAACAAGCAGAAGATTTGTTGAAACAACAACAAATTCCTGAAATTAAAGATTTTTATAATCCGGATTACCTCTGGAATATTATAATTTTATAAACAAAATATGGAAAACCCATATTTACGATCAAAGAGCAAATTTTTGAAAAACTCTTACAGTTTTTCACAATTTTTAGTTGAAAAAACAACTAAAGAAAATGAATCTCATGATTTATTATTTAAATCATTTTTATACAGAGAGATTGGGATGAAATCCTAATCGAATATATAGATATTAAGGAGATAAACAATCTTCTTGATATATTCCAATATTTTATTAATAAAGGAACAAACAGTCCTATTATTAATAAAATGTTTAGAATATGTCTATATAATAAATGTAGACAAATTCTACCACAAGAATTATTTTCAAAAATAGAGAGAGCTATTTGCAACCAAAGAAGCTCAATTTATAGAAACTTTTTCAAAATATTTTTACAAGCTTATGTTTTTACTAATGATATAGGAGAACAATTTCCTACTATCAAATTTAGGCTTAATCATGAACCATTTGATATAACCAGTATTGAATGAGGATTTGTTAAAGAAATAACAGTCCAAAATCTTTCTTTTCATTTATTAAAAGATTTTCCTGCTATAGTAAAATCTAGATTAACAAATTTTGTTGATATAGATGATTTTGTCTATTATTTTCATATAGAAATATGTAGTTTCATAGGTATTGCTGAGAAAGAAAAATTTTATCACCATATCAAATTTGGAATCTTCGTACTATGTTTTTGGAAAAGCCCTTTCAGTAGTAGAAGAAGACCAACAACACTTGGCAAAAATCATTGACAAGTGTTATAATAATTTTCCAATTATCAAATCCAAGCGGAATTGATATGATAACCATGGCCCATCTCTTCTTCATCAAGAAACTTATTTATTCGGACCGATGGAAAAGAATTCTAGCATATGACACTTGGAAGAACCGGGAAGAAAGAAATAGAGAAGTCATTTCATTCATATTAAAAAGATAGCGGACATGGAGATAGATGATTATCCGCTAGCAGCGGAGATCAAAGACACGTGGGAAAGCTGGAATACACGGTTCCTTCACGAGTCATTACACCTTGATGAAATCGAGGAGATGAATCGAGAAATATCCAAGAAGGATAAAGACAAATCCAAAAAGGAGAAATTTAATTATTGGATGTGACAATCCATCACCATCCATAGAAGATGATGCAAGCAATGATGTAAGAAGTCATCAAGAAGTCATCAATGATGTAAGCAATGATGCAAACAACAATTATTGCAAGAAAATTGTAGAAACAACTACATCAATTTTGTCGATTTCGAAAGGCTACGTAGAAGCAACTATCGAGCCAATAATAAAGTCATCCTTATCGGGATCTTTGTGCGGACTTCAATTGTAAATAAATTAGAGTTTAGAATTTACACTATAAATAGGAGTTGTTGTAGCCTAAACAAGGCATCGAAAAATAGAAATAGCTTTTAGAATTAGTGATTCTCTTGTATACTCTTTCTCTCAAGATATCAAGAGAAATCCTTCCTTTGTAAATTATCTACTATCTTCTCTTGTAAAATAAAATCTACGATATTATAATAGCCTTCCGTTTGTGCATAGATCCCTCCCTCCCCTGTAATTGGTATCGAGAGGAGCCCCGAGATGCGATTTACGGAGGTTCTAATATCGTAGTAATCATTGTAAGTTTCTATCTTTTATCTTCAATTCTGTTTGTTTTATTGTTGTTTTATCTTAAAACCCATATATCTGTGATTCTGTCTTCTTGTTGCCGTTTAGTCCGAGTGGGACGTTGTAGGCGTTGAGTGAAGACGTTTAAGACACAGACGGTTTTAGGTACCAGAGATAAAAAAAACATGGAACAAATAGATTGTTTATACAAAGATAAAACTTGTAATCATACTATGCATATAGACTCTAAGAATGAAAATAATATTTCGGCTCTTAGTAAAGGTATCAATAGTTTAATAGATATGACATCTATATATTTTAATAAATTATATACTAAGGTTAGTAAAATAGAAGAAAAAGTAGATAATATGGGAGAAGTAACTGATTTAGATTTGAATAACAAGTCTAAAGAACTTTTATCGATGTTAATAATAAATTAGATCAAGTTATTAATAATAATAATATAGAATCGGATTTAGATTTAGGACCTTTATATTATGGTAATAGTAATGTAATATTAGCTTTATCGGATGAAGATGAGTCTTGGATGAATCTTCTACCTATCATAATATTAAAAAGAAAAACAAAAAAGAAAAAAAGTTAAAAAACAAGAAAAATATGATTTTGAATCTTATAAAACTTTAATAGAACATTGGAAAAACCAATTTTCTAAAACAAAAGATAAGAATGAACAAGTAGAATATTTAAAATTAATAGAAGAACTTTATGAAAAACATAAAGATCTATTTACAAAATATAATTATCACTATATGTTAAATTATGATACTACAGAAGGTAGTAGTAGTTCTGATAATTCTAATGTAGATATTAATGTCACTAGTCATAATTCTGATGAAGAAAAAACTTCAACAGAAGAGGATGAAAATATAGAAATTCCTGAACCAATGGATACTGAACAACCAGATCCATATGATTATGAAATACCGAAACCTAGGAAATTGATAAACAAGATCCTTATGGTAAAAGAAAGATAGATTCGGATCTTCAAGCGGATGATTATCTCGAGATCTATTAATAAAAATTATGAAAAGTTTGAAAACACAACTAGAATATTTGATAATCAATATTGGAAAAACCAATATTTACCTATTGAACTAAAACCAGTTCATTTTACTAATAAATTAGATAAAATATCTAATAATAAAAAAATAAAAGATAAACCAATAATTCAACAAATGAAACTTGGGAAAAAGATATTATTACATTTTCACATTTCCAACCCAGAAATATTATACTTATATTGAAATCTCGTTTGAGTTTAGAGAATATAATTCATATTCTTTAAATGCTCTATTAGATACAGGAGCTACAACTAGTAGTAGGCTGTAGAGAAAATGCTATTCCATCGAAAAAGTGGGAACTTATGAGAAATCCAATAAGAGCTGTTTGGAGTAGATGGTAATGAAACTTTAATTCTTTTAAAGCAAAAAATATACCAATCTACATAAACAATGTAAGATTTGTGATACCTAAAATATTATGTTTTCATGAAATGCATGGAGATATATTATTAGGTAATAATTTTATATATCAACATTTACCATTTTCTATTGATAAAAATTTTGTTATATTAACTATTGAAAAAACTTGATAGAAATACCCTTAGTTGAAAACCATAAATTTATTTGTGATAAAGATTTTCACCTTCTAAGAAAGAACATGTTAAACAACTTGAAACAAATCATTGGTTGTTTAAAATATTAGAAAATAATTTTAGTGAAGAACCATTAAAATTATGGAAAAATAGTCCTAGATATTGTACTATTAAATTAGAAAATCCTAATAAAATTATTAGAGTAAAACCTATGATCTATACTAAACAAGATATAGATGAATTTGATATACAAATAAAAGAATTATTAGAAAAAGGATTAATAGAAGAAACTAATAGTCCACATTCTAGTCCTGCTTTTATGGTAAGAAACCATGCGAGAAATAAAAAGAGGAAAAGCTAGAATGGTTATTAATTATAAAAGATTAAATCAAAATACTATTTTTGATGGTTATTTTATTCAAGAAAAGAAGTTTTAATAAATCAAGCTAAACAAGCAAAATATTTTAGTAAATTTGATCAGTAAATCGGGATTACGGCAAATTATGCTATGAAAGAATCTAAACCATTAACAGACTTTTAGTGCTCCTAATGGACATTATCAATGGAGAGTAATGCCATTTGGACTCTGTAATGCACCACAAGTCTTTCAAAGATGGATGGACTCTATATTTAAAAAATATAAAAATTACATATCGTATATATATAGATGATATTTTAATATTTTACGATACATTAGAAAATCATAGAAAACATCTAAATATTATATCTAGAGAATTCATAAAACATGGAATTATACTAAGTCCTAAGAAAATTGAATTAGAAAAAACTGAAATAGAATTCTTAGGATTAATATTATCTGCTGATGGTCTTAAACTCCAAGATCACATTATAGTAAAAATAAAAGAATTTCTGAAAATATTGTTGATAAGAAATGCTTCAACAATTTTTAGGAATTGTTAATTATGGAAGAAATTTCTTTCCTAACTTATCTAAAAAATTAGATGAGTTATATGAAAAACTAAAAAAGGAAAAACCTTTTGAATGGTCTAAAAGAGATTCAGATATTATAAAAATATAAAATCTGAAATAAATTATATTCCTAAAGTTTATTTACCTAAACCAGTGATAAATTAATTCTAGAAACAGATGCCTCGAGAAAAAATTGGGGATGTGTTTTAAAAGCAAAAACAAATAATGAAGAATTAATTTGTGGATATAGTTCGGGAAAATTTAAACCAAATGAAATAAATTATGCTATCTATGAAAAAGAATTATTAGCAATAAAAAAGGAATAAAAAATTCTTAATATATTTAGCTTTGAACATTTTATTATAAAAAGCGATAATCAAGCGGTTAAACAATTTCTAACTAACAAAAGCTTAGAAAGCTGTACCTAGAAGAATCGGATGGTATAATGAATTATGCCAATTTAATTTTGAAGTTATTTATATTAAAGGAACTAATAATATGATTGCTGATTTTCTTAGCAGGCCTTATGGATAGAGGTAAAAAACCTCTAGAAAAGTTGGAGAATGGACAACTGTCCCATAAAAACCCAACAAAGGGAAAACAATAAGTCCTAAACAAGGATTTATTACTATACCTGCTCAAGTACCATTTTATCCTAATCAAGGATATTATGTACCATATCCAATGGTAAACCAATCATTGAACACAATCACCAACCCAGTGTGATTTTCTAATTGGTCTCAAGATCCAAATTCGGCATCACAAACCATTATCTTTGAAATTATAAAACAAATGAAGATTTGTTGAAACAACAACAAATTCCTGAAATTAAAGATTTTTATAATCCGAGATTACCTCTGGAATATTATAATTTTATAAACAAAATATGGAAAACCCATATTTCTGATCAAAGAGCAAATTTGAGAAAAACTCTTACACAGTTTTCACAATTTTTAGTTGAAAAAACAACTAAAGAAAATGAATCTCATGATTTATTATTTAAATCTTTTTATCAGAGATTGGGATGAAATCCTAATCGAATATATAGATATTAAGGAGATAAACAATCTTCTTGATATATTCCAATATTTTATTAATAAAGGAACAAACAGTCCTATTATTAATAAAATGTTTAGAATATATGTCTATATAATAAATGTAGACAAATTCTACCACAAGAATTATTTTCAAAAATAGAGAGAGCTATTTGCAACCAAAGAAGCTCAATTTATAGAAACTTTTTCAAAATATTTTTACAAGCTTATGTTTTTACTAATGATATAGGAGAACAATTTCCTACTATCAAATTTAGGCTTAATCATGAACCATTTGATATAACCAGATATTGAATGGGGATTTGTTAAAGAAATAACGATCCAAAATCTTTCTTTTCATTTATTAAAAGATTTTCCTGCTATAGTAAAATCTAGATTAACAAATTTTGTTGATATAGATGATTTTGTCTATTATTTTCATATAGAAATATGTAGTTTCATAGGTATTGCTGAGAAAGAAAAATTTTATCAGCCATATCAAATTTGGAATCTTCGTACTATGTTTTCGGGAAAAGCCCTTTCAGTAGTAGAAGAAGACCAACAACACTTGGCAAAAATCATTGACAAGTGTTATAATAATTTTTCCAATTATCAAATCCAAGCCGGAATTGATATGATAACCATGGCCCAGCATCTTCTTCATCAAGAAACTTATTTATTCTGGACCGATGGAAAAAGAATTCTAGCATATGACACTGGAAGAACCCAGGAAGAAAGAAATAGAGAAGCTTTCAGCTATTAAAAAAGATAGCGACATGGAGATAGATGATTATCCGCTAGCAACGGAGATCAAAGACACGTGGGAAAGCTGGAATACACCAGTTCCTTCACGAGTCATTACACCTTGATGAAATCGAGGAGATGAATCGAGAAATATCCAAGAAGGATAAAGACAAATCCAAAAGGAGAAATTTAATTATTGGATGTGACAATCCATCACCATCCATAGAAGATGATGCAAGCAATGATGTAAGAAGTCATCAAGAAGTCATCAATGATGTAAGCAATGATGCAAACAGCAATTATTGCAAGAAAATTGTAGAAACAACTACATCAATTTTGTCGATTCGTAAGGCTACGTAGAAGCAACTATCGAGCCAATAATAAAGTCATCCTTATCGGGATCTTTGTGCGGACTTCAATTGTAAATAAATTAGAGTTTAGAATTTACACTATAAATAGGAGTTGTTGTAGCCTAAACAAGGCATCGAAAAATAGAAATAGCTTTTAGAATTAGTGATTCTCTTGTATACTCTTTCTCTCAAGATATCAAGAGAAATCCTTCCTTGTAAATTATCTACTATCTTCTCTTGTAAAATAAAATCTACGATATTATAATAGCCTTCCGTTTGTGCATAGATCCCTCCCTCCCCTGTGTAATTGGTATCGAGGGAGCCCCGATGTAACGATTTACGGAGTTCTAATATCGTAGTAATCATTGTAAGTTTCTATCTTTTATCTTCAATTCTTTTGTTTTATTGTTGTTTTATCTTAAAACCCATATATCTGTGATTCTGTCTTCTTGTTGCCGTTTAGTCCGAGTGGGGCGTTGTAGGCGTTAGTGAAGACGTTTAAGACACAGAGACGGTTTTAGGTACCAGAGATAAAAAAACATGGAACAAATGGATTGTTTATACAAAGATAAAACTTGTAATCATACTATGCATATAGACTCTAAGAATGAAAATAATATTTCGGCTCTTAGTAAAGGTATCAATAGTTTAATAGATATGACATCTATATATTTTAATAAATTATATACTAAGGTTAGTAAAATAGAAGAAAAAGTAGATAATATGGGAGAAGTAACTGATTTAGATTTGAACAACAAGTCTAAAGAACTTTTATCGAGATGTTAATAATAAATTAGATCAAGTTATTAATAATAATAATATAGAATCGGATTTAGATTTAGGACCTTTATATTATGGTAATAGTAATGTAATATTAGCTTTATCGGATGAAGATGAGTCTTGGATGAATCTTCTACCTATCATAATATTAAAAAGAAAAACAAAAAGAGAAAAAGTTAAAAACAAGAAAAATATGATTTTGAATCTTATAAAACTTTAATAGAACATTGGAAAAACCAATTTTCTAAAACAAAAGATAAGAATGAACAAGTAGAATATTTAAAATTAATAGAAGAACTTTATGAAAAACATAAAGATCTATTTACAAAAATATAATTATCACTATATGTTAAATTATGATACTACGAGAAGGTAGTAGTAGTTACGATAATTCTAATGTAGATATTAATGTTACTAGTCATAATTACGATGAAGAAAAACTTCAAATGAGAAGAGGATGAAAATATAGAAATTCTGAACCAATGGATCTTGAACAACCGGATCCATATGATTATGAAATACCAAAACCTAGGGAAATTGATAAACAAGATCCTTATGGTAAAAGAAAGATAGATTCAGATCTTCAAACAGATGATTATCCGAGATCTATTAATAAAAATTATGAAAAGTTTGAAAATACAACTAGAATAATAGGTAATCAAATAGATTATATAGCTACTAATGAGATAAAATCAAAAAACACAGTGAATCTAGTCATCCTATACCTATACCATATAGGGTAGATGATTTAAATAAAAGAAGTGTTGCTCAAGGAGGAATATATTTAGATTTAACTAATATTCCTTTATCGAGACTATGAAAAAACCATAGATGATTGGGCACAATCTATGACTATTGTTGTAAACAACAACATAATACTTGGTCAAAAGAAAAGTTTTTAAATTACTTTGTAGGAACATTTCAAGGAGATGTTCTACAATTTCTCGAACGATGGGAAGAATCGAGAAAGGAAAAGAACAAAAAGGTCAACTTATTAATCAAATAAGTACTCCTAAAGATTTACTAAAAGGGTTAACTTCAATTCTAAAAAGCAAATTTTGTGGTTATACTAATAAAAAGATCAGGATAGCCAATCCAGTTATATCTTATCAAAATTAAAATTATGTGACATAAGATATTTAGAAGAATTTTCTAAAAATTTCTTCATGAATATCAAAAGTTAAAAATGATAGTATAGAATTTTGGAAAAACCAATATTTTCATAAATTACCACCACCTTGGGATGAGATATGTATTAATAAATATACTTCTTATATATATAAACATAGTCAAAATTCAGGAATAGAAATAGCAAATATAGACACTATAGGTAATAGAATTAATTTTGCTAAAGAAAGAATAATTTTACATTGTCTACAAAGTAAGGCGGCTAAACAAGTCAAAAATAAACTGAGTCATAAATATTGTACCAAGATGTTAGAAAATGAATGGGAGTTTGGATGTAATCCTATACGCCTAAAAACCTATAAAAAACATAAAAAAATATAAATTAGCTAGATGGAAACCGAGTAATAAAAAAATTATACTCGTAATAATAATAATAATAATAATAATAAAAAAAAAAAAATTTGTTAGGAGAAAAACTTCTAATACTAAAAACAAATTTGTAAATGTTTCATTTGTGATGAAGAAGGTCATATAGCAACAAATTGTCCTAACAAAGGAAAAAGTGCTAGAAAAATGATTAAAAATCTTGAAGAACAAGATTTAGAAGTATGTTTAAGTGAGGAAATCAATCCTACTGAAATAGTATATGAATTAATATCGAAATGCATTCTCGATACTAATTCTGAAGATGAATATATTTCTATGTTAGGAACTAGTTCTAATCATCAATTAGAAGAAATTCCAAAATCTGAACAACAGGATATTAAATTAGGAAATTTAATCGGAGAAGAAACAGACTTTTCTGATGAAATAATAGATAAAATTACTAAAAATCATATTTCTAAAGAAGAAATTTATAAAATATCTAAGTTTAAAATATGGTCACAAAGACACATAGAAAAAATTAGCGGTAACACACATCGCTAAAAGATACTAAAGGTGGATTAACAAAATCCCTTTATTCACTAAGGATAAAATAAAAAGGATTAGGAAAAAATATCCTCAAAGTTAGATACATACATTTAGGAATAATTATGATAACGATTAGAGCTTTATTTAGAAAAGGTCATGATATTCCTATTATAGCGGTATTATTAGATAAAAGATTTGAAAATCCAATAAAAGCACTTATTGGAGGAATTCAATCTAATTTACATACAGGAGTTATAGGATTTAAAGTTAAACCAAATTACTTTATCTCTATAACAGACCCTCTAATAGAAGAGTGTCTATGTCTTAGAATTCGGACAAAAATTCGATATTAGTGATTTAGTGAAAGATCTAGCAATAAGTCGGACTTCTATTAATGAATATACTAATACAAAGTGAAGTAGAAATAAAAGAAATCAATAATAAAATAATTGAGCTTTTTGAGCCTAATAAGTTTACTACAAAAATACAACCAAAATTATTACATCTAAAAGATTTATCAATTCCAAAAGATTGGATGATAGAAAGGTTAATAATGCAAGTACTTCTAAACCAGTAAGTACTATAGAATATATGTCATCTGGTGACAAGTTATATTTTAAAAATAATCGATTACTAATACAGATGATAATTTAGTTTTACCCTCTAATTCTCAACCCGAAGAAGAGGAGGATAATATAAGTACTTCGACACCAATAGGTATGAAAACAGTTCATATTCCTATTTTTCCTACTACACCTAGTAGAAATTCTAGAAACACTAGAATAGAAGATATACAATTTTCAGTAGAAGATATTATTAACAATAAATATATTCAAATTACATTGCATAATGAATATAAAAAATATTCTTTACATGCTTTATTAGATACAGGAGCTACAACCAGTAGTTGTAAAAAGAATGCTATTCCAGAAAAATATTGGAAACCCGTAAAAAAGACAATAAAAATTAATGGAGTAGATGGTAATAAAACCAATATCTATTATAAAGCAAAAAATATACCAATCTACATAAATAATGTTAGATTTAAAATTCCAAAAATATTATGTTTTCCTAATATGAATGGTGATATTTTATTGGGAAATAATTTTATAAATCAATATTTACCATTTTCTATTAATAAAAAATCGGTTATGTTATCTATAGAAAAAACTTCTATAGAAATCCCATTAGTAGAAAATCCTAAATTTATTTGTACTAATGATTGCTGAAATTCTTAGCAGGCCTTATGGATAGAGGTAAAAAACCTCTAGAAAAAGTTGGAGAATGGACAACTGTCCATAAAAAACCCAACAAAGGGAAAACAATAAGTCCTAAACAAGGATTTATTACTATACCTGCTCAAGTACCATTTTATCCTAATCAAGGATATTATGTACCATATCCAATGGTAAACCAATCATTCGGAACACAATCACCAACCCAGGTGAGATTTTCTAATTGGTCTCAAGATCCAAATTCGGCATCACAAACCAGTTATGCTGAAATTATAAAACAAACAGAAGATTTGTTGAAACAACAACAAATTCCTGAAATTAAAGATTTTTATAATCCAGGATTACCTCTGGAATATTATAATTTTATAAACAAAATATGGAAAACCCATATTTCTGATCAAAGAGCAAATTTCAGAAAAACTCTTACACAGTTTTCACAATTTTTAGTTGAAAAAACAACTAAAGAAAATGAATCTCATGATTTATTATTTAAATCACTTTTATATGACAGAGATTGGGATGAAATCCTAATCGAATATATAGATATTAAGGAGATAAACAATCTTCTTGATATATTCCAATATTTTATTAATAAAGGAACAAACAGTCCTATTATTAATAAAATGTTTAGAATATGTCTATATAATAAATGTAGACAAATTCTACCACAAGAATTATTTTCAAAAATAGAGAGAGCTATTTGCAACCAAAGAAGCTCAATTTATAGAAACTTTTTCAAAATATTTTTACAAGCTTATGTTTTTACTAATGATATAGGAGAACAATTTCCTACTATCAAATTTAGGCTTAATCATGAACCATTTGATATAACCAGATATTGAATGGGGATTTGTTAAAGAAATAACAAATCCAAAATCTTTCTTTTCATTTATTAAAAGATTTTCCTGCTATAGTAAAATCTAGATTAACAAATTTTGTTGATATAGATGATTTTGTCTATTATTTTCATATAGAAATATGTAGTTTCATAGGTATTGCTTGAGAAAGAAAAATTTTATCAGCCATATCAAATTTGGAATCTTCGTACTATGTTTTCGGAAAAGCCCTTTCAGTAGTAGTAGAAGAAGACCAACAACACTTGGCAAAAATCATTGACAAGTGTTATAATAATTTTTCCAATTATCAAATCCAAGCCGAATTGATATGATAACCATGGCCCAAAGATCTTCTTCATCAAGAAACTTATTTATTCTGGGACCGATGGAAAAGAATTCTAGCATATGACAACTGGAAGAACCGGGAAGAAAGAAATAGAGAAGTCGTTCAATTATTAAAAAGATAGCGGACATGGAGATAGATGATTATCCGCTAGCAACGGAGATCAAAGACACGTGGGAAAGCTGGAATACACCAGTTCCTTCACGAGTCATTACACCTTGATGAAATCGAGGAGATGAATCGAGAAAATATCCAAGAAGGATAAAGACAAATCCAAAAAGGAGAAATTTAATTATTGGATGTGACAATCCATCACCATCCATAGAAGATGATGCAAGCAATGATGTAAGAAGTCATCAAGAAGTCATCAATGATGTAAGCAATGATGCAAACAAGAATTATTGCAAGAAAATTGTAGAAACAACTACATCAATTTTGTCGATTCGAGAAGGAAGCAACTATCGTAATAAAGTCATCCTTATCGAGGATCAGCGGACTTCAATTGTAAATAAATTAGAGTTTAATCCTATAACTCCTATTTCTCTTGATATCTTGAGAGAAAGAGTATACAAGAGAATCACTAATTCTAAAAAGCTATTTCTATTTTTCGAGCCTTGTTTATCAATCTCCATGTCCGCTATCTTTTTTAATAGCCGAATGACCTTCTCTATTTCTTTCTTCCCAGGTTCTTCCAAATGTCATATGCTAGAATTCTTTTTCCATCGGTCCAAATAAATAAGTTTCTTGATGAAGAAGATGTCAACCATGGTTATCATATCAATTCCGCTTGGATTTGATAATTGAAAAATTATTATAACACTTGTCAATGATTTTTGCCAAGTGTTGTTGGTCTTCTTCTACTACTGAAAGGGCTTTTCCCGAAACATAGTACTAAGATTCCAAATTTGATATGGTGATAAAATTTTTCTTTCTCAAAGAATACCTATGAAACTACATATTTCTATATGAAAATAATAGACAAAATCATCTATATCAACAAAATTTGTTAATCTAGATTTTACTATAGCAGAAAATCTTTTAATAAATGACTCCTTAGCCTCCAAGGCACACACATGAACCATAAATGCTTCACGGCCCTTCTTCCGACCATCTTCTCGACTTTCAAAGCGGATACCACGTTGGATGATAATCTCTTCTATTACCTATCATAACCACGTCTTCACCCTCACCGTCTTCAAAACCATGCGCTTAGCGCGCAATCCGCACTTGCACGGTACTTCACCACCAGTCCATCCCAAGAATCGGATCGAACTCCCCAAACGGCGGTTCCATCGGATCGACTACAAACACTACCCCTTGGAATTCTAGGGGTACATCCCTATCTGACTTATTTACTTCTACAGAGTGACTTAGAGGGCTAATTCATCATCATCTCCTAGAAGTAGTCTCATAGTCTAGGTTCATGGTCTCTACTATGCTACTAGCAACATACGAATGCGTCGAACCCACATCAATCAAAGCAGTATATGGTAATCCGAAGATCAAGAACGTACCGGTTACGACGTCTGGTGCGTCGCCCTCCTCTCGATGCCTCGCTGCATATACCAACCCAGGCTGTCTTGCCTCAGTGTTGCCTGCACCTCTGCCCGGTGCTCCGCGACCCCGACCAGAACTATTACCTCCTTTACCGTTACCACGACCCCTCTGCTGTGGCGGTCCCTCATTTCTGAACTGAGCACGACCCTGACCCTCAGACTGAATCCTGGCTTGCTTACGTGGACAGTCCCTCACACGATGGTCCAACGAGCCACACTCAAAATAACCTTTTCCACCGGTCCAACATCCTCCCCAATGAGATTTCCCACATCGGTTACACTGCGCGGGTCCCTGATTGGCAGCAACAGACCTTCCAGACTGATTCAGCCCACCATGTCTAGCCCTTTTCTTGGAATTACCGGCCGACCCAGATGATCCAAAACCTCTCTTATGTCTATTCCTATCCATATTCTGCCTCACCGACTCCTTAACCCCTTTGACTACCTTAGCCTTTTCCACCAGAACAGCAAACTCACGCTCCTACTGTGGAGCAATTAGCAACCTCAGCTCATCTCTCAAACCGTCCTCAAACCTGACACACCGCTCATGTTCTGTAGCCACGATACCCCTAGCATACCGGCTCAACCTTAAGAATTCCGCCTCGTACTCCGATACGGACTTACTCCCCTGAACCAGTCTCAGAAACGCCTTTCGCTGTGCATCAATGTAGCTAGATCCAATATATTTCTTTTGATACGCTGCCTTAAAATATTCCCAAGTGAAATCATCCGCTGCAGCACTATCTCGAACCGTGAGCCACCACTGGTATGACTCATCCCGGAGAAGCGACACTATCCCCTTGATTTCTCCTCGCAATCGATCCAAATCGTCCATGATTCGCTCCGTCGCCTCTAACCAATACTCAGCCATACTGGGAGCCACACCAGAAACACCTCGAAAAACCTCAGCTCCATTGGCTCGGAGTCGCTCAGATACAGATTTCTGAGCTCCTGTGCCTCTACCTACTCCACTACCCTCTCAAGAACTCGCGGCATCACCGCGACATCAAGTCATCCCCGTCGATCCTCGAAACTCACCACCTACAGCTGGTGGTGGTGCCGGTATCTCATTCTCTGACCCCTGACCAGACCCCACTGGTTCAGAAACTGTCATCCTACCCCGACCACGTCCTCACGTATTACGACCACGACCACCTCGAGTGCTCATGACTAAAGTCTTGACTTATCTGATTTGCAGGTTTTATGCGTCAGTCTTTATTCCACTGTTATTAAAGCACAGTCTTATGAATAGTTCTTATTAGAAAGTTTTGTTTTTCTTTTTTCGCGAGTTCATAGAATCCTATAAGTTTCAGTCTCTAGGGTAGTCCACCATCACTAGTCATTCATAGCATATCATCATAATCAAATGCAAACATCAGTTAGGGGTACTTACCTGAGGCGGATTGGTGCCGGAGACTCGGTGCCATGCGTTTCAACCCATGTATTTTCCAACAATACCATACTTTAAAACATTTTGGGCCTCAGGCCCACAGCCGAGCCTTTGAACTTGGCTCTGATACCAAAATTATAACACCCCAAACCCGGTCAACACACCACGATCGAATCTGGCATGTTACAGGGGAAAACGTTTTGAAGAAAACAGGTTACCGATTAAATTTTTGAGTAAAACTCTTTGTTGTTTTATGTTTGTAGAATTCAGGTGCATGATTAGTTAAAACCGATACTTTGCTTTGAAATCTTGGGATTAGATCCTAAAACTCAATCATTGTTCCATAAGCCTAGAAAATGGTTATGTTATTTTAAAATCCGATGTTCTTTTCTGAGTTATTTAGAAATCATTGAGTTGAGTGGGGAAAACCTCAAGTTTTGGAAATCATTTGAGTTGTTGTCATTTTCAATTAGTAAATGTTACCCGATGGTAAAGTTTTGAAAACCGTGTCGTTTGTAGTTAGAAAACATTGGGCTTAAATTATTAAATCTATCAAGTAATTAGTTTGACCATGTTTAAAACAAATCCAAACCTTATAACTAAACCAAAAACATAACTTAAAAGGCCTTATTACAAACCCAAATAAAAATGAAAACCAAACTTAAATGAAAATAAAGTACCCAAATCAAGTCCATGTAAAACCGAAGTTATTCAATGCATGGCCACCTCGAGTCCACCCGGCTCCTCATCCGCGATCTATGAATCACCTGAAAAGATAAGGGAGAAGGTGAGTCACCAAGACTCGATGCATAACTCCTTCTCCCGGTTAATGCAACATACTTACACAAATCATAACCAAGCAATACATATAATGCACCCAAACCTAACCATCCATAACTCGCGTTTCTACCCCGTGTGGTACCAAACCACCGGGTGGTGCCAAACCACCGTGACCCAAAGTCACGATATCCAATAATAATGTGGTGCCAAACCACTGGTGACCCAAAGTCACGAATAATCCATCTGTGGGGCCAACCCACATTGTGATACCAAATCACTGGCGACAATCCCGTAATATCAAGTGTGGGGCCAACCCACTGTGGTGCTAAGCCACTGGGACGAGTCACTATGAGGTGCCAAACCTCTGGTAACCCAAAGTCACAAAATATCAATAATCCAGGTGTGGGGCCAACCCAAGTGTGATACCAAATCACTGGCGACAATCCCATAATATCAAATGTGGGGCCAACCCACTGTGGTGTTAAGCCACTGGGACGAGTCGCTATGAGGTGCCAAACCTCTGGTGACCCAAAGTCAGAAAATAATCTGTGGTACCAAACCACTGGAGGTGCCAAACCTCTGGTGACCCAAATTCACGGATATCATCTTTCCCCTCCACTCATATCACCCATACCAATGCAACGCTCATGCAAATCATACCATCATGCTTTAAGGTGAACATATAGTAAATATAACATAGATCGTATTTTCATGCATCCTACAACAAATCATATCGAAACGGACTTACCCGAATCCTTGCTCATACCCTTACGGTATCATATCAAGATCTACACAATTTGCTTTTAACACATTCATGTTATTAACATATTACTAGGTTATAAAGTGTGTAAGTTACACACTGCTACTAACGCTACCATCGAATCTCGAACCCGATCTATCAGCACTAGATCTCCTTGCCCTACATTCGGCCAAATCACAAGACTATTAACAAGGCCATTCGGCCACACCAACAAATCCCGGCGGTGAGATAATGCACAAACAACACCACCCTTACCTTCGCGCTACGAAAACAAATCACACACCGAAGTATGCGAGACTGATCCTCCCTACATTCGGCCAACAACAAACCTTAGTCTCAATAGCCTTGGCTTTTCAACAACTTATAGAATGATGAACCAACATAGATACCCTTACCACTTGACTTACCAAACTCGATTGTTAGAGAATAGAGGGCTTGGATCGATCGCTTCACAACCTCGGAGATCCCTTCAAAACCGATTAGAGAAAAGACCCAAAAGAGATCCACCCTTGTTGATATTCGGCCAAAGCAATGTAAGAAAGAAAGAAAGACTTTTCAATAGAGAGTTGAATGGTGAAGGAGTTTCGGCTAAGGTTGATAGAAAGGCATAAATAGGGTTCTGGCTAGAGTGGAGAAAGAGAAGGAAAAGAGAAGTGAAAGTAGGAGAGGGAATTTGGCAAAGGAAGGTAAAGTGAATTTTGGCACAAGAGTTTGAGAAAGGAAGAAAATAAAAAGTGAAAGGGAGAAGATGGATACTTTCGGCTTTGAGCAAAAATGGAAAAGAAAAGGGAGAGATGGGAGGGTAGGGATTCGGCCAAATACCAAGAAGAAGAAAAAGAAGTAAAATGAAATAAAAATTAAAGAACCCAAGAGAACATTCGGCTAGGTGCAAAAACAAGAAACAAGTTTCGGCTTTTCTTCAATATGTGCACTAGGAAAATCGGCAATGCCCAAGAATGGTTTTCGGCTTTTGATACGCTAAGCACACAAGAACCTCAGCTAGCCGAAAATGCCCCATTAGGTGCCTAAGAAAATTCGGCACCCTCCCTTCACCCAGCTTCCCAAAACCGAACACTCCTCCGAGGAGGAGTTCAAAATTTGGCCACTTTCTCAAATTCCTCTTGGCCACTAATTCAAACGAATTTGAATTCCACAAGCTCCTTATTTTTCTCCTTGCCACCAATTCAAATATTTTGACTTGGTCCATCCTTATCTGACAGAGTTTGTACTGAGCACAACTCCTCCCCCTTGGCGTCAAAATGTAAAGCAGAAAATGGGATTTCTGCTGCTCGAACCTGAGTTCTCCCACCTGCTTGTGGCGTCATTCTCAGGGCCCTAAGTGGCGCCTCCTTGCCACTCTGCCAAGCCAATTCTTGTGCTACAATACCCCATGAATTACACTTAACCCCTAGCTCCTTCAGCTCCCTTTTCTTAAAACTTAAAAGCAAAAATTTTCCTGTCACCTGGGCCTAATCTAGACTTATAACTAGCTCTTAAAACACCTCAAATAACAACACCACAGTCCATACTCATGCAAAACAATTCAATCACAACTAACCCCTATTTCAGGATATTACACCCGTGGTGCATACTGACTACCTTAACACGGCCTAGAGTCTAAACACACGCCCGTGTGACTGGTCCGTGGTCTATTCTGACTTAAGATACAATGGTGCAGGGTACACACGGCCTAGACACATGCCTGTGTGTCCACCCGTGTGGGCACTTAGAGGCTATTTACCAAGCCAATTGCCACCCTAAAATCAAGACCAAACTCAAGCTCAATTCAGCAACTCAAGTATTACATCTTTCATGAACAATACAACATGCTTCATTGATATCAATAACATACAAACTTAGTCAATCTTGGCCAATCACTTAGCCATTTACAAAGAATAATAAACTTGATAGCCCATACTTTTGCCCTTTCTAAGACATATACTCAAAATGAAATGTTTCCTATACATGCCATACTTAATATAATTTCAACTTGGCTATACCAAAATAAGGATTGATAGTGTGCTTCGAGCTCCGACTTCAACGATCCACAAGTTAGCTTGGCGGGACTACATAGAAAGAAAGAATAAAAGACGTAAGCATTTAGCTTAGTAAGTTTGCATAATGCTCATAGCAACATACTTGCTTAATATAAACCATTTGACATAAACAATGGTATCATAAATTTCAGCTATAAATCTTACTTACTCATACTTGATTCTTACATATCTCATGAAACTTACTAGTCTCATACTTGAGAGGTAAACAAGGTACTGTATCACTTGATCACATTGATCAAAGATACTTTATCATAATAATCATAATCTCTAGCTTATCATTCATAACATGAATAATACTCATTCTCAACTTGATGATAACTCACCTTTACTTACTTTCTTGATATCTCATTTAAACTTTACTTGTTTGCCCAATGAATTTCTATGAATAACCGAGGATCTTGAATCTCATCTCACACACTCGATGCCAAAGCCATATCCTAGATACGGTCTTACATGGAATCTCTCATCTTGGTTTTGAGGCCATGTCTTGACATGGGCTTATACGAAGTCTTTCTCGTGAGTTCCCTTGGGAACTTACCATTGCCATGTCTTGACATGGTCTTACTTGGTACCTTTACTCATAAACTGGTCAATGCCAAGCCTTGGCTTGGACTTACATGAAATCTTCCTTGTTACTCACCAATGCCATGCCTTGGCTTGGACTTACATGGGATCTCTATCTCTTGATAGCTTTTTAATGCCAAGACTCGTCTTGGACTTACATGACATCTTTGCTCGGAGACTCACCAATGCCATGCCTCGGCTTGGGCTTATATGGGTCTTCATCTCATAATAAATCTTCAATGCCAAGACTTGTCTTGGTCTTACATGATAACTTATCTGATTGCCGATGCCATGCCTCCGCTTGGACTTATACGGACTTTCTCATTTCATGTGATAGATCGAGTATCCTAAGCTATTCATCTTCAATTGGGGCTTTCTCATACTTTATCTCATTGATTACTTTGTTTAACATAACATTAAACATTTTCATGATAATATTGTACATTATACTAAGCAATTACATGATATTAATCATAAAGCTTAGAAATCATGCAAACTTACCTCGATATACAAAAATGTATGTAGATATACAATTTAGTCCTCGACTTTGTTCTTGCCTTGGTTTCGATCCGGGCTTCGTTTTTCTTGATCTATAATCACAATTAGATCATTTAATACTCACATTGACTAAAATGACTCTTAACACATACTTCGCTAAAATTACTATTTTGCCCCTATATTTTCTCATATTTGCACTTTTGCCCCAAGGCTCGTAAAATGAATCTCACTCAACTTTCTTAAACTTCATGCTTAGCTGATTCATTTTCTCTACTATAGCAATCACCAATTCCCACTATTTCTAATAGGTATGACCAATTCCATAACTTTTACAAACTAGTCCTTACTAACATTTTTCATGAAATTCACTTAGAAAAAGATGTTTATCTAACATCAAACTCTCATAAACTTCCATAAAATATCATTTTACAAGTATGTCACTCTTGGGTAGATTTTTGAACATGCATTTTAGCTCATTTTATAGCTAAAAATAGCTAATTCATAATACGAGAACTTCAAAAACACGAAGAATATTAAAAACGGGGCTAAGATGAACTTACTAGCAAGCTTGAAAAAAATAAAGAACCCTAGCTATGGAGTCTCCAAATTTTCGGCACAAGAGGAAGAAGATGAATGAAATTTTCATCATCTTTTTTCTATTTTAATCATTTATTAGACAAATGACCAAAATGCCCTTCTCTTTAAAAATTCCCCTTTTACTAACTCATGTCCATTTTTGTCCAAAACTTATAATTTGGGAAAATTGCTATTTAAGGACTTCTAATTAATATTCTAAAACTATTTCATACAAAAAGCTTCTAGAAACTCATATTTTGCAACTTTTGCAATTTAGTCCTATTTGATCATTCCATGTCAATTTCACAAAATTTCTACATGGAACTTTAATACTATCATGCAAACATGTCATACACCTTAAGAACTCAATTTACTAACTCAGATTTGTGGTCTCGCACCACTATTCTGACTAGGCCCTGAATCGGGATGTTACAATTCTCCCCCTCTTAGGAATTTTTGTCCTCGAAAATCTTACCAGCAAACAGGTTTGGATACTGGTTTCTCATGATTTCTTTTGGTTCCCACGTAGCTTCTTCTATTCCATGTCTTTGCCACAATACTTTTACCAGGGCAATACTTTTATTTCTTAGTTTTGCTTGACTTCCCGAGCTAAAATCTTAATCGGTTCTTCACCATAAGTCATGTCGGGATGAATCTCTATCTCTCGACGGGGTAATTACATGTGAAGGATCGATCAGTAGCGCCTCAACATTGACACGTGAAACACATCATGTATCTTTTCTAACTCGATGGCGTGAGCCAATCACATAAGCTACCGGTCCAACTTTCTCGGTAATCTCATACGGTCCAATAAAACGTGGACTCAACTTGCCTTTCCGGCCAAATCTGAGAACTTTTCTCCATGGTGACACTTTCAAGAAAACTTTATCTCCGACTTGATACTCCATCTCTTTTCTTTTTAAGTCCGAATAGGACTTCTATCTGTCTGATGCAGCTTTTAAACATTCTCGTATCACTTTCACTTTCTCTTCAGCTTCTCTAACCAAATCAACCCCATGAATTTGGTTTTCCTTGAGTTCAGTCCAAAATAAAGGCGTTCTGCACTTTCGCCCATATAGAGCCTCATAAGGCGCCATCTTTAAACTCGACTGAAAGCTATTATTGTAGGCAAACTCTACCAATGGGAGAAACTTTTCCCAACTGCCTCGGAATTCAAGAATACAACATCTGAGCATATCCTCGAGTACTTGAATTAACCTCTCCGACTGACTATCAGTTTGAGGATGAAAAGCGGTACTAAAGTTCAACTTTGTACCCAAGGCCTCTTGTAACTTCTTCCAAATTTTGGATGTAAACCTCGGATCTCTATCCGAGATGATTGACAACGGAACACCGTGAAGCCTTACTATTTCTGAAATGTACAAGTTTGCCAACTTGTCTAGTGAGTAATGAACTCGAAAAGGTATCAAATGAGCTGACTTCGTGAGTCTATCAACTATAACCCATACGACATCTTTCTTTCTCAGAGATAATGGTAGACCCTTTACAAAATCCATAGTAATAAGGTCCCATTTCCACTCCGGAACCAAAATGGGTTGAAGCAAACCCGAAGGTACTTAATGTTCAGCTTTTACTTGCTGACAAATCAAGCATTTGGAAACAAACTCTGAAATATCTTTCTTCATTCTCTGCCAACAATACTTTTGCTTCAAGTCATTATACATCTTGGTACCACTCGGATGTACAGACAAACATCCGTTATGGGCCTCACGCAAAATTGCCTGAATAAGTTCTTCCTTTCTCGGTACACAAACTCTAACTTTGAACATCAGACTTCCATTGGGACTAATCCAGAAATCAGACTCAACATCTGTCTCGCACTGAGCTCTCTTGACTTGCAATCCACTATCTTCTTTTTGAGCTTCAATGATCTCTTGGAGGAAAGTTGGTCTAGCTCTCAACTCGACTAGAATAGAACCATCGTCGGATAAAGTCATCCGTGAATTCATTGCCCTTAATGCAAATAGGGATTTTCTACTCAAAGCGTCGGTGACCACATTCGCCTTCCCGGGATGGTTGTCAATGACCAATTCATAGTCTTTTATCAACTCTAACCATCTCCGCTGCCTTAAGTTCAACTCTTTCTGCGTCATCAAGTACTTCAAACTTTTGTGATCGGTGAAGATCCGACATCTCTCACCATATAGGTGGTGTCTCCATATCTTCAATGCGAAGAATATGGCAGCCAACTCTAGATCGTGGGTCGGATAATTTTTCTCATGTGGCTTCAACTATCTTGAGGCATAAGCAATCACTTTGCCTTCTTGCATAAGTACACAGCCTAATCCATTTAAGGATGCATCGTTGTAAATCACAAATTCTTTCCCTGTCTCAGGTTGTACTAAAATTGGAGCTTCTGTCAACATCGCTTTCAGTTTCTTGTAACTTTGTTGGCATCTTTTAGTCCACTCAAACTTCACATTTTTCTGTAACAATTTAGTCATCGGGGTTGCAATCATAGAAAACCCCTTGACGAATCATCTGTAATAGCCAGCTAGGCCTAGAAAACTTCTAATCTCAGGGATATTCTTTGGTGGTTCCAGTCCATAATAGCCGAAATCTTATTGGGGTCTACTCGAACTCCTTCTCTCGAGACAATATGTCCCAAAAATCCTACTTCCTTGAGCCAAAATTCACTTTTACTGAACTTGGCATATAATTGATTTCCTCGAAGAGTCTGTAAAAAGCTGTCCGTAGGTGCTCAAAGATGCTCATTCTTATCTCGGGAATAAATCAAAGATTTCACAATGAAAATGACTACAAACTTGTCGAGGTATGGTCTAAAAATGCAGTTCATTAAGTCCATGAGCACCGCAGGAGCATTGGTCAGACCAAAAGGCATGACTAAAAATTCATAATGCCCATACCTTGTTCGAAAAGCTGTCTTGGACACATCTGATTCTCTTACTCTCAGCTGGTAGTACCCTGATCTCAAGTCTATTTTGGAGAACACAGTGGCTCCTTTCAATTGGTCGAACAAATCATCGATCCTAGGCAATGGGTACTTGTTCTTTACCGTCACTTTATTAAGTCGACGGTATCTATGCACAATCTCATGGTGCCATCCTTCTTTTTCACAAATAAAATCGGAGCACCCCATGGTGAACAACTTGATCTTGCAAAGCCTTTATCTGTTAATTCTTGCAACTGTAACTTCAACTCTTTCAACTCCGTTGGGGCCATTCTGTAAGGGGTAATAGATATCGGTACAGTACCAGGAGCTAGCTCAATGCTGAACTCAACCTCTCTAACTGGTGGTAGTCCTGGTAATTCTTCAGGAAAAACATCCACGTACTCACATACTATCGGTACTGACTCAATCTTTAATGCTGTTTCTTTATCATCCATCACAAAGGCCAAATATGCCTCATACCCCTTTCTTATATATCTTTGTGTCGTCATATTAGAAATCATTACCGGTAATTTACCTTGCTCATCTGATTCTACATGAAGAGTATCCCCATTCTTGCATCTCATCTCAATGTATTTCTTCCCACAATTAACTATTACATCATGGGTGGTCAACCAGCCCATACCAAGAATGATGTCAAACTCATCAAATGGTAGCAACATAAGATTTGCTTTAAAATAATGACCTCTAATCATTAATGGACATTTTTTACATACTTTACTAACTAACACACTTTTGCCTAAAGGATTAGATACCTTAATCGTAAATTCTATAGAATCTATAGGCATATTCATACTGGATACTAGTTTCATACAAATGTAAAGTGTGTGGTTCCAGGGTCTATTAAAGCAATAACTTTGATATCATGAAGAGAAAAGGTACCCGTAATAACATAATGGGAAGATGCCTCTTCGCGAGCGCGAATGGCATAAGTTCTCGCAGGCGCTCTACCCTCGGGTCTCGCAGCCTGCTCTCTAGGGTTACCTCTCCCACTTGCCCCACTTCCTGGGTTCCTCTGCGGTCTTCCTCTAACCATATTCCCGGATCTCGGGTTCTGAGTTCTTTTTTCTTTTTTCGTCTCTAGACAATCTTTTATATAGTGTTCTTGGGAACCACATCTAAAAAATGAATTTTCATGCGCTCGGTATTCTCCAAGATGACGTCTGCCACACTGTGGACATTCAGGTCTATCCGATCGGATGTTCCCCACACTAGCAACTGAGGTCGTCTGTGCCTTACTTCCCGAATACTGCTTACTCTTGTCCTTCCTTGAAAACCCAGTGGATGTAGCCGATCGGGTAGAGAAATCTCTTGACTTCTTGGATGAGGATTGGAAAGACTTATTCCACTGTCTCTTTTTAGAGTCACAAGACTCAATTTCAGACTTTCTCTTCTCCTTTACTAGTTCTTCGGCATTACAAGCCCTCTCTACTAGCACAACGAATTCCTTCAGTTCTAGAACAGCAACAAACAATATGATGTCATCATTTAGCCCATCTTCAAATCTCTTGCTCATGATGGCCTCGGTGGATACACACTCTCAAGCGTATTTACTGAGTCCCATAAACTCGCGCTCGTAATCAGTCACAGACATCTTGCCTTACTTCAGTTCTAGGAATTCCTTTCTTTTCTGGTCCACAAACCTTTGACTGATATACTTTTTCTTGAACTCTTCTTGGAAAAATTCCCATGTGATCCTTTCCTCAAGTACCACCGACACAAGGGTGTTCCACCATTGGTGCGAGAATCTCTTAAAGAGAGACTACACACTTCATGCATTCCACAGTGTGCATGGCAACTCATTAAATACCCGATAGTATTTTTTATCCAGAACTCAGCCTTTTTCGGATCATCATCTTTTCTAGCCCAGAATTCTTCTGCCCCATGTTTCCTAATCCTATCAACCGGAGGCTTCTCTCCTCTTACCACCTCTACTACTTGAGGGGCTACTTTGGGATAGGTTGAGGAATAGGTGGGGGTGGAGGGGGTTCGCGTTCGGGTTCGTCTGAACGAACTCAGTATACCATGTATTCATCATATGGAGGAAGGCTTCTCTAGCCTCTTCTCCTCCTTGACTCACCATAGTGGGTCTATTCTCATGCTCGCTCTAAGACACCGTCCCTTGGTGAGCCGGCGCGCGTTTTCTACGTCATCCGCCACAGCTCTATCAGGATCCATTTACTAAATGTATAAACATAATTAAAGTCATCAGGAGTCGTCACACTATCATTATAAAAACATTCTTACGTATGGCATGTATAGCTAGACTCGTGCTCGTGCTACGTTAGTCCTAGAATCGACTAAACCGTAGCTCTGATACCACTAAATGTAACACCCCATACCCGAGTCCGAGACTAAGACTGGATATGAGACATTACCATGCTTGAACTCACTTAATCTTGTGCTTACGGACTATAAAATTTTGTTCCGAATTAAAAACTCCTATTTCTTAATCAAATCAGACATTTCATGGGCCTACGAGGCCTCAGACTTGCGTCCCGAAACTTTCAGAACTCATCTGGATACTTTCGCTCCAAATAGGGGTCACACGTCTGTTTGACTTGGAACACGCCCGTGCACCCCTAAAACATGCCCGTTTCTTTCACCCGTGGTGGATACTAGCAATTCACACACGGCCTGGACACATCTGTGGCCCCAAACCGTGCCTAAAACCCCAGCATTTTGCCAATGCCCCACGGCCAAGGCACACGCCCGTGCTTACCACCCGTGGTGCACACTGACTACCTTAACACGGCCTAGAGTCTAAACACACACCCGTGTGACTGGTCCGTGGTCTATTCTGACTTAAGATACAATGGTGCAGGGTGCACACGGCCTAGACACACGCCCGCGTGTCCATCCGTGTGGGCACTTGAGGGGCTATTTACCAAGCCAATTGCCCCCGAAATCAAGACCAAACTCAAGCTCAATTCAGCAACTCAAGTATTACATCTTTCATGAACAATAAAACATGCTTCATTGATATCAATAGCATACATACTTAGTCAATCTTGGCTAATCACTTAGCCATTTACAAAGAATAATAAACTTGATAGCCCATACTTTTGCCCTTTCTAAGACATATACTCAAAATGAAATGTTTCCTATACATGCCATACTTAATATAATTTCAACTTGGCTATACCAAAATAAGGATTGATAGTGTGCTTCGAGCTCCGACTTCAATGATCCACAAGTTAGCTTGGCAGGACTACATAGAAAGAAAGAATAAAAGACGTAAGCATTTAGCTTAGTACGTTTGCATAATGCTCATAGCAACATACTTGCTTAATATAAACTGTTTGGCATAAACAATGGTATCATAAATTTTAGCTATAAAGCTTACTTACTCATACTTGATTCTTACATATCTCATGAAACTTACTAGTCTCATAATTGAGAGGTAAATAAGGTACCTGTATCACTTGATCACATTGATCAGCATACTTTAGCATAATAGTCATAATCTCTAACTTATCATTCATAACATGAATAATACTCATTCTCAACTTGATGATAACTCTGCTTACTTACTTTCTTGATATCTCATTTAAACTTTACTTGTTTTCCCAATGAATTTCTATGAATAACCGAGGATACTGAATCTCATCTCACACGCTCGATGCCAAAGCCATATCCTAGATACGGTCTTACATGGAATCTCTCATCTTGGTTTCGAGGCCATGTCTTGACATGGGCTTATACGAAGTCTTTCTCGTGAGTTCCCTTGGGAACTTACCATTGCCATGTCTTGACATGGTCTTACTTGGTACCTTTACTCATGAACTGGTCAATGCCGAGCCTTGGCTTGGACTTACATGAAATCTTCCTTGTTACTCACCAATGCCATGCCTTGGCTTGGACTTACATGGGATCTCTATCTCTTGATAGCTTTTCAATGCCAAGACTCGTCTTGGACTTACATGACATCTTTGCTTGGAGACTCACCAATGCCATGCCTCAGATTGGGCTTATATGGGTCTTCATCTCATAATAACTCTTCAATGCCAAGACTTGTCCTGGTCTTACATGATAACTTGTCTGATTGCCGATGCCATGCCTCCGCTTGGACTTATACGGACTTTCTCATTTCATGTGATAGATCGAGTATCCTAAGCTATTTATCTTCAATCGGGGCTTTCTCATACTTGATCTCATTGATTACTTTGTTTAACATAACATTAAACATTTTCATGATAATATTGTACATTATACTAAGCAATTCAATGATATTAATCATAAAGCTTAGAAATCATGCAAACTTACCTCGATACACAAAAATGTATGTAGATATGCAATTTAGTCCTCAACTTTGTTCTTGCCTCGGTTTCGATCCGGGCTTCGTTTTTCTTGATCTATAATCACAAATAGATCATTTAATACTCAGATTGACTAAAATGACTCTTAACACATACTTTGGCAAAATTACTATTTTGCCTATATACTTTCTCATATTTGCACTTTTGCCCCAAGGCTCGTAAAATGAATCTCACTCAACTTTCTTAAACTTCATGCTTAGCTGATTCATTTTCTCTACTATAGCAATCATCAATTCCCACTATTTCTAATAGGTATGACCAATTCCATAACTTTTACAAACTAGTCCTTACTAGCATTTTTCATGAAATTCACTTAGAAAAAGATGTTTATCTAACATCAAACTCTCATAAACTTCCATAAAATATCATTTTACAAGTATGTCACTCTTGGGTAGATTTTTGAACATGCAACTTAGCTCATTTTATAGCTAAAAATAGCTAATTCATAATACGAGAACTTCAAAAACACGAAGAATATTAAAAACGGGGCTAAGATGAACTTACTAGCAAGCTTGAAAAAAATGAAGAACCCTAGCTATGGAGTCTCCAAATTTTCGGCACAAGAGGAAAATGATGAATGAAATTTTCATCATCTTTTTCCTATTTTAATCATTTATTAGACAAATGACCAAAATGCCCTTCCCTTTAAAAATTCCCTTTTTACTAACTCATGTCCATTTTTGTCCAAAACTTATAATTTGGGAAAATTGCTATTTAAGGACTTCTAATTAACATTCTAAAGCTATTTCATACAAAAAGCTTCTAGAAACTCATATTTTGCAACTTTTGCAATTTAGTCCTATTTGATCATTCCATGTCAATTTCACAAAATTTCTACATGGAACTTTAATACTATCATGCAAACATGTCATAAACCTTAAGAACTCAATTTAATAACTCAGATTGGTGGTCTCGCACCACTATTTCGACTAGGCCCTGAATCGGGATGTTATAGCAATCTCTTCCAAAATCGCGAGGTAAATCTCGGATCTCTGTCAGATACAATAGATAATGGCACCCCGTGCAGTCTCACAATCTCTGAAATATATAATTCAGCCAATCTATCGAGTGGATAATCTGTTCTCACCGGAACGAAATGAGCTGATTTTGTCAATCTGTCAACTATCACCCAGATTGCATCTTTCTTTCCCGGAGATAAAGGTAGTCCCGACACAAAGTCCATCGTGATTCTTTCCCATTTCCACTCAGGAATCATAATCGGTTGTAACAAACCGGATGGAACCTGATGTTCAGCTTTAACTTGTTGACAAACTAAACACTTCGACACAAAGTCAAAAATGTCTCGTTTCATACCATGCCACCAATAAAACTGTCTCAAATCATTAAACATTTTTGTACTTCCCGGATGCACAGTCAAACGACTATTATGAGCTTCGTTCAATATTAACTGAATCAACTCTGAATTCTTCGGAACACAAATCCGATTTCTGAATCTCAAACAATCATAACTATCAACTCGAAATTCTGAATCGGAATTCAAATCACGTTGAACTCGTTTAGTCATCATCTCAACATCACTTTTCTGGGCATCACAAATCTGACGTACAAACATCGGTCTCACTTTCAACTCAGCCGAAACTAAATCATCATCACATAGATCTATCTAAGTACTCATAGCTCGCAAAGCACTTAAAGACTTTCGACTCAAAGCATCAGCAACAACATTAGCTTTGCCCGGATGATAATCAATCACAAGTTCGTAATCTTACAACAATTCTAACCATCTTCTCTGTCGCAAATTCAATTCTTTCTGAGTCATCAAGTACTTCAAGCTCTTGTGATCGGTATAAATATGACATTTCTCACTAAATAGATAGTGACGCCAAATTTTCAATGCAAACACAATTGCAGCTAATTCAAGGTCGTGCGTCGGATAGTTCTTTTCATGCGGCTTTAACTGCCTCGAAGCATAAGCAATGACTTTGCTTTCTTGCATCAGCACAAAGCCCAAACCATTCAACGATGCATCACTGTAAACTATAAATTCTTTACCCGATTCAGGTTGAACTTACACTGGCGCTTCCGTCAACAACGCTTTCAACTGCTCAAAACTCTGATGGCACTTTTTTGACCACTCGAATTTAACATCTTTCTGTAGCAACTTTGTCAACAGAGTCGCAATCATCGAGAAGCCTTTCACAAACCATCTATAATATCCCACTAGTCCCAAAAAACTATGGACTTCAGACGCATTTCTAGGAGGCTTCCATTCTAAAATAGCTGAGATCTTACTCTGGTCAACTCGTATTCTCGCAGCTGATACAATATGTCCCAGAAATCCAACCTCACGCAACCAAAACTCGCATTTGCTAAACTTAGCATACAATTGTTTCTCGCGCAAAGTCTGTAACACAACTCTCAAATGCTCGGCATGTTGTGTCTCATCACATGAATAAATCAGAATGTCATCAATAAACACTACAACAAAACGATCCAAATACGGTCTGAATATCCGATTCATCAGATCCATAAACACTGCAGGAGCATTCATTAGTCCGAAAGGCATAACTAAGAATTCATAATGTCTGTACCTCGCTACGATAGCGCTTTTCGGACATCCGATTTTTAACTCTCACCGATAATAGCCCGATCTCAAATCTATTTTCAAAACACCGTTGTTCTTTGGTTGATCAATCAAATCATCAATACGAGGCAACGAATATTTATTCTTTATCGTTACTTTGTTCAATTGTCAGTAATCAATACACATTCTCATGGTGCCGTCTTTCTTTTTCACAAACAACACAGAAGCACCCCAGGGCGAGAAACTCGATCGTGCAAATCCTCTATCGGTCAACTCTTGCAACTGAGACTTCAACTATTTCAATTCCGTCGGTGCCATTCTATACGGAGCTATTGAGATAGGAGTTGTTCCTGGCACCAATTCAAAGCCAAATTCAACTTCTTGTATCAGAGGTAATCCCGGTAGTTCTTCAGGAAATACATCAGGGAATTCACAAACCACAGGCACAGATTCAACTTTCTTTTCTGTCACTTTTGTATCAATCACATATGCCAGATAAGCTTCGCAACCCTTTCTCACATAGTTCAAAGCTTTCATCACAGATACAACAGCTGACAACCCTTTCATATCACTGGATTCAATTCGAACTATCTCACCGTTCTAACTTCTCAATTCAATACTCTTTCTTTTACAATTCACAATGGCACTATGCAAAGTGAGTCAATCCATACCCAGAATAATATCAAATTCATCGAATGGTAGCAACATCAAATTAGCCGGAAAACAAGCATCCCGAAACATCAATGGGCAATTCTTGGACACTTTATCCACCAAGACACACTTGCCTAAAGGGTTCGATACTCTAATCATAAATTCAGTAGACTCAACAGGTAGAGTCTTACTTGATACTAGATTCACACACACATAGGAATGAGTAGAGCCTGGATCTATCAATGCAATCACATCAGTATCAAATAGAGTAAAAGTACCAGTGATGACGTCTGGAGATGACGCTTCCTCTCGTGCGCGTATGGCATAGGCTCGGGCAGGTGCTTTCGCCTCTGATCTCACAGCTGTATCGGTAGTCCCTCTTTGACTTCTACTCACATTTCCAGTGTTTCTGAGTGATCTACCCCTAGCCATTGTGTTACTCGGTCTCACACTCTGAACATTTTCTTCTTCATTTAACTTTGGACAATCTCTAATGAAGTGATCTCGTGATCCAAACTTATAACAAGTTCGATTATTATACTTGCCCCAGCATTCTCCCACATGTCGTCTTTCGCACTGTCTACTCTCAGGTTTGTTGCTTTTGGCACTTCCAACACTTGATTCAGTTAGAATTTGAACTCGTGGACCGATGCTTTGTCTCACACGATCTCTACTCGGATGTCCAAACGAAGCATTTGATTGATTGCTTACATCTCTAAATCTCTTCGTCGAAGGTTGAGACAACTTACTCATCGATCTTTTTCTTTCATCTCGAGCTTCAGAATCGGCTTTCTTCTTTTCTTTACTGAGCTCCTAGGCTTTGAAGGCTCTTTCAACTAACACAACAAATTTGTTTATGTCAGGTATCCCGACCAACAACTTAATATCTTCATTCAGCCCTTCTATAAAGCGTTTACACATAGTAGCTTCGGTCGAAACACATTCCCGTGCATACTGGCAAAATCTCACAAACTCCCGTTCATACTCAGTAACGGACATACGACCCTGTTTCAGCTCTAGAAACTCCTTACGTTTTTTATCTATGAATCGTTGACTGATATACTTCTTTCTAAATTCAACTTGAAAGAAATCCCAAGTGATTCTCTCTCTCGAAACCACAGAAATCAACGTTTTCCACCAGTTATATGCCGTATCTCTCAACAAGGAAACTGCACACTTAATACATTCGTCAGGGGTCAACGACATCTAGTCGAACACTCGGATTGTATTCTCGAGCCAAAACTCGGCTCACTCAGCATCAGCATCAGCTGTGGCCCTAAACTATTCAGCCCCATACTTTCTGATCTTATCCACATGAGGCTTATTCAATCGATTCAGATCTACAACTTGAGGCACAACAGGTACTTGTGAGGGGTGGAGGTTGTGGAGCAGCCGGATTCATTCGAACGAACTCCAAAAACCACTCACTCATCATTCGAAAGAAGGCTTGCTTAGCCTCTCCTCCCTCACTACTATCATTCGGCCTAGATGTGGCCGGCGTTGTCCCTTGAGCGGGAGCAGGTGCATTACTCTCAACATCGTCAGCAACTGCTTGATCGGGATCCATTACTATATAAAAACACATTTTTAACTGTCAGGATTCATCACACTATCACAATTATTTATATGGCATGTATAGCTAAACTCACACGCACTACGTTAATCCGAGAATCGACTAAACCGTAGCTTTGATACCAATAAAATGTAACACCCCTAACCCAAAACCGTCGCCGGAATAGGGTTAAGAGGTGTTACCAATCAATCGAAACATTTCACATCCATTTCACAACTCAAAGTCAATCATCAATCAAACATATTCAAGTATAAACATATAGTCCCTTATTACAGTCCATGAGACCTTAAACACGCGTTAAAAAGAGGTCGGAACTAAACCGAACACATGCGAAAATTCTTGGAAATTTGAACATTCTTCAAAACTGCAAAGGGCACACGCTCGTACAGTCAAGCCGTGTGCCTCACACGGCTACCAGACACACCCATGTGTCCAGGCCGTGCCAAAACAGAGCATACATACTGACTTGTCCGCACGGCCACTAGACACTCCCGTGTGCCATGGTCGTGTGAAATTAAGCTAGCTACTGACTTGGTCACACAGCCACCAAGCACGCTCGTGTGCCACGGCCGTGTAACCTGCCCAGGCATGCTTCGAAGTGGCCCTTGAGCCACACGGCAGAGACACACGCTCGTGTCCCTTGGCCGTGTATGCAAAATAGGCCATTTGCAAGGCTAATTTGCCACCCATACAAGGGTCATCCCTACAAGCACAATTAAGCATCTTTCCATGTATCAATAGCAACCAAAAACACATCAAAATATTCATCATATCAACCCAATTCAATCTCATTTTTAGCATACCATCTTATATGCTAAATAACTCAACCAATTCATGAGTAAAACCAAGCATGATTCATCCACAATTTCACTAAATCACTATGGCATCAATCCATAAATAAACTTACCATTCATAAGTCATTTTCATTGCCATCAAGCCATACCATAACACGCATCATATACCAAAGTCACACATGCATATTGCCAACCTTTATCTAGCCACATCACATGGCTATTTACACATCTCAATCATGGTTCAAAACAACTAGCCTATACATGCCATATTCAAATATACACATCTTCAATAGTACCAAAATAGATTGTCGATAGTGTGATAGAGATGTTGATGATCCCCGGATCCGAGCTAGCTTTACTGACACTGTAAAACAGAAAAACAAATCACACAGTAAGCTTCAAAAGCTTAGTAAGTTCGTAACATAATACATTCAACTTAATAGTTCAAATACAATGCACAACAAGAACTCATCACATAGATCAATTTCCAAATGTTTATACCATATCATTCATAGCCAATAATCTTACTCAACCACTCATGAAGTCATACACAATCTCCTCAACCACAAAGGTTCCATACATACCTTAGCCAACACATGGTTTGTAACACCCCTGTTACCCGAGACCGTTGCCGGAGTCGAGTGTGAGGCATTACTAGACTTGACTACTAATTCAGGGCATAAAAAAAATTTAAAATCCTCCAACTGCGTCTTATTAAAACGAGTTACAAAATTCGAAATTTAGATCATAACATCTTTACTTCATTTCATATAAACTCTATACATTAATCATACTTATAAATATATTAAAATCAAATCAAACGAAATCATCAAGCCAAAATACAAATTCCAAGGATAATGAGATGGACAAGCCATTTTCGCATGGCTTATACAATATATACAATTTCAAAACTAGCAAAATCAAACTAGTCTATACATGCCACATAACCAAAACTCCAAGCACTTATTTACCGAAGCGCAATTTGGATAGTATGATGAGATTTCCTTCGATTTCCAACCCGAGCAAGTCCTTGAAACTCTATAAACATAGGAAAATTATACAAAGTAAGCTTTGACAGCTTAGTAAGCTATAAGAAAATAATTCACCATAGAAACATATATAATTTAATTCAAATAGGCTAAATTTTGTTAATCACATACACCTATACAATCACTTTCCTCATATAATCCATGTTCCTCGTTAGGTAGCTTCTCTTACTCATAATTCATATCATCATTCGTAAACTTTCATCTTTTATAACCTTAAGGCCAACCACTCATACATTCAATAATAGATTTCATATATATAACCGATCATTCAAAGTTAAATAAACTATCGCATGTACTCAATTATTCGAATCTAATATAATATCACATATAACCACTTTTACACAAATTCAATTCATCATCAAATATACACATACCTTTGTGACCGAACCTTTAAGGTTAATTAAATCAACTTATTTGATGATAACAGATTCGTAATTTCATTTACATGTATCATGCTACCATTCAACAACTATCTTGATCAATAGGTCTCAAAAATCAACTACCAAGTTACCATTCATCCATTCAATCAAACTCATAGATTATTAATAACCTCTTGATACTTTAATTTCGTATACAAGAACAATTTACCTCATTGATATTTAAATTACACAATTATCATACATCCCTTACCTATCTATCACTTTTCGGACAGCTCCATTCAATGAATTTTATTTCCGTAAAATTCTTAAATCCGCACCCACAATGTAATTGATGTAACGTATTACTCAATATAAGCTTCTCTTATCTTGTTATTCCCTCAATATGCATAATATATATATATATATATATATAATTCACATTTACCTTACACACAAGAATATACACTTATATATGTATAAGGTATATATCCAAGTGTTCAATTTCCAAATACTATATTGCATTCGGTCTATACCACATCAAACCATCATAAACTCCGTTTAGTATGCTTAAATCTCATTATAATATCATCATTAAAATTTCCTATTTCATGCTTCTAATACAACAACCAAGTACCATCACCTTCAACCATTTCTTATCAATCTCTAGTACATATATATATATATATATATTCGACAATGCCTTGAAATAATCATCAACATTCAATTTAAACTTATAAGTAATCATTTCTTCAAATTAATACCATTACTTGAAACTTACTCAAATAGTTCGTTGAACATATCAATTACCATCCCTCACATTCGGTAATAGTAATTATAATTATAAACATTTCAATTCAAATGAATAATTTACATTTAGTTAAAATTAAGAACAATCCTTTACTTATAGACTTACACATACCAACACCAAACTTATTTACGAATTAAGTTCCATATCATCAAAAATCTATTTAAGCATATACTTATAATAATTCACCAAGCATAAAGCCTGCTAGGCATAAAGCCCGATATTATTCACCGGCACAAAGCTCGCTAGGCATAAAGCCCGATATTATCCACCCAAGCACAAAGCACGCTAGGCTTAAAGCCCGATATTATTCACTCACAAAGCTCGCTAGGCTTAAAGCCCGATATTATCCACCCAAGACAAAGCTCGCTAGGCTTAAAGCCCGATATTATCCACTCTAAGCACAAAGCTCGCTGAGCTTAAAGCCCGATATTATTCACCGGCACAAAGCTCTGCTGGGCTTAAAGCCCGATATTATTCACCGGCACAAAGCCGCTGGGCATAAAGCCCGATATTATCCACCGGCAGACAAAGCCTGCTAGGCTTAAAGCCCGATATTATTCACCGGCACAAAGCCTGCTAGGCTTAAAGCCCGATTACTTTCACTATCAATATTATCAACTATACACCATCTCAAAACACATATTCATCATAAATTATTCATACAATTCCATCCCATCAGTTTCGGCAATCTCTAACGCACATAAAGTATATTTTCAAACCCAACCATTCTTCTTATGGCTTACCATCCATTCGGTCACACCCATACATACAAAATGTTGTTCATTTGATTATATCATCACCTATTCAAGGTCCACACATGTCTACTACTTAATACATAAATGTTCATCTATTTTAAATATATATATATATAATTTGATGCATTATTCAACCATACATTCGGCCACATATACCTTGCCATAATGTTACATTCGGCCTTACCTAATTTAATAAGCTTTATTCAATCAATCATATACACATTAATATCCCATAAAAATAAGAATTTAATTCAACCAAAGTAGCTTAAAAACTTACCTCGATAGTTGTCGAATTAAGCTTCCCGGCTACTCGTTAATTTTCCTCGATCCAAAACCTTTCCTTTTTGTACTTGATCTAATTAATTTAAATTTGAGCTCATTCAATACTTTTCTACTCGATTTAGCCATATACGAATAAGGAACAATTATAAACTCGACCTTGATATTTCACATGTTATCCAATTATATACAAAGTTTATAATTATTCAAAATCATGCCAATTTATTTACTAATGAGTTAAGGCCGATTGATCCCTAGCTCATTAAAGTTCCATATAATGCTCAATTTAGTCCAAACATAAATTTCTCCCAATTTTTTTTTATACCTAATTTCACATATTTTCCTCATAGCCGAACCTACTTAATAACCATATAAAATCATACAACTTATTTAATAAGTTAAATACCACTATTTTTCATCTCATTTAAAAATTTCTACTTAAAACATATTGAGTTTAAACATACATTATATTCATTTATCAAGCATAGCTAACCCAAATTTAATCACTAATGGTTGAACCTATATCATGTCTAAATCTCAAAATCTTTGACATGGGTTCGGTAATACTCAAAGAGATGAACCTAAAAATACCAGAATTTAAGAAAATAAAGTTCAAAAGCTAACCTCATGGGAGCATGCAAGAACCGAATGATAAAGCTTAAACTTCTCTTTTCTTCCTTCCAATTTCGGCACTCCAAGGCTAAAGGTAGGAGATGACTCTCCACTACTTGTTTTATCCTTTATTTTACTTATTTTAAGTCAATTATAAAAATGTAAGTTTAATGCCACTAACTAAAATAAATAAATTCAATATATACATCCATCATGATGCCGTCCACCTATTTCAAGTTGGACAATTTACCATGCAAAACCTACATGCAAAAAGGACAATTCAATTGGGCCCTTCTAATCTCAACATAGTTATCTTTCATATTTGTTCCATTTTAGTCCTTCACTTAAAATAGTTCATTAAAACACCCAATTTAACCTACAATATTATAACATATACTTAATTACACAACATTAATATCAAATTAATAATTCAATAACAATCTAACACATTTTGTCTCTTCACCCCTTTTTATGGCCACATATACTACTTCAACACACATATATATCTCAACATATATATATATATATATACAAATTTATAAGACCAAACAATTTAAACCAACTCAACATCATAAACATTCACCCAAACATTAGCCGAATGTAAAGGGCATTTCCATGCTCAATTTACAATAATTTCCATAACATTTCAAACAATTTAAAACTACTATTCTCTATTTCCTCAAATTCCCTTTCTTTTATTTTATAAACTAAATACTTATTATAATATACTTAAACTAAAATAATGCACCCATTATACATATAAAATTGTTTTTCCTAGCATGCTTGCCGTCCACATCATGAAATTTGGGCAATTTGACATGCAAGTCCCCATGCAAGAAAGACAATTCAATTAACCCTCCAACTTAATAGATACTGTTTTTACTACTTTAACTATTTAGTCCTTTCTCTAAATTTAAACACACCAAAGCAATTAAGTTCATAAATTTCCACACATATTTATTCATGATTATTACACACGACACAAAAAAAATAAAAATAATATTAGGAAATTTTTCCGGCTCGGATTCGTGATTTCGAAACCACCATTCCGATTAGGGTTAAATTCGGACTGTTACATGGTTACTCACCATCCAAGCTAATTTATGCTCGATATTGTATTTCGATCCAGCCTTCATTATTCATTAGGTTTAATCGCACACATAGTGCCCAATTTGTAGCCGAAACTAAATTAACTTCGCACACTTAGTGCTTCAATTCATAGCTGAAGCTTATATAACATCACACACTTAGTGCCTCAATACAAAACTGAACGTAATTTGGAATCGCACACAGTGCCAACTATGAAGCTAAAGCTTCTATTATTTCGCACACACAGTGCTAGTCAACGTTGTCTCAATTCAATTACGCACACTTAGTGCCTCGTTACTCAATTTCATTCATTACATTTCTAATTCAATCTATCATTCAATTAAAATCACATAGAAGGTAAATTAACAACTTGTACTATGTCCGAACTTACCTCGACCGCCAAAATACCGAAATGGTCGATTAATCGAGTACTTTGTCTTTGCCTCGATCTCGATCCGAACTTCTCCTTTCTTGGTCTATACACATTTAAATTCAACTCATTCAATCACCAATTCATTCAATTTAGTCCACACACACAAATTTAGGGCATTTTGCAAAATAGCCCTCACATTTTCACATTTCGATATTTAGTACCTATTTCACAAAATCAAAAAATACACCAACACAAGCTTAGCCGAATTCTTCCCATGCTAATTCAAGCCCACACATTTCATTTATTTCACATTTTAATCCTTCAATTTAAACTTTTCTCAATTTAGCCCAAATTACTCAATTTCACTAAAAATTCAAAGACAAAACATGTTCATCCTTCACATATCTTCCATATTTCACTATCAACTAACACATAGCTCAAGCATTCATCAATGACATATCTCAAAATCACCATCAATTTCTAAAATTAAAGTATGGGCTAGCTAGAGCACAAAGCAACGATCACAAAAACGTAGAAATTATTAAAAACCGAACAAAAATGGACCTTTAATCAAGCTATGAATGTGCCAAAACCTAAAATGCTTCCATGGCTATTCTTATCTTTAACATTCAGTGGAAGAAAGATGAGAGAATGGCCATTTCATTTGTTTTGTTTTGATTATAATAACTTAATAATCATTTTACCAATTTGCCCTTTTATTAATCATATAAGACAAATAAACATTAAGGTTATTATGTCATTTAACCATCCAGTAACTTTAATAATGGGCTAATTACCTCATAAGGCCTCCACATTATAAAGACAACAACAATTAAGCACTTAAAAATCAGCACACAGTATTTTACACTTTATACGATTAAGTCCTTTCTCACCATTCGACACACAGTCGATAAAATTTTCACACAAAACTTTCACACAGGCTCAATCACACATTATAAACATCAAAAATAATTTTAAAATATTTTTCCGACCTCGGATTTGTGGTCTTGTAACATCCCAAAATTGGGCCTAGTAGAATTGGGCCCAATGGGCCTCGGGCGTAGTAGCGTTTAAAATTTGGGAATTTATGTTTTGTGTTATATCATGTGATAAGCTAGTTTAAAATATTAATTATGTATGTATAGGGGTTCTAAGAAGGCTCGGGGTTGAATTGGACCTTAGCAAAATTTTTGTGTTTTAGCACTTTAAGGAGAGAAGGTAAATGGCATCAAGGCTTAAGGAAATAAAATGTTTTGTTAGGATAAATGAGCATATGGCAAGGAGGTTATGGCATCAAGTGGAGAGCATGGAGGGAAGGGGTTCAAATCCCATCTAGTGCAAATTTTGATTAATTTTTATGCTATTTATCCATAGTGTCGGCCATGGTGGTATTTAAGGCAAGGAAGACTTTTTAAATTATGGAAAGGTGGCTAAGGATTAGTAAGGAGGAAGATAAGGGATAATGAAGGAAAGAATCAAAAGAAAAAGGCAAGAGAAGGAAACATGTTGGCCTATTATGTGGAGGATGTTTTGGAAAGCATTTTGGTTAACACTCACCTTTTGGCAAAGATGATACATGGTTTTGTTAGGGGGAAGAGGGGGAGCCGAATTTCTCTAGCTCTCCCTTGCATTTTCACATTTTTGGGATCACTTTTCCTTTTTGAGGCATTTTGGGGGTCTTCTTCAATTTTTCCTAACCAAAACCTCAACTTCACCATGTCTTTCTAACCCTTTTCTTCCTTAGTCGAATTTCTCCTATAGCTACCATTTCGGTTTGTGTTCTTTAATAGCTTGTTCTTTGATTGGTTTTCTTTTCGGTATAGTCTCCATAGCTGAACCTAGAGTTGTTGTCTTGTTGCTAGTGCCAAACCTTGTTATCCCTTTCGACTCATCCCTGTTATTAAGGTAAGGGTTCTTTCTTCTTATTTCATGATGTTTGCTCTTTCTTCTCTTGACTTGGCTAAGCCGAAAGTCTCATCTCTTGGCTAAGCCAAATTTAGCCACTTGTTTTTATTTTAAACTCCTCTTGTTTTCTTTTGTTAAGGGCCGAATCAAGCCATCCTTTGTTGCTACTTATCATTCTCTTAGCCTTGGTTTCGAAAGTTGATTGGTAAGTGGGTGATTAGGCTGAATATTAGTGGTAAGATGTTACTCTTTATTTCGATGTTTTGCGCCGCTCATGTGATTCTATTTTATGGTGAAGATATCAACTTCCTACTCTTGTGGAAGGGCCGAATATTGGATGAAGGCTAACCCCTTTGGTACATCACTTATTTACTTTAGGAACTCGTTGTAATAGCCAAGGTGTAAGGCCGGATTTTTGAATCTAGTAGGGAAGGATCACGATTGTGGGGGCAACGAAGAGTGGTTCTTTAGGAAATCCAAATCAGGTGTGTAATCCCGTACCCTTCCGAATACATGTTTGAAATGGTGGGTAATCTCACACCTCTTTGAATGTTGCCTGGAATGTTCTATGATTCGGTCGAAATACCGAAAAACTGGAAACCAACACTTGTGACCACTCGGGCGTGCGTATGTTTGTAGTAGTAACCATATTTTGCAATGAAACAGTTTGGTCAGCAGCAGTGACGTGATTTTGAAAAATCACGAAAAATAGGATAAAGGGAATTAGAAAGTGAAAAAGATATCGAATTAAACCTTACGGTGTGTGTCTATTTTTATATGAAAGAAACACAAAAGGAATAGAAATTCTATATTCTGTGATATTTTAATTTTAGTGAGACTTGTTCTGATTGACTTTGTGGTTCCCTATTCTGCCTTGGAAAAATCATTTAGAATTGTACAAAGTGAATTATGAGTTATAATTTATATGTATAGATATTTTAGTGAGCCTATTTTCAATAGAAACAAGTGGGAGCAATATATGAAAACTGTACAGTGAGATATTTGAATTTAGGGTAAGAGAGGTCAGAATCGTTGGTCAGTGAAACAAGGGGAATTTTAATAAATAAACTGTACTAAATGGTTAAGCCAAAAATTCTGGAAAAATTGTAGTAAGAAGATATATGAGTCTAGTTTCAAGGAAAATTTACAGATCTAAATTTCAAGTTTCCTAACTCGAGTTATAGTCAATTTAGTCAGTATGATGCAGATGGACAGTTTCAATTTTTACGCCCCACATTAGTAGTTAAGTCTAGGTTGCGAAATTACCAAAATACCCTTGGAGGGTAAGTTACCAAAATACCCCTGGGTTGCGAGATTACCGACTTACGAAAATTCCCCTATGGGCCGAATTGCTAGAATGCTTTAGTGGGCCGAATTACAAGTTCTATAATTGGCCGATTTACCGTAATAAATTACTGGATTAATGATTGTTGTTTATATATGTGGATATTATGCTTTATTATGTATGTTGCATTTACATATTTTGCATGGGATGGGAAAAATGTTGAAGAGAAGTGTAGCTCGTGGCTTTGCCACAAATATTATGAAAAGCGCTTGATCACAGCGATATATTCTGATTTCGATGGCTCTGCCACACCTGCATGCGTGGCTAAGCCACGTATAATCTGTTATTCGGTGGCTTTGCCACAAATTACATATATGGCAACTTGCTGCGATTGGTGTGTTTGGCAGGGTGGGTTGACTTGATCCCCACAGGTGTGATGGGATGGTATGGGTGGTGTGTAGCGGATGGATATCTAGGACGGGTTGGGTTGCATACATTCATACATTTGCTTCATTTTAAGAATTGTTATGTAAAAGGGCTTAGGCCCAAGATATTGCTATATGGGTTCAGGCCCAGTGGATGACGGTAAGGGGATTTCACACTGAGTTCTTGTAGGTAATGCTCAGTGATGTGGACTTGGGCCATGGATGACTCGGTGGAGGCCATACTTCAGTAATGGTGTTATTGAACTTTAGATTTCTATTTCCGTTTACTTTACTACTTTTACTATTTTGGGTTTTTATGTTGTAATAAGGCCTTTGGAATATTTTATTTTGCTTTATGTTTGACGTACTTATTATCTTGCTTGAATTGTTTTAAATGGGAATTTTTCTAAAAACTTAAATAAAGGTTTTCCAAAATAGAATAACAAATGGATTTTATAACAAACCTTTACAAATATTTTAACTCGGAAATTTTCTCTCAAATTATCAATGATATTTTTTAAAAGTCACGGTTTATAAGATCTCTAGTTCAAATTATCGATTTATCAATCAACCATCGAGATTAGTAGTATTTTATCAAATGTTTCAAATCAAATTTGTTTTCTTGTTTATAATAAAATAATACATATTTTAATACGAATAAAAAGGATTTAACACGTTTTTCTCATGTGACATATCAGATCCGGTCATAACGCATGGGCCGGGTTTGGGGTGTTACAGGTCTCGAAACCACTGTTCTGACTAGGGTCTAAACCGGGCTGTTACAAGAATATTATTTTGTCCGATTGTGCTTTTTTATCACATGAAACCACTGAGTCATTTGCTTGGTTATTTGAAACATTTTTAGAAGTCATTGGGCACCAGAAATTGAAGAGTATTTTTACTAATGAAGATCAAAAAATGATGAAAGTAACAGAGATTGAGTTCCCAGAATCTTCTTATAGATTATGCATGTGGCACATTTCAAATAATGTTAAACAACATCTTGCTAGTCGTTTTGTCAATGCTGAGTTCAAAGCACAATTTAATAAATGCTTTTATGGATGTGAAAGTGAAACAAAGTTTGAATCAAGTTAGGCTACCATGATTGAAAATTTTGAACTTTAAGATTATGATTAGCGTAAAAGACTATATGAGCTTCGAGTAAAATGGTGCATTGCCTTTAGCATAGACATTTTTTTTGCTCGAATTAGATCCACCTAAAGAAGCGAGAGTATGAACAACATTGTAACACCCCTTACCCGTGTCCGACGCCGGAACCGGATACGAGGCATTACCATGCTTGACCTTGCTTGAACATGTAATTACGGGCTATAAAATTTCATTCCAACTTAAAACTTTTCTTTCTTAATCATAACATACATATCATGGTCCCACGAGGCCTTAATCATACATCCGGAAGGTTTCAAAGTTCAACCGAAAACTTTTCCACTCTTTGAAAATTTTTGGCTTAAACAGGACCACACGCTCGTGTTGTCCAAGGGACACGCCCGTGTGCCCCTAAGACATGCCCGTGTTCATCACCCGTGGTCGACACTGACTTATTTCACACGGATGAGCACACGCCCATGTCTATAACCTGTGTCCTTCACATGGCCTAGACACGCCCGTGTCTCCTGCCCGTGGAGCTCTCTGTTTATGACATCATCAAACCCTTAAGAGCACACGGCCAGGGCACACGCCCATGTGATGGCTCGTGTGACGAATCATATTCTCGTGAGTTGATGCAGGGGACACACGGCCTATTAACACGCCCATGGGGTTGACCGTGCGTCACACACGGCCTAGGCACACGCCCGTGTGTCTACCCGTGTGGACAATTAAATGCTATTTTCCAAGCCCTTTTGCCACCTTGAAACTTAAACTCATTCATTTTAGCACAAGAAACACATAATATAACAATATCAAACCATGTAGAATCCCTAAATTATCATTCATTCCATCAACATTTTACTCATTATCTTGCATGAACATTCATTTCATTTTACCCATCAACATTAGAACATGATCTTGACAATATTGGCCAATTCATCATGGCCATTTACAAAATGAGTGTAAAACATTAATAGCCAACCCTTTGGCCTTTAAATATGACATGACACAAGACGATCAAGTTCCTATACATGCCATACTCAAAATAAATTAACTTTACTATACCAAAAGAATGGTTGATAGTGTGATCCGAGCTCCGACGTTCTGTGATCCTCGAGCTAACTTAGCGAAACTACAAGGAAAAGGGAAAAGAGAGGAGTAAGCATATAGCTTAGTAAGTTTGCATGAAATTCTAAAGCAAAACAATTGCTCAAACTAAATTCATCCATCTTATGAAACAATAGCAACATAAGTTTCAAATGCTTAGGCATACTTATTCATACTTACTCACACTTATTCTTACCCATCTCATGTCACATTATGATTTCTTAACTTGTACTTAATCATGGTACCTGTATCACTCAATCACATAACTTAGCATACGCTATCATGAACATAAACTCAATTTTTCATCATTCTTATCATAGGTGAAACTCAAGGTCATCCATAAATGAATTTGACTCTATACCATTTTACATACTTAGCTCTTTTTCCCACTGATAAACCGTAAAAGTAACATATTCTAAGCCCACATTTAGTATGCTTTTGGATGATTTAAGCCCCAATTTATGTAAAAAGGTGCTCTTAATCCTTTCTTTTCATGTCTTATACTCAGGAAAGCACCCGATGACGGAAAGAACGAGAAACAGGCTTGAAACGGACCAAGTTGGGCCAAGCCACGAAATCAACACGGCCTAGACTTCAAGCCACACGGCCGTGCCACCATTCCTACTAGAACACAGCCTTACCACGACTTACACGGCCGTGCCTCATTCAACAGTGTCGAACACGGCCTGACCACGATTTACACGGGTGTGTTCCATGGCCGTGCCTCTGCCGTGGAGAAGAGTAATTTCATTCGGGAAAGGATACTTAAGGAGAAAGAAACGTGTTTCAAAAGCCTATAAATACACCCTAGGTACCAGCTGAAAGATGGCGGCGAGCTAGGCCAAGAAGCCAAGCCGAAAAGGTCATATTTGTGGGAATCACTCGAAGATAGCCAGTTGATCCATCTCAAGAAGCCAGAATTCTACTCAAGATGGATGATCTCCTCTTCAATTCCTTCAGGGGGTTTTAGGGATTTCTTATGTTCTGTTTTATCTTTTCTCTTGAGATGTTGTCTTTTATTATTATGAACTAAACCTTCGGATACCCGAAGGGGATGAAACCTATGAGGAATCTTGTTATTTGATTTTTTTTTGAATTATATGATAATAACTTAATTTTTTCTTAATTTGGTGAACTCAATCCAAATCTAATGTGCTTAGGTGGAGGAGGAATAGACCCTACCTAAGAGTAGATCCAACATAATTAAGCGGAGTTGATTGCACGCCTAGAGATAGGGTGACGAGATTTTGCCGGATTAGGGTGAAACCTAATATGGGAGTCCACAGATCGATTTACTGCTATTCTAGGGGGTTATTATAAGCGAACGAGAGTTCCACTAATTAACCTAGGGTTAGATGTTATTCGCCTAGAGAGAGGGTTTAATATACGTTAGGGAGTCTCACGGATCAAACTAAGTAAATAAATCATATGGTTCAAGGTTAGATAACAAGTGAAGTCTAGGTGGATTCTTCCTAAGGGTATCGCTTGAGTCAACTGAGTTTTCCCAAAAGTTATTTCCCGAATTCATTCTTTTTGTCTTTGCATCTTAGCTTAGTAAGTAGATTAGTTTTAGTTTAAACAACCATCACTTAATATTAAGGCTAAATAATAAAAAGACGGTGAGTATTAGTACTTTTAGTTCCTTTGGGTTTGATAATTCGGTCTTGCCTAAGCTATACTACTGTTCGATAGGTGCACTTGCCTCAATCGTTGTCAGAGTTAGTTTCCAGGTTCGATCATTCTTTTATAAATTTTAAAACTCGATTTATTCTGATCAAGTTTTTGGCGCCGTTCTTGGAACTAAAATATTAAGAAAACTCTATTTTTATTACTTTAGCCATTATTTTTATTTTTCGCAATTTATTTTTATTTTTAGTTTTAATTTTAAATTTGCTAAACTTTCTTTCTTTCTTTTCCTCGCAGGTAACTCTAGTTTATGACTAGAAGGAACCCGAGAGGACCTTTAGAATACGACAATGATATTGAAGCTACCGCTCGAAGAAATCACAGAGAAATTAGGCGAGCCCTAAATTACCAAGGAGAGCGAGAAGACAAATCCAATCCTACTGAAGGGATGGACGAAAATAATCTTCCACCACAAGATGTGGGAGAAAATAATGCTCCTCGTACTATGTTTGATTATGCTAAACCGCATTTAACAGAGCCAAATCTAGTATTGTTAGGCTGCTATAGTCGCTAATAATTTTGAATTAAAGCCTAACACTATACAAATGATTCAACAGTTTGTTCAATTTGATGGTTTACAGGATTTAAGATCCAAACGCTCATATAGCTAATTTTTAGAGTTCGTGATACCTTCAAAATAAATGGCGTTTACGATGATGCCATACGCCTTCTGATTATTTCCTTTTCATTAAAGAATAAAGCTAAATAGTGGTTAAACTCGTTACCACGAGTCAATCACTACATGGGAACAAATGACCGAAAATTTTTATTAAAATATTTTCCACCGCCAAAACGGCCAAATTACGTAATGATATATCTTCTTTTATGCAGATGGATTTAGAGACATTATACGACGCATGGGAGAGATACAAAGATCTCTTGAGGAGATGCCCACACCACTGGATTACCATTGTGGCTCCAAGTCCAAACTTTTTACAACGGTGTGAATCCTTCAACGAGGCAATTAATTGATTCACCGCCACGTGGAACCCCGAATAATAGAACTCCCGAGGCACCCTACGAGTTTATCGAAGAGATGTCATTTGATAACTATCGCTGGCAAGTTACAAGAACAAGGCCAACAAAAACAAACAGAGTTTACAACCTCGACGCAGTAACCATGTTATCAAATCGGTAGAGTTGATGTAACACCCCAAACCCAAATTTCAAACACCATGACCTGATCGGCATGTCACTTAGGAGATTTTAAATGATGTCGCAATTTGTAAAATATTTTTCTTGAGTTTAACACTTTATTCGAGAAAACTAAATGGTTGGATGATTTGTAAAAGATACACATTTTATATTTATGCCTTAGTGGATTAAAAACCAAAATTTGATACATGCCTTAACTTAATTAAAACGTAAAATGTAAATGTCTAATAATAATAAAAGCCCAAAACAAACGAAAATATGAAGCTAGTGGCCCATGGCCTTATTACAATGAAATTTAAACCCACTAATTAAAAATATTAAAAATAAATAAACTAGTAAAGTCTTTTGCTGAATCAAAATAATCCCTCGCATGGCCATCTTGCGCTCTTCTCCAACCCGGTCCGATGCACTAGGTGCTACACAAAGATGTTAAATAATGGGGTGAGTCGCGAGACTCGGTGTGCAACCCTCGTGCACCATCAGATTGGGCCTTAGCCCCACGCAATGTATAACAGAGTATAATATATCGAAAAATATGCAAAGCCCAACCCAATCCTAGGTTTCCATTCGCTACACACCACCCTTACCGCCAATCACACCATTGGGGATTTCTACAATCAACCCACACCGCTACACACCATCGATGGCGGTCATGCTGCGAGATAGTTGCTCATTGTCGATCATGGCAATAGCCACTACAATGCATCATGGCATTAGCCACTACAACAGATCATGGCAAAAGCCACTACAACAGATCATGGCAAAAGCCACTACGACAGAACACTTCCCCTTTCCTCAATCACCCAACCCCATGCAATCACATAAACCGGCATACATGTTCATCATACCAAATCGACAGAAACATTCACTTTAGAATGGCAGAGATCACTAACCTGGTGATTCGCCTTTACCCTCCTCGGGGTTTTCAACAACCATGCCGGTATTTCGGTATTTAGCAGAATATAACAGATTTATAAACATATACTAACAAGCAATCCAAATGGTGTGAGAATGTTACACACCTGATTAATATGTAGGACTACCCTCTATGTTGATACCCTCGCTAATCGGATCTACTGCCCTTTGTCTACAACTTTGCTCAAAAGCCAGAAGAACGCGAAGATAAGGCCTCTCCTATATTCGGCCAAGGGTTAGTGTTTTACCTGAATTATATGCTTAAATTAACAGATCTCCTTACCTTGAAATCCCGAAAGTGATACGATCCAAGGGCTATTGAACTCTGGCTTAGAAATCTAAGCGATTGAATCCCCTTCAAATCCCGGAATGCCACAAACGAAAGAAAAACACAAGATCAGTTTCCATATAGCCATTCGGCTAGGGTCTCTAAAAATTGGGAAAAGATTGAATCACGCGAATCGACACTTACCTTCAGTTTCCTTCAAGATTTGGCACAAGCAGACACCACAGAGGAAATTCGGCAATCATAGGAGATGAGATCTAGGGATTTCGACCTTTTGGAAAATCCCGAAAAGATGAACAAGAGAGATACTGATGCGTTTTCGGCTTTTAGAAGAATAAAGAATTGAAAAGATGGGCAAGGAACAGACAGAGAGATTCGGCAATGAGTATTAAAGAAAAGAGAAGGTGAATGGCAGAGTTTCGGCACTTGGTGAGGCCTCAGGGGTTTCGGTTTCTGACAGAAAAGAAAAGAAGAAGAGATGATTCTTATTTGCCGAATGAGAGAAAAACTAATAGCTACTCTCAGATAAGACAAATGAAAAATTCGGCACACCCCCTCTAGCCTGTACCAAACCGACTCCTTCCCCTTTCCTGAGTTTGATTTTTGGCCAACTCTGCAACCAAATGATAACTCCTATCTTTCTTCCTTATCTTAATCTACTAACTCCTCCAAAATAGGCCTAATATCCGCATATTATATAAATTAAAAATCCCCTAAATAATAGCCTTGTGCCGTCCCCCCTCTAGCTCTCCTTGGGCTGCCGAAATTAGCCCAATTTCTTGGGCTCCAAGCGGCCATACTGAGGCCCCCTTCTTTTGCCTATTGGCGCCACTTATAGCTCCCTTCTACTGCGCCTCTTGTTCCTAGGCCACAAGCCCATTATGCCTATTTCACTCTCAATATTTTATTTAAACCCCATAGTCCCTAAACAAAATATTTAGCTAAGACCTCGGCCCATTCCCGAGCCCAATTTGCACCTCTAATACTTAAATTAACACATTAAACGTATCCACCCATTAAACGCATAGGCCCAAAAATTCAGGATGTTATTGTTCTACCCCCTTAAAGAAATTTCGTCCTTGAAATTTCCAACTAACTATTAATCATACTACCGAAGTCTCACCACTATTCTTCCGCTGCGAACTCTTATTCTAGAGCCGAAAGAAACACTTAGGATAATATGCTAGAGTACGCACCGGTATTCGCATCTGGAGCGTCCTCGTCCCCTTGTACTCATTCTTCCAATTGACGTTTATCTGATTAGAAATTTTATGAATTAATAGGTTTCTTCCACTGATTAACCACGAACAGTCTTATGAACAGTAGTTTAAGAGTAGTTCTTTCGAATTCAAAATTACATCTACAAGTTTCAGTCTCAAGTTTGTCTCCTCATTCTAGGACCCACACACATCAACCATCAACATACAGACGACATCCATGAACCCACATTCAACACATAGTTTAGTCATTTCACTACCCAGGGGTATTTTTGTAATTTATCCTACAGGGGTATTTTCATAACTTTTTGAAATAGGGTTCCTTGGTGATTTTGTGAAAGAGGGTATTTTGGTAATTTTACAAATCAGGGATGTTTTGGTCACTTATAAATCAGGGGTAATTTAGTAATTTTACAAAATAGAGTGGCTGGTCCCTTTCGGGTTTTAGTTATAAATTTTGGCCTGACAACAAATCCTCGTGGCTAGGGTGAACAGTCACTATGCACCAGGTAGGATTCTAGCGAAGAGGAGGTGAGTCACTAGGACTGCTTAAGTACCAGGCTCTTCCGGATCCAATCCTAGACATGCGCATGCCTATTGCCACACCCTAGTCTTGCGACTTGTCTACAGGTTTGTTCGGTTGGATTAAGTCTTATGCAATTGAGAGTTGTTTAACTAGGCCTAAGTTCCATCAAGCTCTAATTAAAATAATCTACGTCCCTTAAAGCCCATCAAGCCCATATATATATATATATAACACACAGTGAGTTCTGAATACTTACCTGGCGGACTTGGGCTGGAGACGCAGGTGCCATGCCGAGAAAACCCTCTTGTGTTATTTATAAACATGCATGTTTTCAAAAACCCAATTTTAGAAAACGTTTTAAGCCCAAAACCCCAAAGCCGAGTTTTGAACTGGGCTCTGATACCAATTTGTAACACCCCAAACCCGGCCCAAACACCATGATCGGATCTGGCATGTCACTTAGGGAGATTTTAAATGATGTCGCAATTTCAAAAAATATTTTTCTTGAGTTTAACACTTTATTCGAGAAAACTAAATGGTTGGATGATTTGTAAAAGATACATATTTTATATTTATGCCTTAGTGGATTAAAAACCGAAATTTGATACATGCCTTAACTTAATTAAAATGTAAAATGTAAATGTCTAATAATAATAAAAGCCCAAAACAAACGAAAATATGAAGCTAGTGGCCCATGGCCCTATTACAATGAAATTTAAACCCACTAATTAAAAATATTAAAAATAAATAAACTAGTAAAGTCTTTTCTTTGAATCAAAATAATCCTCGCATGGCCACCTTGCGCTCTTCTCTCCAACCCGGTCCGATGCACTAGGTGCTACACGAAAGATGTTAAATAATGGGGTGAGTCGCGAGACTCGGTGTGCAACCCTCGTGCACCATCAGATTGGGCCTTAGCCCCACGCAGAATAGATAACAGAGTATAATATATCGTAAAATATGCAAAGCCCAACCCAATCCTAGGTTTCCATCCGCTACACACCACCCTTACCCGCCAATCACACCATTGGGGATTTCTACAATCAACCCACACCGCTACACACCATCGATGGCGGTCATGCGAAGATAGTCGCTCATCGTCGATCATGGCAATAGCCACTACAACGAGATCATGGCATTAGCCACTACAATGAGATCATGGCAAAAGCCACTACAACGAGATCATGGCAAAAGCCACTACGACGAGAACACTTCCCTTTCCTCAATCACCCAACCCCATGCAATCACGAAACCGCATACATGTTCATCATACCAAATAGACGAAACATTCACTTTATAATGGCGTAGATCACTAACTCGGTGATTCGCCTTTACCCTCCTTGGGTTTTCAACGACCATGCATGCCAGTATTTTGGCATTTAGCGAATATAACAGATTTATAAACATATACTAACAAGCAATCCAAATGGTGTGAGAATGTTACACACTGATTAATATGTAGGACTACCCTCTATGTCGATACCCTCGCTAATCGGATCTATCGCCTTTATCTACAACTTTGCTCAAAAGCCTAAGAACGCGAAGATAAGGCCTCTCTATATATCGGCCAAGGGTTAGTGTTTTACCTGAATTATATGCTTAAATTAATAGATCTCCTTACCTTGAAATCCTGAAAGTGATACGATCCAAGGGCTACTGAACTCTGGCTTAGAAATCTAAGAGATTGAATCCCCTTCAAATCCCGGAATGCCGCAAACGAAAGAAAAACACAAGATCAGTTTCCATATAGCCATTTGGCTAGGGTCTCTAAAAACTGGGAAAAGATTGAATCACGCGAATCGACACTTACCTTCAGTTTCCTTCAAGATTCGGCACAAGCAGACACCACAGAGGAAATTCGGCAATCATAGGAGATGAGATCTAGGGATTTCGACCTTTAGGAAAATCTCAGAAAGATGAACAAGAGAGATACTGATGCATTTTCGGCTTTTAGAAGAATAAAGAATTGAAAAGATGGGCAAGGAACAGACAGAGAGATTCGGCAATGAGTATTAAAGAAAAGAGAAGGTGAATGGCAGAGTTTCGGCACTTGGTGAGGCCTTAGGGGTTTCGGTTTCTGATAGAAAAGAAAAGAAGAAGAGATGATTCTTATTTGCCGAAAGAGAGAAAAACTAATAGTTACTCTCAGATAAGACAAATGAAAAATTTGGCACACCCCCTCTAGCCTGTACCAAACCGACTCCTTCCCCTTTCCTGAGTTTGATTTTCGGCCAACTCTGCAACCAAATGATAACTCCTATCTTTCTTCCTTATCTTAATCTACTAACTCCTCCAAAATAGGCCTAATATCTGCATATTATATACATTAAAAATCCCCTAAATAATAGCCTTGTGCCGTCCCCCCTCTAGCTCTCCTTGGGCTGCCAAAATTAGCCCAATTTCTTGGGCTCCAAGCGGCCATACCGAGGCCCCCTTCTTTTGCCTATTGGCGCCACTTATAGCTCCCTCCTACTGCGCCTCTTGTTTCTGGGCCACAAGCCCATTATGCCTATTTCACTCTCAATATTTTATTTAAACCCTATAGTCCCTAAACAAAATATTTAGCCAAGACCTCGGCCCATTCCCAAGCCCAATTTGCACCTCTAATACTTAAATTAACACATTAAATGTATCCACCCATTAAACGCATAGGCCCAAAAATTCAGGATGTTACAGTTGATGAATAAGAAGATTGATAGTTTGTGTTCTTCGCAGGTACATCCATTCATGCAGTGCGACGCAAGTGGAATTGTGGCGAATCCTGAGTACCCACCCTACCAACCGGGCACAGAAAACGAACAAATGAACTATATAGGTAACAATTTCAGATCTAATAATAACCCATATAGTAATAATTATAATCCAGGTTGGAGGAACCACCCAAATTTTTCGTGGGGAGGACAAGTAAATCAAGGAAATCAAAGACAACAACCTCCTCAAAATTTCCAAAATCAGCCTTATCCACAAGAAAAGAAGCCGAATCTTGAAGAGACGTTGAACAAATTCATAGCATCCACAGAAGCCCGTCTCCAAAATAATGAGGTAACACTCGACACCCAAAAAACATCGATCAAAAAGATCGAGAACCAAGTTGGAGGACTTACAAAGGCAATCGGGGAAATTACTCAGCCAGTCGGAGAAATTGCAAAGGTATTATCTGAACGACCGCAAGGGCGTCTACCGAGTAATACTAAAATTAATCCAAAGGAGCAAATCCAAGCCATAACAGCTCAAGAAAGTGAAGAAGTAGACGAACCCAGTCCAACACAAGAAAACGAGGTAGAAAAAGGTAAAGTAGAGGTAACACAAGACAAGCCAAAACTGATAATTAAGGAGTACCAACCTCGCGTACCTTACCCCGAGGCATTAAGAAGAGACGACACAGAAGAATAGTTCGGTAAGTTTCTTAAACTTTTAAAGAAATTACATATTAACTTACCATTACTTGAAGCTCTTTCGCAGATGCCAGATTCTAGGAAATTTTTAAAAGAGCTTCTGACAAACAAATGAAAGTTAGACGAGTCGTCACATGTGGAACTTAACGCAAAGTGCTCAGCAATTCTCCAAAATAGTCTACCACAAAAGCTAAAAGATCCAGGGAGTTTTACAATTCCATGTTTAATTGGTAGACTAACTATTGATAATGCGTTAGCTAATTTAAGGGCAAGCATTAATGTCATGCCTTATAAATTGTTTAAACAATTAGGTCTAGGGAAACCCAAACAAACTAGGATGAGCATTCAATTAGCTGATAAAATTGTTAGAATTCCTAGGGGTATTATCGAAGATGTTCTTGTAAAAATTGACAAATTCGTTTTCCCAGTAGATTTTGTTGTCTTAGACATGGATGAGGATAATTCGATCCCCTTAATTTTAGGAAGACCCTTTTTAGCGACTGCCAGGACTAAAATTGATGTTGATGCAGGAGAACTCATACTTTGTGTAGGTAATGAGACGGTCACCCTCAAGGCTTTCGATTCGGGTAGAACATCGAGCAATCAAGGTGAGAACGTAAATTCTATCGATAACCATTCGGTTAACTCTTATTTTCAAGAAGCATCACCAAACAATACAACTGAACCCGATCATAAACCCCATGCAAACAAAGAAATAACTCATGAAGATCGAGGGATTCAGTTCGATGATCTAGACGAGTGGAAGACACACTTCAATGAGAAATTAGGGATACACGATGAAGAACCGGAACCACACAAGATAAAACCGAAGGAGCCCCCAAAAGAGCTAATAGGAACGACAAACCACTTCAAAATAGGGGACCAGGTGCTGTTAGATCAGGCAGATCCTCGAATATCTCCTCCGGACCCTAGCACAAACAAATAAATATCTTTTAGGGTAACCAGTGTTTTTCCACATGGAACAGTCGAGGTAAGTAATCCTATTTTTGGTACGTTTACTATAAATACATCTCGACTTAAATTTTTTCAGGAAGACACAAATGATAGCATGAGAAAGGACTTCCAACTCCTCAAACAAACCTGAAGAAGTAAACGAGAGGAGAGTCTAGCTTAAGACTATAAACGAGCGCTTCTCGGGAGGCAACCCGAGCACTAATACCATTATATATTTTTTATATTCAGTTTATCTTAATTTTCCCTTTTATCTTCCTTTTTAGCAACTAACAACCAACTAACCAAGTGCAGAATTCCAGGCCACACGACCTTACACACGGCTGTGGCCGTGTGGGTACTCCGAATCTTTGAACTAACAGAGCAGAGAAGGTACATGTCAGGGCAAAACAGATTTTTAGAATCACGGACCCAACTACTACCCCACGGGCACCGACAAAGTGGCACGGTCGTGCGATACGGCCGTGTGAGGCTACTAACTTGTCAACCACGGGCGAAACACGCTCGTGCCGGATAACCGTGCCAATATACTAACTTGTCGAACACAGGCTAGAAACGAGTGTGGGGAACCAACATGCCCTAGAGCACGACCGTGCGAGGCGGCCATGTGAAACGACACACCCTCGACCTACGAGCGTGGGAAACCGCCAGACCTAAAATTCTAATTAAACATCATACCCTCTTCCTTTCTCTTCTTAACCCACTTCTTTCTTCTTTCCTGCTTCCATTCTTTCCTCTATTTTTCCTTTTTCCTTTTCCTAATAAAGCCTTAGACTCTTGAGCTACAACAAAATCGTATCAATGGCAAAGAAGCGTAAGAGGCCAATCTCCTCAAAGGAGACCGATTCACATGAGTTCATGCCGGCAGCTTCATCCAAACAACAAGCCAAGGGTCTTTGAGACCAATTATCTGTTCTTTTATTTTTCTCTTCTCCTTTATTTTCCTTATCTTTACTTCTCTTCTACTTAATTTAGCTTATTTTATCTTATTTTCTTAATTTTAGGTTCTAAAGGCTGCTTGAGAATTACGCCACCACCACCACCATAACCTCAGCCTTAGAAATCACACCCAACAATAAGGACCTCTCAGTCAATTCATCTCTTCTTTTAATTTTAGTTTTCTTCTTAGTCTCCTTCTCTTTATCTTCCTTATCCTTAATTTTATATTTAGTTTACTTTAATTATGTCTTAAGGATCCCTGGCTAATTCTCTACGAGCGTCCCAATTTCTTCATCTAGCGCAAGTTCGTCATCCAGACTGCCCATCACCACCACCAAAGGCACAATCTCCTCTCAAGGAATCATCCAAAAATTCAGGCAGTTTTCACTTACCCCATATCTGATGATTTTATTACAAGGTTATTATATATCTTTGTACATTGAGGGCAATGTACATCTTAAGTGTGGGGGGGTGAACAACCTAAAAAGATACCTAACAAAAACCCTGAATTTAGTCTTGTTTTTAAGTAATTTACTCATATTACTAATTAGGATGAAATTTCCGATGATTTATGATTTTTATTGATATGTTTCAGATTAAGTCATTGATAATTGTGCATTGATAATTAAATTCTAAGAATACTAGAGAATCAAGCATGATAAGTCTATTTTTAGAAATTAAAAATTTTGCTAGGTTGTCAAACTAAGTTTAAATATTACCTTGAAGTTTGAAATTTACGAGGTTGACATCAAAATACCCATAATTTTTGTGAGATTTTGAGACTTATAGAGCATATATTCTTTTTCTTGCTTACTTTATTGATTATGAGTATGTCAACACTGATTTGTTATTCTAGAACTTGCATCGATTATACATGTCGAGACCACATTTTTTGATTTGAAACACAGAGATGATAAAGGCACCTAGGATCTAACCCACTTACTCCATAAAAAGCCTACCTTCACAATTAACCCCTAGTGAACCCCTTTTAATCCTAACAACCCTATTTATTGACTCACCCACTAACATTAACCCAGAACCCCCTTTGTTTTTGTTATCACCATTTCTTTTGACTACCCTTATATCGAGATTTGATTTGATTAAATAGCCTAACTATGTTTTTTTTTTCTATTTCAGTTATGTATTTATAGTTTGTTATTAAAAAAAAAGAAAAAAAGAGAAGGAAGTATATCCATTATTCATTATTAGCTAGGTGATTAAATGAGCTTATACATAAATTCCAAATATCGAAGAAGAAGGTCGTATTATTAAGTACTATTAGTTTTCAATTGATGTAATTATTATTAGTTCATTAGTTCTTAGTTAGGTAATTTGTCAATTCAATCTCGATTCTAACCCTCTAATTCAGCCTTACTCCACACCTTAACCCTAGCCCCGTTACAACCCTAACAAAGACCTTTTGATTTGTGTTTTCATCTCATATTTCAGTGGTGGAGATTTGATTTTCATGAAAGCCTATGGGATTAACTCTTCATGTTCGACCTTTGAGTGCCTAATTGTGAACCTTAAACACTTTGAGTGATTTGAGTGAATCTTTTGTGAGGATGTCAATCCTTGTCGATTTCAAATTAAAGGTAATTATCTAGATAAGGGAGACGCTTTGTGTTTTTCGAGCTACAAAATCTATGACTTATCTTGTTTTGAATTTTTAGGACTCTTTGAGTTGAATTATCCATGTATAAATTATCTAAGAATTATGATGAGACACTATCAATGACTATTATGAATTGAGGAAAGTTTGTTTTAATTGTAAGTTGAGAATTTTGCTTGAGGACAAGCAAAAGCTTAAGTGTGGAGGTATCATTATCGTATGATACTCGAGCTCATCGTTCATAAAATTTGATGCCAACGCCATATCCCAGATATGGTCTTACATGGGATCACCCCTTGATGCCGATGCCATATCCCGGATATGGTCTTACACGGAATCTTATAACTCGTTGTCGATGCCATGTCCCAGACATGGTCTTATACGAGATCATGCATGAATATCGATGCCATGTCCCAAACATGGTCTTATACGAGATCTTGCTTTGGTGCCGAGGCCATATCCCAGGCATGGTCTTACACGGGACCTTCTTTTTTCAATGCTAATACATGGGTAACCTCATTATTCCGAATCTTTATCTGGAATTTCACATAACTTATTTTTACTCTTTCCTCATCGAGGCTACATCACTCGATTTTCATAGCAATAACATACATTTTCATAACATTAAGTAATTTCAAATATCGAACATTATGAAACTCTAACTTCATACAAACTTACCTCGATTCTCAAAATGTATATCGATGCTCGATTTAGTCCTCAATTTTTTTCTTGCCTCAGTTTCGATCCAGGCTTCATGTTTCTTGATCTATAATAATAATTTCACTTGTTAAATACACACATTGACTAAATTGACTCGTAATTCACATTTTGGAAAAATTATAATTTTGCCCCTAAACTTTTACATAATTAAACTTTTGCCCCTAGGCTCGTAAAATGATTTTCATTCAACTTTCTTGTATTTCAAGCCTAGCCAAATCATATTCTGAAATATAGCAACCTTCAATTTCCACTATTTCACTCATGTATGACCATTTTTATAACTTTTACAATTTGGTCCTTTTATACATTTTTCATGAAAATCACTTAGAAAAAGATGTTTATCATACATCAAACTTTCATATTCTTCCATAAAACATCAAAATACATGCATGTCACACATGGGTAAATTTTTGAACATGAACCCTAGCTCAAAATATAGCTAGAAATAGCTAAACCGAGCTACGAGGGTCTAAAAAATACGAAGAACATTAAAAACGGGGCTAGGATGCACGTACTATGAAGCTTGAAAGTTGAAGAAACCCTAACTATGGCTCCTTGCGAATTTCGGCACTAGAGGAAGAAGATGGACATCATTTTTGCTTCTTTTTCCCTTTTAATTCTTTCATTAACCAAATGGCAAAAATGCCCTTAATGGTCCTTTCTTGAGATTTTTCCTTCCCATGTCCATTTTTGTCCATCATAACATATAATGGTCTAATTACTAAATAAGAACCTCTAGTAATTTTTATAATTCTATTTCATACTTAAATCTTCTAGAATCTCATATTTTCTATTCTTTGCAATTTAGTCCTAATAGACAATTAAATCACTAATTAATAAAATTTCTTCATGAGATTTTCACACAATCATGAAATCACCTCATAAGCCTCATGGAAATCATAAAATTCATATTTCTACTTCGGATTTGTGGTCTCACTCCACTTTTCCAACTAAGCTCTAAGTCGGGCTGTTACAATTCTCCCCCCTTAGGGATTTTCGTCTTCGAAAATCTTACCAGTGAAAAGGTCTGGGTGTTGGTTCCTCATAGCCTCCTCGGGCTCCCATGTAGCCTCTTCTACCCCATGTCTTTGCCACAATAGTTTCACAAGAGTTATACTCTTATTTCTCAACTGTTTGACTTCCCGAGTTAGGATCTTACTGGTTCTTCACCATATGTCATGTCGGGTTAAATCTCAACCTCTATCGGTGTGATTACATGCAAAGGGTCTGATCGGTAGCGTTGCAACATAGACACGTGAAACACATGATGAATCTTCTCTAATTCGGATGGCAAAGCCAAACGATAGGCTACCGGCCCTATCTTTTCAGTAATCTCATATGGTTCGATAAAACGAAGACTCAATTTTCCTTTCCGGCCAAATCTAAGAACTTTTTTCCATGGTGACCCTTTCAGGAATACTCTATCACCGACTTGATACTTAATCTCTTTCCTTTTCAAATCCGAGTATGATTTTTGTCTATCAGAAGCAGCTTTTAAACAATCGCGAATCACCTTTACTTTTTCTTCAGTTTCTCTAACCAAATCAATCACGTGGATCTGGTTTTCCTTAAGTTCAGTCCAATATAAAGGCATTCGGGACTTACACCCATATAAAGCGTCATAAGGTGCCATTTTCAAGCTTGACTAATAACTTTTATTGTAGGAAAATTCCCCCAAAGGTAAGCATTTTTCCCAACTGCCCTGAAGCTCAAGAATACAACATCGGAGCATATCTTCAAGTACTTGTATCCACCTCTCCGACTGACCGTCAGTTTGGGGGTGGAAAGCCGTACTAAAATTTAACTTTGTGCCCAAGGCCTCTTGCAACTTTTTCCAAAATCTAGACGTGAATCTCGGATCTCGATCCGATATAATGGATAATGGTACTCCATGAAGTCTCACAATCTCTGAGATATACAAGTTTGCCAACTTGTCGAGTGAGTAGTCAACTCGTACAGGTATGAAATGGGCTGACTTCGTAAGTCTATCGACTACAACCCATACGGCATCTTTCTTACTCGGTGTCAACGGCAAACCCGATACAAAATCCATGGTAACACGGTCACATTTCCAATCAGGTACCATAATAGGTTGAAGCAAACACAAGGGTACTTGGTGTTCAGCCTTTACTTGCTGACAAATCAAACATCTTGAAACAAACTCAGAAATGTCTTTCTTTATACTCGGCCACCAATACCATCTCTTCAAATCATTATACATCTTGGTACTACCCAGATGTATAGATAAGCATCCACTATGTGCCTCATGCAAAACTTTAAGAATGAGCTCATCGTTCCCCGGTACACAAACTCTGTCTCTGTACATTAAACATCTATCTGAATTTATCCGAAAGTCAGACTCAACACCCGACTCGCATTGAACTCTTCTGGCTTGCAATTCACTGTCATTTTTCTGAGCCTCATAAATCTCTTGAAGGAACATCGGTCTAGACCTTAACTCAGCTAAAATAGAACCATCATCGGACAAACTCACCCGTGTATTCATAGCCCTCAAGGCAAATAGGGATTTCCTACTCAAGGCATCAGCGACTACATTCGCCTTTCTCGGGTGGTAGTCAATAACTAGCTCATAATCTTTTATCAGCTCCAACCATCTTCGTTGCCTTAAGTTCAATTCCTTCTGAGTCATCAAATACTTTAAACTTTTATGATCTGTGAAAATCCGACATCTTTCACCATACAAATGGTGTCTCCAAATCTTCAATGCAAAAATAATGGCAGCCAACTCTAAGTCATGCGTCGGATAATTCTTTTCGTGTGGCTTTAACTATCTGGAGGCATATTCTATCACTTTACCTTCTTGCATGAGTACACAGCCCAATCCATTCAAGGACGCATCGCTGTAGACCACAAATTCTTTTCCCGTTTCCGGTTGTACTAAAACTGGAGCCTCTGTCAACATTGCCTTTAGTTTCTCGAAGCTCTGTTGACACCTTTCTGTCCATTCAAACTTTACATTTTTCTATAATAGTTTCATCATTGGAGTCGCTATCATAGAAAACCCCTTAACGAATCGCCTATAATAGCCGGCTAAGCCAAGAAAACTTCTAACCTCAGATACATTTTTCGGCGGTTTCCAATCAACAATAGCTGAAATCTTACTTGGGTCAACTCGGACTCCATCTCCCGAGACAATATGTCCCAGAAATCCAACTTCCTTAAGCCAAAATTCACTTTTGCTGAACTTGGCATACAACTGATTATCTCGTAAAATCTGTAAAACGGTCCTCAAGTGCTCAGCATACTCATGCTCATCATGAGAACATATCAGTATGTCATCAATAAAAACCACAACAAACTTGTCCAAGTATGGCCGAAAAATACGATTCATTAAATCCATAAACACATCAGGGGCATTCGTTAAACCAAAAGGCATGACTAAAAATTTGTAATGCCCATACCTCGTTCGAAAAGCAGTCTTCGGCACATCTGAGTCTTTTACTCTTAACTGGTAATATCCAGACCTCAAATCTATCTTAGGGAACACAGTGGCTCCCTTCAATTGATCAAACAAATTGTCGATCCTTGGCAACGGATACTTGTTCTTCACTGTTGCCTTATTAAGTTGTCGGTAATCTATACATAATCTCATGGAACCATCTTTCATTTTCACAAATAGCACTGGAGCACCCCACGGGGAATGACTTGGTCTTGCAAAACCTTTGTCTGTCAACTCTTGCAACTGTGCCTTCAATTCCTTCAACTCTGTTGGAGCCATTCTGTATGGAGCAATTTATATGGGTGCCGTACCAGGAACTATCTCAATACTGAATTCTACCTCTCTAACTGGAGGTAATCCTGGCAATTCCTCGGGAAAAACATCTGGGTACTCACATACTATCGGTACTGATTCAATCTTTAACTCGGTTTCCTTGGCATTCATCACAAAAGCAAGATACGCCTCATACCCTTTTCTTACATACCTCTGAGACGACATGTGAGAGATCACTACCGACATCCTGTCTTGTTCATCTAATTCAACACGAAGAGTGTCCCCATTTTCACATCTCAACTCAATATATTTCTTTCCACAATTTACTGTCACATCATGAGTGGTTAACCAGTCCATACCAAGAATAATGCCGAATTCATCAAATGGCAATAGCATGAGATTTGCCTTAAAACAATGACCTCTAATCATCAATGGGAAATCTTTACATACCTTATCAACTAGCACACTTTTGCCTAAAGGATTAGACACCTTTATCATAAATTCTGTAGACTCTATGGGCATACTCATTCTAGATACTAATTTCATGCAAATGTATGAATGGGTAGATCTCGGATCTATTAAAGCAATAACTTTAGTACCATGAAGAGAAAATGTACCCATAATTACATCAGGAGATGATGCCTCTTCGCGGGCACGAATGGCATAGGTCCTCGCAGACGCTCTACCCTCAGATCTCGCAGCCTACTCTTTGGGCGCATTCTTACTACTTGTTCCACTTCCCGTATTTCTCTGTGGTCTCCCTCTAACAGTGCCTCCTGGTTTTGCATCTTGAGGCTTCTCTTTCTCATCCATTTCGGGGAAATTTCTAATAAAATGATCTAGAGACCCACACCTAAAACAAGCCTTTTTATTTGCTCAACATTCACCGGAATGACGTTTGCCACACTGTGGGTACTCCGGTCTACTCGGTCGGGCGTTGCCAACACTAGCAACTGATGTGGTCTGGGCTTTAGACCCTGAATATTATTTGCTCTTGCTTTTGCCTAAAAACCTGGCTGAAGTAGCTGATCGGGTAGGAAAGTCTCTTGACTTCTTGGATGAAGATTGAAACGAATTGCTCATCTGTCTCTTTCTTGAGTCGCGAGACTCTATCTCAGTTCTTCTTTTCTCTTTCACTAATTCCTCGGCCTTACAAGCCCGATCCACTAACACAACAAATTCCTTCAACTCGAGGACACCAACAAATAATTTGATATCTTCATTTAGTCCGTCCTCAAACCTCTTACACATGATGGCTTCAGAGGACACACACTCCCGAGCGTACTTGCTGAGTCTCACAAACTCACGCTCGTACTCAGTCATTGTCATCTTACCTTGTTTCAGTTCCAGGAATTCCTTTCTCTTCTAATCAATAAATCTTTGACTTATATACTTTTTTTGAAATTCTTCTTGGAAAAATTCCCATGTAATTCTTTCCCTTGGTACCACTGACACAAGGGTATTCCACCACTGATAAGCGGAATCTCTCAGAAGAGAAACCACACACTTCATGCACTCTTCAGGTGTGTAAGATAATTCATCAAATACCCTGATGGTATTTTCAAGCCAAAATTCGGCTCTTTCCGGATCATCATCTTTACGCCCAGAATTCCTCGGCTCATTGTTTCCGGATTCTATCAACCGGAGGCTTTTCTCTTCTTACCACTTCTACCACTTAAGGAACTACAGGGGTAGGTTGATGAATAGGCGGGGGTGGAGGGGGTGGAGCATTAGGATTTGCTCGAATGCACTCTGTGTACCAATTGCTCATCATACGAAGAAAGGCTTCTCGAGCCTCTTCTCCCTAGCCCAAAGTCTCGGGTCTACTCTCTATTGGTGCAGTCCCTTGCGCGGGAGCTGGCGCATTACTTGCAGCATCATCGACTGTAGCTCGGTTAGGATCAGGATCCATTAACTATATAAAAATACAATTTAAATCTTCAGGAGTCGTCACACTATCACTACACAAGTACTCTTACGTATGGCATGTATAGCTAGACTCATACTCACACTACGTTAGTCCGAGAATCAACTAAACCGTAGCTCTGATACCACTAAATGTAACACCCCTTACCAGTGTCCGACGCTGGAACCGGATACGAGGCATTACCATGCTTGACCTTGCTTTAACATGTAATTACGTGCTATAAAATATCATTCCAACTTAAAACTTTTCTTTCTTAATCATAACATACATATCATGGGCCCACGAGGCCTTAATCATACATCCGGAAGGTTTCAGAGTTCAACCGGAAACTTTTGCACTCTTTGAAAATTTTTGGCTTAAACAGGACCACACGCCCATGTTGTCCAAGGGACACGCTCGTGTGCCCCTAAAACATGCCCGTGTTCATCACCCGTGGTCGACACTGACTTATTTCACACGGCTGAGCACACGCTCGTGTCTATAACCCGTGTCCTTCACATGGCCTAGACACGCCCGTGTCTTCTGCCCGTGGATCTCTCTATTTATGACATCATCAAATCCTTAAGAGCACATGGCCAGGGCACACGCCCGTGTGACGAATCATATTCTCTTGGGTTGATGCAGGGGACACACGACCTATTAACACACCCATGGGGTTGACCGTGCGTCACACACGGCCTAGACACACGCCCCCGTGTGGACAATTAGAGGCTATTTTCCAAGCCCTTTTGCCACCCTGAAACTTAAACTCATTCATTTCAGTACAAGAAACACAAAATATAACAATATCAAACCATGGAGAATCCCTAAATTATCATTCATTCCATCCACATTTTACTCATTATCTTGCATGAACATTCATTTCATTTTACCTATCAACATTAGAACATGATCTTAACAATATTGGCCAATTCATCATGGCCATTTACAAAATGAGTGTAAAACATTAATAGCCAACCCTTTGGCCTTTAAATATGACATGACACAAGACGATCAAGTTCCTATACATGCCATACTCAAAATAAATTAACTTTACTATACCAAAAGAATGGTTGATAGTGTGATCCAAGCTCCGACGTTCTGTGATCCCTGAGCTAACTTAGCGAAACTACAAGGAAAATGGAAAAGAGAGGAGTAAGCATATAGCTTAGTAAGTTTGCATGAAATTCTAAAGCAAAACAATTGCTCAAACTAAATTCATCCATCTTTTGAAACAATAGCAACATAAGTTTCAAATGCTTAGGCATAGTTATTCATACTTACTCACACTTATTCTTACCCATCTCATGTCACATTATGATTTCTTAACTTGTACTTAATCATGGTACCTGTATCACTCAATCACATAACTTAGCACATATGCTATCATGAACATAAACTCAATTTTTCATCATTCTTATCATAGGTGAAACTCAAGGTCATCCATAAACGAATTTGACTCTATACCATTTTACATACTTAGCTCTTTTGCCCACGAATTAATCAAATTATCGTATGATACTCGAACTCATCGTTCATAAAATTTGATGCCAACGCCATATCCCAGATATGGTATTACATGGGATCACCCCTAGATGTCGATGCCATATCCCATATATGGTCTTACACAAAATCTTATAACTTGTTGTCGATGCCATGTCCCAGACAAGGTCTTATACGAGATCGTGCATGAATATCGATGCCATGTCCCAGACATGGTCTTATACGAGATCTTCCTTTGGTGCCGAGGCCATATCCCAGACATGGTCTTACACGGGACCTTCTTTTTTCAATGCTAATACATGGGTAACCTCATTATTCTAAATCTTTATCTGGAATTTCACATAACTTATTTTTACTCTTTCCTCATTGAGGCTACATCACTCGATTTTCATAGCAACAACATACATTGTCATAATATTAAGTAATTTCAAATATCGAACATTATGAAACTCTAACTTCATACAAACTTACCTCGATTCTCAAAATGTGTATCGATACTCGATTTAGTCCTCGATTTTGTTCTTTTCTTGGTTTCAATCCAGGCTTCGTATTTCTTGATCTATAATAATAATTTCACTTGTTAAATACACACATTGACTAAATCGACTCGTAATTCATATTTTGGCAAAATTACAATTTTGCCCCTAAACTTTTACATAATTACACTTTTGCCCCTAGGCTCGTAAAATGATTTTCATTCAACTTTCTTATTTTTAAAGCCTAGCCGAATCATATTCTCAACTATAGAAACCTTTAATTTCCACTATTTCACTCATGTATGACCATTTTTATAACTTTTACAATTAGGTCCTTTATGTATTTTTCATGAAAATCACTTAGAAAAAGATGTTTATCATACATCAAACTTTCATATTCTTCCGTAAAACATCAAAATACATGCGTGTCACACATGGGTAAATTTTTGAACATGAACCCTAGCTCAAAATATAGCTAGAAATAACTAAACCGAGCTATGAGGGTCTCAAAAATACAAAGAACATTAAAAACGATGCTAGGATGCACTTACTATGAAGCTTGAAAGTTGAAGAAACCCTAGCTATGGCTCCTTGCAAATTTCGGCACTAGAGGAAGAAAATGGACAACATTTTTACTTCTTTTTCCCTTTTAATTCTTTCATTAACCAAATGACAAAAATGCCCTTAATGATCCTTTCTTGAGATTTTTCCTTCCCATGTCCATTTTTGTCCATCATAACATATAATGGTCTAATTACTAAATAAGAACCTTCATGAGATTTTCACACAATCATGAAATCACCTCATAAGCCTCATGGAAATCATAAAACTCATATTTTTACTTCGGATTTGTGGTCTCGCTCCACTATTCTGACTAAGCCCTAAGTCAGGCTGTTACAAACATATTGCACCAGATTATGAATTGCTTTTTGTCTCTTATTCAAGTTATAAAACATTACGAGAAAAGGGAAATCAGATTATGAATTTTTCTATTAGAGTTAAATCAAGATTTTCAATGTAAAAATGGAGCACCAGGCAAAGTTAATGGACATGGATTTTTAAGCATGCGTCTGATGTTTACACTCTTGCTATGTTTAAAAGGTTTAAAAGGGACTTGATGGATTGCATAGGCTTGAATTGCATTGAAGTTACTAGTATAAAAAAATATTCCTTTATATCATGTGACTAAAGATGGATGTGAAAGAATTTACAGTGTGGAGTTTGACGTTTCAAATAACATTGTCTCATGTAGTTGTAATATGTTTGAAAGTCTTAGATTACTTTTTTGTCATGATTTACGGGTTCTTCTTATGAATAACATTAAAGAGATGCCCGAAAAATATATACTTAAGAGATGGACAAAAAAAGCAAAGTCGTTGTTGGCAAGTGATTTTAGAGCCTCGTTAGCACATGAAGAAAAATCTAGCGGTTTATTGTGCCTCAGTGAGTTGAATCATATCATTTACAACCTTTTTTTACAAAGGTTCATTAACTCCTAAGTGTACTCAAATTTTCAAAGAAAAACTAATTAAGGCATTGCTGTTAGTTGAAAAGGATATGACACTATGCAAAAAGCTAAAGATTCGACAATTTCAAAGCATTCATCTTTTCAAGATGCTATCAATGGTGCCAATAGGAGATCAAGTGAAAAATTAGTGTTTGATCCTTTATATGTCAAGACAAAGGGTTCAAGGCCAATTTAAGAAAAATCAAAAGAAGAAAATAAAGAAGGCAATGAACTCTCAAGTTTCAAAAGATAAGGAGAAAATATCGAGTATGCTTTCCTTTAGTATTATATTTGCATTTAATTTTTATGTTATTCAATTAATTTATTTCTTTATTTTAAAGAAAAAGATAAAGAAATAGTTAATTTTTTGCTTTGTTATACTTTAATTTGCATCTTGTCATATTTAATTTTGTAACGACCCAATTTTCAGTGGTGTCAAAAAAATGCAATTTTGAGACCTCGTTTTTGTAAACCAAGTTTGTAAATATTAAATTGGGATATTTACGGATTTATTATATTGATATATTGAAATTTAGGTAAGTAATTTAGCCGAAATTATGATTAATTAGGCCTAGGGACTAAATTGTAAAAGTTTAATCGTTATAGAACTTTAATTAAGAAAATGCTTGGGGGACTTAGATAGCAATTATCCAAAGGATCAAAATGATAAATAAACTAAAGGTTAAACAAACATTAGTGGATGATAATGATGATGGGAATTAACTTGTATTAATAGTAAATTAATTAACATAAAATCGAATTAAATTGTTAACTAAAACTAATTAAAAGTTAAACGATAGTATAAAAAAAAAGGAAGTGGGAAGAGAGATGAAATGTTATCATCTTCTTCCCAAAAACTGTAGCTACTAAAGAAGAAAAAGAAAAACAAATATTAAGTTTTTGCAAGTGTTTGACCATACAATTAGTTATGAAAATTTAGTTACTTTCTTGTAATTTTTTTATAGATTTGAGGTCATTGGAGCTTGATTTAACTAGCCCATATATGAATTTGTAAAACTGTTAAAGTTTTTAAAAGTTTCCCTTGTTGAAAATTGAATGAAATTGGTGTGGAATTGTTAAAAATTAAGCATAGTATATAAACAGAACTAAATTGTAAAGCTTAATTGTTAGTTTTATATATTAGGGACCAAATTGAATAAAATTGAATACTCTCAGGAATTTTTGGTAGAGATAAAAAATAGAAGGTCCCTAATGAGTCATGGTGAAATCAGATTCTAATCTGAGGCTTTATATTGAAAGTTATACTTGTACCGGTTTTAGGGACCAAATTGAATAAATTGAAAAATCTATGTAATTTGGTATTTGATTCTGATTTGGCTGGGAATTGATTGTATGATATGTTTTATGATTATTTGTAGCTAACAAAAACACTGAGTTGTCGAAAGGGAAAGGAAAAGCGAAAATCGTCAATGAGTGACATGCAAAATCTCGGTTTATACTTTTATGATTCGAGATAGAAATATTTGATTTTATATGCATGCTTATTTATTGTTAAATCATTGAGGTGAGTCTATTATGGTAATATGAAATGTTTTGATTGAATTTGATATGAAACATCAAGGTAGATGACTAAAATGAATAAAATGGGAAATGATTTGAAATACTTAAATTATGATATGTGATATGAATATTATATTGAAATATAACTAATAATATGAAATATGCGTGTTTGATGATGAAATGGGATTGTAACTGTGAATTTGACTAAGAAACGATATATGTACTAAATTGCAAAATAATTGTTATGCAATAGAACAATGTACAAGGTACAAAAATTCATATGTGATCGAATAAAGGGCATGAATATGCGAGTAAGACAGTTTACAAGTATGTTTATGCATTTGATAGGATCTGTAATAGCCCATTTTTTAGTAGTGTCAGAAACGGTGTTTTCGGGGCCGTAAATTTGATGAGTGAATCCGTAAATATTACTATTTAATATTTATGAGTCAAATATAAAATTACGTTGAAATTTGATTTAATGATTTTTGTTAATTGAAGGAATAATTAGGTTCAAGTGGGATGTCCCTAAAGTCAAGTGGTTTTAGAAAATGAGGTATCGGGACCTCATTTCTATAAATCGAGCCCGTAAATATTTTATTATATATTTACAGAGTGTTATTAGGGTAATATTAAATTTTGGTTAAGAAATTTTAGTGTTTAGTTGGTTAATTAATTAAAAAGGACTAAATTGTAAAGGTTACAAAAGTGGGTTAAATGGTTAAAGAAATATAAAGAAATGGACTTAGGTGATAATTAAACCATATAAATGTATAGTTGGACATTTATGGACAAAGACTTATTGTTTATTGACTAAATTATTAAGGTTAAAAAGGTAACTTAATAATAAATGTCATAAACAAATAAAAAGATGACTATCATCTTCTCAAAGTGGTTTTGTTCTAGCCGAAACACCATGGAATTAAGCTTGGAAAATTCATTTCTTAATCTTGCATGCATATCAAGAAACGACGTAATCAGATTTAAATCAAGGAAAAGCTAAAGTTTTGAACTAGTTGTCGACTCCGTTTTAGTAACCGTTTCAGTCAAGGTAAGTTCGTTACTTGGTTAATTCAATTAACTACTATTTCAATAAATTATTGTCTATTTGTGTATATTTGTGAATCAAATTTGTTGGCTTGAAGGAAACAAATAAGACCATAGTTGAAAGACACTATGGCACTATACTAGAACTGAATAAGACCATAGTTGAAAGAAACTATGGCATCATACCAGAAATGAGTACGACCATAGCTGAAAAATGTTATGACATCATGAATCAAATGAATAAGACCATGGTTGAAAGACAATATGGCAACATGACATAAAAATGTATTAGACCATGATTGAAAGACACTATGACATCCTTCAACCATTTGCTATTCAGGTAACATCTTTTGGTTGAGATATGCATCATAAGATTGAATGTGAGATGAATGTTTTGACTAGTATAGTTTGTAATGAATATTAATGACTTGGTGTGATTATATGTTTCATATGTCTATAAGTATGTTAACTAATTATGTTTATGGTGTTTAAGGAATTAAATGGATATACGAATATTTTTCGAGTAGTCAATGTTATTCTATTTGGTTCAACGGGTAATTAAAGATTAAAATGAAAGGTGTGTATGTGAAATGAGCTATATTGAGAATATGGAATGGAAATGTAATATATGTAGTTGAATGGAAATTAAGGCATAAAATGTAAAGGGGTATGTATACATTGTAGCACCCCTTACCAGTGTTCAACGCCGGAACCAGATACGAGGCATTACCGAACTTAACTTGCTTGAACATACAACATCGGGCCATAAACTTTTTCATTCATATTCATAACGTCTCTGTTATGGGTCTACGAGACCCTAAACATACATACAAAATGGTTTGGGACTAAACCGGAAACCTATACGCACTTAGAAAATCTTTGCTTAAAACAGGGCTACATGCCCATGTGAAATGGAGCACGCCTGTGTGGGCAGGCCGTGTGGTCACACACGCCCATGTTCCCAGCTCGTGTGGATTTTATTTTTCATTTCGAACCTATAGGGGTTTTCACATGGCCGGGCACACGCCCGTGTCTATAGCCCGTGTCCCTCACACGGCCTAGACACGCCCGTGTCCTCACCCGTGTGTGAAAACCTTAGTATTCTGTTTATGACGTCAGCAAACTCTTAGGGGCACACGGTGTAACATCCTAATTTAGGGCCTAGTCAGAATAGTGGTACGAGACCACAAATCTGAGGTATATGTATGAGTTTAGAGGTTTATGCTATGTTTGCACGTTAGTGTGAAAGTTTCATGAAGCAATTTTTGTTAAATTGTGGTTGAATGGTCCAAAAGGACTAAATTGCAAAAGTTGCAAAATGTAAGATTCTAAAAGCTATTTGTATGAAATAGCTTTGGATTATCAATTAGAGGTCCTTAAATAGTAATTTCCCAAATTCTAATTTTTGGACAAAAATGGGCATGAATGGATGAAGTTGGAAAAGTTTGACAAATGGGCATTTTGGTCATTTGTCAATTAAGTGATTAAAAAGGGAAAAAGATGACAAAATTTCATTCATCTTCTTCTCCAAGCTGCCAAAACTTTCAAGAAGCCATTGTTAGGGCTCTTCAATTTTTTCAAGCTTGCTAGTAAGTGCATCCAAGCCCCGTTTTTGATATTCTTCGTATTTTTGAAGTCCTAGTAACATGAGTAAGCTATTTTTAGCTATATGTTGAGCTAGGATTGATGTTCAAAAATGTACCCATGTATGACATGCATGTATTTTGTTGTTTTATGGAAGATTATGAAAGCTTGATGTAGTAGAAACATCTTTTGCTAAGTGAATTTCATGAAAAATGCATGTAGGGACTAGTTTGTGAAAGTCTTGAGATTGGTCATACATGAATGATTTAGTGAGAATTGATGATTGCTTTAGTTGAGGTTATGAATTGGCTAAGCATGAAATGGTAGAAAGTTGAATGAAAATCACTTTACGAGCCTTGGGGCAAAAGTATAAATATGAGGAAGTTTAGGGGCAAAATGGTAATTTTGCTAAAGTATGAGATAAGGGTCAATTTAGTCAATGTGTATATTGAATGAGTTGATTTATCATTATAGATCAAGAAAGACGAAGCCCGGATAGAAATCGAGGCAAGAGCAAAGTAGTGGACTAAATTGCACACCTCCATACTTTTGAGTACCGAGGTAAGTTTATGTATAAACGATGCATTTATGCGTATACATTTTTAATGCTAGTTAGTGTGTAGCATGATTGAGAACCTATTCGGTTCTAGTGGAATGAATGAGATAGTAGTTGTGAATGGATGAACGTATTACAAAGTAGACATGTGAGTGTGTAGTGATAATGCTTGATGGTGGGCTAAGTGCGATACCACCCTGATACTTAACAAGGATGGGCTGTGTGCGATACTATTGTTAAGCATATTATTTAGTGAGCTATGTGCGGAATCACTATAATTATCCTTTGTGGTAGGCTATGTGCGATACTACCTTATGATCTGATTGTGGTGGGCTAAGTGCGAAACCAACGAGTAATTTAGCTGTGTGGATGTATTATGGAGAAATAATGACGTGTTGTATTTTGAGTAAATGTGATATTGAGTGCAGGGGTGCATGTAAATGATTATGAGTATGTGACTCAAGATGTGTTGGAGATGTGGTAAGGGATAGAAAGAGTAAGCATAGTAGTGGATGTGAATTACATATGTTAGTATAATGCTAATTACTGTTTAGCTTATACTACAATGCTTAAATTGTTTATGTGTAAACTTACTAAGCTCAAAGCTTACTCCTTTCTTTTCCCTTGTCTTATAGAGAAAAAAGATTGAATCGTGATACGCGGATTAATCGGAAGATCGCCCACACTATCAGCACACTCCGATACATTAGACTTGATGTTTTGTATATGGCATGTATAGAGGCTAGACAAGTTAGTGTGTTTTGTTCTATTGGCTAAGATGTGTTGGCCATTAGATGGATAAACTATTTTTGTATAATGCCATGGTTGTTGGCTACTCTATTATATAAAAGATGTAGTTATCCATGTAAGATTGTGTTTCAATATGAGTTGGTTATGGATGAGTTGAATGTATATGTTGTATGAGCTAGAGGGGTGAGAAGAGCTTAGCATATAGCTTTGTTCTTGTCCATGTGGATAGAAACACGGGCATGTCTTTAGGCCATGTGTGGCACACGGCCAGCCCACGGGTGTGTGAATTGGCCGTGTCAATTTGGCAGATTCGAGCAGTGTAGCCATGGGCTAGCCACACGGGCGTGTGCCCTAGCCGTGGGACATTGGCAGAATGCTTGGGTTTTCATGCACGGGATGGGGGCATGGGCGTGTGTGACCTCCACGAGTGTGTCTAATCTTACACGGGCGTGTGGTCCCTGTATAGATGGAAAAATTTTAAGATAGTAAAATTTTTTGATATGGTCTCGAGAACCCTCGTGTATATGAGTAAGGTCTCGTAAGCTGAGAATGAGGTCGTTATGGTGACTAAGAGAGACTAGTCACGTTGAGCCTAAGTGGCGATCAAGTGGTTTTATTTCGATAATGCCTCAGGAATGGTTCCGGCATAGAATACGGGTAGGAGGTGTTACACACGGTCTAGTCACACGCTCGTGTGCTGGCCCGTGTGACGTAATGAACTTTCGCAAATTTAATGCAGGGGACACACGGCCAATCAACACACCTATAGGGCTGACCGTGTGTCACACACTTCCTAGACACACGCCCGTGTGTCTATCCGTGTGGACAATTAGAAGGCTATTTACCAAGCCTACTGCCACCCTGAAAAACAAACACACTTATACCACCACAAGCAACACATAACATAGCAAGAATACACTACAAAGAATCACTAACTCATTATGCATACACCTCACATTTTACTCGATCAATAACATGAACTTGTACTTCATGAATATTATCATCATTGGATATATATATAAAGCTTAATAAGTATTGGCCAATTCCCAATGGCCATTTACAAAATGAATAAGTGGCAAATATAGCCAACACTTTGGCTAACAAATATGACATAACAAAATGACCAAGTTCCTATACATGCCATACCCAAAATAAATCAACTTTACTATACCAAAAGAATAGTTGATAGTGTGATCTGAGCTCCGACGTTCTACGATCCCCGAGCTAGCTTGGCGATACTACAAGGAAAAGGGAAAAGAGAGGAGGTAAGCATATAACTTAGTAAGTTTGCATGAAATAAATAGCAACATTAAGACTTATAATAGCATCCATTTATCTCATCGAATGATACATAAGTTCTCAAATACATCAACATAACTTACTCATGTATACTCTTACTGAATTACATATCACATATTGCATGCATTTCTTGTAAATTACTCATGGGTACCTGTATCACTTCATCACATAATTTTAGCACTTTTATACCCTTTAAACATAGACTTAGCTCTTTGTCATCTTTATATAAATTTAGCTCTTTGCCCGTTGAACTAATTGGAATATCGAAGGATACTCAATCTCATCATACATGTATCATGATGCCAATACCATATCCCAGATATGGTCTTACATGGGATCACCTCTTGATGCCGATGCCATATCCCAGATATGGTCTTACACGGGATCTCATATCTCGATGTCGATGACATATCCCAGATATGGTCTTATACGATATTATATATAGATGTCGATGCCATGTCCTAGACATGGTCTTACACGAGATCTTCATTTGGTGCCGAGGCCATGTCCCAGACATGGTCTTATACGGGACCTTCCTTATTCGGTGCCGATGCCATGTCACAGACATGGACTTATATGGGACCTTACTTATTCGGTACCGATGCCATGTCCCATACATGGTCTTATACGGGACCTTCCTTATCTCATGTTGTGACATAGGTATCCTTGTTATTCTGAAATATTCAACCGGGACTTCAACTTAACATATTCTCATCATATTCTCATCGAGGCATCATTAGTCGATTTTCATAGAAATGATATTCATTTGTCATAATATCAAACAATTTAAAATATAAAAACATTATGTAGCTTTAATTTCACACAAACTTACCTCGGTACTCAAAATGTGTATATATATTCGATTTAGTCCACAACCTTGTTCTTGCCTCAGTTTCAGTCTGGGCTTCGTGTTTCTTGATCTATAATAGAAATTTCACTTGTTTAATACTCACATTGACTAAATTAACCCATGAATCATATTTTGGAAAAATTATGATTTTGCCCCTAAACTTTCACAAAATTACACTTTTGCCCCTAGGCTCGTAAAATGATTTTCATTCAATTTGTTTGTATTTTAAGCCTAGCTGAATCATTTTCATAACTACAATAGCCCCCAATTTCCACTAATTCACTCATGTATGACCATTTTCATAACTTTTACAATTTGGTACTTTTTATGCATTTTTCATGAAATCGCTTAGAAAAAGATGTTTACCATACTCCAAACTTTCATATTCTTCCATAAAACATCAAAATACATGCATGTCATACATGCATGATTTTCGGCCAAGCTTAGAGAAGATGGACACCATTTTTTACTTATTTTTTGTAACGCCCCGAATTTGGGCCTAGTGGGCCTATTGGGCTTTGGGTCTCAGAAAATTTTTAAGTGAGCAGGAAAATGACAAACGACATGTTGGCTTTAAGGGTGTAATAAACTTGGAGTGTCTAGGGGTGCTGGAGAAGTTCTGGGTTCGGACTTTGAGGAGAAGGAATTTTTAGTTAATTATTAAAGGAACCAGGGCGGTGAGTAGTTGGGCTTTTAAATAAAAATAGGGAAAAATGGCATCAAAGAGTCTTGTGGTGGAGTGGCTAAGTGACGCCACTTAGGGTATAGGAAGGTGGCGTTATGGGCTAGCAAGGAGATCCTAGATTCGAATCCTAGCTTAGTATTTTTTAGGAGTTTAATTTTGGCCTTCTAGAAGGTCGGAAGTGGTGTGGTAATGGACTCTAAGGAGATTGATCAGAAGAGAAAATTTAGGAAAAGGATTGGGGAGTTATCAGGGAGAAAAATGAGGAGATGAGATGGGGAAGAGTTGGAGCCGATTGGGACTTTGGGAGGGGTAGGCAGAGTTTCGGTTTTGTGTATAAATAGGGGGTGTCGAATTCCCTCTGTGCTATTTTGGCAATTGGATTTCCCTTTGTGCTATTTTGGCAACTATAGTGCTCTGTCGAATTTTCCTCCACTTTTTCTGTTCAAAACCTTGCCTCTTCCTTATGTGTTTTCTTTTCTTCTCTCCTAAAGCCTTAAATCGAATATCATTCTCTTCTTTCTCCATTGCTTGTGCCGTCCCACCTTCATCTCAATTGTTGGGGACCAAATATTCGTGACTGCAAAAGCCAAAAATCTTTGCTCTTCAATTCGATTTCTTCATCGCCCCAAACCTTGTGTCGAATATTCTAGTGACCAAATCTCTATCGTGCTATCATCATTCATTTGATTTTTGGTGGATCGGATCTTGGAAAAAAATTGGAATCAAGCTTGGATCTACAAGTCTCTGCCGAAAAGCTATCCATACATTTCGGCTTTTGGGTAAGTGTTCTTGATTTTGGGATAAGTTGGCCGAATAGTCTATAGTAAGGGAAAGGGTGACTTAAGTTAATACAATTCACCTATTATTTTGTCCTTAACAATTAAGATTGATGCAGATCTAGGGGATGTTCGTGAGTAGTAGCTAAGAAAGGGCTATTAGGACTTGTGGCACAAGGTAAGGTTATGGCAAGGCTTCGGTTTTTTGTAAATATTGTGGTTAAGTGTGTGATTGATTGGAGGTTGGTATTGGTTGTAGGTTCAAGGCTGAGGATAGTGTAACACGTCTCATTTACCAGGTGTGTACATACACTTCACACACGACAAATCGACAAAAGTCAAAATCCCGAAAACCGGAATGCTGAAAAGTCAAACTGCTGAAAGGTTGGCGCCGGCAACCACACGAGCGTGCGAACATTTGTGTGGGAACACCGATACAATTACCGGGGCCGAGAGAGCGATCTCATGGTCTCGGGCCACTGTTTGGCCGACCGGACCAGACAGGGCTAAATGGGCCTCCCGAGCTCGTGGGCCCAATCGGCAATAGTTGATATGTGAAATTGAATGATGGATTGGTATGGATGGTTGTATGATTTGATTATGGTCGGGCCTAATGGGCTACATAAACATGATTGGGCTTAGTGGGCCTTATGGGATTTTAGAAATGCATGCTAGGGTTTTAATGGACTCTAGGCCTAGTTCTGATAAATTCTTAAATAGCATAAAACTTAAGTTAATAATCAAACATGTCTGTGGACAAGTCGCTAGGTTAGAGTGTGGAATGGACATATGCATGTCTAGGATTGGATCTAGGGAGAGCTTGGTACTTAAGCGGTCCTAGTGACCCACCTCCTCTTCTCTAGGATCCTACCTGGTGCATAGTGTCTATTCACTTTAGCCGCAAGGACTTGCTGATGGGACAAAGTTCATAAATAAAACCCGAGATGAAAGAAATTATGAAAATACCCCTACAGGGTAGAATTACGAAAATACCCCTGTAAGGTAGATTTACAAAAATACCCCTGGGTAGTGAAATGACTAAAATACCCCTAGGTGCTTAATGTGTGAAGATATGTATGTTGCATTCATGAGATATATGTTGTACTTGGGTGGGTTTGATGATACAGAGGAAGATATGTGAGGATCGCATAGTCGCTTGACGACCGTGGATCCACCGGTGGCTTTAAGCCCATTATATGCTTAGAGCCTTGCTGCAACATTTGAGTAGTGCCGCTGTTGGTGCTACCTTTGGAGTGTAGGGATGGGTGGGTTGATATTTATATCCCCACAGGAGTGTAGGGTTGGAAGGGAAATGGAGTGCAGGGTTGGATTTGGGATGGGAGCATTGCATTCATGTGATACTGATGTGATATGAGGTCATTGTGGGCTAAGGCCCAAGATCACCGATTTTGATAGGGCTTAGGCCCAATGTGATAATTGCTTGTTGGTTGGATTACCAAGGGTCGTACACTCTGAGTTTTGAAACTCACACCCTTTTATTTAATGTTTCAGGTGACTCTCAGTAAACGGCTCGACGTGGAAGAGGACTCGGAGGTGGCCACACTGCAAACTACTTAGAAGTTTTTAATTAGTTTCGAATGACTTTATTTTAATTACTTTATTTTCATTGGGATGTAATATAGCCTTGTATCTCCAATTTGACTTTACACTTGGGTTTTATTATTGTTTCAACTGCCTAATTATTAAACTTAAATTAATTTTTAAAGTTTAACATGGTTTTCGAAATAACTATAACATATGGACGTTTTTTTAAAACATGAGCTTTCTTCATAACTTAACAAGTTTTTCCTATGCTATGGTTGTTTTCAATTATTACATTTCCGCAACTCCATTATTAAATACCAAGTTTTATAAATTGTTTGTTTTTAAATAAAACTTCCGCAACTAAAAAAGGGTTTGTACTCAACATTTTACTCTATGAAGGGTTTTCAATGAAAACAAGGTTTTCACAAAGACACTTCAATGTGACACGCCAGACTCGGGCCTAACTTCTAGGCCGAGTTTGGGGTGTTACATTTTTCCCTTTTTAATTCATTAAAACCAAATGACAAAAATGCCCTTAAGGCCCCTTTCTTGAGATTTTTCCTTCCTATGTCTATTTTTATCCATCTTGACCTATATTGGTATAATTGCTAAATAAGGACTTCTAATAATTTTTATAATGCTATTTCATACTTAAACCTTCTAGAATCTCATATTTTCCAATCTTTGCAATTTAGTCCTAATAGACAAATTGATCACTAATTAATAAAATTTTCTCATGAAATTTTCACACAATCATGCAAACACATCATAAGCCTCATAAAAATCATAAAACACATATTTCTACTTCAGATTTGTGGTCTCGCAACCACTATTTTGAGTAGGCCCTAAATCAGGTTGTTACATACATTGGTTCATGTTAATGAACATATGAAAAGGAAAAGTATGGATTGAAAAGAGAACTAATTGAACATGTGATGAATTGTCGTATATTGAAGTTTATTTCATGATATGTACCATGTTTCATAAGTTGAGATATTTTTGAGTATATCTACTAACCATGTGGAATGCTGTGAATAGGAAAGGAAACTATCCATACGAATTGTGATCAATTATTGAATGGTTTAATAATTTTATGTTCGGTAAGTTTAAGTTTCTTTTATACGAGCTTACTAAGCACTAGTTTCTTACGTAATTACTTTGTCTGTTTTGTATATCATCGAAAGCTCGATTGGTTGGAATTGCGTCAGAGCACGATCACACTATCCAATCACCATATTGGTAGTTTTTGACAAGTGGTGATAAATGGCATGTATAGGGCTAAATGTGGTCTTGGTCCTTTGGTTATTTTAAGTTGTGATTAGCTTAATTATGGTATAATGCCTTGGAATTATAGTTTTGCAAATGATGATGTAAATAGATGTTGTTGGACTTGTGTATGTCCTTTTCTTAAAGTAGGTAAACCATGGTTGAATGGAATTATGTTTGATTTGTGATTGTAGTATCTTTCGTTGGTACATTGGTTAGTCTTATAGGTTGATGGAATTGGTATGTTTTAAGTGTGTTTAAAATGTCTTTTGGTCATTTCTATATGCATTGTAAAAACATAGCTATGTCTTGTTGATATGTGAATGAGGTAGATCAATAATGTGTGGATGAATGTAATGTATGTTAAAGTATGAAATTTAGCTTTGAATGAGTGAATTGGTGTATGAATTGAGGTGCCTTTTGATGACATATTGGCTAGATTTAGGATGGATGAATGACATGTTTCTAGTATCCTTGAATGAGTTATAAACAATGTGAAATAAGCTAGGTATTGTGTGATTTGGTGTGCAAGGTTTAGTGCTTAAATTGGCGGGTTTTAAGGGCAATTTACGCTGCACATGGCCTGAGACACAGGATGTCACACGACCGCGTGCCACATAAGGCCACTCCACACGGTCGTGTGTTATTATTGTTTTATGTGCAAGTGTAATACGGTTTAGCACACGACCTACAACACGATTGTTGGAAAAAATGGTTTGGAAAATGCAACGGAAAATAAATTTAGGGAAAAACCAGAGTTTTAAAAATGTTTCCAAAGCAATATCTTGGTTGTGATATCTAAAGTAATAAATACTTAATCAAAATTGTACCATTTCGATTTGTCTAGGATTAGCGCTTCGACCGAGTAGTCTTCTCCACTATCCTCAAGCTCACGTCTGCCGAGTGTGGGCTCGCTTCGAATTAGAAAATTTTTCACAAAAATTACCAGTGGGGTAATTTTGCAATTTCTATGAACTTTTGGATCAAGTTGTAAATAAAAAAAATATCTCTAGAAATTTTCTGGAATAATCTCTTTAGAGAATTTTCTCTCTAGAACTTTATCTTGAATTCAAGTGTGTGTAAACAATGACCCAAGGCTCTATTTATATTGGGAGTGTTTAGACAATTCAACTGTGATTAAACTTAATCACTTTAATATTAAATTAATATAATATTTATCAAGATAAATATTAGATTAAATTTAATATTAAATCTTATTAAAATAATAGAATGTTTATTTACAAGATAAACATTAAATTAAAGTTAATATTAAGATAATCACTTTAATATTAAATTAATAAAATACTATTAAGATAAGTATTAAATTAAATTTAATATTAAACTATTAAAATAATATTATTTTTGGAATAATTAATATGAAATCAAATTCTCTGGTAGAGTCCCAGTAGGAGTGTAACTCTTCTATTACTCAACCACCGATGACCAACTGTCGTCGGTCACTGGGACGCCGCCGTCGCAGCCACTGGCACTACCATGTTGGGTGATACAGGTGCGACACCCTTACGACACCCCGATCCGGTTGGTCCGGGTCAATGACTACTCGACCGATCCGGTCTAGCCATCGGTTGGGCTATTGGCCTAGTTTCACATCCTGGGCTTGATTCGACCAATTTTTGGGTCTTTGTCTTGTTTTTGTGCTCCCGGGCCCAATTTACGATTTTAGGTCCAATTTTCAAGTTCAATTACCTATTGAGCCAATTGTCTTACTTGAAATTTAACTTCCAAAAATATCATATTAATTTTAATTGATTTGATTAATTTAATTGTACTTGATCAAAACTAATTTTTCCAAAAATCACTTAGATTTTCCAAATTAAATTTTCAAGAATTTTTTTTAATCAAAATCTCTAGTTGAAAAATTCTCACGACCACCTAATTTAATTCCACATCGAATAAATCGACTGCATTAAATTATTCCCAAAGACGTAGAATTTAGAATTTTCTTCTGATTCAAATGCAGTTTGATCGAGCTTTTGTTGAGCTAGCGGAGGGACCAATTGGACATATACAATTAGGCTCGAGTGATTGCAATTATGTCCAGAAGCATCGTTCCGATATTTCGAAATTACTTAATCATGGAGTCAATGGAAATACGAAAATATACACACTTTTTCATGCCCTTTTTAACTCAAATTCATGCAGTTTCGGTAAAATTCTTGTCGAAAAATATATAATTATTATAAAATAATTAAATTGCACTCAAATTATTAACATGTTGAATTTTAATTAATTTTATAGCAAATTTTGATTAATTTTGATTAATTTTCGACAGATTCGTACAAAGGGCGAAAAACGGCTCGGCAGACACTGCTAGAAGCGCAAAACCGAGAAATAATTTTGAAGAATGAAGGCAAATTAATTTTTCAGCCTAATATGGTCCAAATTATGAATATTAATTCATAATATAATTAATTTTAATTTTAATTCAATTTAATTTTGGTTAAATAAAGTATTATTAATTAATTATGAAAAAAGAACCAATTGAGTTGAACCGAGAAAATTGATCGAACCGAGCACTAGGCTGCCCAAAACCGTCCCATGTGTTGACCCAATCAGGTTATTTGACTGATTATTTGGCTTTCAAAATAGCCCTTGAAGTCTCCTTCAATTTGCATTCAAACCCCTCCACTATTTATGCCTTTCTAGTTTTGCCCCTACCTTAAAATAGCAAGTTTGAAACCTTCAAACTTGCCACATGTGTGGCTGGCCATGGGGGGACTCTATTGCTGCTAACTTTTGCTATTTTTAGCGGCCTACTCAACCTATAAATACCCCCTTGGCTGCTCATCTCAAACCCTCTCATCCCTTCACTTCTCTCTCACTTTCTCTCTTCAATCCCCTTCCATTGTTCTTCATTTTCTTCCCTATTCCCTTACCGATTTCACCTCTTGAAAAAGAGTCCTTCAACCACAATTTGGAGCAGCATTCAAGTGTTCGTGGAAGTCTCGGTTTGAAAAGAACAAGCAGAGAAGGAGGAGCGGAGCAAACTAGTCAAGCCTCGGAGAAACACCGGATTTGATTCTTGCTCCTTATCCTTTTAATTTTATTGTTGTTGTTATGAGCATGTCTATGAACATTTGTGATGTTGATATGTTTAATTTAATTAATATGGCTTAAATTTAATTCGTGTTAGGTTGAAGGCATTTTGTCCACTTAATTTATTAAAATTGTGTTTGTGTTGTTATAAGCCTTGGTAAGATGCTTGATTAAGTAAAACCATGACTAAGTTATTCTTGCATTACAATTGTAAGGTAAATAATGAATTAATTATTTAAGCGGATTGAAATTGTAATTAATTGATACAATACTTAATTAGTGCATGTTTAATCATCTAAGGTAGCTGAGGGTTAAATTAGAAACTGTATCTAACGATACATTAGCCTTGCATAACTTGCAAGATTATTGTGATTAAACTGTTTCAAGGTAGGAATACATTGTTACCTCACGTAATCTTTTATGTGCTTATGAGATTGAATTAATTGTTTGAATTGGCATAGAGATATGTACAAGAGATTATTTTAATTTCATAAGTATGTATGTGCATTAACACATTTGCTTATTAAAATTTATTTAATCGGTTGAATTGACATAGAGATATAGTCAAGAGATAAATGGATTTTGGTAGGTGAGTATGTTCATAAGTTAGCAAATTACCAAGTTTCTATGAATTTATTCGTAACAACATGAACATGAGTTTAGTAAGTCTAAGTTATTAAATGTAATTAATCTAGCATAATTATGTCATCTTGATTAAAATCATTTTTTGAAATCGTGCATTGGAACTTTTATTTTATTTTTATTTATTTTACTTAGTTAAAATCTTCGTTTTTAATCACCTCCTCAAATCAAAATATTTTTCTTCACCAAAGTGTTTTTAATTGCATTCATAAATAATTCTTTTCCCAGTCCCTATGGGTAAGATAACTTGACATTTAATTGTAACTTTATTACTTGTTGCGATTGTGTACACTTGCACATTTCCATCGTTCCAAGTTTTTGGCGCCATTGCCGTGGACTGTTTCAAAAGTCATTATTTGTGAACTTTGCATTTTGGTTTATTTTTCTGTTCAATTTTAACTTAATTAATTTTTCTGTGTTTGTTTCAAGTGTTTATGAGTATTGATTGAATTATTGATTTACTCCCTGTAGACCCTGAGATTGAAAGAACTTTTCGACAACGAAGAAGACAAGCAAGTCAGAGAAGGACCGGAGAGATTAACTACAAAAATCTGAATCAAAGAAACGGAGCAAACCCCGCTCAAAATCCTATCCTTATTTCTGATGATAGGGATAGAGCTTTAAGACAGTATGTCGTGCTAGTGTTTCATGATCTTAATCCAGGTATTAGAAGACCCAAAATCGAGGCACAATAGTTCGAGCTAAGCCAGTCATTTTCCAGATGCTTCAGACAGTGGGCCAATTCAGTGGAATGCCTACCGAAGATCCTCATCTTCACTTAAGACTATTTATGGAGGTGAGCGATTCTTTCAAGTTAGCCGGAGTACCCGACAATGTACTTCGATTGAAACTGTTCCCATATTCGCTAAGGGACAGAGCTCGAGCCTGGTTGAACTCATTGCCACCAAATTCAATTTCCACATGGCTAGAGTTAGCAGAAAGATTCCTCATAAACTATTTCCTGCCTAGCAAGAATGCTATGTTGAGGAACGAGATCACTGCTTTCCAAAAAATGGATGACGAGTCCTTGTATGAGGCATGGGAAAGGTACAAAGAATTATTACGAAAATGCCCTCATTACGGAATCCCTCATTGCATCTGACTTGAGACGTTTTATAACAGTCTCAATGCTCACACGAGGATGGTAGTGGACGTTTCTGCTAACGGTGCTCTGCTTTCTAAGTTTTATAATGAGGCTTATGAAATCATCGAGAGGATTGCCAGTAACAATTATCAATGGCCAACAAATCGAGTAGCGTCAGGAAGACGAGCCGCTGGAGTACATGAAGTGGACGCTCTCACTTCACTTGCATCTCAGGTATCCTCAATATCCTCAATGCTTACAAATTTTACCACTAATGGGTTTAATAGTTTTGCAGCACAACCATCGAATCAATTTGAAAATATAGTCTGTGTCAATTGTGGGGAAGGACATCTGTTCGAAGAATGTCCATCAAACCCAGAATCTGGGTATTACATGGGTAACCAGAACCAAAAACGAGGAAGGCAAGGACTGCAATCTAATTTCTATAACCCATGTGGCGAAACCACCTGAATTTTTACTAGAGTAACCAAGGGGCTGGAACTAGTAACACTTATGCACAACCCAGACCGACCCAGCCACCTATTTTCCCCCAAAAAGTTCAAAAACCAACCCAAGCTGAACCTTCCAACAGCTTAGATAACCTATTGAAGGCATATATGGCAAAAAATGACGTCACTCTAAGGAATTTGGAGAATAAAGTAGGTCAACTTGCTACTGAACTTAGAAACTGACCACAAGGTGCTTTACCTAGTGATACAGAGAATCCGAGGAATCCTGGGAATGAGCATTGTAAAGTATTGACATTGAGGAGCGGAAAGACATTAGAACCCAACACTGTCGAAGAGGAATAGGAGCAAACTGAAGCTCAAGACTCAATGGAAGTTCAACCGAGTGTTGAAATTCCAGTTTCACCGAAACCAGAATCTACAAAGTTTGATAAGGTAACTTCTAAACTAGTTAATTCTGATAAACTAACAACTTCGTTAGATGCAGAATTGACACGGAAGATGAATGAACCAGTTCCAGTAAAGAATCCTCCACCACCCTACCCTCAAAGGCTTCAAAAGTAGAAACAGGAAGTCTAGTTTAAAAAGTTTCTAAACGTACTCAAGCAACTTCATATCAACATCATGTTGGTAGAGACACTTGAACAAATGCCGAATTACGTCAAATTCATGAAGTATATCCTGTCCAAGAAATGAAGACTTGGAGAATTTGAGACGGTAGCCTTAACAAAGGAATACAGTGCATATCTTCAAGACAAACTACCCCAAAGTTGAAGGATTCTGGATGTTTTACCATACCTTGCAACATTGGAGCAACTTATTGTGGTAAGACACTATGCAATTTAGGTGCGAGCATTAACTTGATGCCCATGTCCATATTTAAGAAGTTGGGGATAGGTATGTATTGGTATGTGTAGAAAAAATTATTTTTCCTGCTGACTTTGTTATTCTAGACTTTGAAGTAGACAAAGAAGTGCCACTCATCCTAGGAAGGCCTTTCCTAGCAACTGGAAGAGCCCTTATTGATGTGCAAAAGGGCGAGCTTACTATGCGTGTTCAGGGCGATTATGTAACATTTAATGTTTTTAAGTCTATGCGATTTCCTGACACAGTTGATGATTGTTCTACAGTATCCGATTTAGAGTAATTAATCATGGAAAAGGAACTCAACTATGTTGAGGACCCATTGGAGCAAATTTTGACATTGGACCCTCCAAGTAATAAAGAGGGGGACCAATACTTAGCTTTGTTAGAAGATAATCAAAGGGGATTTAATCCGCAATTCTGCTTTGAGTCTTTGGAGCTAGAAAGTAGAGATTACATCCAGTCGAAAGCGTCAATCGAAGAGCCACCTAAATTAGAACTGAATGTAACACCCCAAACCCGGCCTAGAAGTTAGGCCCGAATCTAGAATGTCACATTAAAGGCGCACTTCAAAACAATTTACTAGTTAACCATTTAAGGCCCAAAAGCCCAAAACAAAAGATTATTTCGAAAACCATATTAACACTTTAATAATTTTATGAAATTTCTTAAGTGGGCAGTTGAAACAATAATAATAATAAACCCAAAATTCAAAGTCAAATAGGAGTTACATGGCCTTATTACAATCTAATGGAAAAAACAAAGTATTTAAACAGAATCATTTGAGTAAATTAAAACATTTGAACAACTTGTAGTGTGGCCATCTCTGAGTCCTCTCCCTCGTCGAGCCGCCTATTCAGGATTACCTGAAACATTTAAAATTAAGGGTGTGAGTTTCGAAACTCAGTGTGTACAACCCTTGGCAATCAAATCACATACAAATATTCACATTGGGCCTAAGCCCTAGCAAAATCGGTGGTCTTAGGCCTTAGCCCACAATGACCTCATATCATATCATATCATATCGTATCATTTATAAACAGATAATGCAAAACCCACCCCAAAAATCCATCCGCTAAACACACCATTTCCCTTCCAACCTTATGACTCCTGTGGGGAATTCTAGCTCCACCCACCCCTCCGCTACACACCAAGGGTAGCCCGGTTGCGGTACTACCGAACGTTGCAGCAAAGCTGCTAATCATATGTTGGGCTTAAAGCCTTCTGTGGATCCATACCATACGGCTATGCGATCCTGGATCCATACCATACGGCCATGCGATCCTCAAATCTTCCTCCGTACCATAATTCCCACCCATATGCATCCTAAGCAGAATATCATATGAATGCATCAAACACAAAAGTAACATCCACAAACCCATATTCATCACATAGGGGTATTTTCGTCATTTCACTACCCAGGGGTATTTTTGTAATTCTACCCTACAGGGGTATTTTGGTAATTTGGCAAATTAGGGGTATCTTGGTAATTTTATAAACAGGGGTATTTTAATAATTTTACAATATAAGGGTATTTTAGTAATTTTACAATATAAGGGTATTTTAGTAATTTTACAATATAAGGGTATTTTAGTAATTTTACAATATAAGGGTATTTTAGTAATTCTCCAACATAAGGGTATTTTAGTAATTTTCCAATATAAGGGTATTTTAGTCCCTCTCGGGTTTTAGTTATAAACTTTGGCCCATAAACAAGTCCTCGCGGTTAAAGTGAACAAACACTATGCACCAGGTAGGATCTTAGAAAAGAGGAGGTGGGTCACTCGGACCGCTTAAATACCAAGCTCTCACTAGATCCAATCCTAGACATGCATATGTCGGTTACCACACTCTAACTAATCGACTTGTTCACAGACATGTTTAATTATATTAAGTCTTATGAAATTGAAGAGTTGTTCAAACTAGGCCTAAGTCCATAAACCCTAGCATATTTGTCTACGTTCCCACAAAGCCCATCAAACCCAAATTCCAACCTTACGGCCCATTAGGCCCAAAGCTTATCATATGGCCTATTAGGCCCAAAACAAGTCCAAATCGTGTATCATGCGTGACTAACTCAATATGTTTAACAAGCCAAACCATTGAATCAAACTTAGCCTCAGGGCCCACCGGGCCCATTTAGCCACTTTCGACTTTTCGGCTTTTCGGCATTGCCGATATCGTGTGTGTAGTGTTTGTACACACCTGGTAACCTTGCGTGCTGCGAACTCCTTAGTCACGAACCGTGTGCCTCACGTTCTAGTAGCCCTTCCTTTGCTACTATTGGCGATTAACCTCTAGATCTGCACCCAAACACCTATATCGTCAAAACCAAGTGACCCATATTGATCATAAGTCACCCCTATGAGCCATAATAGATTCGGTCATTTACTAAACCCTAACTGAGTCGAGAATACTTACTGCCTTGATAGCAATCCTTACCTACCGCACTTGCGATTACTGAACCTCACCCTTGTTAATACATGGTAACGGTAAAGAGGGGTTAGATAGCCCTTCAGCTTTCAACAAAACGTACTAAGGGGAGTTAACAGAATACTTACTGAATCCAACCTTAGATCCTGCGGCCTACCAAACAAGATTCGGCTTTTAACCTTGACTGAGAGTAGATACCAACTGATTTGTGATAGAGAAAAACAATAAAGATTCGACACTAATGGGGGATTTCGACAAGAGAAGATGATGGTAATTCGGCAATAGAAAAGTTTGGCTAAGAGAGAATTCGGCAAAAAGGAATGATGGTTTTTCGACAATGGAAGAATTCGGCAACAGAAGAATAGAATGAGGGGGAGAAAAGAAAAGATCAAATGTGCTTGTGTGAGGGTAACTATAGGATATTCGATAAAGAAAAGAAAGACTAACTTATTTGCAAAACTCTCCAAATGCCGAAAGCCACAGTGAAAATTCGTAATACCCCCTAAAAGACCCAAAAATGACACTCATTTACCCTCCTAAGCAGAATTTATACACTTCCCACTTCCCACAACGGTACCAACTCTTCACACTTCTCAGCTCCTAACTTTTCTCCCTGATAACTCCTCAATCTCATCCTAAATTTTCTCTAAGATAAGCTCCTTTATCCCTTCCTTAATTTTCTCTCATGAACACTTCCTTCAAAGTTCACATCCAACGCCACTACTAACCATCTAGAAGGCAAAAATTAAATCCCCAACAAAATACCATGCCACTACTCGAACCTTGGACTCCCTTGCCTGCTAATGATGCCACCTCCCTGCTCCCTAAGTGGCGCCACTTTGCCACTACACCACAAGCTCTTTTGTGTCATTTTTCTTCTTCATTTATTTAAAAGGCCTACTAATCAAGTCACAGCCTCCCTTGGGCTAAAACTAAAATTTTTCCTATACCCTTACTTGATCCCAGAACATCTCTAACACCCCTAGACACTCCAAATTCATTACCCTCAAAGCCCACATGCCAATTATCTTTTTCTTGCTTACTTAAAAATTTTCTGAGATCTAAAGCCCAAAGCCTAATTCTTCTAGGCCCAAATTTGGGGCGTTACACTGAAGGTACTTCCCTCACATTTAAAATATGTTTATTTAGGTAATGCCTCACATTTTTCTGTGATTGTTTCAGCGGAATTAACCGTAGAGCAAGAAGAGAAACTCATCCAACTAAAGAAGGCTATCGGATGGACTATAGTCGATATTTGGGGCATTATTCCATCTATATACATGCACAAGATCATCTTGGAAGATGGTGAGAAAGGGATGATTAATGGACAGCGAATACTGAACCCCATCATGAAGGATGTGGTAAAGAAAGAAATCATCAAGTGGTTAGATGCGGGTATAATTTACCCCATCTCAGATAGTTCGTGGGTAAGTCTAATCCAATGCGTGCCAAATAAAGGAGGTATTACGGTCGCAGAGAATGAAAACAATGAGCTAATACCAACCAGAACAGTTACAGGATGGAGAATTTGCATAGATTACCGAAAGCTGAATAAGGCGACAAGGAAGAATCATTTCCTTTGCCTGTTTTGGACCAGATGCTGGATAGACTCGTAGGGTGAGACTATTACTATTTTCTTGATGGATACTCGGGGTATAATTAGATTACAATAGCAGCGGAGGACCAACACAAAACAACGTTCACATGCTCGTACGATACATTTGCATTTAAATGCATGCCATTTGGTTTATTTAATACACCTGCTACATTTCAAAGATGTATGGTGTCTATTTTTACTGACATGGTTGAGAAGTATTTGGAAGTATTTATGGATGATTTTTTAGTGTTTGGAGACACTTATGATGATTGCCTAGCCAATCTAACCAATGTACTAAGGCGATGCGAAGAAACAAACCTCATACTCAACTAGGAAAGGTGTCATTTCATGGTATGAGAAGGTATTATTCTAGGGCATCGGATAACGAGACATGGAATCGAGGTGGATAAAGCAAAGGTAGATGTTATTGAGAAACGCCCACCTCTAACATCTGTAAAAGGTGTTAGGAGCTTTTTGGGCCACGCCGATTTCTATCGAAGATTCATCAAGGATTTCTCCAGAATTGCTAAACCTTTATGCAAATTATTGGAGAAAGACACAATGTTCAAATTCGATGAGGAGTGTTTAAAAGCTTTCAATGATTTGAAAAGTTTGTTAGTTTCAGCACCAATTATCGTCACACTGGATTGGGAATTACCATTTGAATTAATATGTGATGCAAGTGACTTCGCGATTGGAGCTGTCATGGGCCAACGAAGGAACAAAGTTTTTCACCTCATCTACTACGCAAGTCGAACTCTGACGGGAGCTCAGTTGAATTATACGGTAACAGAGAAAGAGTTACTTACTATTGTGTTTGCTTTTGACAAGTTTTGATCTTATCTTGTAGGTACCAATGTGACTGTTTATACGGACCATTCAGTAGTTAAGTATTTACTTGCCAAGAAAGATGCTAAGCCGAGATTGATCCTATTGGTACTTCTACTCCAAGTGTTCAATCTAGAAATTCAAGATCGAAAGGGAGTAGAAAACCAAGTAGCAACCACTTGTCCAGATTGGAGCCGCAAGAAGGGAATTCCCCACTTATATCCATTCAAGAGACATTCCCAGATGAACACATACTGAAGGTGAATCATGTCCATAATACCCCTTGGTTTGCTGATATTGCTAACTTTTTAGCTTGTGGTTTGATGCCGATTTATAAGACGTATCATCAAAAGAAAAAGTTTCTTCATGGTGTGAAGTACTATTTCTGGGAAGAGCCAGATTTGTTCAAAAAGTATGCAGATCAAATGATCAGGAGATGTGTGGTAGAAGCTGAATTACATAAGATTTTATATCATTACCAAATAGCTCCGAGTGGGGGACACTTCAGAGGTACACGTACTGCGGCCGAAGTATTGCAAGCTGGATTCTTTTGGCCAACACTATTCGAAGACGCGTATGCTTACATAAGGAGTTGTGATCGATGTCAAAAGGTTGGAAACGTCACCAACAGAAATGAGAGGCCCCAAGCAAACATCATTGAGGTAGAATTATTCGATGTTTGGGGTATTGACTTTCTCGATCCTTTCTCTCCGTCTTTTGGTCACAAGTACATATTAGTAGCAGTAAACTACGTGTTTAAGTGGGTTGAGGCTGAGGCATATCCGACAAACGATGTTAAGGTTATGGTGAAGTTTTTGCAGAAACATGTGTTCACAAGGTTTGGTACCCTGAGAGCCATCATCAGTGATGAAGGGTCCTATTTAGTGAACAAATGGTTGAAATGGTTACTCAACAAACATGGAGTGAAGAACAAAGTTGCCACAGCTTACCATCCATAGACGAATGGGCAAGATGAATTGGCAAACAAATGGATTAAAGGCATACTCGAGAAGGTAGTTTTCCCAAATTGACGAGATTGGTTCAAAAGACTAGACGATGCTTTATGGGCCTACAGGACAACATACAAGACACTTTTAGGGATGTCACCCTATAGGTTGGTTTTTGGGAAAGCCTGTCATCTGCCATTGGAGTTAGAGCACAAAGCTTACTGGGCTCTCCAACAACTCAACTTGGATCTTAAGCCTCCTAAAGAGAAACGGATGCTTCAACTCAATGAGTTAGAAGGGTTCCAAATGTTCTCATACGAGAATGCCAAATTACTCAAGGAAAGACTTAAAAGATGGCAAGACAAGCACATTCTAGTTCTAGAATTTGAAGCAGGTCAGCAAGTCTTGTTATTCAATTCCAGATTAAGGTTCTTTCCAGGTAAGTTAAAATCATGTTGGTCCGGTCCATTTACGATTCACCAAGTTTTTCTGTAAAAGCCCGTTTTTGGTCAAATCAGAACAGTGGTTTCAGGACCACAAATCTGAATTCAAAATATATTTTTTATTATTATTTTAATGTTTACAGCATGATTGAATGATTGTGTGAAAGTTTCGTTTAAAAATTTTATCGTTTGATTAGTCAATTTGATAAAAAGGACTAAACCGCGTAAAGTGTAAAAGTGGAATTCTATTAACTAAAGGTATCTAATAGCTATAGAATCTTAAATTAGAGGTCCTTATGATGTAATTGGACCATTATATTAGTAAGTGGACAATTATGGTTATTGTTTAAGTGATTTTTGTTTATTAATTAAAAGGTTAACATAGTAAATTAGTTAATAATTAAGATAAAATAAGTAAAATAAAAGAAAAAGCTTTCATTTTCTCTTATCTTCAACCGAATATTGAAGAAGAAGAAACCATTGTTGTCCATTTTAGTGTTCGGCCACATGCAAGCTTAATTGTAAGTTCATTTTTGTTCGGTTTTTAATGATTTTTATGTTTTTGAGATCGTTGCAACTAGGTCTAGCTAGCCCAGGGACTATTTTGCAAAACTGTTAAAGATTTTGATTGATGCCATTGATGAATACATGTGTGTTTTGATGTTTGATGATAGATTATGAATGATTGTTGTGAATTATACAAGATTTATAAAGTGATTTTTAGTGAAAATGCAAATTAGGGATTAAATTGTGAAATATGGAAACTTTGTGGTTAAAATGTTAAATAAATGAAAAATATGGGCTACTAGGGACTTAATTGAATTTCGGCTAACATGGGTTATGCTTGAATTTCATGAATTTGTGATTTTATGAAATAAGGATTAAATTGTAAAAGTTGTGAAATTCTAGGGGTAAAAGGTAAATGTTCTTATATGTGTGTTTTGGATTAAATTGAATAGAGAGATTATTAAATAAGTTAATTTTGAATATAAATAGATCAAGAAAAGTGAAACTCAGATCTAGATCGAGGGAAAAATAAAGTTACCGACTAATCGATCAGTTTCGTCGTTTTTATACCTGAGGTAAATTCATATGTAATAAGCATTTTTATAATTAAGTTTTAAATGGTTTGATATTGCATAAACTGTGAAAATTTGTCTTCGAACATGTTCGACAATGATTTGACGATGATTTAGCATTGAAATTCCCGGTTGAACCTTAGGAATAGATTTGGATACTAGTGACATGTCATTAGGAGTATTTGTGATTTGTGATTTGTGATTATGTGATCCAGGTGCTGGTCCTGTACGTCCTACTGGTGGCTGAGAATACTGGCATGTGTTGCAGTTACTTGACAGCTTGTGTGAGCAGCACCGTGTAGTTACGTCTTAACCCACAGCTTGTGTGAGTAGGCCTGTTGATAGATCGAGAGTGAGCATATATGTGATATGTGCTTGAGATAGCTTCGGCTATATATGTGGCACTTCAGTGCGAATTTCCTGAGTATCCGATAGTATTCAGAATGGTTCAACGGGTAAATGAAAGACGTGGTTGAGTATGAGATTGATACGAGATAGTACATGTATGCACATGAACCATATAAGCTTTAAATCGAAGAAGTTGTGAAGTGTACATATAAACATATGATTAAACATATGAAAGGTTTGTTAGTTAAATGATCTAAATGTTGCTATATTCAATTGGTTGATATGAATATTTATGATTGAATTGAGTTTATTTCATATGAGCTTACTAAGCTATATAGCTTACTTTGTTTTATTTTCCGTGTTTTATAGTGGAATCAAGCTAGCTTGGATTCGGGGATTGTCAGAGGCTTCATCACACTATCCTACTATCACTTGGTACTTTTGAACTTTGGTATTTTGGTATATGGCATGTATAGGGACTTTGGTCATTTTGGCATATGTTTTGTTAAAGTATTTAGCCATTTGATTTGGCTTGTAAATGTTTGAAGTTTGGTTATATAGCTATGGAAGTTGATTTAATTTGGTATGTTTGAATCATGTATATATATATGTGTGTGTGTTTATGTTTTGTGTAATGTGTTGGATAATGGTTGTGTGATGCTTGATGGTTATAGGCATTAAGAGTATCAAATGGTTGATTTGTGGATATTGGTTTGCTTGTGAAATTAGACTAAATGATGCATATTTGAAAGTGTATATTTAATTAAATTGTATATGTGATTTTGGTCTAAATGGTATGGTACATTTTGTGACTTGTGTGCATTGAGAAAGGTGGTATAGATTATGCATGAATTAGGTTTGAATTGGTTGGTTAAAATGTCATGTTATGCTATGTTTTGGAGCAAACTGGGTTAGTGTAGGTGTGCATAAGATAAGGTGGCAAAATGGCTTGGTAAATAGCCTACTTTTGTCCACACAGGTAGAGACACGGGTGTGTGTCTAAGCCGTGTGTGATACATGGTCATGTACACGGCCGTGTGTCCCCTGGTGTTGAAAATAAAATCAAGTCAGTATGCTCCACACGGCCTCACACACGGGTGTGTGACTTGGCCGTGTGACATAAGTTAGTATATCTTACAGGTTTTGCACGGCCTAACACACGGCCTGGCACACGGGCATGTATGGCCATTTTTAGGTCACACAGGCTAGCCACACGGGCGTGTGTGTTGGCCGTGTGACCCAAGTCAGAGAGTTACACGAGGTTGGACATGGGCTGGGACACGATCATGTACTCCCATTTCGAATGTCCACACGGCCTGTGACACGGGCATGTCTATTAGCCTTGTGACACACACGGTCGGGCCACACGAGCGTGTGTCCCCTGTTTTAAGAAAAACTTCTTAAGTGTTTTAAAAGTTTCCAAAGTTATCGTTTTAGTCCTGAACCTTTACTAAAACATGTTTAAGGCTTCCTAGGCTCGTTTTAGGGACAATGTGAATGTTATTAAATGTTGATTATATGGATTTGAGAATTGTATATGAAATGAATGTTAAATTATTTTATAAGTCCGGTAATACTCTGTAACCCTATTCTGGCATTGAATACGGGTGAGGGGTCTTACATTTATTGGTACCAGAGCTACGGTTTAATCGATTCTCAGACTAACGTAGTGTGTGTGAGAGTCTAGCTACACATGCCATATATATAACCTGTGATAGTGTGATGACTCCTAACAATTCAAACTGTGTTTTCATATAGTAAATGGATCCCAATCGAGCTGTAGCTGACGATGTCGAGAGTAATGCGCCAGGTCCCACTCAAGGGACAGTGCCTTCTGAATCTAGAAATGTATCGAGTAGTCATGAAGGAGAGGCTAAAGAGGCCTTTTTCCAAATGATGAACGAATGGTTCACACAATTTGTCCGGAAAAATCTTGTTGCTCAACAACCTCCACCCTCACTTAATCCACAACCAGTTCTCGTATCTCATCAAGTTATGGAACTTCAACGACTGAATAAGCCTCCAGTTGATAAGATTTGAAAATACGGGGCCGAAGAGTTCAGAGCTACCGTTCATGATGATCCCGAGAAAGCTGAATTTTGGCTTGAAAACACTATTTGAGTATTCGATGAATTTTCGTGCACGCCAGATGAGTGTTTAAAGTGTGCTATTTCATTATTAAGAGATACAGCGTATCAATGGTGGAATACTTTAGTGTCTGTGGTGTCGAGAGAAAGAGTTACTTGGGAATTCTTTTAGACTGAGTTCTGGAAGAAATATATTAGTTAGCGGTTTCTAGATCAAAAGCACAAAGTATTTCTAGAATTGAAACAGGGCCGTATGACTGTGAACGAGCACGAAAGAGAATTTGTGCGGTTGAGTAAATATGCTCGGGAAAATGTTTCTACCGAAGAAATTATGTGTAAACGGTTTGTTGACGGGTTGAATGGAGATATTAAACTTCTAGTTGGAATTCTAGAATTGAAAGAATTTATTGTCCTGGTTGATAGAGCTTGCAAAGCCGAGGAGCTTAGCAAAGAAAAGAGAAAAGTAGATTCAGAGGCTAGAGACTTGAGAAAAAGATTGATGAGTAAGCCATATCAATCTTCATCAAAGAAATCCAGAGATTCGTACACTCGTCTAAATGCTTCAATCGGGCATTCGAACAGAGATCGTGGAAAATAATACTCAAGTCCTAAATCTCAAGCTACATCAGTATCAAGTGTTGGCAGTGTGAGAAATTATAGACCTAAATGTTAGCAATCCGGGAGACGACATCCTGGTGAATGTAGAATGAATAACCGTGCTTGTTTCAAAAGTGGTTCACAAGATCACTTTATTCGAGATTGTCCTGAGCTAAATGAAAAAGATAAATCTCAGAATGCAAGATCAAGCAATACAACTACTAGAGGGAGGCCACCAAGAAATGCGGGTAATGTGAGTGGTAATTGCGGTGCTATGAGAGTTTCTACAGTGAGATCTGAGGTCAGAGCACCTGCTAGAGCTTACGCTATTCGCGCTCGCGAAGATGCGTCATCACCAGATGTTATCACCGGTACATTTTCTCTTTACGACACTAATGTTATTGCATTGATTGATCCTGGATCGACTCATTCGTATATATGTATGAATTTGGTGTCTAATAAGAGTTTTCCTGTTGAGTCTACTGAGTTTGTGATTAAAGTATCGAACCCGTTAGGCAAGTATGTTTTAGTTGATAAAGTTTGTAAGAATTGTCCTTTAATGACTCAGGGTTACTGTTTTTCGGCTGATTTGATGCATTTTACATTTGATGAGTTCAATGTAATTATGGGTATGGATTGGTTGACGTTGCATGATGTAGTGAATTGTAGACGAAAAACTATTGAATTGAAATGTCAGGATAATGAAATCATTCGAATTGAATCAGATGAGTCGAGTGAATTTCCGGTTGTTATTTCGTCTATGTCAGCTCAGAGATTTGTAAGAAAAGGTTGTGAAGCCTATCTTGCTTATGTTTTAGATACAAAAGTTTCTGAATCTAAGATTGAATCAGTGCTAGTTGTCTGTGAATATCCGGATGTATTTCTAGAAGAGTTACCTGGGTTATCACCGATCAGAGAAGTTGAATTTGCTATTGAGTTAGTAACGGGAACTCACCGATATCGATAGCTCCATACAGAATGGCTTCAACAGAGTTGAAAGAGTTGAAAGCTCAGTTGCAAGAATTAACAGATAGAGGTTTTACACGACCTAGTTTTTCACCCTGGGGTGTGCCAGTATTATTCGTAAAGAAGAAAGACGGGTCAATGATGTGTATTGACTATAGACAGCTTAACAAGGTTACAATCAAGAACAAGTATCTGTTGCCGAGAATAGATGATTTGTTTGATCAGTTGAAAGGTGCAACAGTGTTTTCAAAGATTGATTTAAGATCTTGTTATTATCAGTTGTGAGTTAAAGATTCAAATGTGCCGAAAACTCCTTTCAGAACGAGGTACGGACATTATGAATTCCTTGTTATTCCCTTTGGATTAACTAATGCTCTTGCAGTCTTTATGGATTTGATGAACTGGATTTTTAGACCGTATTTAGATAGATTCGTTGTTGTGTTCATTGACGACATTCTGATCTATGCACGAGATGAGTCTGAGCATGCCGAGCATTTGAGGATTGTGTTACAAACTTTGAGAGATAAGAAACTGTTCGCTAAATTCAGTAAATGTGAGTTTTGGCTCCGAGAAGTTGGTTATTTGGGGCACATTGTTTCAGCGGAAGGTATAAGAGTTGATCCGAGCAAAATTTCAGCTGTTGTTGATTGGAAACCACCGAGGAATGTATCTGAAGTCAGAAGCTTTTTGGGATTAGTTGGCTACTATTGATGTTTTGTTAAAGGATTTTCGATGATCGCTACACCAATGACCAGATTGCTACAGAAAGATGTAAAGTTTGAGTGGTCCGAGAAATGTCAACAGAGTTTCAATCAGTTGAAAGCATTGTTAACTGAGGCACCAGTGTTGGTTCAACCTGAGTCAGGTAAAGAATTCATGATTTATAGCTATACGTCATTAAATGGTTTGGGTTGCATGTTGATGCAAGAAGGAAAAGTTATAGCTTATGCCTCCAGATAGTTGAAACCACATGAAAAGAACTATCTGACGCATGATTTAGAGTTGGCCGCTATTGTTTTCGCATTGAAAATTTGGCTACATTATTTGTACAGTGAAAAGTGTCACATCTTTATTGATCACAAGAGTTTAAAGTATATAATGACTCAGAAATATCTGAATTTGCGACAACGAAGATGGCTCGAGTTGCTTAAAGACTATGAGTTAGGAATTCATTATCATCCGGGGAAAGCAAATGTAGTTGCAGATGCTTTGAGTAGAAAATCTCTATTTGCTTTGAGAGTGATGAATACAATAGTAGCTTTATCTGATGATGGTTCGATTCTAGCAGAGTTGAAAGCTAAACAGGTATTTCTTCAACAAATTTGCGAAGCTTAGAAATATGATAATGAATTGCGAGCCAAAAGAGTGCAATGTGAGTCGACTAGTGATTCTGACTTTCAGATCGGATCCGATGATTGTTTAATGTTCCGAGAATCTGTGTACCAAAGAATTCTGAACTCAATCAGAAAATTTTGCACGAAGCTCACAGTGGTAGTTTATCTGTTCACCCAGGAAGTACCAAAATGTACAGTGACTAGAAATAATTGTATTGGTGGTTGGGTATGAAACGAGACATTTCTGAGTTTGTATTGAGGTGTTTGATCTGTCAGCAAGTCAAAGCTGAACATCAAGTGCCTTCAGGATTATTACAACCTGTAATGATGCCTGAGTGGAAATGGGATAGAGTTACGATGGATTTCGTATCAGGCTTGCCCCTATCTCTGAAAAAGAAAGATGCTATTTGGGTTTTCGTAGATCGATCAACGAAGTCAGCACATTTCATTCTGGTACATACAGACTATTCACTCGACAAATTGGCTGAATTGTATATCTCTGAGATTGTTAGATTTCACGAGGTGTTAGTTTCGATTATTCCGGATAGAGATCTGAGGTTTACGTTGCGATTTTGGAAGAAACTGCAAAAAGGCTTTAGGTACGAAGTTGAACTTTAGTACTGCATTTCATCTACAAACCAACGGTCAGTCTGAGAGAGTAATATAGATTCTCGAAGATATGCTTCGATGTTGTGTTTTAGAGTTCAAAGGTAAATAGGAAAGATTTTTGTCGTTGGTTGAATTTGTGTATAATAACATCTTTCAATCGAGTATAAAGATGGCACCGTACGAAGCTTTATATGCTCGCAAATGCCAAACTCTGTTGTACTGGACCGAGCTGAGTGAGAAAAAGATTCACGGGGTTAATTTGATTCGAGAAACTGAAGAAAAAGTGAAAGTAATTCACGACAGTCTGAAAGCAGCTTCAGATCGACAGAAATGGTACGCGGATTTGAAACGTAAAGATATCAAATTTCAGATAGGTGATAAAGTATTTCTGAAAGTATCTCCATGGAAGAAAATCCTTAGATTTGGTCGCAAAGGCAAGCTGCGTCTGCGATTTATCGGGCTGTATGAAATCATTGAAAGAATAGGTCCAGTGGCATATCGGTTAGCATTACCGTCAGAATTAGAAAAGATCCACAACGTGTTTCATGTGCCGATGCTGCGCTGTTATCGATCCGATCCATCGTACGTAATTTCTCCATCGAATATTGAGATTCAACCCGATATGACGTACAATGAAGAACCGATCCGAATTTTAGCCTGTGAGATTAAAGAGTTGAGAAATAAACGCATAGCTTTAGTGAAAGTTTTGTGGCAACGACATGGTGTTAAAGAAGCTACATGGGAGCCTGAGGAAGCTATGAGAAAATAGTATCCTAACCTCTTCACTGGTAAGATTTTCGGGGACGAAAATCCCTAAGGGGGGAGAGTTGTAACAACCCATTTTTATTCAAATCGAAACAATGGTTTTGGGACCACAAATCCGAAGTCAAAATATTTATTTTATTATTATTTTAATGTCTACAGCATGATTGAATGATTGTGTGAAAGTTTCGTTTAAAAATTTTATCGTTTGATTAGTCAATTTGATAAAAAAGACTAAATCGCGTAAAGTGTAAAAGTGGAGTTCTATTAACTAAAGGTATCTAATAGCTATCGAATCTTAAATTAGAGGTCCTTTTGTTGTAAATAGACCATTATATTGGTAAATGGACAATTTATGGGTATTGTTTAAGTGATTTTTGTTTATTAATTAAAAGGTTAATATAGTAAATTAGTTAATAATTAAGATAAAATAAGTAAAACAAAAGAAAAAGCTTTTATTTTATCTTATCTTCAACCGATTATTGAAGAATAAGAAACCATTATTGTCCATTTTAGGGTTCGGCCACATGCAAGCTTAATTGTAAGTCCATTTTTGTTTGGTTTTTAATAATTTCTATGTTTTTGAGATCATTGCAACTAGGTCTAGCTAGCCCAGGGACTATTTTGCAAAACTGTTAAAGATTTTAAATGATGCCATTGATGAATACATGTGTGTTTTGATGTTTGATGATAGATTATGAATGTTTGTTGTGAATTATACAAGTTTTATAAAGTGATTTTTAGTGAAAATGCAAATTAGGGATTAAATTGTGAAATGTGGAAACTTTGTGGTTAAAATGTTAAATAAATGAAAAATATGGGTTGCTAGGGACTTAATTGAATTTTGACTAACATGGGTCATGCTTGAATTTCATGAATTTGTGATTTTATGAAATAAGGATTAAATTGTAAAAGTTATGAAATTCTAGGGGTAAAAGTGTAAATGTGCTTATATGTGTGTTTTGGATTAAATTGAATAGAGAGATTATTAAATAAGTTAATTTTGAATATATATAGATCAAGAAAAGTGAAACTCGGATCTAGATCGGGGGAAAAATAAAGTTATCGACTACTCGATCAATTTCATCGTTTTTATACCTGAGGTAAGTTCGTATGTAATAAGTATTTTTATAATTATGTTTTAAATGCTTTGATATTGCATAAACTGTGAAAACAAGTCTTCGGACATGTTCGACAATGATTTGACGATGATTCAGCATTGAAATTCCCGGTTGAACCTTAGGAATAGATTTGGATACTAGTGACATGTCATTAGGAGTATTTGTGATTTGTGATTATGTGATTCGGGTGCTGGTCCTGTACGTCCTACCGGTGGCTGAGAATACTGGCATGTGTTGCGGTTACTTGATAGCTTGTGTGAGCAGCACCGTGTAGTTACGTCTTGACCCACAACTTGTGTGAGCAGGCCCGTTGATAGCTCGAGAGTGTGCATATATGTGATATGTGATTGAGATAGCTTCAGCTATATATGTGGCACTTCGGTGCAAGTTTCCCGAGTATTCGATGGAATTCTGAATGGTTCAACGGGTAAATGAAAGATGTGGTTGAGTATGAGATTGATACGAGATAGGACAGGTATGTACATGAACTGTATAAGCTTTAAATCGAAGAAGTTGTGAAGTGCACATATAAACATATGATTAAACATATGAAAGGTTTGTTAGTTAAATGATCTAATTGTTGCTATATTCAATTGGTTGATATGAATATTTATGATTGAATTGAGTTTATTTCATACGAGCTTACTAAGCTACATAGCTTACTTTGTTTAATTTTCCGTGTTTTATAGTGAAATCAAGCTAGCTTAGATTTGGGGATCGCCAGAGGCTTCGTTACACTACCCTACTATCATTTGGTACTTTTGAACTTTGGTATTTTGGTATATGGCATGTATAGGGACTTTGGTCATTTTGGCATATGTTTTGTTAATGTATTTAGCCATTTGATTTGGCTTGTAAATGTTTGAAGTTTTGTTATGTAACACCCCAAACCTGGCCTAGACGTTATGGACGAATCTGGCATGTCACATGGAAGTGTCTTTCAAAAATTGGACTTGTTGGTAAAAACTCATTTCTAAGTTTAAAACCCCTTTATTATTATTTAATAAATAATCTAGTTAAAACGTTTGCCTTATTAGTTGCTATTGTTATAATAGGTTGATTTAAAATCGCGGAAGCTTTTGAAAACTCTAATGTTTAAATCTCGTGTCTTCGAAAACAGTAATTATTTTGAAAATTTGTCTTCTCCTAAACTAGCAGTTTAAAATAAGTAAGCAAAAGCCCAGTTAAAAATTTAAACAAACATTAATGGCCTTATTACATAAACAACACCCAACACAAACTTTAAATTTAAATGAAAGCAACTGTAGAACCGCTGCAGTTGTGTGGCCACCTCCGAGCCCCTCACAACACCAAACCCCCTATGGCTGAGGATTACCTGTATAGTTAAACAGAGGGGTGAGTTTACGAAAACTCAGTGTCTAATCCCTTAACAAGCAAACAGTCAATAAAACAGTAGATAAATACAGTTTGGGCTTGAGCCCGTTACAATAATAGTCCAGTTCAGTGTGGGCCTAAGCCCTTTCTCAGAATAAGAAACGATTGGGCTTGAGCCCAGCACAATGCCAATAATCAGTAGGGCCTTTGCCCAATTTCAGTATTAGTATCAGTGGGGCCTTGGCCCATAACAATAACAGATATCAGTCATGTAGTGAACAGTATGTAATATCATTAATCGATGCAGTAACAGTACAGTATCATTAATCAATGTAGATATGCAGTCAGAAATCCTACCCAATCCAGCCTCTACACACCACTCCGTCCCGCCAAACACACCATGTGAGGATAAAATCGACCCACCCATCCAGAGACACCAAGATTAGCACCGGTTGCGGCACTAAACATTATTGCAGCAAAGCTGCCAGTAAAATAAATGGCATATAGCCATCAGTAAGTCCACAGTCGTCTTGCGCGACCCGTGCGACCTTATCAGTACAGTACACTTCCTCCAAATATAACAACCCATCCCCATGCAATATGTCGTGACATAATATCATACGTGTATGCAAAATGTCATGCTCAATCATAATCATACATATCATAGAGCAAATCAGTCATACATAACATAAGGCCATAACAGTCATTTCATCTCCTAGGGGTATAACAGTCATTTTACCCTATTGGGGTATTTCAGTCATTTTATCCTATTGGGGTATTTCGGTCATTTTACCCTATGGGGGTATTTTGGTCATTTTACCTTATGGGGGTATTTCGGTCATTTTACCCTATGGGGGTATTTCGGTCATTTCTAGAGGTGTTCATGGGCCGGGCGGCCCGACCGAAATTTGGGAAGGTTTGGGCAAAAATATAAGCCCGAAAAATAGGCTTGGACAAAAAATAAGGCCCGTTTAAAAAATGGGTCGGGCCTCAAGTCGAGTATTTTTGGCGGGCCCTTCCTGATCTGACCGAATTCACTAAATGACAAAAAAAATCTACTATTTTTTTATTTTTGAATGTTATTTTCTTGTTGTTTTCTCCCTATTTTGCTACCATATTACTATTATGTTGCTACTATTTTGTTGTTATTAATTGAATATTGTATAAAACTTATTTTATTGTTAATTTTGTTATTATTTTAAAGGCATTTGTTAATTTTATTATTATTTTAGAGGTATTTGCTTGTTAAGTTACATCTATCTTAGTGTTATTTAAGTCTACATATTTTTTCAAAATTTATTTTTAATTTGTTGGGAAATATTTATTTTGATTTTGTTAGTATTTTTGATGTATTATATATATTTAAAAATTATATAAAATAATATAAAAATTTAATACGGGGTGGGTGGTAGGGCAGTTTTTTAGCATTTTATATGGGTCGGGCTTGGGAAAAATTTAGGCCCATTTTTGGGCCCGCCCTACTACCCATGAACACCTCTAGTCATTTCACCCTATGGGGGAATTTCGGTCATTTTACCCTATGGGGGAATTTCGGTCATTTTATCCTATGGGGGTATTTCGGTCATTTTATCCTATGGGGGTATTTCGGTCATTTTACCATATGGGGGTATTTTGGTCATTTTACCCTATGGGGGTATTTTGGTCATTTTACCTACTTTGGGGTCTCGGTGCAAATATTGACCTCTCAGAAGGTCCGCAGTCGCCTCGAGCGACTCTGGTAACCTAAATGGTCATAACAGTGTAAATGGGCCCAAGGCCCGTTACTCGGCCCAAGTGGGCCCACACGCTCGTGCGGCCCGTTCAGCTCAGATTTTGCCATGGCTATGAGACCTACATAGCCCAGTTCAGTATTTGCCACAAATCGTGGGTTTCATCCGTGTGGGACCCATGAGCCCATTGGGCCCACACGACCCCTTTTTGGCCCAACGTGGCCCATTACGGCCTAAGCCCATGAAAATGCTCATGGAGGCCTCTTTAGTCATACACCCGTGATTCATGGGCTCGGTTTGACCATACGAGCGTTCGCACGCCCATGTGACCTCAAAGCCCAATTTTTCGGCTTTTCAGCTTTTACCGTACTACAGTCAAAACAGTGTGAATACACACCTGTTCACGAGAAGAGCGCAAATCTCCACGTACACCAACCTAGATTCAAACATGACCCAATGTCAGTCCTTTAATCGTTAGGGGAAAACACCCTCTTATTGACACTTAATCCAAAAACACCATCCTTACCTTGCTTGAATGAGGCGACTTTAGTCCTCCAAGACCGCTAACCAGAAGTGATCACACGCCTTTATAGATTATCTGTACCACAACACCGATCTCATTAACCAAGGTAGGCCATATAAGTGGCCTCAATCCACAATGATATCCTACAGAACATAATCAGTACATGGCCTAAACTCCAAAACTGGGGTAACGTATTACCTTGATTGAATGCTGAGAACAAGGGTTGCGAATACTTCAAAACCATTTACACTCCGCCACTCCTCGAGGAAAACCCTAGAATCGCAACGAGTAACACATCGTGAAGAAGAAAACAACAGTCGGTAGTCAAAAGATAAATAAGAGGGTATTCGGTTTTTAAAAAGAATAGAAGAGAACGGGTTTAATCCAAAAGTGAGGAGTATAAACACTTTACCGATAATCAGAAACACTTGTAGCACTGGAACGGCACGAAACAGCAAAGAGAAGATCGGCGCAGAGAGTGATAAAACAAAAGGTGATATTCGGCCAAACTAGAAGGTAAAAGGAGAAATATTCTAACAAGGTAAACCGATTGGAAGGCAAGGGATATTCGGCCAAAAGAAAGTACAGCTTGAGGAAGAGAAAAAGGGAGAAAATAAAAGGAAGAGTTGCTCACAAAATCGACCTATTGACCGACCAAAAGCCGATGAATGGAAGGGAAGAAAAGTGAATTTGGCAGAGGAGAAGAAAGAAAAATGCACAAGGAAAAGTGAGCAGATAAAAAATGCCAAAAGAACCTACCACATTCGGCCAAAGAGAGAAAGAAAACCCAAATGAGTAGTATACCTCTCTTGGCCGAAATCTTGAGTGCTAGAGTCCCAATTTGGCACAAACTCCCTCCCCTCTCATCTTCTTGATTTTCTCCTAAAATCCCTCCTCAAACCTCTCCATGACCAGTTCAAACTCCATTCAAATTCTATTCAAACTCCCCTTAGCTGTGTTTCAGTCCAACTCCACTACCTACACAGCTCAAGTAGCAAAATAAACACTCCATTGTGCAACCTAGGTCTTGAACCTCAGACCTCACAGTTACACAACACGCCACCTTGCCACCCGACCACAAGCTCTTTTTGTGTCATAAAACAAGCACTAATATTTATAAGGCCTATATGCCAGTGTCAAGATTCATTTAAGAGCAAAACTAAAAATTCTGCAAAAGCCAAGACTTGAACCCTGGCTTCTCAAACACTCCCATACACACCCAAATAACTTAGCCATTAAAGCAAACAATCAATTTGTGTCACTTCCTTGCACAACTAAATATTTATGTGCAGTCTCCTAACTGTTCCCTTGTTCAAAACCTATTTCTTCTAGGCCCAAAATTCGGGGCGTTACAGGTTATATATCTATGGAAGTTGATTTAATTCGGTATGTTTGAATCATGTATATATATGTTTATGTTTTGTGTAATGTGTTGGATAATGGTTGTGTGATGCTTGATGGTTATAGGCATTAAGAGTATCAAATGGTTGATTTATGGGTATTGGTTTGCTTGTGAAATTAGACTAAATGATGCATATTTGAAAGTGTATATTTAATTGATTTGTATATGTGATTTTGGTCTAAATGGTATGGTATATTTTGTGACTTGTGTGCATTGACAAAGGTGGTATAGATTATGCATGAATTAGGTTTGAATTGGTTGGTTAAAATGTCATGTTATGCTTGTGCAAATTGGGTTAATATAGGTATGCATAAGATAGGGTGGCAAAATGGCTTGGTAAATAGTCTATTTTTGTCCACACGGGTAGAGACACGGGCGTGTGTCTCAGCCATGTGTAATACACGGTCATGTACACGGCCGTGTGTCCCCTGGTGTTGAAAATAAAATCAAGTCAGTATGCTCCACACGGCCTCACACACGGGCGTGTGACTTGGCTGTGTGGCATAAGTCAGTATACCTTACCGGTTTGGCACAGCCTAACACACGGCCTGGCACACGGGCGTGTATGGCCATTTTTAGGGAACACAGGCTAGCCACACGGGCGTGTGTGTTGGTCGTGTGACCCAAGTCAGAGAGTTACACGAGGTCGGACACGGGCTGGGACACGGTCATGTGCTCCCATTTCGAATGTCCACACAGCCTGTGACACGAGCATGTCTGTTGGTCGTGTGAGACACACGGGCGTGTGTCCCTTGTTTTAAGAAAAATTTCTTAAGTGTTTTAAAAGTTTCCAAAGTTATCCTTTTAGTCCCGAACCTTTACTAAAACATGTTTAAGGCCTCGTAGGCTCGTTTTAGGGACAATGTGAATGTTATTAAATGTTGATTATATGGATTTGAGAATTGTATGTGAAATGAATGTTGAATTGTTTTATAAGTCCGGTAATGCTCTGTAACCCTATTTTGATGTTGAATACGGGTGAGGGGTGTTACATTTTCCATACAAAGTTGTTGAACTTCAAAGTAAGGGAGGTAATTTTCAAGTCAATGCTCAGCGCTTAAAACATTACTGGGGGGATAAAATTGAACGGGATCAAATCTCATTCATTTTATCAGATATTTAATTTTCTCATTTTTCTTTTTAAATAAATGAGTTAGGGTATATTTTTGGGATTAGTATGTTTAAAAAAACTCTGTCTAGGAGATTGGAACTTAAGTGGGACCGCTTGTGACCCCTTCAATCTTTCCTGGGAATTGATTTTAACATAATCTTTCAAGAAATTATTCCCTAAATGGAAAAATAAATTATTAGTTTTTCAAATAAAAGGGTCAATTTTGATCTAAGTCTTGATTGCAACTCAGTTTTCAAATTTTCTTTAAGTCTAGGTACTTAATTGAACTATTTTCAAAATTTGGTTGATCATTTTGTAAATATTAAAAATTAGATGTCTCTTTTTGTAAATATTTTCAAAGGAATCTAAAATAAATGTTTTTTATTTAATTTTAATGAATAAGATGATAATAACTAGTATATAATTATATTTATTATAATATATATTAATTATTATCAACTTTATATAGAATTAGAATTAGTTTAAATTTGATCATAATTTAATTAATAGTTTTTATTTCAATAAATTCATAGTAAATAATAATTTAATATGCATTATATTAATTATTAATTGTTGTTAACTTTGTGTAGAATTAGAACTTTGAATATTTTAACTATTAATTTGTTCTAAGAATTCTAATTGAACTCCTACCCTCTTCCCTATAAATTCCACCAACCTTCTAAACTATTTCACATCACCTTAACCAATCACCCAAACACCCACCTACTACCGCAGCTCCCATCGCAACACTGCCCAGCAGCAACACACGGTCATTGCGCGCACTTGACTCAACTGCCCAGCTCCAAAGCTGCTCACGCCCGCACCTACTTGTTGACCAAGTCGAAACACCCATCGCGCACGCCCCTACCTTACACGCTTCTGTTGTCGCTCACGCCAGGCCCTACTGCTCCCTTGCGCACCTGCTCGCGCACCAGCCTTACTGCCTCGCACACGCCACTGCTTCTTCTAGATCCAGCTCGCGTGCGCCAACACTGCCGCACCTCACGTTTACCTTGCACACTACTACCGTGCGCTGTTGCGGTTCTTTGCTTCAAGCCCGTGTGTACCCTTTCTAGCCGCACACCCTTGCTTTGCAAGAACCATAAAATCAAGACACCCTTCCAACCATCCCTAAACCGACCTCTTTTACTTTACATTTATTTTCTTTGAGTTCTTAATTTTTATATAAAGGTGGTAAGAAAAAATTTCCTCTTACATTTTAATTTGTTTTAATTTAACTTTTCAATTTTTTTTGAATTGTTAATATTTTAATCATGCCTCGCAAGAGAACTCGTGCCTCTGTCCAAATTGACGAATCACAAAACAAGTTTCACTGTGAAGAAGCCAAATCGAGATATGAAAGCATTTTCAAGAATCAACAGATGCACCCAGAAAAAGGTTTTACATTGAAAGAAAGCAACTATATTGATTTCATGGCGCGTATTTGACAAATTGCTGAAGCTCTCAATTGGGAATTGTTTTGTGAGAAAAGACCTAGTGCAGATGAGGAGTTAGTTCGTGAATTTTATGTGAATTTGACCTCAAGCAAATTGACGAAAGTTTCTGTGCGAGGAATTAAAGTACCATTAAGCTTAAAAGCTATTAATGATTTCTTTGAATTACATGATTTCGAGGACGACGAATATTCTTCCTTGATGAGAAATATTGAGGCTGAAAAATTGCAAGAAATTCTCGAGGAACTGACAGTTCCGGGTTCTAAGTGGACTGTGTCCAAGCAAGGTATTCAAACTTGTTGTAGAGAATACTCAACACCATTAGTGAAGGTATGGTTCTATTTCATTCGATTCAACCTTATGCCTAATTCACATGGGACTACGATTTCATTAGAGCCAATGGTCTTGTTGTACTCGATTTTAATGGAAAAGACCGTTGATGTGGGAAAAATCAGTCTAAGGGAAATGCAGAATTGTGCCGCTAGATGTTCTGGCCCAACTTACTTCCCCTTTACGATAACAATTTTGTGCTTGAAAGCTAAAATTCTTGCAAATGTAAAGAAGACATGTTATAGCCAGGGCACAATCACAGATTGGGACCTCTACCGAATAGCCAGAGACTCTATTCTACAGCAACGAGTTGAAGGATGCGAGGATCCTGAAAAAGAAGAAGAAGATCCCATGGAGATCGAACTGATGCAGTCAGCTAAAATCCCTGATAAGGCAGAACCAATGGAACCAGTAACCGAACCTGAGGTCGCAACTTCAATGTTCAAGACTAAATCGCCTCACCCAGATCTTCAAGATGAGCTGTCCAAGTTGATGAACATAATGCAACATATGCAGTGGAAACAACAAGCTTACTGGAGATATTAAAAAATACGGGATGACTCAATGAGAAGCGCTTTTACAAAAATATTCAATGATTTATTTTTGTGCCTAAGCTTCCAGATTTTATATTTTAACCATAGAGTCCAATGTCGAAGAAGGAACTATGAGATTCATGCAAAAAAAAAAGACGATGGAGCAAAAAATGAGTCGAATTCGGAGGCATATGCAAATAAATAAAAAGGGTGGATCTTGACTTTATTTTATTTTCGTTCTTAGGTTATTTAATGTTTTAGGATTAGGTTCTATTAGGAATTTTTACTTCTTGCATAATAAAACAAGAGGTAGAAATCATAAATAAAAATGAACAAGTTTTAAAATAAGAAGTGTTGTAATAGATATGTACGTGTCTAGGATTGGATCTAGAGAGAGCTTGGTACTTAAGCAGTCGAACTGACTCACCTCCTCTTTTCTAGAATCCTACCTTATTGGATAAATAAACCATCCTTAAAATAGTGGGATGGTGGATGCTTTAATTTCTTTTAATTTTATAAGTTTTATAAGTTATTTTATTATTAAAGTAATGAATAAAGGTTAAAATAATAATAATAATAATAAGAAGAAAACATAAGGTTTCTTCTTCATTTTGGCTTGTTCATCACCGAAATACACCATAGAAAAAGCTTCAAGATTCGGTTCTTCTTTGGATGATGCATGGTAAGCCATTTTTCATCAGTTTCTAATAATTTTTATATTTTTGATATCGTTGCAACTAAGTTCAGCTAGGCCGTACCTTCGATTTTGAAACTATTAAAGATTTTGAATTTTTCCATTGATGAACCTTGTGATTTTAGATGTTAAATGATAAATTTGAAGTGCTGGTTGGTATTTAAAAGTATTTTGTTAAGTGATTTTTGATGAATTTTTCGATTAGAGACTAAATTGTTGAAATAATAATAGTTTAAGGACTTGATGTGAAATTGTTGCAAAAATAGGCTGAAATGGAGGCTATGAATATTCGGCTAGTGTGAAATTGAAATAAAAATGGTTAACTTGCATGTTTCAGGCTTATGGACTAAATTGAATAAAAGTAAAATGTTATGGGCAATTTTGCAAAAATGTCAAAAATGACTAAATTGCATAAAATAAATTTTTTTACTATCTGAATTAATAAATTGAATGAAATTATTAATTTAGATCAAGATCGAGTGAAAAATCGAGGAGAATATAAAATTACCAAAAAAGCCCCTATACTTTGACATTTCTACAATTTAGCCAGGTAAGTTCGTATGAACTAAAATACTTAAATGTTAATTAAATTGATTGTTTAATGTGTGATTCTATTGTAAATGAATCAATATATATATATGTTATTATACAATTTATCAAGTAAAGTGATGATGGAAATCCAACGATGTTGGACGATTATCGAGCCCCGTTTGAACCTTAGGAATATATAGGATACAAATGACATGTCATTAGGGTTACCATGTTTCGAGTGCTGGTCCTGAATTTCCTACCGATAGTTGAGTTCTGACATTTGTTGCGGATACTCATCAGCTTGTGTGAGCGGCATCGTGTAGCTACATTCTGACCGTTAGCTTGTGTGATCAGACCCATGTTACCATGTTTCGGGTGATGGTCCTGAATGTCCTACAGATGGCTGAGGTCCGACATTAGTTGCGGATACTCATTAGCTTGTGTGAGCAGCATCATGTAACTTACATTCCGACCGTTAGCTTGTGTGAGCAGACCCATTTTATAGCTCGTGTGAGCTACAACTCTATGTTTAGCACACTTTGTGTGAGCTTTCCCACGTATCCGATGTTATTCTAAGTGGTTCAACGGGCATAAAAAGGGAAGGAACGACAAGTATTCAAATGACTTATGTCATGAATTTATGAAAAGGAATGAAAAGGTAATGTTCAATGAAAGTATGTTTGTGCTCATGAAATTGAAGATTTCAAATGATGTTGTTCATGTGTAGGACTTTCCTTATGTTATTTCAAGTGATTTATGAGTTGATTCTCTAACATGTGTTTTGGATGATTCTTACGCTTGTGCCAAACTTATGATTGGATTATATCATGCTTAGTCTTAATGAAATACATTGAAATGGTAAGTATCTAAAGGAAAATATGATTATGTTCATGAAAGGGTGGCAAGAATCAAAGTATGAAATTTCTTATGAAATGGTTTATCATGTAGTTGATTCCAAAAGAGTTATGTTTAAATACACTAGCTTGTAGTCATGGTTGATGTTATGTTTATATCTTATGTGTTATGCATATGAAATGAGTGAGGAAAGGTAATGAAATGGTAGGTTCATAGTTGAAATGAAATATGATGAAATAAAAGGGATGTAAGAAATTTACGTATGTTATGGATGAATGTACCTAATTCATGAACAAATATGCTAATTAATGAATTAATATTGTTATTTAAGCTAAACTAAGTAAATGCAATGGAAAGTAAGTAAATGGAAGGGTTCAAAGTCTTATGAAATCCTACTATGCTAGGAATGATAAGTATATGTGACATTGATAGATTTATTCCATTGTGAGTTGATGTTTATGGTTCGATAAATCTTAAGGCATCGGTATAGCTTTATATTTAACCTATAAAGTTCATTATTGAAATGGAAAGCTTTATATTTAACCTATAAAGTTCATTATTGAAATGGAAAGCTATGTTTAAAGTTTATACGAGCTTACTAAGCATTCAGTGCTTATGTGGTTATCTTTCTCTTACTTTACAGATTATCGGAAGCTCGATCGGGTTGGAAGCTAGTCGGAGATCCATCACACTATCCATCAATTTTATTAGTAGATTTTGATGCTTTGGTCGTGGTTATAATGACATGTATAGGTGGACTTATGGATAATGTTTAGTTAATGATATTGGCAATGCCTTGATGGTTGTTGTGCTTTTGGTACTTTGATGCTTAATGGTTGGTGTTTGTAAGATCAAGTTGATGCAAGGTTTTATGGCCAAAGTGGTAAGTGTTGGCATGTTTTTAAAGTGATCATTTAGGGCATGTTTTGATATGGAATTTAGTCAAGTAAAATTGGTTGAATTATGACCAATTTGGTATGTTTGAATGTGATTTTGGCATGTGGTCAATTATGGTATAACTTGATATGGAATTAAGCTAAATATATAAATGGATGAGTTATGGTCAAATATGTATAAGTTAGGTATATGTGTATTTGAGATTGTAACACCCCTAACCCGTATCCGTCACCGAATCAGGGCTAAAGGCGTTACCGGACAGATCGGAAACTTTTACAGACATTACATAATACAATTCATCAATCGGAATCAAAATGTCCCTTTTATAGGTCAACGGGACCTTAATCATGCTTTAGAATAGAGTCGAGACTAAACCGAACACATATGGAATTTCTCGGAAATTTAAAACTTTTTCAACACTGCAGAGGACACACGCCCATGCAGTCAGGCCGTGTGCCTCACACGGCTACCAGACACACCCATGTGTCCTGATCGTGTCAAAACAGAGCATGTATACTGACTTATCCACACGGCCACCAGACATGCCCGTGTAAAATTAGGATAGCTACTGACTTGTTCACACAGCAACCAGGCACGCCCGTGTGCCACGGCCGTGTAACCTCCCCAGGCACACTTCGAAGTGGCCTTTGAGCCACACGGTAGAGACACACGCCTGTGTCCCTTGGCCGTGTATGCAAAATAAGTCATTTGCAAAGCCAAATGCCACCTACACTTGTGTCATACCTACAAGCACATACAAGCCTATTTCCACAACAATTAGTAACCATATACATGTCTAATGAACAACATATCATCTCATTCGATCTCATTTCTATTCATGCCAACTTGTTTACTAATTTGCATAACCAATTCACATGTATAACCATGCATAGTACATTCACATCTTACCATACGTATAATCACTTCATTGATCACACATATGTGCTCATATAGCATAAATAGGCTTACCATAATCTTGACCATATCACTTGCCATCAAGCCATACTAAAACATGTATCATTTACCATATTCACTCATGCTTATTATCAACATTTAACTAGCCACATCCCATGGCTAATTTCATATCTCAAACTTACCAAAATGACTAGCCTATACATGCCATATTTAGTTATATACACATTCAAAAGTACCAAAGTTGAGTTTGATAGTGTGGTGATGATCCTTGACGATTCCCGAGCCTTTCGTAGCTTTGACGACCTATAAAATAGAGTAAACACACACACAGAGTAAGCTTTCCAAAAGCTTAGTAAGCCATATACAAATAAACTTAGCATATAAGCATTCAAGACATATAATCAATATGGATTCACTAGTAGCTCAATTACATAGCCATAATTCTTCTTGGCACATTTACTTAGCCATTCATCTTCCAATATTGCATATCACCATGTACTTGTTAGATCATAGCTTGTCCATTCATGTAACACATTTACATTCTCTTATTCAAATACATAACTCATCGAGGTAAATTTATGAATATACTTACCTTCTTATACACACAATGTGTACATATCAAACATACCTGAAACCGATATACAAATCACATAGTCGTTTGTTTCTCGGACTTGCCCGTTAAACTGTTCAAAACTAAATAGGATACTCAGAGTGCTCGGAATAATCGTACAATGCCAACGTCCCAGACGTGGTCTTACATGTAATCAGATATCGATGCCACTGTCCCAGACAGGGTCTTACACGAATCAATACGATGCCAATGTCCCAGACATGGTCTTACACATAAATCTCATATCGATGCCAACGTCCCAAACGTGGTCTTATACGAAATCTCGAATCAATGCCAACGTCCTAGACGTGGTCTTACATGATATCAAATATCGGACACCTATGTCATGACATATGCTACCCTATCTATTCCTAGGTTCAGACGGGACTTCTCGGACATTAATCATCTCTCGATACTTTCTCGAAATTCATATATTCATCCTTTCGAGTATTATTCATAACAATTCAAATTTCATATATTCACAAATAAGTCAATTCAAATACATTTATTTGTATATCGACTTACCTCGGATTCGGATATTCGATCGGATTCGGTAATTCGACAACTTTTGACTTCCCTCGATCCAAATCTGTTTTCTTCGGTTCTTGGTCTATACATATTCAAATTTCATCCTTTTATTCATCAACTCATTCAATTCAATCCAAAAACACATATTTAGGGCAATTTGCAAATTAGCCCTCACATTTTCACATTTGGACAATTTAGTCCTTATTTCACAAAATCACAAAATATACCAAATTTCATGTTACTCATGTTTAGCAGAATGTCACCCATGCTCATTCAAGTCCACACATTTCATTTATTTCAAAATTTAGTCCCTCAAAATTCTATTTTCTCAATTATGTCCAAAATACTTATATTCATCAAAAACTCAAAGACAAACTATGTTAATCAAACACATATCTTTCATATTTCATCCTCAAACATCATAAATCTCATGAATTCATCAAGGGCTCATTTCAAAAACATCATCAATTCACAAAATTGAGACATGGGTTTTGAAGAACACGAAGCAATGATTACAAAAACATAGAAATTATCAAAAACCGATTAAAAATGTACCTTGAATTGAATCAAAAGCTACTTGAACCCTAGCTTCTTTTTCTTTTCTTCTTCTTTAGTATTTTCAGCCAAAATAAGATGATAACCATAATCTTTAATGTTTGTTTTATTATAACATATATTATTAATCTATTTACCATATTAACCTTTTGAACTAATAAATAAAACATATAAGCATTAAGGCCATTAATGTCCTTTAACCAAGCGCTATCTTTTAAAGTGGTTTATTTGCCTTATAAGGCCTCCTCATTTAAAAGCCACATCAATTTAACCATTAAAAAAAAAAAGGTCACTTTTACCAATTACGTGATTTAATCCTTTTCTCAAATTAAGCACACAGATGGACAAATTAACTCACGGAACTTTAGCACATGCTTAATCACACACAGTAAACATATAAAGTAGTATTAAAATATTTTACTGACTCAGATTTGTGGTCCTAAAACCACTGTTTTAACTAGGGTCTAAACCGAACAGTTACAGAGATGCATGAAAGCAATGGTTCAAATTATAAGTTATATTGACATGGTATAAGTTAAGTATGGTATGTTTTAAAATGGTAGCAAGGTGACCGATTATGCATGTGTAGTTAAGTTGAGTGCTTGCTTTTAAGGTGCCTTATATGGCATATTGGTTCAATGACATTTGGTTATTCGAATTGGTCTTAATATGCATGTTTTAGGTATGTTTTAAGGCTTTGTGTAGATGTGCAAGTGGCTTATAGGTTCATGTTTTAAAGGGTGAGAGAAATGGCTTGTTTTTTGTCATTTTCTTGTCTACACGGCATAAGACACGGGCGTGTGTCTCAACCGTTTGTGACACACAGCCATGTGACATGGTCATGTGTCCATTGTAATTTTTTTAAAGGTTGCATTTTGAGAATTACACGGCCTGGCACACGGGCGTGTGGCTTTGCCGTGCAAACCAAGTCAGAGAGTTACACGGGCTGGGACACGACCATGTGTCCAGAATTTGAATGGCCACACGGCCTGGCCACACGGCTGTGTGACCCCTGTAGTGTGAAATTTTCTATCTTTTTCCATAAAGTTCTAAATGTTTCCGATTTAGTCCCAAATCATTCCTAAAGTTTTTCTAAGGCCTCGAGGGCTTAAATAAGGGACAATATTCATGTGTTTGGTTGGACAATGATATGATTATGAAATGTTTAAAAATGAATGATTATAGGTTATGTTTTTATCGTAATGCTCCGTAACCTTATTCCGGAGACGGATACGGGTTAGGGGTGTTACATTTCGTCCTCTTGTGACTTCTCATTTCCTTGGTATTTACTATTGCAGCACTGTTATCACAATACAGTGTTATAGCTTTTTCCATACCAGGAATAACTTCAAATTCGGTTAAGAACTATCAAAGCCATATTTCTTCTTTCATTGCCTTAGAAGCAGCCACATACTCGGCCTCTGTAATAGAGTCAGCAGTGCAAAATTTTTTTACACTTCTCCATACTATGGCTCCATGGCCTAAAACGAATACATTTCCCAAAGTCGATTTCCTCGAATCTATCTTTGCAGGTTTGGAAGTTTGAGTCTGTGTATCCAACAGGAGTAAGATCCTCTCCAGAATACACAAGCATATAATCCCTGGTTCTTTTAAGATACCTTTATATATGCTTTACAGCTTGCCAATGTCTGAGACCTGGATTCACCTGATATCGACTAACCATTCCTAATGTGAAACAGATATCTAGATGTGTGCAAAGCATCACATACATAAGGCTTCCAACTTCTGAAGCATATGGAACCTTACTCATATGCTTTCTTTCTTCCACTGTCTTAGGACAATCATCTAAAGAAAGATGAAAACCTATTGCAGTCGGTTGAATGTCTGCCTTCGCATCGGTCATTGCAAAACATTCCATTACCTTATTGATGTATGAAGCTTGAGATAGTGCTATCGTTTTATTCTTTCGATCCATAAGTATTCAAATTCCAAGAATATAACTAGCTTCACCCAAGTCCTTCATCCTAAACTGTTGAGCTAACCATAATTTAACCGATGACAATTCTCCTACATCGTTTCTGATAAGTAGAATATCATCGACATACAAAATGAGGAAGAACACCATTTTTTCCTTTATACGCTTATAAGCACAAGGTTCATCAGCATTTTGCTCAAATCTAAAAGTCTTGATCGTTTGATCAAATCTTTTATTCCATGAGCGGGACGCCTGCTTAAGTCTATAAATGGATCTTAGTAGTTTGCCAACTTTTTGCTCCTTTCCTTTGACAACATAGCTAGTGGGTTGAGCCATGTAAATGGTCTCATCAAGATAATCATTCAAGAATGCTGTCTTGACATCCATTTGCAAGATCTCGTAATTGAGAGAAGCGAAAATGGATAAGAGTATGCGGATAGACTTGAACATGGCTACCGGAGAAAAGGTCTCATCGTAATCGATGCCTTCTTTCTGTGTGTAACCTTTCCCTACAAGTCTAGTTTTGTGTGTTTCCACTTTCCCTTTCGCATTTCTCTTCTTCTTGTAGATCCACTTACACCCTATGTACAATATCCCTAAACCGGGTCTAGTAGTTTCGGGTATATTTTTTTGTGTTCTGAGGGCGAAACTAAGAATTTATTTCTAGCAATTTTTAATTTAATTTAGGAGGTTAATTTCATCTAACATCGATTATACAATAATTCAAAAAAATAAAAATATATTTAGAAAGTTAATTTTAAAATAATTATAAGTGAAAATAATTAATTTGGGTCGAAAAAGAATTTTAAAATAATTTTTATTGGGGGTTAATTTGAGCCAAATTTAAATATTAATTAAATTGGGTTTAATTGTAAAACAAGGGAAATGTGGGAGTGACCATTAGGCAAATTTCTCAATTTTTAAATTCTGGTGGGTTGTTTCAGTTTTAAAAACAATGCATCTAGCTTACTTTTCACACCATTTACATCATATTAGAGAGCTACAAATTTTGTTTTCTTTGCATGGTTTTAAATATCTATCATCAAAGAATTGATCCAACCATTTTCCTTTTCAAAATACTCTCTCAATTCACCCGAAATTATTCTCAAAAGTAGCCAAAAATATTCTGAAATTTCTCAAGTTTCCTAAATCAAGATTTTCAATCAACGAATTTAGAGTGAATCAAAGGTAATCTTCAATCCTAAACTTGTTTTTATAAAGATTAGAAACATTTTTACATGATTTGAGAGTCAATTAAAGGATTTTTTTTATCAATGTCATCTCCTTCAAAACCTTAAGGTGCTTTAAGGGTGGATCTTGAATTTTGAGAGGAAATCCACAAACCAATGGATGTTCCAACTCAAAATGGATATATTAAAAGGTTTTTTGTGTTAATTATCAAAATTAAACATGATTTGTAAGGTAATTTGAAGAAATACGAATTTCATCATCTTCTTGAATTAATTTTCCAGATTTTTGTGAAATTGATTTAAATGTGAAATTAATGCTTAGTTTATGTGTATTTAGTTTAGTATTGATGTTTGGAAGTGATTAGGAGGGCTGGAGAGGTCAATTTTGTGAGGAATCGAGTTTTCGACTTGATGTTACAAACCCGGTAAGGTATTTTTGTGAGTGAATTTCGATTAGCATAGTTAACTAAAAATTGTGTTTAATATAGATTTGGAAAGGTGGTAATGTCTACTTTACCTCTATTGAAGCTCTGAATCTTGAAGAGGACCGAGATAACCGAAATTGAAGCTAGAAATTGCCTAGTTGATCACTTGTTGTGATAGAATAACATTGTGTGGTGAGTGTTTCTAAGGGCGATTTGGTAAATTGATCCTCAATTATGTTTAATTAGTACCTTAATTAATGATTAAAATTAACTAATTATGGATGAATGGTTGATTTTGCAAGATTGGTATTAAAGGTGCAAAAATTGAATTTGTATTGAAAAAAAACAGTAACTGAGTTTTTAGGTGGTGTTGTGCTACTTAATTAAATTAATTTTAAGGATGATTTTAAGCATGTTTACTGAAATTTTTTATCATGATGTGTTGATGTTTCAATTGGTAACTAGATATGGGAAATTGATGAATGAGTTGCTTGATTTAATTGAATGCTAAATGGCTAAGTTACAAGGTATACATAATCATTTTGTAACAGCCCGATTTTAGCTAAATCAGAAAAGTGGTTTTGAAACCACAAATTCGATGTTGAAAAATTATTTTAATATTATTTTATGTGTTTACAGCATGACAGCATGTATGTGTGAAACTTTCGTGAGCTAATTTTATTGATTGGTTGCTCAATTTGAGAAAAAATACTAAATCACGTAAAATGCAAAAGTTTCATTCTTCTTGTTAAAGGTGTCAAATAGCTTTGGCTTTTAAATATGATGGCCTTAAATGGTAATTAGACCATTTTAAATGGTAGTGGACTTTTATGGACATGTATTAAGGTATTTTGATGGTTATTTACTAAGGTTAAAAAGGTAAATTAGTTAATTAAGTTATAATAAATAAAACCAAACATTTTATCATCTTATTTTCATCTTCCATCACCGAATATACATGAGAAAAATAGCCATGGAAGTTTGTGTATTCGGCCAAGCTATTTTGTTTAATCAAGGTACGATTTTTGCTCGGTTTTTAATGATTTCTATGTTTTTGTAATCGTTGCAGCTCAATCTAGCTAGCCCGTACCTTTAATTTCGAGACTGTTAAAGATTTTAAGAGTTTCCATTGATGAGCTTATGTGTTCTTTGGTGTTTGAAGATGAAATATGAATTTTTGATGATAGATTTTCATGTTTTGTAAAGTGATTTTTGATGAAATTGCATAATAAGGATTAAATTGTGAAATATACAAATTGAGTGGTTGAAATGTGAAATAAATGAAAGTTTTGGGCTGCTAGGGACCTATGTGTAATTCGGCATAGCTTGGGTTTAATGAAATTATGTGAATTTTGTGTATTTGTGAAATAGGGACTAAATTGATTAAATGTGAAAGTTTAGGGGCTAATGTGTAAAAAGGGCCTAAATGTGTGTTTTTGACTAAATTGAAAGAATATAAGATTGAATAAGTTAATTTTTTATTATATTTAGATCAAGAAAAGAGGAATCCGGAATTAGATCAGGGGAAAAGCAAGGTTATCGAGTAGTTGATCCGATCCGTCAAATTCGAATACGAGGTAAGTTCGTATGTGGTAATTTCATTATAAATATATGTTAAATGCTTTGATATTGTATAAACTGTGTTTATGAGACACGGATAATATTTGAATTGTGAATATGCCTCTATGAATATGTTCGACGATGAAATCGACAAGTGTAAATTCCCGGTTGAACCTTAGGAATAGTTTAGGATGCCAGTGACATGTCATTAGGTTATTGTGTTGGCTTCGGGCCATGATATCGGCACTTCGGGTGTGAGTGATACCTTGATTTGGCTACGGGCCATGGTATAGGTATTTTGGAGAGGAGTTACCTTGATTTGGCTACGGGCCATGGTATAGGTACTCCAGGATAAGTTACATTGATTTGGCTTCGGGCCATGTTATAGGTACTTATCGATTGAGATTCTTGAGTATCCGACTTCTATTCTGAATTATATGAATGATGTTGTTGAGAAAGAGGTTAGTACGAGGTGATACAGGTACGTACAAAACCTATTCGAGTATTAAATAGAGAAAGTTCGATGAGGCGGTATTTAATCATGATTTGAGACATGAGAAAGGTTTGTAGTTAATGTGTATATGGTGATGTTATGTATAAATGGTTGATTTGTATTTATATGATGAATTAAGTTATTCACATACGAGCTTACTAAGCTATGAAGCTTACTTTGTGTTATTTTTCTATGTTTTATAGTGAATCAAGGCTAGATCGGATCCGAGAGTCGTCGGGAACATCATCGCACTATCAAACATCTAATTGGTACTTTTGAGTTATGTATATATGGTATATGGCATGTATAGGCTAGGTGTCATATTTTGGTTGTGTTTATAGCCATGAGAGTTGGCTTGTTAATGATGATAATATCGATGTGTGTTTAACTATTAGAAATGGCTTGTAAATGTATAAGTTTTGGATGTATATATATAGCCACGAGTGATGGCTCATTTTAGTATGTTTTGGCATGAATGTGCTTATGGTTTTAGAGTTGCCCAACTAATTATATTTTGAGTTTGGTAATTGATCTATAAGGTGTGATTGGAGTTGGTAATTTGAGTAGTTATGTGCTTGTGAAATTATGCTTGATGATATAAGTGTGGAATGGTTATTTGATTGAATTGTGTATGTGAATTTAGGTATGTAATTAGATGGCATATTATAGCATATTTGATATTGGTATTGATGGTAATTGGTTGCCTATTATATGATGAAATGGTACCATTTTGGTTGTTTAGGTGAGCATGAGTAAGGGTGGCAAATTGGCCTTGCAAATGGCCTATTTTTGTCCACACGGGCGTGTGTCTCAACCGTGTGCGACACAAGGTCATACTACATGGCCGTGTGTCCCTTGGTGTTGAAATTAAAATGGAGTAAGTATGCTCCACACGGTCTCACACACGGGCGTGTGACTGGCCGTGTGGCACAAGTCAGTATACCCCCTAAATGGCACACGGGCGTGTGTGGCCACTTCGAAGGGCACACGGGCTCGACACACGGGCGTGTGGACGACCGTGTGACCCAAGTTAGTATGTATGCCCTGTTTCCACATGGCATGAGACACAGGCGTGTCTGGAGTCGTGTGAGGCACACGGCCTGTTCACACGGGCGTGTGACCCCTGTTTGATTGAAATTTTTCTAAGTCTCCAAAATTTTTTTATGATATCGGTTTAGTCCCGAACCACTTCCAAAGCATGTTTAAGGCCTCGTTGGCCCTTATAAGGGACAATGTGATTGTGCTGAATGATTTATGAGAATGAATGCTCTATGGTTGATAAATGTATGCTATATGTTGTATATTGATCGGTAATACCTCGTAACCCTACTCCGGCGATAGATACGAGTTAGGGGAGTTACATTTTATTTGTATCAGAGTTACGGTTTAGTCGATTCTAGGACTAACTAGCGTGTCTGAAAGTCTAGCTATACATGCCATATATACTCTGCGATAGTGTGATGATTCCTGATAGCTTAAATTGTGTTTTCGTATAGTAATGGATCCCGAACGAGCTGTAGCCGATGATGTAGAGAGTAATGCACACGCTCCCACTCAAGGGGCAGTGCCATCAGATTCTAGGCCTGTAACGAGTAGCCATGAGGGAGAGGCTAAACAAGCCTTTTTCCAAATGATGAACGAGTGGTTCACGGAGTTCGTTCGAATGAATCCAGCTACTCAACAACCTCCACCCCCACCTATTTCTCAACAAATCCCTATTGTTCCTCAAGTTATAGATCCGATACGGTTGAATAAACCACCAGTAGATAAGATACATAAACATAGGGCTGAAGAGTTCCGGGCTACTGTTGATGATGATGCTGAGAGAGCTGAGTTTTGGCTCGAAAATATGATTCAGGTATTCGATGAATTGTCTTGTACTCTTGATGAATGTATTAAATGTGTTGTATCTTTGCTGAGAGATACTACTTATCAATGGTGGAACACGTTGATATCTGTGGTTCTGAAAGAACGGGTTACCTGGGAATTCTTTTAGACAGAGTTTCGAAAGAAATATACAAGTCAGTGATTTCTTGATAAAAAACATAAAGAGTTTCTGGAATTAAAACAAGGCCGCATGACTGTCACTGAGTATGAAAGAGAATTCGTACGATTAAGCAAGTATGCTCGAGAGTATGTGTCTACTGAGGAGATTATGTGTAAACGGTTCGTTGATGGGTTGAACGAAGATATAAAATTACTAGTCGGAATTCTAGAGTTGAAAGAATTTGTTGTTTTGGTTGAAAGGGCTTGTAAAGCTGAGGATCTTAGCAAAGAAAAGAGAAAATCAGATTCAGAAGCTAGAGACTCGAGAAAAAGATCAATGAGTAAGCGTATCAATCTTCGTCAAAGAAATCCAGAGATTCATATGCTCGTCCAAATACTTCAAATGAATATTCGAGTAGGGATTGTAGAAAATAATACTCTGGTCCTAAAGCTCAAGCTACTTAAGTATCGAGTGTTGGCAGTGTGAGTGACAACAAACCTGAGTGTTAGCATTGTGGGAGACGACACTTCAGAGAATGCTGGAATAAAAGTACTAAAGCTTGCTTCAAATGTGGTTCGTCGGATCATTTTATTAAAGACTGTCTTGATATGAGTGAGAAAGATAGACCTCAGAATGTGAGACCAAGTAATACGTCGACCAGAGGAAGACCACCAAGAAATACTGGGAATGTGGTAGTCGAGTGGCGACGAGAGACTCTATTGTGAGATCTGAGGCCAGAGCACCTGCTAGAGCCTACGCTATTCGCGCTCGCGAAGAAGCGTCATCTCCATATGTTATCACCGGTACTTTCACTCTCTATGATACTAATGTGATTGCATTGATAGATCCAGGATCAAATCATTCTTATATATGCATGAATTTAGTATTTAGTAAGACTTTGCCTGTAGAGTCTACTGAATTTGTGATTAGAGTATCGAACCCCTTAGGCAAATGTGTTTTGGTTGACAAAGTCTGCAAGAATTGTCCATTAATGCATCAGGATTTCTGTTTTCTAGCTAATCTAATGTTGTTACCATTCGATGAATTTGATGTGATTTTGGGTATGGATTAGCTAACGATGCATAATGCTATAGTGAATTGTAGACGAAAGACAATTGAATTGAAATGTCAGAATAATGAGACTATTAGAATTGAATCAGATGATCTAAATAGTTTGCCACTTGATACGAAAGTGACAGAAACAAAGATTGAATCAGTAGAAGTTGTGTGCAAATATCCAGATGTATTTCTTGAAGAGTTACCGGGTTTACCACCTATCAGAGAAGTTGAGTTTGGTATTGAATTAGTACCGGGAAAAACGTCGATATTGATAGCTCCGTACAGAGTTAAAAGAATTGAAAGCTCAGTTGCAAGAATTGATGTATAGAGGTTTTGCTAGACTGAGTTTCTCTCCCTGAGGTGCACCGGTGTTATTTGTGAAAAAGAAAGATGGCACGATGAGAATGTGTATAGACTATCCACAGCTCAACAAAATGACGATCAAGAATAAATACCCTTTGCCACGAATATATGATTTGTTTCATCAGTTAAAAGGGGCAACAATGTTTTCGAAAATTGATTTGAGATCGGGTTATTACCAGTTGCGAGTTAAAGACTCGAATGTGCCAAAGACTGCATTTAGAACAAGGTACGGACATTACGAATTTCTTGTTATGCCTTTTGGATTAACAAATGCACCTACTATTTTTATGGACTTGACGAACCGAATTTTCAGGTCGTATTTAGATCAAATTGTAGTTATGTTTATTGATGACATTTTGATCTACTCTCATGATGAATCGGAGCATGCCGAGCATTTGAGAATCGTGTTACAAACTTTTAGAGATAACAGTTGTTTACAAAGTTCAGCAAATGTGAGTTTTGGCAACGAGAGGTTGGTTTTCTGGGAAATATAGTTTTAGCCGAGGGTGTCAGAGTTGACCCGAGCAAAGTTTCTACGATTATAGATTGGAAACCTCTGAGAAATGTATCCGAAGTCAGTAGTTTTCTAGGATTAGCCTGCTATTATAGACAATTTGTGGAAGGTTTCTCGATGATTGCGACTCCGATAACAGGATTGCTTCAAAAAGATGTTAAATTTGAGTGGTCAGAAAAGTGTCAGTAGAGCTTTGAGCAGTTGAAGGCATTATTGACAGAAGCACCAGTGTTAGTTCAGCCTGAGTCGGGTAAAGAATTTGTAGTTTTCAGTGATGCATTGTTAAATGGCTTGGGTTGTGTTTTGATGCAGGAAGGCAAAGTTGTAGCTTATGCCTCGAGATAGTTGAAGCCACACGAAAAGAATTATCCGACGCACGATCTAGGGTTAGCCGCGATAATGTTTGCATTGAAAATTTTGCGCCATTACTTGTTTGGTGAGAAATGCCATATTTATACCAATCACAAAAGCTTGAAATATCTGATGACTCAGAAAGATTTGAATTTGCGACAGCGGAAATGGTTAGAATTGCTAAAAGACTATGAATTAGTGATTGATTATCATCTGGGGAAAGCGAACATAGTTGCTGATGCTTTGAGCCGAAAGTCCTTATTTGCTTTACGTGCGTTAAACACACAATTAGCCTTGTCTGACGATGGTTCGATAGTAGCCGAGTTGAAAGCGAGACCGTTATTTATACAGCAGATTTGTGAGGCTCAAAAATTTAATAATGAATTACAAGCAAAACGAGTTCAGTGTGAGTCGACTTCTGATTCAGAGTTTCGAATAGGGCCTGATGACTTTTTGATGTTTTGTGATAGAATATGTGTACCAAGAAATTCTGAGCACATTCGGAAGATTCTAAATGAAGCACACAATAGTTGTTTACTAGTACATCCGGGAAGCACGAAAATCTAAAACAATTTGAAACGGCTTTATTGGTGGCACGGCATGAAACGAGATATCTCAAAATTTGTTTTGAAATGTTTGATCTGTCAACAAGTCAAAGCTGAGCATCAAGTGCCGTCAGGTTTATTATAGCCTATTTTTATTCCCAAGTGGAAATGGGATAGAGTAACAATGGACTTTGTATCGGGTTTGCCCTTATCTCCGAGAAAGAAAGATGCGATCTGGGTTGTTGTTGACAGATTGACGAAATCAGCTCATTTCATTCCGGTACGTACATATTTCTCACTTGATAAATTAGCTGAGTTGTATATCTCAGAGATTGTTCGATTGCACGAAGTGCCACTATCTATTGTTTCGGATAGAGATCCGAGATTCACTTCGCAATTTTGGAAGAAATTGCAAGAAGCTTTAGGTACAAAGCTACATTTTAGCACTACGTTTCACCCACAAATGGATAGACAATCTGAATGAATTATTCAGATACTTGAGGATATGTTGCATTGTTGCATTCTTGAGTTTGAAGGTAGTTGGGAGAAATATTTACTGCTGATTGAATTTGCTTACAATAATAGCTTTCAATCGAGTATAAAGATGGCACCGTACGAAGCTCTATACAGTCGTAAATGTCGAACACCGTTGTACTAGACTGAGCTTAGTGAGAATAAGATTCACGAGGTTGATCTGATCAGAGAAATAGAAGAAAAAGTGAAAGTGATTTGTGATAGTTTGAAAGCAGCTTCGGATCGACAGAAATCATACGCAAACTTGAAACGGAAAGATATTGAGTTTCAGATCGAGGATAAAGTGTTTTTGAAAGTGTCACCGTGGAAAAAAATATTACGGTTTGGTCGAAAAGGAAAGTTGAGTCCGAGATTCATTGGACCGTACGAGATTATCGAGCGAATCGGGCCAGTTGCTTATCGATTATCTTTACTGTCTGAGTTAGAGAAAACATAATGTGTTTCATGTGTTGATGCTTCGACGATACCGATCCGACCCTTCACATGTCATTTCCCCGACCGAAGTTGAAATTCAATCTGATATATCATATGCTGAAGAACCAATTCGAATTTTAGCTCGTGAGATAAAAGAGTTAAGAAATAAGAAAATCGCATTAGTGAAAGTATTGTGGCATAGACACGGGGTTGAAGAAGCTCCATGGGAACCCGAGGATGCTATGAGAAAGCAATACCCGAACCTATTCATTGGTAAGATTTTTGGGGACGAAAATCCTTAAGGAGGGAGTTGTAACAGCCCGGTTTTAGCTAAATCAAAAAAGTGGTTTCAAAACCAAAAATCCGATGTTAAAAAATTATTTTAATATTATTTTATGTGTTTACATCATGACAGCATGTATGTGTGAAAATTTCGTGAGCTAATTTTATCGATTGGTTGCTTAATTTGAGAAAAAGGACTAAATCGCGTAAAATGCAAAAGTTGCATTCTTCTTGTTAAAGGTGTCAAATAGCTTTGGCTTTTAAATATGATGGCCTTAAATGGTAATTAGACCATTTTAAATGGTAGTGGACTTTTATGGGCATGTATTAAGGTATTTTGATGGTTATTTACTAAAGTTAAAAATGTAAATTAGTTAATTAAGTTATAATAAATAAAACCAAACATTTTATCATCTTATTTTCATCTTCCATCACCGAATATACATGAGAAAAACAGCCATGGAAGTTTGAGTATTCGGCCAAGCTATTTTGTTTAATCAAGGTATGGTTTTTGCTCGATTTTTAATGATTTCTATGTTTTTGTAATCGTTGCAGCTCAATCTAGCTAGCCCGTACCTTTAATTTCAAAACTGTTAAAGATTTTAAGAGTTGCCATTGATGAGCTTATGTGTTCTTTGGTGTTTGAAGATGAAATATGAATTTTTGATGATAGATTTTCATGTTTTGTAAAGTGACTTTGATGAAATTGCATAATAAGGATTAAATTGTGAAATATACAAATTGAGTGGTTGAAATGTGAAATAAATGAAAGTTTTGGGCTGGTAGGGACCTATGTGTAATTCGGCCAAGCTTGGGTTTAATGAAATTATGTGAAATTTGTGTATTTGTGAAATAGGGACTAAATTGAGTAAATGTGAAAGTTTATGGGCTAATGTGTAAAAAGGGCCTAAATATGTGTTTTGGACTAAATTGAAAGAATATAAGATTGAATAAGTTAATTTTAATTATATTTAGATCAAGAAAAGAGGAATCTGAAATTAGATCGGGAGAAAAGCAAGGTTATCGAGTAGTCGATCCGACCCATCAAATCTGAATACGAGGTAAGTTCGTATATGGTAATTTCATTATAAATATATGTTAAATGCTTTGATATCGTACAAACTGTGTTTATGAGGCACGAATAATATTTGAATTGTGAATACGCCTCTACGGATATGTTCGACGATGAAATTGACAAGTGTAAATTCCTGGTTGAACCTTAGGAATAGTTTAGGATGCTAGTGACATGTCATTAGGTTATTGTGTTGGCTTCGGGCCATGATATCGGCACTTCGGGTGTGAGTGATACCTTGATTTAGCTACGGGCCATTGTATAGGTATTTTTGAGAGGAGTTACCTTGATTTGGCTACGGGCCATGGTATAGGTAATCCGGGATAAGTTACCTTGATTTGGCTTCGGGCCATGGTATAGGTACTTATCGATTGAGATTCTTGAGTATCCGACTTCTATTCTGAGGTAAATGAATGATGTGGTTGAAAAAGAGGTTAGTACGAGGTGATACATGTACGTACAAAACCTATTCAAGTATTAAATAGAGAAAGTTCGATGAGGTGGTATTTGATCATGTTTTGAGACATGAGAAAGGTTTGTAGTTAATGTGTATATGGTGATGTTATGTATAAATGGTTGATTTGTATTTATATGATGAATTAAGTTATTCATATACGAGCTTACTAAGCTATGAAGCTTACTTTGTGTTATTTTTCTATGTTTTATAGTGAATCAAGGCTAGCTCGGATCTGGGAGTCGTCGGGAACATTATCGCACTATCAAACATCTAATTGGTACTTTTGAGTGGTGTATATATGGTATATAGCTTGTATAGGCTAGGTTTGGTATTTTGGTTGTGTTTATAGCGATAAGAGTTGGCTTGTTAATGATGATAATATTGATGTGTGTCTAACTATTAGAAATGGCTTGTAGATGTATAAGTTTTGGATGTATATATATAGCCTTGAGTGATGGCTCATTTTAGTATGTTTTGGCATGAATATGCTTATGTTTTTAGAGTTGCCCAACTAGTTATATTTTGAGTTTGGTAATTGATCTATAAGGTGTGATTAGAGTTGGTAATTTGAGTAGTTATGTGCTTGTGAAATTGTGCTTGATGATATAAGTGTGGAATGGTTATTTTATTGAATTGTATATGTGAATTTAGGTATGAAATTAGATGGCATATTATGGCATATTTGAGATTGGTATTGATGGAAATTGGCTGCCTATTGTATGATGAAATGGTACCATTTTGGTTGTTTAGTTGAGCATGAGTAAGGGTGGCAAATTGGCCTTGCAAATGGCCTATTTTTGTCCACACGGGTGTGTGTCTCAGCCGTGTGTGACACACGGTCATACTACACGGCCGTATGTCCCCTGGTGTTAAAATTAAAATAAAGTCAGTATGCTCCACACGGTCTGACACACGAGCGTGTGACCTTCCGTGTGGCACAAGTCAATATACCCCTTAAATGGCACACGGCCTAGCACACGGGCGTATGCCTCGGCCGTGTTGCATAAGTCAGTATACTCTACAGGTTTGGCACGGCCTAGTATACGGCCTAACACATGGGCATGTGTGGCCACTTCGAAGGGCACACAGGCTCGACACACGGGCGTGTAGACAGTCGTGTGACTTAAGTTTCTATGTATGCCTTGTTTCCACACGGCTTGAGACACAGGCGTGTCTGGAGCCGTGTGAGGCACATGGCCTGTTCACACGGACGTGTGACCCCTGTATGATTGAAATTTTTCTATGTCTCCAAAATTTTCGTATGATATCGGTTTAGTCCCGAACCACTTCCAAAGCATGTTTATGGCCTCGTAGGCCCTTATAAGGGACAATGTGATTGTTATGAATGATTTATGAGAATGAATGCTCTATGGTTGATAAATGTATGCTATATGTTGTATATTGATCGGTAATACCTCGTAACCCTACTGCGGCGACGGATACGAGTTAGGGGTGTTACACATTTTGTCATATTAAATTGAGCATAATAATGATTGATTTGTATGCTATATTTGACTGAGTATATTGGCAGGTGGGATGGTGAGTTTGCTTGGTGGACATGATGTCTATGCCAACCCTATAGCAGAGGTCGGTGACCAAATGTGGGAAATCGATACCCACCTTGTTGCTAGCAATGCAACACATCAATTGTTGATATATCCATATACCTATACAAATTCTTTTGCATTGCAAAATAGAGTATAACAAGGCTGCTCTAAAAACATTAACGTTGTTAGTGTCGAGAGCTGGGCAAAGAAGAGTACATATAAATTGCATCAAAATTTTTGCTACGGGGAACATTATTTTTTGCTTAAACGAGAGAGGTCGCCCCAATGAAGCTTCCCGCTTCCACTCACTTCTACCTTCTGTAAGGTAGTTTAAAATTGCGTCTACGCCAATGTTAGTAAAGTGGTTTAAATCGATGGACGACAGATCGTTCTCCTTGTCACACGAGAAGCCATAATTTTCACAAATTGCCTCAAGGGAAATATTTACACTAACATGCCTGACGTACACCCGATCACGTTTAGAAATTTTCAAATTGCAGTAAAACTCAAATACTACGGGTACTACAGCACGCTGCTTAGGAAGCATACAAAAATTGTCCCACCTATGAAAGCAGTCATCATCCCATATTTCATTGTTAAACGAAGAGGTCAGATTAAAACCATGTTCAAGGATGAACGTCCACCCATGAATAGTCTAATAGAAGTCTGTGACCTGTTTTTGTGAAAATTTAACGCTATCAAAACCCAAAGATGGATTCGAGGCAATTTGGGATCGAGACAATTTTTGTTGTCTCGGAGGTATTTTTGTAATTTTCATAATTTTAAACAAACAATATTAAACAAACTAACTAGCCACAAGCAATTGAATAACAATCTAAACTAAAAATAGCAATAGCAAAAATACCAAAAGCTGAATAAAGCGAAAGTAATGAAAACTAAGAAATGAGAAATAAAAATAAATGGAAAAAAAAAACCTAAATGGAATTTGTTGCAATGGCAAAGTTGGTGTGTTCTACAAAGCTCCATGTTCTCCGAGCAATACAAGATGAAAAAACCTGCAAAAGAAGAAAAATAACCAAAACAAAGCAATAAGAAAAGAGAAATTACCAAGAAAAATGGAGAAGATTGAGAGAAAATAGAGAGGGGAAATTATTTTTAGGGATTTAGGTTTGAAGATTTTGGGGAAATAAAGGGAATGAGGATTTTTGGGGTGTTTGGAGGCTTTAGGCCTCCAAAACACATGGATCGCAATACATAAAATCAAATATTGCAATACCCAAATGTGGGGATCGCGATATCCCATGTTTTTGGGCCCTTCCAATTTGCATTCTATTCTAGATATCACGACACTGAGACTTGGGTATCGCTATACCACTATATAAAACCTTTTTTTTTTACTTTTGAAATTCCAAGGGTATCGCGATACCAAGGGTCTGATATTGTCATATCCAAAAGATTTATGGCCCCTTATTAAAGCTGTTCGTGAAATCACGATGTCCCCCTTTGGGTATCACAATTTTACTGAATAAACCCCAAAACATTTACAAAATCATCCAATTTTCTCTCAACTCTCAAAAATCTGATCTACTACGTTCAAAAATAAACCAAAATAAATTAAAATCCTAATCTAAATACAGAAAGTCTATGGAGTCTATGCTCAATAATACAAAGTTTTGGTTCAAATGCCACTTGCGACAAGTTAAAAATGTCTCCAGAGGTGATATGTAACACCCCTATAGTGATGCTTGCATAGGGTTTTGGGCACCAACACATGTCTTATTTTCTTCAACCCTATAAGTTGATTCACTGGTCGTCTCTTCACGATGCCTTGTTTCTTTATTCAGATGCCTCATATCCTCGTCTTAAACCTGCAAACATACACCATTTCAAATATTTCACATTGTTAGTCGCATGATCAGACACTACCTGAATGATTTGACACTCTAGCTCACTGTTTGAGGACACTTCCTTCACCTTAGGTTTGAGTTCTACACACCTAAAGGTTTCTACCTTTCCACCAACTTCCACCATCATCTCTCATTTGCCTACATGTATGGTGCCCTTAGAGGTAGCTAAGATCGGTCTCCCTAACAAAATCGATATCTCTTCCAAAAATTTAAAAACTATGAAGTCAACCTATAAGATGAATTACCAAACTCTCACTAAAACATCCTTCAAAACTCCCTTTGGGTGAACTAGGGACCTATCAGCTCATTGGAAAGTCACCAAAGTTTCCCTAAGGTCATCTAGGCCTAACCTATGGTAGATAGACAAAGGCATTAAGTTATTACTTGCTCCAAGATAGCAAAGTGCCTTGCCAAAATTCACATCTCCAATCTCTATGGGAATGGTGAAACTACCAGGGACCTTGAGTTTTGGTGGGACTCTTCTAGATACAAAAGCACTACATTCGGCATTAAGAGTGAATCGCTCTTCTCACCCAATCTTCTTTCTCCAAGAAATCACTTCTCTATCGAATTTGGCATATTTCGGCACTTGTTTTAGGACCTCAAGTAATGAGAGGTTGACATTCAAAGCCTTAAACATCTTAAGGAATTCTAGAAACTCCTCATTGTCTCACTTTTTCTTCTCTTCTAGTCTACTCGGAAAGGGTATGGGGGATGAATTTAGTTATTGTATTGGAATGGTTCTATCATTCGATTTAGTTTGTGTGGACTCGCTCTTGGGTCCTTCCTTCTCTCCTTCCCCATCTCCAACACTAGGACTGTGGGTGCTCTCATCCTTCTCACTATTTCCATCTCCCCACCAAGTGGTCGGATAGGTTTCTTAACCATAGCCCAGATGCACGTTCTTTCTCTTCCCTCTTCGGTTTAGGCTCGATATTACTAGGGATGCTAGAGGCTAAATTGTATTGAAATAATTGAAAAACTTGGTCTAATTTAGCACGAATTTGATGCACATCTGTAACAGCCCGATTTTGGGGCTAGTCAGAATAGTGGCTTCGGAACCACTAATTCGAGGTCAGATAAATTAGTTTTAATATTATTTTATGTGTTATGGCATAATTATATGAGTGCATGAAAATTTTGGTGCATTAATGTTGGTGATTGCATGCTTAATTGCGAAAAATGACTAAATCGCATAAAGTGTGAACGTTTTATTTTACAAGCTAGAGGTTTCTAATAGCTATGGAATATTAAATTGGAGGTCTTTAAAGTGCAATTAGGCCATTGGAGAAGTGATGGCCGACCATAGGGGACAAATTAGAGACATGGCCAATGGTTAAATGAGTTTGTGACTTAATTGAATAAAATAAGAGAAAAATAAATAAGCTATCATCTTTTCCTATTCCCATTTATTCTTCCACCAAAAATTCAAGCAAAATAGGGGGTTTTGAAGCTCAAACTTTCAGCCAAGCCACCCTCTTGCAAGTAAGTGATTTTAGTGGTCTTTCTTGATAATTTTTGTACTTTTGGAACCCCCTAAAGCTTAAGCTAGCTAATGAGGGGGCTATTTTACAAAATGGTTGAAAGTTTAGGGATTTTCCATGAGAGTGCTTATATTTTTTGCTGAGTTTTTATGAAAGAAAATGAATCTTGGGTGTTAAATACACAATTTTTGTGAAAGGTGTTTCCATGAAAACACCTAAAAGGACTTTTTTGTAAAGGTTGTAAATTGAGTAGTAAATGCATGAAATAATTGAAGTCTTGAGTTTCTATAAGAGGGAATATGAATCGGCTAGGCTTGAGTGTGTGGAAAAATGAACACATTTCATTTTACGAGCCTAGGGGTAAAATTGTAATTTTGTAAAAGTTTAGGGGCAAAATGGTCATTTTTGCCAAAATAAGAATTTTTGAGTAATTGATTAATGTGATTATTTAATGAGCTAAATATGTCATTAAAGATCAAGAAGAACGTGGAATCAACCTTGACCGGGGAAAAGGCAAGGTTTCGGACTAAACCGTAAATTGACATATTTTGTATCAAGGTAAGTTTATGTGTAAGTGATACATCCTTATTACATATGTTTTTACCTATTAATGCATTGTGTGGATGTAAATGCTTATTGGTGAGATTTATTAAAAATGGTAGAAAATAGGGAAATTGTCGGGATGAACCTTCGGAATAGAAATATGGGTACAGATAGATATACGTAAATATAAAATTATTGGTGGGCTGTGTGCGATACCACCTTGTTACTTATTAACAATGGGCTATGTGCGATACCATCGTATTTATTATCATTTTGATTGGTTGTGTACGATACCACCGTAATTATCATTATTGGTGGGCTGTGTGTGATGCCACCCTATTATTGATAAATGGTGGGCTGTGTGCGAAACCACCGGGTTTTTTGTATCATTCTGAAGGGTTCATCAAGAAAGTTGTCTAAGTGAAATTACATGTGGCGTTGTGGTGATAAGTGCAGGGTATATGTACAAGTAAATGTGAGCAATGCTTATGATATGTGTTTGGGATGTGGTAAGGGTTGAAATGAGTAAGCATGGCTAAGAGGACTTGAATTGTTTTTATTTAGTGTGTAATTTTCATGATTGATAAAGATGTGTTATGATGTATATTATTTACATATAGACTTACTAAGCTTAAAGCTTACTCCTTCTCTTTTCCCTTGTTTTATAGTGTCGAAGAGCCGCCTCAGTAGTGCAGCGATAGTCTGAAGATCACCCACACTATCCACACATCTTGGTATAGTTAGACTTAGAATTTTGAGTATGGCATGTATAGGGACTCAGTTTTAGTTAAATGTCATATTGTTTTGGCCAAAGGCGTTGGCTCATTTGGGCATGAATTCTTTTGTATAAGGCCATAGTTGATGGCTCTTTCTTATTAATCTATGAAAAAATGAGGTTATTCATGAATGTGCAAGTTGCATGGTTGGTTTACTTAGTTTAATTATGCATGAATGGGTTGAAGGTTTGATGTGATTTATGTTTGTATGAGTTGGGGTGATAGAAAGAGCTTGGCAAATAGCCTTGTTCTTGTCTACGCGGGTAGACACACGGGCGTATGTCTAGGCCGTGTGTGACACACGGTCAGCCTCATGGGCGTGTGGTTAGGCCGTGTGTTCTCTTGCATGCTAAGTTGGTAAGTCAGTATGCTCAGTAGTAACCACACGGGAAGAGACACGGCCATGTGTCTCAACCTTGTGGAAGACACGGCCTTGGATATGGGCGTATGCCCAGGCCGTGTGAAGTCTGCACCTGAAATTTTGAATTTAATTTGCCACACAGCCGAAGGACACGAGCGTGTGCCTTGCCGTGTGACATTTATGGGGTAATGACATCAGAAACAGAATGCCAAGTTTTTTGCACACGGGCTAAGACACGGGCATGTCGTGGCCGTGTGAGGGACACGGGACATGGACACGGGCGTATGTCCGGCTGTGTGAAAACCCCTATAGGTTTATATTGATAGTTTGTGTGAAACCCCCTGTAAGACTACCGTAGCGTGTGTGAGAGTCTAGCTATACATGCCATAAATATATTGATAGTGTGGTGACTCCTGAAAATTTTAAACTGTATTTTCATATAGTAAATGGATCCCGACTGAGCTGCTGCTGATGACGCTGCTAGTAATGCACTGGCTCCCGCGCAAGGGGTCGTGCCTGTAGAAAGTAGACCCGAGACTATGGGTCAAGAAGAAGAGGCTCGGGAAGCCTTTCTCCATATGATGAGTAATTGGTACACTGAGTTTGTAAGAGCAAACCCTAATGCTCACCTCCTTCACCCCCACCTATACCTCAGCCAATCCCCGTGGCTCCTCAAGGTATAGATTTGGTAAGAATGACCAAACCCCCGGTCGATAAGATTCGAAAAAAAGAGGCTGAGGAATTTAGAGCCAACATAGATGATGACCCTGAGAAAGCAGAGTTCTGGCTCGAAAATTCTATGAGAGTGTTTAATGAACTTTCTTGCACACCTGAGGAAAGCTTAAAATGTGATGTGTTATTACTGAGGGACTCGGCATACCGCTGGTGGAAAATGTTGACATCGGTAGTTCCAAGGGAGAGAGTGACATGGGACTTCTTCTTAGAAGAGTTCCGAAAAAAGTACATAAGTCAGCGATTTATTGATCAGAAATGGAAGGAGTTTCTTGAATTGAAGCAAGGTAAGATGACTGTGGCAGAGTATGAGCGCGAATTTGTTAGGCTCAGTAAGTATGCTCAAGAGTGTGTGACTACGAAAGCTATTATGTGCAAGAGGTTCGAAGATGGACTGAATGAGGATATCAGATTGCTAGTTGGAATCTTGGAATTGAAAGAATTTGTGGTGTTGGTCGATAGAGCTCACAAGGCTTAAGAACTGAATAAGGAAAAGAGAAAAGCTATGATTGAGGCCCGAGATGCAAGGAAGAGGCCGATGAGTAAGTCGTTCCAAACCCAATTAAAGAGGTCCAAAGAAACAAATCCTCGAACGACTACTTCAGCTGGGTATTCACATCGGGATCGTGATAACACATATTCGGGCTCGAGAGTTCAAGCCACCTCGATGGCAAGTGTGGGCAATGTGAAGTCAAATAAACCGGAGTATCCAAATTGTGGTAGACAACATACTGGGGAGTGTTGGGGAAACAATCGAACTTGCTACAAGTGTGGTTCACCCGACCACTTCATTAGAAATTGTCTTGAGAAGGATGAGAAAGACAGAAAATAAGAAGTAAGAGTGAGCAATGTACCTTCGAGGGGTAGACCACAAAGGAACCCGGGGAATGGGACTAGTAGTAGAGGTGCGCTTAGAGATTCTACTGTGAGATCAGAGGGTAGAGCATCTGCAAGGACTTACGCCATTCGCGCTCGCGAAGAGGCATCATCTCCAGACGTGATTACGGGTACTTTTTCTCTTCATGATATCTCTATTGTTGCTTTGATTGATCCGGGGTCTACCCATTCTTATATTTGCATGAAATTGGTATCTAGCATGAGTATGATTCTAGCATGAGTATGATTGTTGAGTCTACATAATTTGTGGTAAAAGTGTCAAACCCGTTAGGCAAACATGTGCTAGTTGACAAAGTGTGTAGAAACTGTCCCTTGACAATTAGAGGTCATTGTTTTCCGGCTAATCTTATGATGTTGTCGTTTGATGAATTTGAGCTGATTCTTGGTATGGATTGGTTGACTACACATAATGTTTTAGTAAACTGTGGTAGTAAGTTTATTGAACTGATATGTGTAAATGGAGATGTCATTCGGGTTGAATCAGGTAAATCGGATAGTTTGCCTGTAGTGATTTCGTCTATGGTAGCTGAGAAATCCATGAGAAAAGGGTATGAGTCCTATCTCTCATTTGTGATGAATACTCAAGAGTCAGATGTAAAGATAGAATCAGTGCATGTGGTGTGTGAGTATCCAGATGTGTTTCCGGGAGAATTACCCAGATTGCCTCCAATTAGAGAGGTCGAGTTTGGCATTGAGTTAGTTCCAGGTGCAGCACCTATATCGGTTGCCCCGTATAGGATGGCACCGTTAGAGTTAAAAGAGTTGAAGGTTCAGTTGCAAGAGTTAACGGATAAGGGTTTTGCAAGATCGAGCTATTCATCGTGGGGTGCTCCGGTACTTTTTGTGAAGAAGAAAGACAGGTCGATGAGATTGTGTATAGACTACAGACAGCTCAACATGGTGACAGTGATGAATAAGTATCATTTTCCAAGGATAGATGATTTGTTAGACCAATTAAAGGGAGCTACAGTGTTCTCTAAGATAGACCTGAGGTCTGGCTATTACCAGTTGAGAGTTAAGGAGCAAGATGTGCCGAAAACTGCATTTCAGACGAGGTATGGCCATTACGAGTTTCTCGTCATGCCCTTTAGCTTAACGAATGCCCCTGCGGTATTTATGGACTTAATGAACCGTATTTTCCAATCGTACTTGGATAAATTTGTAGTTATTTTTATCGATGACATACTAATTTATTCTCGGGATGAGAGTGAGCACGCGGAGCACCTGCGAACTGTTTTGCAGACTCTAAGAGACAAGCAGTTGTACGCTAAGTTTAACAATAGTGAGTTTTGGCTCCGAGAGGTCGGATTCTTAGGACACATTGTGTCGGATGATGGAATTAGAGTTGATCTAAGTAAGATCTCGGCTATTGTGGAGTGGAAACCGCAAAGGAATGTATCAAAGATTAGGAGCTTTTTGGGTTTAACAAGTTACTACAGACTGTTCGTTAAAGGGTTCCCCATGATTGCTACACCGATGACGAGGTTGTTACATAAAGATGTTAAGTTTGAATAGACCGAGAAGTGCCAACATAGTTTTGAGAAACTAAAAACATTGTTGACTGAAGCCCCGGTTTTAGTACAACCGGAGTCGGGAAAGGAATTTGTAATCTACAGTGACGCGTCAATGAATGGTCTTGGTTTTGTGCGGATGTAAGAGGGTAAAGTAGTAGCTTATGCCTCAAGACAGCTAAAACCGCATGAAAAGAATTATCCGAGTCACGATTTGGAGTTGGCTACTATTGTTTTTGCTTTGAAGATTTGGCGTCATTATTTGTATGGTGAAAAGTGTCGAATCTTTACCGATCACAAAAGTTTGAAGTACCTGATGAACCAAAAGGATTTGAATTTGCGACAACGGCGGTGGCTCGAATTATTGAAGGATTATGAGCTAGTAATCAATTACCATTCGAGGAAAGCGAATGTGGTTGCGGATGCCTTGAGCAGAAAGTCCCTGTATGCTTTGAGAGCCATGAGTACAAGCTTAGCATTGTCTGATGATGGTTCTATATTGGCTGAGTTGAGGGCTAGACCATTATTTCTTCAGCAGATACGTGAAGCTCAAAAGAATGATAGTGAGATGCAAGTTAAGAGAGCTCAGTGCGAAACGGGAAATGACTCTGATTTTCGGGTTGGTTCAGATGATTGTTTGATATTTCGTGATAGAGTTTGTGTACCTAAAGATGATGAATTGATCTGAAAAATTTTGCATGAGGCACAAAATGGTTGCTTGTCAGTACATTCGGGCAGCACAAAATTGTATAATGATTTGAAGAAGTTGTATTGGTGGCCGAGTATGAAAAGAGATATTTCCAAGTTTGTTACAAAGTGTTTGGTCTGTAAACAAGTGAAAGCTGAGCATCAAGTGCCTTCGGGACTATTTCAGCCAGTGATGGTTCCTGAGTGGAAGCGGGACCAAATCACGATAGATTTCGTAATGGGGTTACCTATGACTCCAAAAAAGAAAGATGTTGTGTGGGTCATTGTTGATAGATTAACGAAATCGGCTCACTTTATACCGGTGCGTGTTGATTACTCACTTGACAAGTTGGCTGAGCTGTATATTGCCGAAATTGTGAGATTACATGGGGTGCTAATGTCTATTATCTCGGATAGAGATCCAAGGTTTACTTTGAGGTTTTGGAAAAAGTTGCAAGAAGCCTTAGGTACAAATTTGAATTTTAGTACCGCGTTCCATCCGCAAACCGATGGTCAATCCGAAAGAGTGATTCAAGTTCTAGAAGACATGCTCCGATGCTGTGTTTTAGAATTCGAAGATAGTTGGGAAAAATATCTACCTTTGGTTGAATTTGCTTACAACAACAGTTATCAGTCGAGTATACGGATGGCACCGTACGAAGCATTATATGGTCGCAAGTGCCGGACCCTATTGTATTGGACCGAGCTTAGTGAGAAGCAAATTCTCGGGGTTGATCTGGTTAGAGAAACCGAAGAGAAAGTGAAAGTGATCCGTGATAGTCTGAAAGCTGCTTCAGATCGACAAAAGTCATATGCATATTTGAAAAGGAAGGAAATTGAGTTTCAGGTGGGTGATAAAGTATTCCTGAAAGTATCCCCATGTAAGAAAGTATTGAGATTTGGTCAAAAGGGCAAATTGAGTCTGCGATTCATAGGGCCGTATGATGTTATTGAGAGGATTGGACCAGTAGCTTACCGGTTGGCTTTGCCGATAGAGTTAGAGAGAATACACAACGTGTTTCATGTGCCGATGCTGCGACGATATTGTTCCGATCCTTTGCATGTGATTCCTCCGACTGAAATTGAGATACGACCAGATATGACCTATGAAGAGGAACCAATTAAGATTTTGGCTCGAGAGGTTAAACTGTTGAGGAACAAAAGTATAGCCTTAGTGAAAGTGTTGTGGCAAAAACACGGTGTAGAAGAAGCTACGTGGGAACCGAAAGAAGCCATGAGAGAATAGTACCCAAACCTCTTTACCGGTAAGATTTTCGGGGAAGAAAATCTCTAAAGGGGGAGAGTTGTAACAGCCCGATTTTGGGGCTAGTCAGAATAGTGATTTTGAAACCACTAATTCGAGGTCAGATAAATTAGTTTTCATATTATTTTATGTGTTATGGCATAATTATATGAGTGCATGAAAATTTTGGTGCATTAATGTTTGTGATTGTATGCTTAATTATGAAAAATGACTAAATCGCATAAAGTGCAAAAGTTTCATTTTACAAGCTAGAGGTGTCTAATAGCTATGGAATATTAAATTGGAGGTCCTTAAAGTGCAATTAGGCCATTGGGGAAGTGATGGTCGGCCATAGGGGACAAATTAGAGACATGGTCAATGGTTAGGTGAGTTGGTGACTTAATTGAATAAAATAAGAGAAAATAAAGAAGCTATCATCTTTTCCTATTCCCATTTCTTCTTCCACCGAAAATTCAAGCAAAAATAGGGGTTTTTGAAGCTCAAACTTTCAGCCAAGCCACCCTCTTGCAAGTAAGTGATTTTAGTGGTCTTTCTTGATAATTTTTGTACTTTTGGAACCCCTAAAGCTTGAGCTAGCTAATGAGGGGACTATTTTACAAAATGGTTGAAAGTTTAGGGATTTTCCATGAGAGTGCTTATATTGATTGCTAAGTTTTTATGAAAGAAAATGAATCTTGGGTGTTAAATACACAATTTTTGTGAAAGGTGTTTCTATGAAAACACCTAAAAGAACTTTTTTTGTAAAGGTTGTAAATTGAGTAGTAAATGCATGAAATAATTGAAGTCTTGAGTTGCTATAAGAGGGAATATGAATCGGCTAGGCTTGAGTGTGTGGAAAAATGAACACATTTCATTTTACGAGCCTAGGAGTTAAATCGTAATTTTGTAAAAGTCTACGGGCAAATGGTCATTTTTGCCAAAATAAGAATTTGGAGTAATTTGATTAATGTGATTATTTAATGAGCTAAATATGTCATTAAAGATCAAGAAGAACGTGGAATCAACCTTGACCGGGGAAAAGGCAAGGTTTCGGACTAAACCGCAAATTGACATATTTTGTATCGAGGTAAGTTTATGTGTAAACGATACATCCTTATTACGTATGTTTTTACCTATTAATGCATTGTGTGGATGTAAATGCTTATTGGTGAGATTTATTGAACATGGTAGAAAATGGGGAAATTCTCGGGATGAACCTTCAGAATAGAAATATGGGTACGGATAGATATACGTAAATATGAAATTATTGGTGGGCTATGTGCGATACCACCTTGTTACTTATTAACGATGGGCTATGTGTGATACCATCGTATTTATTATCATTTTGGTGGGTTGTGTGCGATACCACCGTAATTATCATTGTTGGTGGGCTGTGTGCGGTACCACCCTATTATTGATAAATGGTGGGCTGTGTGCGAAACCACCGGGCATCTTGTATCATTCTGAAGGGTTCATCGAGAAACTTGTCTAAGTGAAATTACATGTGTCTTTGTGGTGATAAGTGCAGGGTATATGACCAAGTAAATGTGAGCAATGCTTATGATATGTGTTTGGGATGTGGTAAGGGTTGAAATGAGTAAGCATGGCTAAGAGGACTTGAATTTTTTTTATTTAGTGTGTAATTTTCATGATTGATAAAGATGTGTTATGATGTATATTGTTTACATATAGACTTACTAAGCTTAAAGCTTACTCCTTCTCTTTTCCCTTGTTTTATAGTGTCGAAGAGCCAGCTCGGGATACGGCGATAGTCTGAAGATCACCCACACTATCCACACATCTTGGTATAGTTAGACTTAGCATTTTGAGTATGGCATGTATAGGGACTCAGTTTTAGTTAAATGTCATATTGTTTTGGCCAAAGGTGTTGGCTCATTTGGGCATGAATTCTTTTGTATACGGCCATAGTTGATGGCTCTTTCTTATTAATCTATGAAAAGATGAGTTATTCATGAATGTGCAAGTTGCATGATTGGTTTACTTTGTTTAATTATGCATGAATGGGTTGAAGGTTTGATGTGATTTATGTTTGTATGAGTTGGGGTGATAGAAAGAGCTTGGCAAATAGCCTTGTTCTTGTCCACACGGGTAGACACACGGGCTTATGTCTAGGCCGTGTGTGACACACGGTCAGCCTCATGGGCATGTGGTTAGGCCGTGTGTCCCCTTGCATGCTAAGTTGGTAAGTCAGTATGCTCAGTAGTAACCACACGGGAAGAGACACGGCCATGTGTCTCAACCGTGTGGAAGACAAGGCCTTGGACATGGGCGTATGCCCAGGCCGTGTGAAGTCTGCACCTGAAATTTGGAATTTAATTTGCCACAGGGCCAAAGGACACGGGCGTGTGCCTTGGCCGTGTAACATTTATGGGGTGATGACGTCAGAAACAGAATGCCAAGGTTTTTGCACACGGGCTAAGACACGGGCGTGTCGTGGCCATGTGAGGGACACGGGAAATGGACACGGGCATGTGTCCGGCCGTGTGAAAACCCCTGTAGGTTTGAATTGAAAAATAAATCCACACGGGTGTGGAACACGAGCATGTGATATGCCACACGGGCGTGCCTCTTCCTCCACACGGGCGTGTGGACTGTTTGATGAAAATTTTCTAAATCTTTATATGGATCTTTTAAAGAGTTCAATTTGGTCCCGAACCGTTCCTAAAGTGTGATTTAGGCCTCGTAGGCTTGTTTAAGTGGTGTTAAGAAAAGTTTTAAAAGTTGCGTGGAAAGTCAGATTTCGGTATTGTATGATTGATTGCGTATAAGTCTAGTAATGCCTCGTACCCTATTCCGGTGTCAAATACGGGTAAGGGGTGTTACAACATCGGCTTACACCACATACAAGCCTTCCTCTACCTTGCTTACCCTAATCGACAATGGAGAGTCACTACTCTAGGTTGTTTTCCTTTCTTGATCTTGGGGTGAGCTAAAAGGTAATAGAGGCTGATAAGGTGCATTGAGCTCTAAAAGATTAAGGTTTTCGACTCCTTGATTAGGGGGGCCCCCTTGATTCCCTCCCCACCTAAGGTTAGGATGGTCACACCACCCAATGTGGGAGTAAGGATTATATCATCTATTCCCCATATAGTTAACCTCCATTTGGTTGCTCTCATTAGCATTTCCCCACATAGCGCCTTCACCATCATGTTTTGCATTAGAATGGGTTAGAATTGGTTAATTCTGGAATTTTGCCTTGGCCGAACTCATCTCCAATTGATTGAGCCTTTCGAGGACTTGTTGAATAATACCCTACACCCGGTCCAGTCGTCCAACCTGAACGATAAGGTGCTACAATATATATGAAACATTTACAGGAAAATCATATATCAAACTTTAAATTTCAATATTAATTTATCACATACGATCAATTATAACATGCAATACAACCAATTTCGTCTCATAGCATAACACCTAATTACCATCTGAACCATTGAGCAAACATGCCAAATTACACAACAAAATATCATTAGCATGACCATTACCATCACATATATATACATATCTACTCATGATATGCAAATTTTTAGACTCACTCAAAATATAACATTTGCACATACATATGAATCCCTAGGTACATGCCATTATCAACTAGAAAATCACCAACACTTCAAGTCTGGAATTGCCATTGGATGTTAATGTTGACGATCAAACCAAAAATAACCTAATTTGTGCACCAAAAACAAAATTGTATGTTGAGTATGACTCAATGATATTTCTATATCCGACTTTAGAACATAATGTAAATCAAGTAATGCATGAATTAGTAACAAAAGTTTGAAATGCAAATTAATATGACTATCTACATGTCAATGTATATATATGTATATAACTTGATTATATAGTAAAATTTCCATTTTTGAAACTATAATCTGATATCTACTATCCTTCATTATTAAAATTTCATTATTCTCAATATGTCAATTCTACAACATAATTCTCATCAATCAATCCTCAGTTTAAATATATGACAGCATAGTTCAGCAGAAGCTGAATTCAATTGCACAATTGTAATAATATAGCATATTTCTAAATCTATTCAATTTAGTCCTTATCCAAAACAACTAATTCGAATAAATTCATTTTAGCTCATTCTATAATTTTCAACTTACCTTATATTATTACCATGCAACACAATTCATAATACAACAATTGAAAATGTTTGGGTTATAAAAATGCAAACCGTAAACTTCGAAGGGCTCCTTTTGTTAGCCAAACAAACCTCCGTAAAGCCATTTAGTTTCACACAATAAAGTCTAATAACACTCGCAACACTTAGTTTAAATATCATAGCTTGTCCCTTTGGGGGTTGATTTGGACAGCATCAGAATTTACCACAATACCACATAAAAAGATTTTTAAAAGCAATTGTACAACATCCATCATTCAGCGTTCGAATAACATAAAAAACCTGAACATTGGAAGCCATTTAGGTGGCAGCCATTATCCAACAGTCAGAAAACATAACCATACATATTAACATCATATAAATTACACATTAAAAGCTCTCAAAACAACAATCATTTTGCTCTACTTCAGATAACATAAAATACACTTTTAGATTTTCAAACATCCATAGGCAAATCAAGGAACACAACTAACCAATTAAAATTACGGACTTAGCTCAAGGTGCTTCACAACCGAAAATTTCCATGTTAGTTCATTAATTAATAACCCATAAAATTCAATGATAATGCATCCAAAAACTCACAATAGCATCGAGTAGTATCTAAAAAATTTTAGCTCAAATATTTCGCATACATAATGTTTGTCTCAACAAAAAATTGCAATTAAATATAATCAATTTTTTGCTCATAAAGCATTTCATTCTATTCACCCAAAACAGTCAATACGTTAAATATATAATTACAGGAATTCATACATACAGTACTCATATAAACTAAGGTTTATGAGTTAATAATATATCAATACTCTCGGTAATTCATTTTATTATTCATAGAAGATCATAAAATGAATTAATTAATTTTTTTTTTCACTTAAATTATTGTCTCATTTTGAGCAACACAACCACGACACTAGTGCAAAGACCAGATTAATTTTAGACATTTTAAATTCAATCAAGCAGGGCATTTGGACACTTTAAAATTTCCAGCCTTCATTGACGCAATTTTTAAAGCAAATTGAAATAATTCAGCTGACCGATTTCGGACAACATTCATGCACCCTTTCGAACAGCAGCCAAAGTTAGCACTTAACATCCAATATTTTCCTTTATTTTAGACAACAGCAGACCAAATAGTCAACAAGTTAAGCACAATCAATTCAGCACTTACATGCTTGAAACATGAGCGTTCAGACTACAGTTAACAGTAGTTAACTTAAACATTTAATAATCCAATTCTTTTTCTTCATTTCTGACCGCAGTTATTTGGTAAAAATAACACACAAACGTAACTACTAAAACTTGGTTCAACATCCCATACAGCCGAACATTCCTGTATGCATAACCATAATGTAATAAAGTGGTTTCGGGACCGAAAATCTAACAAGTAAATTATTATTTTTTATTATTTTAATTTTTATGGGATTATATTAGGGTCGTACTAAAATTTCGTTAAGAAATTTTGATGTTTGCATGATTAATTAAGTGAAAAGGACTAAATTGTAAAAAGTGTAAAAGTAGAGTTCTATTAGTTAAAGGAGTCAAATAGTTATGAAATTTTAATCTAAGGGACTTGAATGGTAAATAGACCAATTAAAGTGATAGTGGATGTTTATGGACATGGTTTTAATGAAATTATTAAAGTTTTTAAAGATTAAAATGGTAATTAGGTAATTAAAGTTAAAACAAAAGAAAAGAAATGGTATCATCTTTTATTTTGCTTCATGTTTGACCGAATATTGGAGAAGAGAGACCCCATTTTTAATGATTTTTATGTTTTTGAGGTCGTTTTAGCTTAATCTAGTTAGTCCGGGGGTCAATTTGTAAATCTGTTAAATATTGAGGGTTTTGCCATGAATGTTTTTGAATGGTTCTTGATGTTAAATGCTAGATTATGAATCTTTTTTTATAAATAAACAAGTTTTGTAAAGTGATTTTTTATGAAATTAACATTTAGGGATTGATTTGTAAAAATGGTAAATATTCATGTTAAATTTATGAAATGATGGTTTATTTGGGTTGATATAAGTCCCTAATAGATTTGGTCAGCTTGAATGGGGGATTAAAATGTTTAGATTTCAATTTATGAGCTTAAAGAAGTTAAAATGCTAGGGGAAAATAGTAATTTTTCATAAATATGAAATGTGAATTAAATTGAATACTACAAGAATTAAATGGATTGAAATTGTCTATTTAGATCAATATAAACCATGTACGAGCGTAGATTGAGGCAAAGCAAAAGCTTCGGAATAGCTTGTTTTAACTTCTACGCCCTAGTTGTCGAGGTAAGTTTGTATAATGGTTATCATTTTAATGCTATTTCAAATAGAATGTTTCTATGTTATTTATAATGTCAAATTATCAATGTATAATTAAATCAATGCTATGATGGTTATCGAGTCCTGATTGAACCTTAGGAATTCGTAGGATACAAATGACATGTCATTAGGGATTTCATGTTTCGGGTGCTGGTCATGAATGCCCTACCCATGGCTGAGGTCCTGCATTTGTTGCGGATACTCCACAGCTCATGTGAGCAGCATCGTGTAGCTTACATTCCGACCCACAACTCGTTTGAGCAAGGATGTAAAGGTAAGGTTACAATTATATGTTTAAGCTCGTGTGAGCTTTTTCGAGTATCCGATGAAATTCTAGATGGTTCAATGGGCAAGAAAAGGGATTGAAATAGTAAGATTTCAAATGGAATTATGCATATGCTCATGGAAAGGATGTATGAATCAAATGATGTATTTTTATATGGAAATGACTTATCACAAGGTTAATTCAAATGAGCTATGTATAAATGCACTAACTTGTGTATTGATGATGATGTATAATCTTGTGCCAAGCTTGTGGTTTGGGTTATATTATGATTATATTTATTGTTATGTAAATAAAATGGTAAGTAATGTTTTATTTTCTACGAACTTACTAAGCACTAAGTGCTTACGTAGTTTCTTTCTTATGTTTTATAGATTATCGGAAGCTCGATCGGTTTGGAAGCTCATCGGAGATCTATCACACTATCCAACATTTATATCAGTAGTTTTTGAATGTTTTGGCCAAGGTTATAATGGCATGTATATGTGGACTTGTAATGGTATTTAATTGAATGTTTAGTTGATGATTGGTATGTATAAGTTGTGTAAGTTAATTTTGTTGCTACCATTTGATGCCTTGCTAGATTGTGTCATTGTGGCAATAAGCTCTTCAGAGATCTATCACACTATCTAGCATATATATCGGTAGTTTTTGAATGTTTTTTCCAAGGTTATAATGGCATGTATAGGTGGACTTGTAATGGTATTTAATTGAATGTTTAGCTGATGATTGGTATGTAGAAGTTGTGTAAGTTAATTTTGTTGCTACCATTTGATGCCTTGCTAGATTGTGTCATTGTGGCAACATTATGTTGCATGTTTTGAATTGTTCATATGGTATGTTTTGAGATGTTATAGTAATGGTCAAGTTGTGGCATGTTTGGTAAGTTTTGAGCTAGTAATTGATGATTGAAATGTGGTAAAATATGCATGTTTAGGTAAGTGTTGTTGTGTGTATTTGAGGTGCCTTTGAATGGCATATTGGTTAGTTGAATTAGAGTCTTGGAATGGTATATATATTTATGTTTAGGTATGGTTTGATGTCTTGTAAGTGTGCACAATTGGTTTAAATGATTATGCATGAAATGGTGTTGGGAATGGCTTGGTTTTTGGTGAATTTTAGGTCCACACGGCCTGAGACACGGGCGTGTGACTCAGCCGTGTGTGACAAATGGCCTGGCGACACGACCGTGTGTCACCTAAGGGTTCCTTTGTATGTAAGTCAGTAAGTTACACGGCCTAACTCATGGCCTGACACACGGGCGTGTGGGGCTATTTCGAGAGTTACACAGCCTGGTACACGTGCGTGTGACACAGTCGTGTGACCCTACTTAGAGAGTTACACGGGTGAGGACACGGGCTGGCACACAACCGTGTGTTCCTAGTTTGAAGGTTACATGGCCTGAGACACGGGCATGTGTCTCAGCTGTAGAAGGCACACGGCCGTGTGACCTATGTTTCCCAATTTTTGTGAATTTTTCCTAGATTTTCCAAATGATTTCAATTTGGTCCCAAATTGTTTCTATGGTATTCCTAGGGCTACGAAGGCTTGATTTAGGGAAAATATGTATGTTTATGATTGGTTTTTGATATGTTTATGATATTGAATGAAATTAAGTTAATATGTTCCGGTTGTTCGGTAATACTCTGTAACCCTAATCTGGCGACAAATACGGGTTAGAGGTGTTACACATAAATTAAACATGAGAAATTAATCAAGTTACCTTTAAAGAACTCGCAAGTTTCTCTAAGCTAGAAGCTATCTGCTTTATTTATTCCGTTCCTTTTCCATAATTTCTTTCCCCCACTTCTTTAGAAGAATTTTCCAAGGAAATTACAAGTTTTAAACAAGCAAACAATGGCTTCCCACACAATGACTCAATCTCTCCCTTCCTTTCTTTCGAACACCAAGGAGAAAGAAGAAGTCTACTTTTTTTTGTTTTTTGTTTCATTTGTTCCAAAAGATGAACGGAATGTCCCGCCCCTTTTTTTCTTTTATTTATTCATCTTATATACTTTAATTAGTTTAATTTAGTTTTTTTAATTAAAATTTATTAATTAGTATTTTTTAAAATTAAATTAATATTAAACATACATAACATGTTTGGTTGCTACCAACTATCCCCCACTACTGCTTAATATAATTGAAAGGGACTAATTACTCAATTGGTCCTTCAATTAAATAATCAAGCTTTATTTTAATTAAAGCTTATTTAATTAGGGCTTAATAGCAACTAACCCAAAAGTTATAGTGATTAACTTCAATTAAATAATGACATCCACCACCACTTGGACTTTTGAAAATGGTCTATTCACCATTTTGATCCCTTAGTTATTTAAAATTTATAGTGATTAACTTTTACCACTTTTACGATTTAGTCCTTGTACTTTATTTAACTAACCAATCTCTAAAATTTTCGAACCAAATTTCATTTTACCTATATGAAAACACCATAAATATTTAATAATAATATTTATGGGCTCGATTTACAAAAATGAGGTCTCGTTACCTCGTTTTCTAAAACCACTTGTACTTAGCTAACTATTCAATTAATAAAATCTATAAAAATCAAAATTCTCTATCTCGTAAATATTATTTAATAATACTTACAGACTCGACCATTGAAGAATGGAACTCTGAAACTACCGTTTCCAACACCACTAGAAATTGAGTCGTTACATGTTGATACTTGTCCTCACTATTGATTGCGTTCATGGTTGATTGTTTGGCTCTATATGTGAACCATTCAATTGACCACATGTAAGAATTCATTGGCATATCCTCGATAAGTTGGAAAGCCTCTACGTATGCCTTCAACATGAATTCCCTACGGACGCTCTGTGTAACAATCTATACCTGACCCAATTTACCAGATCCAAGTATAAAATGTCAAAATACTTGCTTACTTAGCTAAATTTTACAATCAACGAAATTCATACTAAATTTACCTCTTATTTATTTGAAATCCTTTCTAAGACAATAGGTTTGAATAATACATTTTTCGTTTATCATAAAACTTTTAAAAGTAAAATAAAACCTTACAACAAATTGCTTAAACAGACAGACATACTTGTAGCGAGTATTACTATTTATCATTTGAAAAAAATGATTCCATAATGTCCCTTTGTATGCACATTGCCTCAGTCTACAGCCATGGCACATTCCTGGCTTGGTCTCTCCTGGCTTACGGGTTCAACTCATGGATCTGTAAACTAAAACACACATATAAGTTTACAAGGAACTTAGTGAATCTCACTCATATTTACCTTTTTGTGAAGATGTAGATTCTATTGACTTAAGGGTTTGAGTTCCCTCTTAGACATTGGAAAATACACTTATGATTCTTGGTTGGTGGACAACCATACGTCAATCTCTACACTTAACTATCTTATACATCTTTCACCCGACTGGCGGATCTCAAACTTTAGATTATATTTATAATCCCATTACACGATTTCTTTGTTGTTTGTAGTTAAATATGTTTCTTAGAACGATACCCAACAGATACTACTCTTGGCGGATTCCCTTACAGGACTCATCGATTGCCAGAACACCAGTAACATCATATCTTCAAATCAATCCAAACAGTCATACTTGCTTAGAAGAACACAACATTTCAATACACGCAATAGAATTCTCGATAACATTAATGTAGGACTTAAGAAAATTTCAGGTTTGGTGGACACTTGCACCACCGTCATTCCGAATGTCCCAAGTTCCCTATCATGGAAAACCACTAAAGCGGATTCATCAGTTGGTTATTCTGTCAAGAATTCTATCGGAAAATGCCTCATAGGCATACCTAGATCTCACTTAAGGCAGACAAACATCTCACCACTTGGTCATTACAGAATTCACTCTACGAATTTTCCAAAGAATTTGCCACAAAGGCTTTCTAGAAATCTGTATTTACTGTCTCGACGGACCATCTCTATGGATGCCATGGGGCTTCTCCCACATGGTCTTATAACTTCACGCCCTATTGGCGTATTATCATATGATGCCATGACCATGAACTTTCCACAGATTTATTTGTGATTTTCTAGTCCGATTAGTAATATACCTGCCATATCGAAGGCTATACAATAAATCTCCATTTTCACAGTGATTTGCTTGTTCGGATAGCAATATACTTGCCCTACCGCAGGCAACACAAATGGATCTCTTTCTCACATTTTAAAAAACAAAAAAATTTCATGTACTAGAATCACATAACAAGAAAGTATAAAGCAATGACTACACACACACCAGCATCAACATCTTATATGACACAACGTCAAATCATGTCATACATTGTTCACATAATTTACTTAGTTGTATATGCCTCTCAAACATACATATACTCATAATTTCATGACATGCAGGAATCGGGTTTAGAGACTCACCAGAGACTCACCTTTACTTTGGCGCAGAGATTTTGCTTCGATAGTCCTTCCCGATCCAGTAGTAACAACTACTTAAATGATCATAAGATTTCTATTAAAATCCACATTGCAGACGTTTTTACTAATATTTCAACTACATGTGATCCCTATACAGGGCCTTCCTGTACACTTTTCCCTTCTATAATCGTAACGTGCAAAGCTGTATGACTTACCAGAATGCAGAATCATCTATTGATTAAAATACATCTTTGTTTGATCTTAACGAAGAAGAAAGTGTTCATGTTAGAAAGAAGAACTTGAACATTAAGCAGATAGATAAATCATCTAAAATATCCCCTTCCTATACATATACTCTCGGTCCCCCTAATTTCCCTACCAAATCCATGGTAGGTACAAGAAAATCTGGCGAAGGTTAACCTCACTGTTAACCAGTCATGGGGAGGTCAAATCAATCCATTTGATTCCTGTTGAGAAGTGGCCAGCCATGTTGCTTGTGATGATTTGACTAGCTGGCTTGTTTTAATGTACAAGCAATCTTTCATACATTTTGCTCTTTGTTCTGTTCTCTACTTTTGTTGTTGAAAAATCACAACAACTCACAACCAAATCCAACAAAAGATCCAGTTGAAAAGTACTCATGCCAAACGGGCGTACTATATCTCGGCGGAGACTCGTGTTTGGTGTGGTCTTAAAGACAATTTAAGCTTCCTACAGTTTCTTCATACACTCAACAGGCTCTTAGTTGTTCAAAAACAATTCTAGGGTGCACTCCTAAATGGGCGCGCACTTTCTTAGGCATATTACTTCTTCACTTGAAAACACCCTGGAATTAATTCCCTAGGTACCGCCAACGGGCAGATACTTTAATGCTAGTATATGTCGTTACTCTAACTCGCCATTAGGCTATTAGGGTAGCGGGTTATGTTACCACAGTATGCACAACAGTTTACCAACCTTACTCAACTTATCAGATCTGCCACTTTTCAAGGTGTGACACTCCATCAAGTCTAGAGCGCAAGTTTCCATCAAGTTAATTATAGAAAACTTGAAGTTGCAACCAATCTTACAAGCCATGATACAGACACTTACGTAGCATGAGCTAAAATGCTCTCATGCCTCGTATAGTGATATCTCTTCTAATTGCCAAAAATTCATAATATCCATACGAAGACTTATTGTCTTACTTAGGGAAAAGTATTTCGCCAAGAATTTGCTCGCTAGTTCATCCCAAGTCTTGATGGAATCTACCGGCTATGAATCTAACCACATAAATCATCAGCAAGAGAGAAAGGGAATAACTGAAGACAGATAGCATCATCAGATAACCCATTATATTTAAAGGTATCACAAATGGTTACAAATCTCTTAAGATGTTGGTTCAGATCATCATTCATTGAACCTCGAAATTGAAGGTTCGCTTGTATCATTTGGATCATTACTGATTTGATTTCAAAGTTATTGGCATTAATTGCTCGACAATTAATGCTACCTTGAACAACATCTAGATTGGGCATCGCATAGTCACGCAAAGTACGTTGCTCCATGGGTGGATGTAGTGGTGGTTGAATCTCTAGTCGTGGATCTTCAATAAGCTACTCTCTTGGTGGAGGTTGAGTGTGATACGATCTCGTCTCGTGAGTTGATTTCGAGTCGTAGTGTTTCCCGATCGTAAAATAGAGAAGTTTCGTTCAATTTGTAGTTGAGTGAATTCGGATAAGTGTAGGCTAAAGCAAAGATGGTTTTTAAGTGTTTTGGAATAGTCTAAGTGAATGTTTCGGTTAAACAAAGAAAAATAAGATAACTTTGAAAGGAATAATTCGGATGGATGGAAAAGGCTTAAGGTCAAAGAAAGAAACAATACTATAAGGAGTATTGACCCGAATCTTATATTGACCCTTAAGGTGGAAAGGTTGATAGTTAAAAAGGACCTTGACCCACTATCTATGAGGAGATAGGAACCAAAGGTATTGGGGTTGAACACCACACTTAAAGAGTGATAAGTTCACAAAGAAAACAAGTTGGACGCCACTAGCAATGCTAGATAAGTCAGCTTGAGTCTTAGAAGAACAATGAGAGTTGAATTAAACTCACAAAGATGTAAAAAAAAATCATAAAAGTATCAAAAGTTTTCTTCTTGGCAAATGAACAGCCCTATTGTAGCTTTAAAATATGTGTCCAGCCTTTTGAACTTTCTTACAACAAAAAATTGAACACACAATTAATTTTATTTAAGAAAAATTAAACACACTATAATTTATGCATTAAAGAGTAACAGCCAAATTAAATAACACTCTAATACAAACAACTAAGATGTTTAAATGCATAATTTAATTAAGATGTAAACTAAATGAACAAATGAGTTACTTAATGCATGACTTAATTTAATGATGCAAACTTAACTAACATGAAAGTTACATAATGCATGACTTTATTAAATACAGAACACATATTAATGATGTTCAAACTATGACATAATTAAAGACACAAACTAAAATAACTAAAATGGATTGAAATCCTTATTTCCAGCAACAAAATATTGCTAAGTTAAAAACGAGCTAGAGTTGAGCTCAATGGGCTATGAATGAACAAGATGGGCTTGTAGAAGGTTGCAAAGCTTGCTCGGATGACTTGTCCACGTTCGTTCAATGAGCCCAGCAACATTCTCTCCCCATACTCGATCAGCTAGAGCCGAAATACCCTCTTTGAATCTTTTGGCTCGAGCTCGAGTTATCGGTCCTAAGGGCAGCTCCAAAGGTTCCTTGTCAGCCCTTGATGAGTCTCGGGGCTTGGTCGTATCAGAGTGTCTCTAGGATGTTGCGCTCTCCTCGCATGTGTAATGATATGTTCCAGTTTTGGTTCAGATTGTAAGACACTATTACCGATCTGAGTCATACAACGCCTTCTACAAGCACACGAGAGTGAAGTAAATTAACTAAAAATTGCAAATGAAATAAAGACAAATAAAAACAAAGTTGTATTTATAAATCCTACTTTTGCTACTTATCTCTACATAAAAGTGCACGACTAAGAATTACTCAATCTTGCACCGTCTCCCTAGCAACGACGCCAACAATTTTGATTGTGTATGTGCGTGTGCATAAAACAAACAATTTTATAAAGAAAATTTAAAGTGTTGTTTTACTACAAGCGTATAGGTCAATGTAAAATTTATAGTTTCGATGGAACACGCAGTATTCCAAGGGGTTGAACCCAAAGGAGATGGTGATTGAGTGATAAATAGCATAAACTATAGAGTCTAAGCGACTACTGATATGATTTTATAGTATGATGAATCATAACAAGAAAGTTTTGTAAGAAAATTAAATATGTTAATCTAGGGACCAAATTGTAAAGAGTACAAAACTAAGAGATTAACAAATAAATGACTAACGGTGGTCAGTTGACTTTGATGTGGTTCGTTGGTCTTCAAATGAAAGACTTAAATCGCTTAAATTACAATGTGGCTCAATTTTATCTCTTGATCTCAATTTTACCAACTTAGACAAATTAATCCAGTTTATCTCTCGATCTCACCGGTTAATACGAGACTAATGAATTGATGCACAAAGAAGATTACCTATTGGTCTCACCTGTTTAATATTCCCTTAGGGGTGTCAATTCCTAAGTTTTTAGGTCTCCCTTGTCCAAAAAAACAACTTACCCACATCTCCGTCAACCAACCCCCTTTGAGGTTTAGCTACTCATGTTGAAAATAAAGTTAATGGACATGGAAATGAAAAATAAAGAAGTCATTAAAGTAAAGCTAGAGAAAAAATGTAAAAGTTTGGATTTTTATGCAAGAAAACATAAAAAACATGAAACTAAAGGCATTCAACAAGAAAATCTAAAGCAATAAACATAAAAGGAATAAACTTTAGCAAATTTAAAGTAAAAGAAACTGAAATACATTAAACTAAAACTAGAAATGTCTCACAACCAAGGTATAGGGACTAAAAGTACAAATAAACCTAAGTTACAATGATAACTAACTTAACTAACATTAATAACATTAATAACAATAAGGAAATGCAGAAAAATAAACTCTAAAATTAAGGAAGGAGAAGAGAAAATAAAAACCCTAGAAAAGTTACGGAAAAACTAAGAGAAAACTTAGAGAAACTAAAGCTAAGAACTAAACTAATGTGTGTCTCCTCTCTCCTCAGCCAAAATTGGTTGTTTTAGACTGAATGCTGATGGAATTTCGTTGCCAAAATTGCTCCTACACGGGCCTTGTGTGATTAGTGCTATGGGTGGATAAAGACTACCATTTTGTCCAACTTTGTCTCCCCACGGCATTGGTATCGCGATACCCAAGTAGAGGATATCACGATACCCCAATCAGTTTCAAACTTGGGGGTCTTCTTTGAGGGTGGATATTGTGATACCACTAAAGGGAGGTCTCCAATCTTCAAGTTTGTTGGAGGTATCACAATTCCAAGGTTTGGATATCATGATATCCTTTCCTTTAGTGTCATTTTCGCTTATTTTCAACCTCCAACATGTCCCTACATCACTCAACCACACGTTAGGCCCCCCAATGGCACTATCGGCCAAATTGGGTCATAAAATGAGTAAAAATGATACATTTACACTTATTAACTTAAAATCTAAAAATTATGAAAATTACGTTACTTTTATTGAGAATAAGCTCCTTCAGTATATTAGGAAAGCCTAATTCGTCATATCAAATTATGGCAGATCAGTTATAAACATACAAATTGATTAAATGGTGAATGAAATAAAATTGAAATGTGATATGTGACAATATGAAAAAGAATTGGAGACAAGCCCTGAGGGCCGAATGTTCGGCTCGAAAATGCTTGAAAAGTATATATGAAATTGAATATGAGTATGAAAATTTTGATGTTGGCAAATTAATAAGATTAATTACATAAAGATGACACTATGGATTGATTTGGTAATTTGTGAAATGAATGGTAAATGGCATGTTGGTTTGCATACATAATGATTTAGTGTGTTAAAAATGATTTTATGTATGCTTACATTGTATTGGAGATTGTTGGCATAGTATTTTATAAAGATTGCTTATAAATTGAATGCATGCGTATGTTTTCAATTTATGTATATTGACTTGAATCATGGAAATACCACTGAATATTTTTGCTCAGCATACGGTTTGTTTTTTTTCGAGCGCAGGTATAGTAGATTCTCTGTAACAGCCCGATTTAGGGCCTAGTCAGAATAGTGGTGCGAGACCACGAATCTGAGGTGAATTTATGAGTTTTTAAGGTTCATGCCATGTTTGCATGTTAGTGTGAAAGTTTCATGAAGCAATTTTGCTAAATTAAAGTTGAATGGTCAAAAAGGACCAAATTGCAAAAGTTGTAAAATGTGAGTTTCTAGAAGCATTTTGTATGAAATAGCTCTAGAATAGCAATTATAAGTCCTTAAATAGCAATTTGCCCAAATCATAATTTTTGGACAAAATTGGACATGAGTTAGTAAATGGTGATATTTTTAAGAGAAGGGCATTTTGGTCATTTACCTATTAAATGATTAATAAAGGAAAAAGATGACAAAAATCATTATCAACTACTTCCTCATTGCTGAAATTTTCAAAGAAACCATAGCTAGGGTTTGCTCATCTTTCAAGCTTGCTAGTAAGTTCATCTTAGTCCCGATTTTAATATTCTTCGTGTTTTTGAAGTCCTCGTATTATGAATTAGCTATTTTTAGCTATAAAATAAGCTAAGGTGCATGTTCAAAAATCTACCCATGAATGACATGCATGCTAAATGATGTTTTATGGAAGTTTATGAGGGTTTGATGTTAGATAAACATCTTTTTCTAAATGAATTTCATGAAAAATGAGCATAGGGACTAGTTTGTAAAAGTTTTGAAATTAGTCATACCTATTAGAAATAATGAGAATTGATAATGGCTATAGTAGATAAAATGAAACAGCTAAGCATGTAGTCTAAGAAAGTTGAATGAAAATTATTTTACGAGCCTTGGGGCAAAAGTGCAAATATGAGAAAGTATAGGGGCAAAATAGTAATTTTGCCAAAGTATGAGTTAAGAGTCAATTTAGTCAAAGTGAGTTTTAAATGATCTATTTATGATTATAGATCAAGAAAAACGAAGCCCGAATCGAAACTGAGGCAAGAACAAAGTAGAGGACTAAATTGCACATCTACATACATTTTGTATATTGAGGTAAGTTTGTATGATTTCTAAGCTTTATGATTTTTATCATTGAATTGCTTAGTATAATGTACACTATTTTCATGAATTATTTGATGTTATGTTCAACCAAGAAATTAGTGAGATTAAGTATGAGCAAGTCCCGATTGAAAATGAATTTCCCAGGATACTCGATCTACCACATTATGAGAGCCAGTGTAAGACCATGTTTGGAACATGGCATCGGAAAATCAAGCAAGTTATCATGTAAGTCCAAGGCAAGCTTGGCATTGAGCAAGTTATCATGTAAGTCCAAGGCAAGCTTGGCATTGAGCAAGTTATCATGTAAGTCCAAGGCAAGCTTGGCATTGAGCAAGTTATCATGTAAGTCTAAGGCCAGCTTGGCATTGAGCAAGTTATCATGTAAGTCCAAGGCAAGCTTGGCATTGAATAAGTTATCAAGAGAAAGACTTCATATAAGTCCATTTCAAGACATGGCCTTGAAACCAAGATGAGATATTCCATGTAAGACCATATCTAGGATATGGCTTTGGCATCATGTTACGTGGGAAGAGATTTAGTATCCTCGGTTATTCGCAGAAATTCATTAGGCAAACGAGTAAAGTTAAAATGAGATAACAAGAAAGCTAAGAAAGCAAAGCTAGCATTAAGATGAAAGTGAGCATTATTTGCGTTATGAATGATGAATGATAGATAATGATTATTATGTTAAAGTATGCTGATCAATGTGATCAAGTGATACAGGTACCTTGGTTACCTCTCAAGCATGAGATTTGTAAGTTTCATGAGATATGTATGAATCAAGTATGAGCAAGTAAGCTAAAATCTATGATACCATTATTTATGTTAAATGGTTTATATCAAGCAAGAATGTACATTATATGCAAACTTACTAAGCTAAATGCTTACGCCTTTGATTCTTTCTTTCTATGTAGTCCCGCCAAGCTAACTTGTGGATCGTTGAAGTCGGAGCTCGTAGCACACTATCAATCGCCATTTTGGTATAGAAAAGTTGTTTTATTAAGTATGGCATGTATAGGAGGCACTTCATTTTGAGTATATGTTTTAAGAAGAGCCATAGTATAGGCTATCTTGTTCATTATTCTTTTTGTATATGGCTAGAGAAATTGGCCAAATCGACTAAGTATGTATGCTCTTTGATATCAATGAAAGATGTAGTAATTTGAGTAATTGAATTGAGTATGAATGTGATCTTAGTTTCAGGGTGGTAATTGGCTTGGTAAATAGCCTCTAAGTGCCCACACGGTTGGACACACGGCGTGTGTCTAGGCCGTCATGTAAACTGCACCTTAGTCTTATAAATAAGAATAGGCCACGGACTAATCCCACGGTGTGTGTTAAGGCCGTGCATGACACACTGCTTAGAACATGGGCGTGTGCCTGGTCGTGTGAAATAAGTCAGTATATCAAGATGTAGTACACGGTCTAAGTCCACGGGCGTGTCATGGCCGTGTGGAAATCGGCAGAATACTGAGTTTTAGGGCACGGTCTGAGGACATGGGCGTGTATGCTTATGCACGGGCGTGTCTTATATTACACGGGCGTGTAACCCATGTTTCAAAGAAAAGTTTTTCGATAAGGTTCCGAAAGTTTACCAGTACGAGTTAGGGCTTCGTAGGCCCATGAAATGTACGAATTGTTTAAGAATGAGAAGTTTTAACTTCGGGACAAAATTTTATAGCCCGCAATGTCATGATTAAGTAAGTTCAAGCATAGTAATGTCTCGTATCCGGTCTGAGCCTCGGACTCGGGTATGGGGTGTTACATTTAGTGGTATCAGAGCTACGATTTAGTCAGTTCTAGGACTAACGTAGCCTGGGCACGAGTCTAGCTATACATGCAATACGTGAGAATGTTTTATAATGATAGTGTGACGACTCCTGACGACTTAAATTATGTTTATACATTTAGTAAATGGATCCCGAAAGAGCTATGGCGGACGATGTAGAAAGTAACGCACCGGCTCCCGCTGAAGGGACGGTGCCAAATGAGAATGAGAATAGACCCACTACGGTGAGTCAAGAAGGAGGAGAAGGGGCTAGAGAAGCCTTCCTCCATATGATGAATACGTGGTATTCAGAGCTCGTTCGTATGAACCCAAATGTACAACCCCCCCACCCCCACCTGTTCCACAACCTATTCCAATAGCCCCTCAAGTAGTAGAGGTGGCAAGAGGAGTTAAGCCTCCAGCTTGATAGGATCAGAAACATGGGGCGTAAGAATTTCGGGCTAGAAAAGATGACGATCCGAAAGAGCCGAGTTCGGTTAGAAAATACCATCGTGGTATTTAATGAATTATCATGCACACCGAGGAAAGCATGAAGTGTGTAGTCTCCCTTTTAAGAGATTCTCGCTATCAATGGTGGAACACCCTTGTATCGATGGTACCAATGGAGAAGATCACATGGGAATTCTTCCAAGAAGAGTTCAAGAAAAAGTATATCACCAAAGGTTTGTGGACCGTAAAAGGAAAGAATTCCTAGAACTCAAGCAAGGCAAGATGTCGATGGATCGACTATGAGCGTGAGTTTGTAAGACTCAAAGAAATACGCTCGAGAATGTGTGTCCACCAAGCCATCATGAGTAAAAGATTTGAAGATGGGCTGAATGAGGACATCAAACTGCTTGTTGTTGTCCTAGAACCAAGGAATTTGTGGTGCTAGTCGAAAGGGATTGTAAAGCTGAAGAACTAGTAAAAGAGAAGAAGAAATCTGAAATGGAGTCTCGTGACTCTAGAAAGAGACAGTGGAATAAGTCATTCCAATCTTCATCCAAGAATTCAAGAGATTTCCCTACCCGATCGGCTACTTCCATTGGGTTTTCAAAGAAAGACAAGAGCAAGCAATATTCAGGGAATAAAGCACAGACTACTTCAGTTGCAAGTGTTGGGAACATTAGATTCGACAGACCCGAATGCCCACAGTGTGGCAAACGTCATCTTGGAGAATGTCGAGCACATGAAAATGCATGCTTTAGATGTGGTTCTCAAGACCACTATATAAAAGATTGTCTAGAGATGATGAAAGAAGAAAGAGCTCAGAACCCGAGATCCGGAGGTATGGTCCGAGGAAGACCGCAGAGTAACCCAAGAAGTGGGGCAAGGGGAAGAGGTAACCCTAGAGAGCAGGCTACGAGACCCGAGGGTGGAGCACCTGCAAGGACTTATGCCATTCGCGCTCGCGAAGAGGCATCTTCCCATGATGTTATTACGGGTACCTTTTCTCTTCATGATATCAAAGTTATTGCTTTAATAGATCCCGGATCCACACACTCTTACAATTGCATGAAATTAGTATCCGATTTGAGTATGCCTATAGACTCTACAGAATTTATGATTAAGGTGTCTAATCCTTTAGGCAAGAGTGTGATAGTTGATGAAGTATGTAAAGATTGTCCATTAATGATTAGAGGTCATTGTTTTAAAGCAAACCTTATGTTGTTACCATTTGATGAGTTTGACCTCATTCTCGGTATGGATTGGTTGACTGCCCATAATGTAATAGTTAATTGTGGGAAGAAATACATTGAGATAAGATGTGAGAATGGGGACACCCTTCACATAGAATCAGATGAACAGAGTAGGTTGCCGGTTGTGATTTCCCATATGACGGCACAGAAATACATGAGAAAAGGGTATGAGGCATATCTGGCCTTTGTGATGAATGATAAAGAAACCGGGTCAAAGATTGAGTCAGTGCCGATAGTATGTGAGTACTTGGATGTCTTTCCTGAGGAATTACCAGGATTACCTCCAGTCAGAGAGGTTGAGTTCAACATTGAGCTAGTTCCCGGTATTGTACCAATATCTATCACTCCTTACAGAATGGCTCCAACAGAGTTAAGAGAGTTGAAGTTACAATTGCAAGAGTTGACAGATAAAGGCTTTTCAAGATCAAGTTTTTCACCATGGGGTGCTCCGGTTTTATTTGTGAAAAAGAAAGATGGCACCATGAGATTGTACATAGATTACCGTCAGCTCAATAAAGTGACAGTAAAGAACAAGTACCCATTGCCTAGAATTGATGATTTGTTCGATCAATTGAAAGGAGCCACTGTGTTCTCCAAAATAGATTTGAGATCGGGGTATTACCAGTTAAGAGTAAAGGAGTCAGATGTATCCAAGACTGCTTTTCGAACAAGGTATGGGCATTATGAATTTTTAGTCATGCCTTTTGGTTTGACCAATGGTCTTGCGATATTCATGGACTTAATGAACTGCATCTTCAGACCATACCTTGAAAAGTTTGTAGTCGTTTTTATTGACGACATACTGATTTATTCCCGAGATGAGAATGAGCATGCTTTGAGCACCTACGGACGCTTTTACTGATTCTTCGAGAAAATCGATTGTATGCCAAGTTCAAAAAAAGTGAGTTTTGGCTCAATGAAGTAGGATTTACGGGACATATTATCTCGGGAGAAGGGGTTGAGTAGACCCAAGTAAGACCTCGGCCATTATGGACTGAAACCACCAAGAATGTCTCTCGAGATTAGAAGTTTCCTAGGCTTAGCCAGGTTATTACAGACGATTATCTGTCAAGGGGTTTTCTATGATTGCAACCTCGATGATGAAATTATTACGAGAAAAATGTGAAGTTTGAGTGGACAGAAAGATGCCAAAGACACGCTTTTGAGAAACTCAAAGCATTATTGATGAAGCTCCAGTCTTAGTACAACTTTGAGATGGGGAAAGAGTTCATAGTTTACAAATGATGCATCCTTAAATGGATTAGGCTGTGTGCTTATGCAAGAAGGCAAAGTGATTGCTTATGCCTCAAGACAGTTGAAGTCTCATGAGAAGAATTATCCAACACACGATCTAGAGTTGGCAGCCATAGTCTTCGTATTGAAGATATGGAGACATCATTTTTATGGTGAGAGATGTCGGATATACACTGATCACAAAAGTTTGAAGTATTTGATGACGCGGAAAGAATTAAACTTGAGGCAAAGGAGATGGTTAGAGTTGATAAAAGACTATGAGTTAGTTATTGATTACCATCCTGGCAAGGCGAATGTGGTCGCCGATGCTTTGAGCAGGAAGTCCCTTTTTGCATTAAGGACAATGAATTCACGGATAACTTTATCCGATGATGGTTCTATTCTAGCTAAGTTGAGAGCTAGACCAGTATTCCTCCAAGAGATCGTTGAGGCTCAGAAAGAAGATAGCGAATTGCAAGTCAAGAGAGTTTAGTGCGAGTCAGATGTTGAATCCGACTTTCGGATGAATTCTGATGGATACATGTTGTTTAAAGATAGAGTTTGTGTACCGAGAAAAGAAGAGCTTATTTAGAGAATTTTACACGAGGCACATGATGGATGTTTATCTCATACATCCGGTAGTACCAAGATGTATAATGACTTGAAGCAACATGATATTGATTGGTGGCCGAGAATGAAGAAAGATATTTTAGAGTTTGTTTCCAAATGCTTGATTTGTCAGCAAGTAAAGGCTGAACACCAAGTACCTTCGGGTTTGCTTCAGTCCATTTTGGTTCCCGAGTGGAAATGGGATCGTATTACTATGGATTTTGTAACGGGTTTACCGTTGTCACCAAGCAAGAAGGATGCTATATGGGTTGTAGTTGATAGACTCACTAAGTCAACCCATTTTATACCTGTATGAGTAGATTACTCACTCGACAAATTGGCAAACTTGTATGTTTCAGAAATAGTAAGACTTCACGGAGTCCCTTCGTCAATCATATCGGATAGAGATCCGAGGTTCACATCCAGATTTTAGAAAAAGTTATAAGAGGCCCTGGGTAAAAAGTTGAACTTTAGTACGGCCTTTCATCCCTAAACTGACGGCCAGTCGGAGAGGGTAATTCAAGTGCTTGAGGATATGCTCGATGTTGCATTCTAGAATTCCAAGCGGCTTGGGAAAAGTTCCTCCCATTGGCGAATTTGCCTACAACAATAGTTTTCAGTCAAGTTTAAAGATGGCACCTTATGAGGCTCTATATGGGCGTAAGTGCGTAACGCTTTATTTTGGATCGAACTCAAGGAAAACCAAATTCACGGGGTTGATTTGGTTAGAGAAGTCAAGAGAAAGTGAAAGTGATACGAGAATGTTTAAAAGTCGCCTTAGATGTACATGTAAATCCTATTCGGATTTAAAGAGAAAAGAGATAGAGTACCAAGTCGGGGAAAAAGTTTTCTTGAAAGTGTCACCATAGAGAAAAGTTCTCAGATTTGGCCGGAAAGGCAAGTTAAGCCCACGTTTCATCGGACCTTACAAGATTACTGAGAGAGTTGGGCTAGTAGCTTACCATTTGACTTTGCCATCAGAATTAGAAAAGATACATGATGTGTTTCACGTGTCCATGTTGCGACGCTACCGATCGGACCCTTCACATGTAATTACCCCGTCGAGGTAGAAATTCATCCCGACATGACTTATGGTGAGGAACCACCAAGATTTTGGCTCGGGAAGTCAAGCGACTAAGAAATAAAAGTATTGCCCTAGTGAAAGTATTGTGGCAAAGACATGGAATAGAAGAAGCCACATGGGAACCGTAAGAGAGTATGAGAAACCAAAGATCCAAACCTTTTTTTGGTAAGATTTTCGAGGACGAAAATCCCTAAGGGGGGAGAATTGTAACAGCTCGATTTAGGGCCTAGTCAGAATAGTGGTGCGAGACCACAAATCCGAGGTGAATTTATGAGTTTTTAAGGTTCATGCCATGTTTGCATGTTAGTGTGAAAGTTTCATGAAGCAATTTTGCTAAATTGAAGTTGAATGGTCAAAAAGGACCAAATTGCAAAAGTTGCAAAATGTGAGTTTCTAGAAGCATTTTGTATGAAATAGCTCTAGAATAGCAATTATAAGTCCTTAAATAGCAATTTTCCCAAATCATAATTTTTGGACAAAATTGGACATGAGTTAGTAAATGGTGATATTTTTAAGAGAAGGGCATTTCGGTCATTTACCTATTAAATGATTAATAAAGGAAAAAGATTACAAAAATCATTATCATCTTCTTCCTCATTGTCGAAATTTTCAAATAAACCATAGCTAGGGTTTCCTCATCTTTCAAGCTTGCTAGTAAGTTCATCTTAGTCCCGATTTTAATATTCTTCGTGTTTTTGAATGCCTCGTATTATGAATTAGCTATTTTTAGCTATAAAATGAGCTAAGATGCATGTTCAAAAATCTACCCATGAATGACATGCATGCTAAATGATGTTTTATGGAAGTTTATGAGAGTTTGATGTTAGATAAACATCTTTTTCTAAGTGAATTTCATGAAAAATGAGCATAGGGACTAGTTTGTAAAAGTTTTGAAATTAGTCATACCTATTAGAAATAATGAGAATTGATAATGGCTATAGTATATAAAATGAATCAAATAAGCATGTAGTCTAAGAAAGTTGAATGAAAATTATTTTACGAGCCTTGGGGCAAAAGTGCAAATATGTGAAAGTATAGGGGCAAAATAGTAATTTTTCCAAAGTATGATTTAAGAGTCAATTTAGTCAATGTGAGTTTTAAATGATCTATTTATGATTATAGATCAAGAAAAACGAAGCCCGGATCGAAACCGAGGCAAGAATAAAGTAGAGGGCTAAATTGCACATCTACATACATTTTGTATATTGAGGTAAGTTTGTATGATTTCTAAGCTTTATGATTTTTATCATTGAATTGCTTAGTATAATGTACACTATTTTCATGAATTATTTGATGTTATGTTCAACCAAGAAATCAGTGAGATTAAGTATGAGCAAGTCCCGATTGAAAATGAATTTCCCAGGATACTCGATCTACCACATTATGAGAGCCAGTGTAAGACCATGTTTGGAACATGGCATCGGAAAATCAAGAGAGTTATCATGTAAGTCCAAGGCAAGCTTGGCATTGAGCAAGTTATCATGTAAGTCCAAGGCAACCTTGGCATTGAGCAAGTTATCATGTAAGTCCAAGGCAAGCTTGGCATTGAGCAAGTTATCATGTAAATCCAAGGCAAGCTTGGCATTGAGCAAGTTATCATGTAAGTCCAAGGCAAGCTTGGCATTGAACAAGTTATGAAGAGAAAGACTTCATATAAGTCCATTTCAAGACATGGCCTTGAAACCAAGATGAGATATTCCATGTAAGACCATATATAGGATATGGCTTTGGCTTCATGTTACGTGGGAAGAGATTTAGTATCCTCGGTTATTCGCAGAAATTCATCGGGTAAACGAGTAAAGTTAAAATGAGATAACAAGAAAGCTAAGAAAGCAAAGCTAGCATCAAGATGAAAGTGAGCATTATTTGCGTTATGAATGATGAATGATAGATAATGATTATTATGTTAGAGTATGCTAATCAATGTGATCAAGTGATACAGGTACCTTGGTTACCTCTCAAGCATGAGATTTGTAAGTTTCATGAGATATGTATGAATCAAGTATGAGTAAGTAAGCTTTATAGCTGAAATCTATGATACCATTATTTATGTTAAATGGTTTATATCAAGCAAGAATGTACATTATATGCAAACTTATTAAGCTAAATGCTTACGCCTTTGATTCTTTCTTTCTATGTAGTCCAAATTAAGCTAACTTGTGGATCGTTGAAGTCGGAGTCAGTAGCACACTATCAATCGCCATTTTGGTATAGCAAAGTTATTTTATTAAGTATGGCATGTATAGGAGGCACTTCATTTTGAGTATATGTTTTAAGAAGAGCCATAGTATAGGCTATCTTGTTCATTATTCTTTTTGTATATGGCTAGAGAAATTGGCCAGATCGACTAAGCATGTATGCTCTTTGATATCAATGAAAGATGTAGTAATTTGAGTAATTGAATTGAGTATGAATGTGATCTTAGTTTCGTGGTGGTAATTGGCTTGGTAAATAGCCTCTAAGTGCCCACACGGTTGGACAGACGGGCGTGTGTCTAGGCGTGCGTGAAAGCGCACCTTAGTCTTATAAATAAGAATAGGCCACGGACTAATCCCACGGTCGTGTGTTAAGGCCGTGCATGACACACGGTTAGAACATGGGCGTGTGCCCGGTCGTGTGAAATAAGTCAGTATATCAAGATGTAGTACATGGTCTAAGTCCACGGGCGTGTCATGGTCGTGTGGAAATCGGCGAATCATCGAGTTTTAGGGCACGCCCGAGGACATGGGCGTGTATGCCTGCACACGGGCGTGTAACCCTGTTTCAAAGAAAAGTTTTTCGATAAGGTTCCGAAAGTTTACCAGTATGAGTTAAGGCCTCGTAGGCCCATGAAATGTACGAATTGTTTAAGAATGAGAAGTTTTAATTTCGAAACGAAATTTTATAGCCCGTAATGTCATGATTAAGTAAGTTCAAGCATAGTAATGTCTCGTATCCGGTCTGAGCCTCGGACTCGGGTATGGGGTGTTACATTCTCGATAGTTCAAGCAGTTGGTCCAGCACCCAGGAAATGATTCCCTGACTCAACAAAGTTTTTATAAACCCCATTTTGTTTTAAGTATGGCATGTACCTAAATTGAGTCAATTTTGGTGTAATACTATGTTTATTTACAATTTTTGAAATATAATTTTGATGTATGGAATTGGTCAATAGGATTCAATATTTATATGAGCTTAAAATATGGTTTGAAATGTATTAAAAGTTGCAATTGTCGATGACACTGATGAATAGATAGGTATGTTTAAGATTTTGAATAAAACATGCTAGATAGTTAACTTATAAATAATATGGCATCGGTTCATAGTTGAATAAGGTGTTATAGTTCTTGAATTGATTCATGAGGATTACATGTTTTGGCTGAAAGTATAGTATGAATGTGTATATTAGTTTATTGAAAATTGTAGGTTGAGGTTTCATTTAGAAATTTGTAGAAATAGTTTGTCACGTTGCAATGTCGAGCAAGTGTTGTAGCGACAAGATCAAGTTACCATGCCATAACGTGAAGTCAAGTATTGGTCGCTGCGATGAGCCAAGCAAGTATGTTGCGTCGCGATGAGGAACCCCCAACATTGTGACGTCAACCTAAAGTTTTGTAAACATTACAATCCTAATTCGATCTTGAGTTAGCATTAGAGCTTTTGTAAGCTTGTATAAGACCCGAAAATGAATATATATCATTTTATACACCTAATTTGCTTGCATTTGAATTTTTAATAATTTGAATTGGATTATAAATTGCTCGTAGTTGCTTCGACAATGAATGTGACACCTTATAGTTCGAATCCGACGATCGAGTCAGATATAGGGTGTTATAAATATGTTATCAGACAATAGAACATGATTAAAAAACACATAGAACCTAAAAAATTGAAGAAATATCAAGCCCCAAAAAACAAATACGATATTTGCTAGATATAAATACTCTATACCAAAAAAAATTGAATGAACATTAAAAACCGAATAAACTCATAAATATGGTTGGTAAATGAGTGATATAAACAATAGAAAAAAACCCCAAAAAATGAAGAAATATCTTGTAACAACCCATTTTCAGTGAAATTGGGAATAGTGGTTTCGGGACCACAAATTCAAAGTTGGAAAATTTATTTTATTATTATTTTATTGTCTACAGTATGATAGTGTTACCGTATAAAAATTTCGTTAAGAAATTTTATCGTTTACTTGCTTAATTTGATAAAAAGGACTAAATCGAGTAAAGTGCAAAAGTTGGGTTCTAATAGGTAAAGGTATTAAATAGCTGTATAAATTTAAAGAGGAAGTCCTTATATGGTAATTAGACCATAAAGAGATAGTGAAAGATGTTGGCTTGGCAATTGTGTAATTATTAAAGTTTATAAAGGTTAATTAAGTAAAATAGTAATTAATGATAAAAATAAACAAAAAAAAAAATATCATCATCTTCCATTACCATCTTCCACCAATTTTTACAAGGGAAAGAAGCCATTTTTGTGCAAAACAATCGGCCAAGCTTGTAAGCTCAATTAGGTATGGTTTTTGTCCCGTTTTTAATGATTTCTATGTTTTCGAGATCGTTGTAGCTTAATCTAGCTAGCACGGGGACTAATTTGTGAAACTGTTAAACTATTAGGGTTTTACCATTAATGAACATGCTTGAGTTTTGAAGTTTGATGATAGAAAATGAATGGTTTTTGTTTGATAAACAACTTTTGTAAAGGAATTTTTTTATGAAATTATCAATTAGGGGCTAAATTGAAAATTGTGATAAATTCATGGTAAAATTTGTGAATTTATGAAATATATGGGCTGCCACTAATATGTATAAAAATCGGCTAGGCTTGGGTAAGGGTTAAATTGTATGAATTTCATTTTTCGAGCTTAGGGACTAAATTGCAAAGAAATTAAAAGTACAGGGGCAAATTGGTAATTTTTCAAAAAATGTTTTGGACTAATTTGATTGATAAATATATTAAATTGAGTTAAATTTATCCATATAGATCCAGTCAGACCTCGTACGGAGTTAAATCGAGGCAAAGAGAAAATATCGGATTAATCGCCTCTGTATCTACGTATACTCGTCGAGGTAAGTTCGTGTAATTAAATTGAGTATTTATATGTTTTAATTGAATTATATGTATGTGATTTGTATAATTGCCATGTATAAATACCAATTACATATCCGATAATGTACGACGGTTACCGAGTCCCGTTTGAACCTTAGGAATTCGTAGGATACAAATGACATGTCATTAGGGTTACCGATTTGGTTAATGTCCTGCATGTGTTGCAGACACACCACAGCTCGTATGAGCTTACCGATTTGCAACTTGTGAGAGCTTACTGATTCTCAGCTCGTATGAGCTTACCAATTTTCAGCTCGAGAGAGCATACCGATTCATAGCTCGTATGAGCATACATGTACAAGAATTGACGGATTATAGTTTAGCACACTATGTGTGAGCTATCCTGAGTATCCAACGATATTCTAAATGGTTCAACAGGCAATGTTCTGTTACGAGATGATATGAGTTCGATACGAACTATTACAGGTATATACATGAAATACATGGAAATGATATTACATGATATATTGAAACATGAAATGGATGATACATGTATATGAAACTTGCTTAGTGGTTATGTTCATCCATGTTTATTGAATATTATATATATTTTACATGGCTAACATGTTGGTGAATATGTGCTTAGGCATTTGGCCAATTGATTTGGGATATGCTATGGTTACTTACCATAAATTGTGACTAAATGGTAAGTTAAATTCTATGTTATACGAACTTACTAAGCTTAAATGCTTATTCGGTGTATTTTTCGTGTTTTTAGTGAATCGAAAGCTCGTTCGGGTTGGAAGCTTGTCGGAGCTATATCACACTATCCATCAGCTCACTCGGTACTTTCAGTTGGTTTAAGTTTGGTTATAATGGCATGTATAGGTTATTTTGGCTAATGTTGGCCTATATGCTTTGTTGATAATTTGGCCATTTGTTTGGCTAGTGTTCTGGCACTTTGATGATTGTATAAGTCTAGTACATGGTATGTAAATATTTGCTCTCTAATGGTTGATCAATACCTTGGTATGGTTGAAATATGGAAGATGAAAATTGTGGTATGAATATGCATATTGAATATGTGTTTTGTGATGGGACGTAATTGTGGTAAATTGGTGTTTTGTTGGAAATGATTTATATGGCCATTTGATGCTAGTTTTAGAATGGAGTTTTGGTACCAAATGGTATGCTTTGTTAAATGATCTACATGGTAAGTTTTGGTGTAAATATGCATATATGTTTGTTGAACAATTGGTTATATTGAACACATGATTAGTCATGTTTATAAGTTGTTATTTGAGGTGCCTAAGGCCATATTTGTTGTTTGTGATCATACCATTTGTATAAGGCTTGATTATGCTTGTTTGGATGCCTTATTAATGCTTGTGTATGTAACACCCCTTAACCTGTACTCGTCGCCGAGTTAGGGTTATGAGGCGTTACCGAACTAGACACAATTTTTCACAGTCATTTATAGAATAAACCCTATACGTATATTTAAATTTTTCCATATCCACAATAATAAACAAGACTTACATTAAAAACCATGTTTCATAATGCAATACATCATAACTCATAATCTATACAAGTTTCGAATCAAGCTTCCACTTAACAAACCTCAAATTTTGTATGTCTAACATATGTAAGTACATCTATCTCATTAGCCGAATATCAGCATATTATTCTATACTTTCTGCAAATATGCATATTAAAACGAATAGGTCCATAATACTTAAATAGCTTGTCATTCACACATATGACACTCGGACAAATAGCATGACCAAACAAACACATTATACTACCATAATATGCGCATTGTCCCTAAACAAAAGCCATGTCAATCCAAAATTTTCAATTCATTTTACCTTATTAATCCATGGTTACAAGATCATTGAATAACCTACCAAACACACATGATATGTGACTAATTCAATTTATATATAAATACAACCAATTCATTGATCATATATTCGGTTCTCAAAATAAAACTTCAATGATCAACCCAAAGCATTAGTATATATATTTTCATGATCATCCTGAATTATACCAAGCACATAATAATCTAAGTAGAGATATTCGCATCGACATAATAAGCATACTTATACATATATATGATCATTTCTATACAACTACATCTAACTTCCAAGCCTTATGTGCATACGTCTTATATCAAAGATTAAAACAGAAGATTATATCAAACATACAAACGATGTTTAACCCAAAGATAGCACCTTATTCATGCAGGGCCATATATATATACATTTACAAAACCGAACATCATTCATTACTTATCAAAATACAGCCTATACATGCCTTTGATTCAAAAAAGCAAACATATATATATATACCAAAGAGAGTGATAGTGTGGTTGACTTTCTTGATGATCCCCTCTGAGCCCGTAGTTGAATCAATGATCTATAAAATGTAAATACAAACACATACAGAGTAAGCTCGCTAGCTTAGTAAGTCTTAAGCAAAAGATAATTCACTAATCAAGCACTTTAACATTTATAATCAATAAATTGTAGTACATTATATATTTATATTTCGATATGCAATTAATACAAAACCGAATACTAGTAATATATTAACTCAATTACTTATACTTCATCACATCAACATGCAACTCATCAAGGCACAAAGTACATGTATTACATGAATCGCATGTTTATAATCATATAAATTTAACATTCATATCCATTACATTATCACACTAAAAATTCTATTATTTCTATATTCATACACGCCGATCATAAGCTCAAATTCACATAACACCGTTCTTAACATAATATTTCAAATCAAGTAACATTAATCACAACTTACCTTACTTCGATAAATTTAAATGAGACTTATGCTTACACGAGTTTTTAACTCAATAGATTAACTACGTTACAACTCGAGAAAATTTATGGTTCCTTCATTTTAAAGTATCACCGGCATTAAGCCTGCTAGGCACGAAGCCCGAATATAACACCGGCACTAAGCCTGCTAGGCACGAAGCCCGAATATGTCACCGGCACTAAGCCTGCTAGGCAAGAAGCCCGAATATAACACCGGCACTAAGCTCGCTGAGCACGGCCCGAATATAACACCGCACTAAGCTGCTGAGGCACGAAGCCCGATTATCAATATAGTTAACCATTCATTCCGCATTTTATAATGCTAACTTCACCACCATTCATATTTCACAAATTACAATCATATATCAAACCAAGTATACTTATTCGAATCACATTAAATAAAATTACCATCAACCAACTTATTATCCTCACATTCGGCCAACTCAAGAATTTATACTATAAATATATCAATTTCATCATTCATTAAATTCGTAAATAATTCTTTAACATATGTTCGCTTAAGGACTTACCTCGATCGTCGACTGGACCGTAAACCAAAGCTACTCGAGAACCTTTGTTTTCCCCGATCCAAATCTGCTTTTTCTTTGTTCTTGATCTAAACACATTAAATTTTAGCTCATTCAAGTACATTTCATCTCAATTTAGTCCCTAAGCATATAATTAGGCAATTTACCATTTTACCCCTACTATTTCACATTTTCACAATTTAGTCCTATTTGCATAAAACACAAAATACACAAAATTTCTCAACACTACTTAAGGGCCGATATGTATAGGGACTATACAAGTCCATTTCTTTCATTTATTTTGCAAATAAGCCCTCTAAAAATTTATTCTTGCAATTTAGTCCAAAATACTCAAATTCACTAAAATTTCCAATACAAAATATACTAATCTTTAACATATCTTTAAAATAAAATTATCAAACATCAAAACTACATGAACACATTAATGGCCGAATATCAAACATGCTTAGATTCAAAAATTTCAACATGGGTAAGCTACCGTTCAAGCAACGATCTCAAAACGTCAAAATTAACAAAAATCGACTAAAAACTCACCTTGAATTTTAGCTTAGAATTGCCGAAAATTAAAGGGTTTCAAAGCTTCATTTTTTCTCCCACATTCGGCCAAAGATGGATGAAAAAGATGACGGCTTATTATTATAATCTTTTAACATATAAAGTAAATAATTATTTAATTACTAATTTAACCTTTAAAATAAAATAAAACTAATATAAAACTTAAGGTTAGTTATGACATATGCCACCCACTAACTTGAAAATGGGCTAATTGCCCTTTTAATGTCCCATATTAAAAAGCCATCATCAATCTAGTACTTTACACTATAGTATACAATTTTTACACTTTACGCGATTTAATCCTTTTTGTTAAATTGAACACACAAACGATAAAATTTTTCTACGAGACTTTTACACACATTAATTCACATATAATAAACACAAAATATAATATCAAAATATTTCTCGGACTCGGATTCGTGGTCCCGAAACCACCATTCCGATTAAGGTCAAATTCGGTCTGTTACAGTGTATATGTGCATTTTTGGGTGCAGGTTTATACCAAATTAGGTGAGAAATATGGTATGTAAAATGGCCTATTTTTTTTTTTAATGAAAGGGATTTGATTTCTTTTTGGAGTAAGGGAGTTGAGTTTTAATCTATATAATGATTTTTTTTTTAAAATTACTAAAATGATGTGTCAATTATATGGAAAAAAAAATTGAAATGACATTAAATTATTGGAAAGGAATACAAGTGGCATAGTATCCTAGTTTCATATAATCCTTCTTCAATATGGATTTGACTTTTCTTTTTGGAATTTTGCATCGTATTTGGTAATTTTCTTTACTTATTAATTTAAATTTAGAATAAATAAATAAAATATAATTTTTTCTCAATAAATAAAATATATTTATAAATAAAACATAATTTTTATAATGTATTTATTGTTTTTGAAATTTTCTATCAAGATCATATGATATAAACCGAATTGCATATTTTATGATAATAGACCATGATGATTATATTTACAAGTTATACATTAAAACAAAATAATAATTTAATTTATAGGTATTATTTTTATTAATTTTTTGAAAAGATTGTATTTAATTTAAGTTAGGGTCAATTTGAATTAACTTATTTTGATTATTTCATGTTTAAGTTGTTAACCTCTCGTGGTAAAATCGAAATGATTTTGTAAAAATTGATAGTAACTCATTTGTAATTGGAAGTGATAATAAATTAAAATAATGTTTATAATTTAATTGTGTAGGATAATTTATTTCTTTTGACAAATGAGTGGGATAATATTGCTAGGGTATTGCATGAGGTATATGTTGGTGTAACTATGCTTTATTTTACCTAAAAACCTACTTGCCATCCAAGGTTATAATATGATAAAAATAAATCTTAAAATGCATGCCACCCTCTTGATCTTATATTCAATCTGTGAGTGACTAGACTTGCATGAGAAACTCCTTATCTTTCTCCAACAACTCCATGGCTCCAGCTTCCAAAGTGATCTCCACATCAATGCTCCTCCCGCCGCTCTTCCCTTGATACAAATAAACCATCCCATCGAACCTGTTGTTGGAACCACTCCTCACTCCTTCCGGTTTTCCCCACCCAAAGTCCACATCGTAAACCTTAAACCTGGGGGAGCTCCCAACGGCCACACAGTTGACTCCAGCATCTTTGAATTCGAAGATCTTGGGCGCTGCTTCCCACTCCTTGTTACGTTCCTCGATGGCCTTAGCATTGTGTGCTTCGATAGCTTTTTGTATTACCGACGCACCAAAATCCGATGGGTTCGCCAGCAATAACCCGGCAGCCGTGACGGTGAAGATGGCTTGTATTAGGTTGCCGAAGTAACTATCGGGCATGGGTGGATCAACCCTTTTACGACAATCTGCAAATACGGTGAAAACGGTGTAGTCTTCAGGTTTAAGGCAACGTGCTTGGGTTACACGTTGCCAAATGTGGACAGCTAGAGATTGAAAAGTAGAAAATGGTTTAGAAGCAGCGGATGGTTGGTTGGAGTTGACTTTGGACTTGATCTTGTCGATGGCAGCTTCGGAAAACCTAAAGAATTTCTCCCTCAGTTGCGGGGCTTGGTCGGTGTGGCCGTTGGATGAAGCGACTGGGTTGGGTGGGAACGAGAGTTCCAGTTTCACGCGGGTGGTTCGGGCTTTGGTCCGCTCCAGGAACGGTGGGGCTGCAATCGAGTTTGAGCCGCGACAGATTTGAGCCCACGAGCTCATGAAATGCCAAGTTGAGGTTCCATCAAGGATGGCGTGGTTGAACGCACACCCCATTGCTAGTCCGTCTTTCAACTTCGTTAACTATCGGAATTGGACCAAATAAAAATAAATAAATGTGAGTCCAAAATATATGCAGCAGTTCACAAATTCTTCAAATTGGGGGTATTGGGATTTTCTGATGTCATGGACGATATCTAGCAACATCAATCAAGTGAAATGAAGAAACAGAATAGATTTACCTGCACCGACAGTAGAGGCATGTGTAAGCCCGTCAAGTTGAGGACACCGTTGTAGGGTATCAAGTCCTTGAAAGAGCTTGTGCTTTCATCAGCCGCAAGTTGGTCCACGGTCAGCCCATCGGCGATGGCTTCCAACACCTCAACACCCTCCATATCATCATCATACTCCACCCTGAAAACCCCTTCTTCATCTTTTCCAAGCTTGCCTCCAAGCTGATAAAACTCCTCCAAAATTACCCTCAGCCCATCCTTGAGTTTTTCCACCTGCTCCTCGAATTCCCCACCCTTGTAAAACAACAACTTCTGGTTATAATAGAATGCCAAATATGGCAGGTCAAATGTGACCAATTGACATTCTTTTCTCCCTATAATCTTTCCAGGCTTGACATGGGTTTTGCTTCTGATTTTCACCTTCGAAATCTCTTCTTCCTTCCTCCCTGCTTCACCTGTCATATCCTTCACGTCACGACTGTTACTTTCTTTAGGAAAATAAAAACCTCACTAGAAAGAGAAAAAACTATGTTTTCAAAGATAGAAAGAGCTGTAGGTAGAAAAAGGAGATTAAACTGCGAAGATACTTATAGAAGATGAGACACACACTTTATGTAGTTGGGGAACTGCATTAATGGGACCGATGAGAGCAGTTGAGGTCCATTAATTTGCCTCAGTAGTGAGTCCCCTCTTCTTGTTTTGGAAGCATTAGTTGGGGTAAATATATGTTAGCCCTCTTTTGTGTTATGATTAAAATAAATGCAACATTAACAGCGCTACAAAATTTGCACCTGTATCACCTCCTTCAGCCTTCTAAATTGTAAATATGGATATATTCTTATTATATTCACCTTTTATTGGCACTCAACCACTCGTTAAATTGAAAAAAAAAATTGTAATAAATGGATAATTATTATGAAATAATAATAATAATAATAATAATAATAATAATAATACAAAGAATACAAGAATAATAGATGAGAATAAGGAGATTTGTATTACATTTTTCTTCTTTTTCATCATTATTACAAGTAGTATACTTCTATATATATATATATATATATATAGGGAGATTAGGCTCCTCATATTCTTATACATAAATAAGAAAGGGGTTACAAAGAGATGAAATGTGAAGTGTTAAGGAAGATGAAAAGTGAAAGGTTAATTATAATGAACATCCACTTAATAGCATTCATAACACTCTCCCTTGGATCTTCATTGTATAAATGATATGTCTCATTAAAAACTTTACTAGGAAAAACCCTATGGGACAAAAATCTAGTGAAGGAAAAAAGAGTGCATAATCCTATAATACACAGTATGTCACAACCTTAAAAAAAATGTAGTGTGGATTTACTTCCCCTCATGTAAGCATCACTTAGATTTTTGAAATAACGCAATTCAATGCTAAAAATTAACTTCTCAAATGTAGAGATAAGGAGTGCTTAATTGAATTCTCGATTATTCTTCGCATCGGGTGAGGGGTGTTACAATAGTGCATATTTTGCTCCTCCTTATTTGAACATCATTTTATAACTCAATATTGAGACATTCAAGATTATTTTGTTGAACAAGTTTTGTTGATGTGTATCACAATAGCAATAAAATTCAATTGCATTCTCATGTTTTAGATGTCGCCAACAACTTTATAAAGCATGATGTATTGTATCATTCACTATTACCAACATAATGAGTGCATTAGGCACATAAAGAAATGGTACTTCAAGACCATCATTTTATAACATTATTGTGTGACCATTTGTATTCCTATTCAATATCTCCAATCTACATGAAAAATTAGTCTGATTAATTTTTATTATATAAACACTATTGGATACTCAATAACAATTCTTTATAATATCATTGTGTAACAATTTGTCCTTATTAAACACTCAATCTTCACGTCGAGATAAATTTTCATTTTTAGATATACTTTCATTATAAAGTTTATCTATCTAATAATTATTTTTCTTGGAAATTCTTTAGGAACTCCAATGATATTTGATACATTAATATCAACAATAATGATAATAACCTATGTGTATAAATATATTAATTAATAAAAACTCCTAAATAAAATCATATTCACATTTAATAATTTTCTCATGGAATTCGAGTTTTATGCTTCAAGCTTGATGCAAATAATGATAATAACCTTTAGGGATTTTCGTTTTTGATAATATTATCAAATAATTTATATGAACTGAATAAAAATCCACTAGACGTAAATAAATAGCTTTATTTAATGTTTGCATCCACCACAAATTAATTATTTTTCATAACCAAAACCAATTGTAATAGCCCACCCAACGGAGATTATGTTAAGTTACTGTTTGGCATGTAAGTCAGTTAAGTCAATAGTAGAAATCGAGTAAGTTAGTGAAGTATTTTCTTTTGACTGGGTAGCGTATTTTGTGGGATTCACCATTTGGAGAACTCTAAGATTCGGCGAACTCCAAGGTTTGGCGGAGACTCTTCTGTTAAGCAATCTTCCAACCCCAAATGTTTTGAGCAAACTCGTTAGTTCGCAGCTCGGTAGATTTGTTTCCGTGTTTAGTATATATTGTGATGGCTAGGTTAGTAATGTTGAGGTTTAGTTGAGACCTACTTAGAACTAAACTAGGGTACTGTAGATGATTGGATTCTTAATTATTTTTTTCTTGAAATTTTAGAGCTATTGTGGAATCCTCTGACTTCCCACAAAGTTTTGTTCCTGGATGTCTATTCTATATAAAGATATCTTGCTAGCATGTTTTTACGTTTTTGCTTCTGCTTCTTCTTCTTCCTTGCATTTTCCATTAAACCTTTAAAAACTTCTAAGTTGGAATCGTTAACAAGGAGTTTCCAGTATCTAGCAGACGTCATTATTAGTTTCAGTTTACTGGTAATTTCTAGTAAACCCTTAGGTTATTATCGAATGAATTTATGTATTTAAAGTAACGCATGCATAGGTTTTAGAATTGTTTGTGAGGAAGGAAACTTCTGATTCTGGGTTGCATGCAACTGATTCATGCATACATGTTAAACTTTAGTAGTTTAATGATCTGATAGATATAATTGTCTCTCTTTTTAGCTCGAAAAGCTGACGAAGGTCCAAGCAACAAGGGCAAAGGACCTGATGAGTAGAATATTGTATTAGACTTTCTGGTGAGTTCTTTCTTACTTCCTTGTGTTATAAAATCCTTTTCCTATATAAATTAAGGTAAGTGTTCCCTCTCAATGATGTAGTGTGTGGTATCTGGTTATAGTGGTATTAAATCAAAGTTGTCAGCATGAATATGGTTAGTTCATGTTTCGAGATAAGATACCCTCTTTTCTACGCGAGTCAGTATCGTGATATGTGATAAAGGAGAAGAATATATGTTTTTTATGCCTCCGATAGGGCATGTGACATCCCAGAGTAGGGCCTAGGAGTTTAAAGTCTGGCAAGCTGGTGTTCACCAGTGGATTTAGCAAACTGTGATTGCCAGTGGATAGCGAGCAATGGTCGCCAATGGATAGCGAGCAATGATCGCCAGTAAGCCTGGAAAACTGGGGTAACTAGTGGGTCTGGCAAGTTGTTGTCATTATTTTGGGCAAAGAGTCAAAAGTAGGAGTAGTAACAGGGTAATTATACCAAAGTTATGAAGTCAACTTTTTTTTCTCTTCGTAAGACCATTCATGCACGTAACTTTTTCCTACTTCTACTGCAACTAGGGTATCCTAAGAACATTAAAACACTTAGAGCCTATAAATTAATCTCTTCTCATTAAGAAATTTCATATTCTTTTGAACGAGAAAATTCTTTCAAATTTCTCCATCGATTATCTTGTTGTCAAGTTTCTACCCAAAACTTAGCTCTTAGGATCTAAGGTAAAACTTTGTTTCTCTGTTGTGTTGGTGTTAGAAGTAATTAATAAAGGTTCGCAATAAAGGATACTAGGTTCGCCAAAAGACAAGCATGTTGGAACCTAGGTTTGATTGTGTTTATCAATGAGTTTTGATGTGCTTTTTCTGTTGGTAACTTGTATATGTTTGTGAAATTGCGAAACTAACAAAACCGTCTACAAGCAAAGACAATGGAAAAGCAAAGCTTGTCTAAAGGCTTTTAGTAAATTGGTGAGTGTTCAAGGATTGCCACTTGTATGTGTGAACCATAGTGATAATCAGGAGCTTAGGGTTTTAACCTAATTTATGAGAGTAAGTCTTTTCTAAACTCTATTTTGTGATTATATATGCGTTTTTATGAATAGTGTGATATACGAGCTCTATATTGTGAGCTTAATATGAACAGTGCTTTGCGAGCTGCTTATGACTTGCGAGCTCTATGTTTTAAGTATATGTTTTGACACTATAATCTTCTGAAACTGTTGGATATAATGGCATGCCATAAGATTGTGAGTACTCACATTTATGTTTTGTGTTCTGGGCGAGAGGCCTTGGGACAGGTTAGAGAGATAAGGGAATGTCGAGCTAAGCTCCATTCAATAGGAAATGTTGGTGTGTTTGGAGAGTGCTTAGCTTTATGCTACACTTATTGGATATGTTAATAATCTTTGAGTCACTCTGAGGTGTTATAAAGAGATCTACTTATCCAATAGTAAAGTACATATGAATAAGATTATGTTTTCTAAAACAATTATTTTTTCAGTATTAAACTAACTAACAGTAAGTAACTGCGAACTAGACTTCGCGTAAGTTTGGTGAACCCAATTCACAGTTCTGTGAATTTACCAAAACTTTTGTTTAACTTATGTTTTGTGCGTGTTATGTGGTTATACTTTCCTATATGCTCACTGAGTTCACAAGAGCTCACATACTCATTTCTAGACACTGCAGATAGTTAGATCGCACAGTGAGTAACAGCGAGGCGAGTGATCCAAGCAAAGCACAAATACTAAAAAGGTGAAACAAGTGAACTCTGGATTAAAGGCAATGAGGGATTCTTCTTGGGTTTAGAGTTATCTTTCTGTCAACCTCGCCAATTATCTAGGACTTAGTTAATTTTTATTATTTCTTATGTTTTCTTTATGTTCTTATTTGCGAATCGATAATACTTTATGACCACATCTAAATTTTAAGTATATGAACATAGTTCAGGATTGTTTATTGTTTTCTTAATTTACAAATTCATTTTTAAGCAATTAATTTCCAAAATAGTGTTCATCATGGGAAATAACCTAAAATATTCTAATCTAACAAACTTATATAGAGTTCGCCAAATTTTCTGCGAAATGACAGGGTTGTTGAACTATGCTAAGTGCGAACCCTAACGATTGGCAAACTACTAACTGTGAACCCTTAATGAGTTTTGGTATATTGTATAAGAAGAACCCAGCAAACCGTGTTCGCAGTATCTAAGCACCTAATAGGTGGTTCGTGAGATTACCCTATTTAAAGAGTCTTACTTTATGAAGACTTAGAATGTGCAAGCTAAGTAAGGGTGCGAACCTGAATGTCAGATAGCTGAACAACTATATATTGTTTTTCGAACTTAGGCTTCACCTGTTCTTAATTCCTTTCTTCAAATATTTACGACTACAAGAAAAAGGGTAAGTTAAGTCCTTACATACGAAGTAGGTTCGCATGTTATTATCACTGCATATCATAAAGCAAGCGAAGTGAGTTCGCGAGCTTGTGCTTTCTCAAACCTATACATGTTTTATTTTAACTTGTAGTATGTTGGAGGTTAGGTTGGGCGTAAATGGAGAGTCACTTAGGTGGCTAATGTGGCGTTCCATAGCTCGGGTTCAGTGACCGGACTAGGTATGATGATACGAACTCGATGTGTTGAAGTCGAGTCGTAGAATATGCCCGATCGTAAATTGGAGTAAGTTGGGATTTCGGAATAACAATGGGTTATGAAGGAATAGGCTTAAGCTCAAACGGTTAGTGATGAACAAGAAATTACGGATAGTTTTAGGGAATATTTAAACTAAGGTTCAAGCCGAACTAATACAATGAAATGTATTAACCCGAGTCTTAAGAAAACACTTAGGTTGGATAAGGGTTCGATGGAAGGCTACGGTAAGTTAATGGAACCTCGACCCGCTATCAACAAATGATAGGAACATCGGTATAATGAACGCCACACTTTGGGGTTACAAAGTGATAAGTTAGATACAAAGACGAGGATGACGCCACAAGTGTCTGCTTGATAAGTCAACAAGTCTTTGGAGAGAGTTGAGAGTTGAAAACAAACTCACAAATTAATAAAATTATAATATTATTCATTGGCCCCCAAAATGATAGTTACATGGCCTATTTACAGGCTATTGCATGGTTAGCCGAATGGACCCTTTTGTGACATTAAATGGGACGTTTCTTAGCCCTTAAGTTGAAGGAAATTTCTAAGCTACTTCTTAAAAACACTCTAGACCAATCTAGGCTTAAGAATATGAATAGATAGCTTCTAGAATGAAAGAAATTCGGCTGATCTTGGCTATAGGTGTCTTCATTTGGTTTTGGCCTTTAACTTGGCATTGATGGCGTCTTGGAAAGATCAATGGCCAGCCTTGATTAGGCATGCACCTTGGCCGAAATAGGGGCAACTTTTAGGCTTCAAAAGTGCCAAAATTATTGAAAGAACTTAGTCCTTTGCACTCCACGATTTGCCTCCTTAGAAACACGCACATCAGCCCTCTTTTAATGCTCTCAAAATGCTTCAGCCGAACTTTAATGCTTGGTCTTTTATGTTCACGAAAAAGAACTCCAACATGCCTTTAACGGGTGTTCACACATGAAGCAACCAGCAGCTTATTAACTCCATGCGGCTTTTCATGAAAAAGGTGCCTTGGAGAGCCTAAACGTCACCCCCGTGTCCAGCATGCCCTTAAATGCCGTCCAAGCTTGTCCCCATCCTTTAATTCAGCCAGCAACAATTAAATGTGGTTGTTGTTCCAACACCAACATTCATTTAAATGGATGTACACGCATGGGAAAGCAAAGAAGAGCTTTGTCCCTTTGTATTCCCGAAAAGGCTCCAGCATAGTATTAAATTCGGCCAAAAATGTAGCACATTAATGGTGCTTTTGCTGAACACGAGAAGAGGCTTTGGAAGCTAAGCAATCAGCTCATTTAATCCGTCCCATGCTTTCCCCTTAATGGTTGCTGCAAGTCACGAAAAAAAAACATGCTTTAGAGTCTCAATTAATTAAATGCAAAAAGTAGCGGCACATACATTAAATTCGGCTAGCAAAATAAATTTGAGACATAATAAATATACTAAGACACATTAAACTTGCGTAATTAAACTAGACATAATAAATTCATGTCTAAATTTAAGACACAATTAAAACACACATTAATTAAAACACATATTTAATACTTACTAATTAATTTGTCCAAATTTATTTAATTAATTGACTTGAGCTGAACTAACTAACTAAACTAATTTTATTTATTTGATATTAGAACATATTCAGCTCATTGAGCTAGTTGGATGCCGAAGGGAGATGAGATAAGCCATCACGAACTAAGTCAGCTTGTAGGAAGGTGCGAATCAAATTAGCTGAGCTGGGTATTTTGTGTTCGACAACTTCATCTTCCCATACTCGGCCAACGTAACTTGCTACAGCTTCTTGGAACTTCTTAGCACGGGCGCGAGTGATGGGACCTGAGGGTAGCTCCAAAGGTTCGGCTCCAAGCTTGTTGGGCGAGCTCACATCATCCCCCCCTCTTCAAGGCTATTCGTCCCCGAATCGGCACCTACATCAAAAGGAGAGAGATCAGCAACATTAAAGCTTGCACTAACTCTGTACTCACCTGGTAGATCAATCTTATAAACATTATCGTTGATTCATTCCAACACTTGAAATGGTCCATCCCCCATTGGTTGAAGTTTGGATTTTCGTTGCTCGGGAAATCGTTCTTTACGCATGTGGATCCAAACCCAATCTCCGGGCTCGAATATGACTCGTTTGCGCCCTTTGTTGGCGCCCCAAACATATTGTTTAGTTCTCCTCTCGATGTTATCTTTTACGTTCTTATGTAATTGCTTAACAAGCTCGGCCTTCTTTTTACCATCTATATTCACTAATTCGTTAGAAGGCATGGGTACCAAATCAAGAGGAGTAATCGGATTGAAACCATATACTACCTCAAAGGGAGAATACTTTGTAGACGAATGAACTGACCGGTTATATGCAAATTCCACATGAGGCAAGCACTCCTCCCACATTTTTAGATTTTTGCGCAAGATAGCCCGAAGCAAAGTGGATAAGACACGATTAACTACTTCAGTTTGGCCATCTGTTTGGGGGTGGCATGTCGTTGAAAATAGCAGCTTAGTGCCTAACTTCCCCCACAAAGTCCTCCAAAAGTGACTTAAAAACTTCGTATCTCGATCGGAAACTATCGTCCGGGGAATCCCATGCAACCTGACAACTTCTTTGAAAAACAAATTAGCAACATTAGTAGCATCGTCAATCTTATTACAAGGAATAAAATGAGCCATCTTAGAAAAACGATCTATGACAACAAAAATAGAGTCTTTCCCTCGTTTGGTTCTAGGAAGTCCTAGAACAAAATCCATTGGTATGTCCACCCATGGCGCGTCGGGAATGGGTAATGGAGTATACAGCCCATGCGGCTTAATCCGTGACTTTGCTTGCTTGTATGTAATGCACCGATCACATTTTCTAATGACATCGCGTTTCATTTTAGGCCAAAAGAAACGCTCGTGCAACATTGCTAGGGTTTTGGCAACTCCAAAGTGGCCCATAAGCCCGCCACTATGTGCTTCCTCAACAAGCACATCTCGTACAGATCCTTGAGGCACGCAAAGTTTGCCTTCCCAAAATAGATATCCTTCGTGCCTGAAATACTTCTCATGTGCGCCATGTAAACATTTCTCGTAGACTTCTCCAAAATCAAGGTCAGATTTATATTGTTCCTTTGTAAACTCAAAACCAAACAACTTGGAATCCAATAAGTTAACAAGTGCGTACCTACGTGACAAGGCATCGGCTACAACATTTTCATTACCTTTCTTGTACTTGATCACGTACGGAAACGACTCCAAGAATTCCACCCACTTAGCATGGCGTTTGTTGAGCTTTGTTTGACCTTTGAGATGCTTGAGAGCCTCGTGATTCGAATGAATAACAAATTCTTTCGGCCATAGATAATGATGCCACGTTTCTAAGGCTCGAATTAATGCGTACAGCTCTTTGTCGTATGTTGGGTAGTTCAACGTCGCCCCGTTGAGTTTCTCGCTAAAATATGCGATAGGTCTCCCATCTTGCATTAACACGGCACCGATACCAAGACCTGAAGCATCACACTCGATCTCGAAAGTTTTGTTAAAGTCGGGCAATGATAACAATGGAGCATTAGTTAAACATTCCTTAATCTTATTAAAAGCATCCTCTTGTTCATCAGTCCACACAAAAGGAGAATTTTTCTTGATTATACCTATCAATGGCGCGGCTAAGGAGCTAAAATTAGGTACAAACCTACGATAGAAACTCGCTAACCCGTGAAAACTTCTCACTTGACTGATGCTAGTTGGTCGTGGCCACTTGTTTATCGCTTTAACCTTTTCTTGGTCGACTTCTAAGCCTTGAGCGCTCACAACAAAGCCTAGAAAAACAACTTCATTAGTGCAAAAGGAACATTTTTTTAGATTGGCATACAATACCTCGTTCCGCAATACTTCAAGTACGGCTCGTAGATGCTGAACATGATCTTCCAAGCTTTTGTTATACACCAAAATATCGTCAAAATATACCACACAAAATTTTCCAATAAATGAACGTAAAACGTGATTCATTAAACACATGAATATACTAGGGGCGTTGGTAAGCCCGAATGGCATTACCATCCATTCATACAAACCATACTTAGTTTTGAATGCCGTTTTCCATTCATCTCCCTCCCATATTTAAATCTGATGGTACCCACTCTTTAAATCGATCTTTGAGAAGAGTTGGGCTCTGCTAAGTTCATCGAGCAAGTCATCTAAACGGGGAATGGGATGGCGATATTTGTTGGTGATTTTGTTGATGGTACGGCAGTCGACGCACATACGCCATGATCTATCTTTCTTCAGAACCAGCAACACAAGAACTGCACATGGGCTTAAGCTTTCACGAATATAGCCTTTATTCATCAATTCAGCTACTTGTCTTTTTAACTCCTTCGTCTCTTTGGGATTACTTCGATAGGTCGGTCTATTGGGTATGGCAGCACCGGGAATAAAATCAATTTGGTGTTCGATGCCTCGAATAGGAGGCAATCCGTTCGGCACCTCTTCGGGAAATACATCACTGAATTCCTGCAACAAGGAAACAATAGGAGAAGGCAAAGAAACGTCAAGTTCGTTAGTTTCCAATAGGCATTCTTTGTACATGAGTACAAGAACGGGTTGTCTTGCCAACAGCATCTTTCGAATCTCTTTTTTTTTCGCAAATACACTCATTTTTTTTATTTTCATTCTCTCTTTCTTTTCCTTTGTTCTCTTGTGTTTTTACCTCATTTTCCTCACTTTTCCCTCTCTTTTTTCTTTTCATTCTTTTTATTTTGCTCTTTTTCTTTTTCTTTTTCAATCGATTGTTTCATCTTGAGTTGATCTTCATACACTTGCTTGGGCATGAGTAGGGCAAGTGTGATATTCTTTCCAAGGTGTTTGAAAGAGTACCGGTTCGTGTAGCCATCATGGACTACTCGCCTATCAATTTTCCAAGGACGTCTGAGCAGCAAATGGCCCCCGTGCATCGGCACAACATCACAAATGACTTCATCTTGATACTTGCCTATGGAAAATGGCACATTGGCTTGCTTTGTTACCTTAAGCTCACCTCCGTCGTTTAACCATTGTAGCTTATAGGGATTTGGGTGCTTTGTGGTGGCTAAACCAAGCTTTTCAACTAGCATAGAGCTTGCGACGTTGGTGCAGCTTCCTCCGTCGATAATGAGACTACATACATTGCCTTGAACATGGCAACGGGTGTGGAATATGTTTTCCCATTGTTGCTCCTCCTCGACTCCTTGGATTTGTAGACTTCATTTGACAACGAGGAGTTCTCCTTCGACGGGAAGTTCAAGCTCTTCTTCGTCCTCCGGGGAATCTTCAGGATCTTCCTCTTGCTCGTCCTCAGATTCGATTTCACCATTGGACCGCACTACCATCACTCGTCGGTTTGGACATTGGCTAGCAATGTGGCCCCTTCCTTGACATTTAAAACATTTGATATCTCGAGATCGGTTTGAAATAGACTCACATTTGCTTTTGCTAGTCTCGCCACTTGGTGGATTAGGCTTAGCAGTGACGGGTGGCTCCTTCGGTCGAAAAGGGGTTTTACTAGTACCTTGATTCCATTTGTTGGTAGAAGCCGTCGGATAAGTCTGTGTAGTTCCTTTTTGCTTTAGTTGTTTCTCAACCTTGATTGCCATATGCACCAAATCAGTGACTTCAACATAGTGCTGAAGCTCAACAATGTTGGCGATGTCTCGGTTGAGGCCGGCTAAGAATCTCGCCATTGTTGCTTCACGTTCTTCCTCCATATTGGCTCTAATCATTGCAATCTCCATGTCCTTATAATAGTCTTCGACACTTCGATTGCCTTGAGATAGGTTTTGTAGCCATTGGTACAATTCCCGATGGTAATAAGAGGGCACAAATTGTTTTCGCATAACAGCCTTCATTTCGGCCCAAGTCGAGACAGGCCACTCTCCGTTCCTTCTCTGGCTGGTCACCTATTGGTCCCACCATACGATAGCATAATCTGAAAACTCGATGGCGGTGAGCTTGACCATCTTATTCAACGAGTAGTTATGGCACTCGAAGACAAGTTCCATCTTTTTTTCCTACTCCAAGTAGGCTTTGGGATCGTTTTTACCTTGGAATGGAGGAATAGTCATCTTGATATTTTTGAGATTATCATCAGGCCGATCTCTGTCTCGTTCGCCTCGATCTCTTCGGCCTTGTTCCCGTACACTTTGAACAGATGCATGTTCACTTTCATGGTCGCTTGGATCGTATAGGTCTTCTTGAACTGGCCTAGGTTGTTCTCGGTCTTGCCTTTGGTTTTGTGGAGTTCTTAGGCGCTGGAACTCCTCGCCGAGTTGATCCAATTGGTCTTGTATGGGCTCAATTTTTTCTCGTAGCATTCGTTGGAATTCTCGTATCATGGCTTGTTGGCCTAGATCGGGAACTCCCCCACCTTGAACAACGTTGCGAACGGGACGCAACCCTTCTCGATCCATTTTTCGTCTATCAGGACTTTCAGACATGAAAAGAAATTTTGTTTAAACTCACTTTACAAATCTCACAAATCACTCGCAAAGAAAAATCACTCAATTTCGACTTTTATTTCTCTCGAATAATCTCACCAATCTCTTGCCTTTTTTTTTCCACTCGGTCTTCACCTCTCAAAGTTCTTCGCAAACTAAGTAGACAAATCAGCACCACTTTAGGGGTCGGCTTACAAAGTTGATGTGGCTGGGTAAGAGACTTATTGTCGGGACCAAGGTAGGCTGTCAAAAATGGTAATTGGTTGAGTGTGGCGGTAATAATGAAAAGGGTCGGGCAAATGAAATGAAAGAAGATCGAACACTAAATGCGTTTTTTTTTATAATTTCATATATATATTCTCTTTTTTTTATATATAATTTTTTTTATATATCATTTTTTTAAAGACTTTTCTGTTTTTTAAATACTAATCCCGGGAATTCCAAGAACGTCGATGCTTACTCGAATTTAACTAGCTCTGATACCAACTTGATACGAACTCGATGCGTTGAAGTCGAGTCGTAGAATATGCCCGATCGTAAATTGGAGTAAGTTGGGATTTCGGAATAACAATGGGTTATGAAGGAATAGGCTTAAGCTCAAATGGTTGGTGATGAACAAGAAATTACGGATAGTTTTAGGGAATATTTAAACTAAGGTTCAAGTCAAACTAATACAATGAAATGTATTAACCCGAGTCTTAAGAAAGCACTTAGGTTGGATAAGGGTTCGATGGAAGGCTACGGTAAGTTAATGGAACATCGACCCGCTATCAACAAATGATAGGAACCTCGGTATAATGAACGCCACACTTTGGGGTTACAAAGTGATAAGTTCGATACAAAGACGAGGATGACGCCACAAGTGTCTGCTTGATAAGTCAACAAGTCTTTGGAGAGACTTGAGAGTTGAAAACAAACTCACAAATTAGTAAAATTATAATATTGTTCATTGGCCCCCAAAATGATAGTTACATGGCCTATTTATAGGCTATAGCATGGTCAGCCGAATGGACCCCTTTGTGACATTAAATGGGACATTTCTTAGCCCTTAAGTTGAAGGAAATTTCTAAGCTACTTCTTAAAACATTCTAGACCAATCTAGGCTTAAGAATATGAATAGATAGCTTCTAGAATGAAAGAAATTCGGCTGATCTTGGCTATAGGTGTCTTCATTCGGTTTTGGCCTTTAACTTGGCATTGATGGCGTCTTGGAAAGATCAATGGCCAGCCTTGATTAGGCATGCACCTTGGCCGAAATAGGGGCAGCTTTTAGGCTTCAAAAGTGCCGAAATTAATGAAAGAACTTAGTCCTTTGCACTCCACGATTTGCCTCCTTGGAAACACGCACATCAGCCCTCTTTTAATGCTCTCAAAATGCTTCAGCCGAACTTTAATGCTTGGTCTTTTATGTTCACGAAAAAGAACTCCAACACGCCTTTAATGGGTGTTCACGCATGAAGCAACCAGCAGCTTATTAACTCCATGCCGCTTTTCATGAAAAAGGTGCCTTTGAGAGCCTAAACGTCACCCCCGTGTCCAGCATGCCCTTAAATGCCGTTCAAGCTTGTCCCCATCCTTTAATTCGGCCAGCAACAATTAAATGTGGTTGTTGTTCCAACACCAACATTCATTTAAATGGATGTACACGCATGGGAAAGCAAAGAAGAGCTTTGTCCCTTTGTATTCCCGAAAAGGCTCCAGCATAGTATTAAATCCGGCCAAAAATGCAGCACATTAATGGTGCTTTTGCTGAACACGAGAAGAGGCTTTGGAAGTTGAGCAATCAGCTCATTTAATCCGTCCCATGCTTGCCCCTTAATGGTTGCTGCAAGTCACGAAAAAAAAACATGTTTTAGAGTCTCAATTAATTCATCTGAAAAGTAGCAGCACATACATTAAATTCGGCTAGCAAAATAAATTTGAGACATAATAAATAGACTAAGACACATTAAACTTGTGTAATTAAACTAGACAGAATAAATTCATGTCTAAATTTAAGACATAATTAAAACACACATTAATTAAAACGCATATTTAATACTTACTAATTAATTTGTCCAAATTTATTTAATTAATTGACTTGAGCTGAACTAACTAACTAAACTAATTATATTTATTTTATATTAGAACATATTCAGCTCATTGAGCTAGTTGGGTGCCGAAGGGAGATGAGATAAGCCATCACGAACTAAGTCAGCTTGTAGGAAGGTGCGAATCAAATTAGCTGAGCTGGGTATTTTGTGTTCGGCAACTTCATCTTCCCATACTCGGCCAACGTAACTTGCTACAGCTTCTTGGAACTTCTTAGCACGGGCGCGAGTGATGGGACCTAAGGGCAGCTCCAAAGGTTTGGCTCCAAGCTTGTTGGGCGAGCTCACATCATATGGGGTGCTACAGGGTAGCTATATTGTAAACCGGATTGGTAGATCACGAGAAAACATGTTCAGCTAAACAGAACTGATATGAGAAGTTAATGGGTGGAGTATATGCATATGAATATGACTGATTGATATGATTCTGACTCTGAATTCTGGGTCTGAGACTGGCATGAGTATAAGTCATGTGTAAACATGCATATTGTATTAAGTTATGGTTAAAAGGGCGGATAGTGTTCGCCCATGAGTCGTGTTAAGTTGACAAATCGAGTCCGTCTAAGAATTGTGAACACCATTGGGCGTATTATGATTAGTACATCTGAACGTCTCTAATAGGTTGAGTATCATTATGAGTATTAATGCTGGTCTACTAGTGGTATTCCTGTATATTGTTTGTGTTTTCTTTATGTATGGGACTCACTAAGTTCGTTTGAACCTTACTATGTTATCCTTTCCATCTCATACGTGTTGATAGAAGAAAGAAATTCTATAGAAAGATACTATTCCAAAGTTACTGTTGATAGTGAGCCACTTGTCTATTTCTGTATCATGCATGAACGTTTGGAAGCATGGCGTGTAGTTCTATTTTGTAACCAACTTTTGTAATAATTTACAACTTTTTTCCAAAACACTATTTTGTGAGAACTTTTACAAACTCTAGAAATATATGTTTAATCCAGTGAATTATGGTTTATGAGATTATCTTTTAGACGTATACGCTAAATTGTTTTGAATGTTGTTTAACTGCCAGTGATACACTTGAAACTTTTGTATGGGAAATAATCATCTTGCGTTTTATATAATCCTGGCAACTTTCATAAGGCTTTCGCCAAATTTTTGTCTAAATATGTTTTACTTGACGTATTATTGATTTGATTGTTTTGTTATTGTTATACTAGAGTGTATGCCAAATTCGGGGTATACGTTAAGACCACAGAGCTTTTAAAATTTTCAAGTGTTTTTTTTGTTAAATTCATATGGTTTTAAGTTGTGACACACCATACTCGGATCCAGTGATCGGGTTGGGTGCGGGTGTTACACCAAGTACCTTGCGAACATATGTATTACAAGTCAATTCTAAATCTTATGACTTGTATTTTCTTTTCTTTTGCTATTATGCTAACATATACTCCCCTTGGCTTTACACCTTCCGGGTGTTTAGACTTCAAGTTTGAGATACATTTCATAAGTTATAATAGAAGTATCTCTTTATTTTGATGAGTTATTCCCATATTAATTCTTTCAAATATATTTTCATTCAAGTTTTCACTTTTTCGTTGTTGACATGCATGAGTCACCAAATAAAATAAAATTTTTAAAAATGACTATACATATTTAAGCAAAAATATTCAAGTGGTTGATTATTCAATCTTAGATCATAAACAAGCATACAATGGAATATATAAAATATAAATTCATACTTAAATACGGAAAAAAAAAAGTGAAATGAGTGTCATTTTTAACTTTTTTTTCATTAAGAATATTAAAAATCTCAAAATTTTTCAAGCACGCATAGAAAATAACATACCTTGGGATTGTTGCTTCAACAAGGAAGTTGTACATCTAGATTACTTGTTCTTCAACGAAATATTGAATACTATCGAGTAAGATCGTGCTAATAACGTATTATGAAATAATAATAATAATAATACAAAGAACACAAGAATAAATGATGAGAATGAGGGGGATTTATATTGCATTTCTCTTCTTTTCCATCATTATTACAAGTAGTATATTCCTATATATATAGGGATATTAGAATCCTCATTTTCTAATACATAAATAGGAAAGGGGTTATAAGGAGATGAAAGATAAAGTGTTAAGGAAGATGAAAGGTGAAAATTCAGTTAACAGCATTCATAACAATATTTAGTTATTCTTTTAAGTATAAATAATTCTTTTAAGTCGTGTTTATAGACACCTTTTATGCCCACTTTTAAAATAATAGAGGAAAACCATATAGTAATATGAGAGCTCGTCTAACTTTCAAATCTTAAAAGATTACCACTAACATTTATTTAATATGACACGTATTCATGGATTTGCAAAACTAATTTGCCCTTATTCAACCTCCATTGATTAAGAGTTAGCATCGATAGTAACAGCTTGCAAAGCATTGATGATTAATAAATTTGCAACTATAAATGTTGCTACTGACTCTAGTTTACCTTCCCATTATAATTGAATCAAATAATTTAAGCTTGCTTAGACTTTTTATAACGCCCTTTTTGACGGCAACTCCTACCTAACAATGCCTATGAAACTGATGTATGAACTACACTTTTTTATAACACACTCGTAGTTCATCTCATCATAGGAAAACAAAGAAAAACATATAACGTTTATATAAATTATAATTCATATCTATAATATACATAAAAAAAAAAAAAGAGTTTGGAAAATTTTTTAAATTGATGAAAATTTCTTTTATTATTCATTATATATTTTATATAATAGAGTTTTAAATTTAGCCTATATTATTGTAATATTAATTAATTTATTAATAATAGCTAAACCATATAAATTAATATTATAAATATTAAAATATTATAGTAATCATTGTAATCTTATTGAAAAAGAATTTTATTTTTTTAAATGATTTCCATGAATATTTTATAATTGTATTTTCTAATGTGAAAACTTCATTTTACAGTGGTATATTCTTATTAGTTTTATTAATTTTACTTTATGTCATTTTTAATTAATATTATAATAATAATTTTATAGAGAGCTTTTAACTTATAATAATAAATTCTTACTATTGTTTCTTATTATTATTTTTATATTTATTATCATAATTTTATAATTATTTAGGGTTACACATAAAACTAATGAAAAATTATAGCCTCCATCACTTAGGATTTGTGTACTAAAAGGAAAAAGGTCAATAGAAATTAATTTATTATTGCGATTTTCTTCATCAAATCCGACGAACGACTCCAGTTCAACATCATATAATTCTCTATAGGTTTTGATTTGCATAATACGAAGATCTTGAATTTTTACATTTGATTCAATTTAAATTTGAATTTTATTTAATAAATTTTCTATACGATTTTAAATTAGAAAATATATTTAAAAAGGTAAAAATTTAAAAATAAGTTAAATATCAAAACTAAAAAAATTAATGTTTTCATTTTAAGTTTAAATATTAATATTTAATTTGATAATTTTAATATATTAAAATCGTAATTGATTTTATGATGTACAATTATAAAGATAGAGTTGTTTCAACTTTATTCAAACTCAAAGTGTTTAGGTTGGATGTATTTCACATATTAATATTTGATTTTCATTTATTTTTTATAGAATATTGGGGGTGGGGGATAGGGGTCATTGTAACGACTCAAATTTTAGTGATGTTGGAAAATATGATTCTAGAACTTAATTTTCGTAAATCGAGTACATAAATATAAAATAAAAACATTTATGGAGTTAATATAGAAATGTATTGGAGCTCGGTTAAGTAATTTAGCTGAAAAAGTAGTTAATTAAGACTCAGGGACTAAACTATAAAAGTTCAATCGCTATAAAGTTTTAGTTAGGAAAAGGCTTGGGGACTTAGATAGCAATTATCCAAGGGACTAAAATGGTTAATAAACCAATTTGGAATAAAACATAGTGGATGATGATGGTAATTATCATTAAGATTATTAACTAATGGTAATTAAAGTAAATTAAATTATGAATAAACTAATTAACTAAGATTAAGTATAACCTAACCTAAGTATAAAAGAAAAATTAGTAGATGAAAAACCATCATTTTCATCCTCCATCAGCATCCACCATTAAAACAAAGAAAAAGAAAACCTTCAAGCTTATTTGAACATTCGACCACTATTACAAGTAAGCCTCTTAGCCATTTTTCTTTAATTTTTATGGACTTATGATCATGGAAGCTTGATTTAGCTATCCCATGTATCAATTTGTTCAATTTTTGAATTTTTAGCAAGTTACAGTTGTTGAGAAATTAATGAATTAGACCTGAAATTGATAGATATTAAGCTTAGATTATGAAAATGACTAAATTGTAAAGCTTAATAAGCTTAATTGTTAACTTTGTAACATTAGGGAACAAATTATGCTAGGAATAGAAAGTATAAGGTCCCTACTGAGTGATTGTGAAATTGGATTTTGATCCGATGCTGAATATCAAAAGATATGCTTAAGTATAGGTACTAAATTGAATAAAATGAAAAATATTCTTGACTTTGTATTTAAATGTGAAGTGGATGAAAATTGATATTGTTTATCTATTGTATTATCGTACGTAGCTAAAGAAGATGCTAGGTCATCGAGAGGGAAAGAAAAAGCGAGATTCGTTGAAGAGTGACGTGAGATTTCGGTTTGTACTTTTATGATTTGAGATCAATTTATTTGTTTGCATATTCATGTAAATTGCATGATTGAATATCGAGGTGAGTATATAATGGTCGTATGAATTGATTCGTTGTGATTGATATTAAACATCGAGATAGTGGACTAAATTGAATAAAATAGAAAGTAACATATTTAATTGATACATGATATGTGATATGAAAATGGTTTCAACTGTGCTATGTGGTATATTGGTTTTATATATGTGAGCTGATAATGAATGAATTGATAATGATAATATGAAAATTGACTATATAACGTAATTGGAACATTGATTACCCTATTAGATATTCAAACAGGGTCGAATATAGTTGGCATGCCATAGGATCAAATAGTGTACGAGTTTATGCATATTGTGTGCTAAGATGCAGTCTATGTGCTAGGATACACTTCATGTGCCAGGATGCGCTTTGTGCGCCAGGATGCACTTCGTGTGTCAGGATTCACTTTGTATGCCAGTATGCGCTTTGTGCGCCAATATGCACTATGTGTACCAGTTTTCCCTTACTTCGGTTTATTCGATGATGCACTTCAGTGCCAAATTGGTGTGTTCGTTGGACGATCTGTGTATTCGTTCGAGTTCAAATCAAGTTAATAGGGATTATAAAATGTAAGCATGACAAATGATATTGAACTGAAATAATTTGATGATATGGAATTTTATGTGCATATATGTAATTCATGATAAATAAAGCTTATAAAATATTATGTGAACCGGTTAGAAATGAGACTTGGAGGTTGAATTGAATATGATTAAGTCAATAGACTCTAGAAAGAGAATTGAATTGTAAGTTGAATGATTAAATGACATTGGTTGAACATGGTAATTGGATAGCTTATGGTCAAAAGTATATATGTTTGGAACTTAAATGGTATTGAATGTTTCAAATGGTCCATAGATTAGTATTTAATAAAATGGTATGATTTGGTGAATTAGATTGTGAATATTAAATGAATTGATATACAATTTACCATATATATACATATATATATATGATAATGAAATTTCTTGGCATGATAGGATGTAAATTGGTTAGACATTGAGCTTGAATTTATTGTGATCAATTGCTAATACTAATGTTGTATTGTCTTGAATCATGAAAGTACCACTGAGTTTTATCACTCAACATACGATTTGTTTATTCTATGTGCTAGTATAGGTGAGTCTCGAGGTTACGAGAAGTGATTCCAACATCCAAAAAGTGATCATTGACTCAACAATGTTTGTATAGTCCCTTTTTGATTAATATATGGCATGTACCTAAGTTAAGTTAGTTTTTGCATAATGTGTGATCAAGTTCGCATTAGAAGCTAAAAATGATAAATTGGTAATGGTATAACGGTTGGTTTGTACAATTGAGTTTGGCACATAGTTGAAATGCATAAGATGTTGTAATACTTATGACTTATATGTGTATGTATATGTCAACTTGTTTTATAAATGAGTTTGGCACCTTGATGTCAGCATCCAGATCATAATTTTTGACTCAGCCAAGTTTGTATAGCTCTTTTCATTTTTTTCAAATGATGTGTGCCTAGGATTATCTAGTTTCAAGTTGAAAATTGACACTTTTGAGTAATGATGTAGTGAATGAATGAAATGATTAATGGTTATGTATGGAAATGGTGTTAATGGTTTGGTAATTGTGTATTGAACATGTTGAATATATATGTTGAATGGTTAATCGGGGTCTTTAAGGCAACCATTGTTGCCAAATGTTAGCTTGAAAATGTATGGAAATGTATGTTTAGTGGTCTGCCGAGGAAGTCGCGACTTCACCCCTTGAATATCGTGACATCATCCCTCATCGTCGTGACATCCCCTATTTGATGTCACGATGTTGACTTTGTAATGTTTTGAAAATTTTACAATTTGGTCCTCAGGTCGGGAAGTTTGCTCACTATCTTCAAGGTTGAAACACCAAGTCATGAAAGTCGCGACACCCACCTGAGATGTTTTGAAAACTTATCAATTTAGTCCTTATTTGACCCTAGGATGGTATTGAGCTTTTATAAGCTTGTATATGATCCAGAAATGATTATATATCGTATTAAACACATGTAATACTCATATCTAAATGTATAAAGATTGAACTGGTGTAAAATTAATCGTAGTTGCTTCGACAACAAATCTGACATCTTGTAGCTCAGACCCATCGATCAGGTCGTGTATGGGGTGTTACACATTTAAACATTCTAATTACATATTGTTTCTTATAATACAAATATATTTACCACATAAAATGTTAGAAATAATTTTCAATACTAAATTTTTATAAATGAATTTAATAAATATATGTTAAATTTTTAAAAATGAAATTAATATATATTGATATCACGTGCAATGCACGTGGCCGCTGAAAACCAATATATATAAAAGCACAAGTTTTGAAAATTTTTTGAATTAATGAGATTACCTTTTATTTTCCATCACATTATTAAATTCATATTAAAAATTAATTATAATATTTAATTTAGAATTATTAGTTAAAAAAGTTGAAATAAAAATAAAAGTTGTGATAATTATACATTTAAAAATAATTGTAATTTAATAGAAGTTGTGATAATTACACATTTAAAAATAATTATAATATAAATTATAATTATTAATTAAAAGATTATGCTAATTTTAAAATATAGTTATTACGTGAATAAAACTCTAAGCATAAAATATAGGTAAAAGGAGGTTGTGATAATTATAAGTATAATTAATCATTATTAGTTAAAAATTTTGACACAAACAAAAGTTGTGCTAATGTAAAATAGAGTTATTATTTAAATAAAATTTTAAGCATTATAATTATTACTTAATTAATATTAGAGTTAACTATGTTAATTAATTATTATTTTGAATAATGTTTCTTTTCATCAATTACCTAAAGTAAAACTATATTGTATATTGAATATGTTAAAAATTTTAATTATTATTTTAAAAAATTCTATTATAATATTTGAATTGATAAGATAAAATATTTTAATTATATTCAACAATTCAAATAAGAAATATTATTTTACACTAATTATTGCAATTAAAAGTACAATTTTTAAAAAAACTAATTAAATATTAAACGCATAAAATCGCATGCAATGTATGTAATATTAGAAGTTAGTATATATAAAAGCACGAGTTTAGAAAAACTTTTAGATTGACGAGATTACTCTTTATTTTCCATCATATTACTAAATTAACTTCAAAAATAAAAGTTGAAGTAAAATAGAAGTTGTGATAATTATACATTTAAAAATATTTATAATTTAATAGAAATTGTGATAATTACACATTTAAAAATAATTATAATTTATATTTATTAGTTAAAAAATTATGCTAATTTAAAAATAGAGTTATTACTTGAATAGAGTTCTAAGCATAAAATATAGAAAAAAAAGTTGAGAATTATAATTAAATTATTAGTTAAAAACTTTTATATTGTAAAAAGAAGTTGAGCTAATTTTATTTTTAAATTGTGTTAATTTTATTGATGTAAAATAGAGTTATTATTTGAATAAAATTTTAAGCATTTTAATTATCACTTAATTAATATTAGAATTAATTATTGTTTCGAATAATGCTACCTTATACTGATTACATAAAGTAAAACTATATTATATGTTAAATATTTAAAAATACTTTAATTGTGATTTAAAAATTTTCTATTATAACATTTGAATTGATAAGTTAATATATTTGAATTATATTTAATAATTCAAGTAAAAAAATACTATTTTACGTTAATTACTGTAATTAAAAATATAATTTAAACAAAAAATTAAATATTAAATGTGGAATTAAAGATACCTTTTGATTAATTGTAAGGAAGGGGATCTAGATAGGCATGTTGTTGTTGGATAATTTGAGTAGAGACGATGGAACCAGAGACTTATATGGAAATAACAGTAGACTTCGAGGCGCAGGTGACGCTTTCCAAAGAGAATTATTTGCCCCCACTCAATGTTGCTAAAGGGTTAAGACAAAAGTCCTCCCGAGATACAACGAAGTTTTGAATTTCCTTTAATTAGCAAAATCGAGGAATTCCCTAACTCTTATTCTAATTTCTGAAATTGAATTGATTGTAATGTAATTTGTGAGCACCATAGTCCCTCTATTTATATGCACTCAATGAATACTATTTTGAAGAGCCACAACCCTTCATTTTAGACATACTTCTTGGAAGAAACATGTCCCATGGAAATGTATCCATTGGATGATAAATCATCACTTTTAATTTGAATAGTGCTTATGAATAATTAATTTTCAAGATGATAAATCGTCACTTTTAATTTGAATAGTGCTCATGAATAATTAATTTGCAATCAATAATTTCCAGCAATCCCCCAGTAGATTGCTAATTCCAGAAAATAAGTACACAACAATTATGCATAAAACAAGGTGTTTGCAGATTGAACCTTCAATTAGTGCGAACTCTCAAAGTATCAACAAAGTGAATGGTGGCTAGTCGCTTGAACCATCACTCTTAAATTCAACACAGAAAAATTTTCACACATAACCGTAAAGTATTAGAGTAAGAGTTTTTTTGCTTTAGCACCGTTATGGCCATGTGCTCATCTCGTTTCATGAACATGTACAAGAGAAAACCATAAAGAAAATCTCATTGAAGTGGCACCACTTCATGTCCATATAGGTGGATTTCATGACAATTAATGTCAATCCATTAAGAGTAAAACTCATTCTCCTAAAACATAAACAATAAATCCTTATTCTTAGTGCACATTGTCATTCGATAACTTGTTATTACCCTTTGAACCTCGAAACTAACTTTTGGCTAGAACAAGGTAAGGTTTCCATTATCAATGACGTGATTAGAATGGTTTTAATCCCATCTTAGTGGTGGTACTCTTAACCAAATCCCATTATCAATGACGCGATTAGAATGGATCCGTTAAATTATCAATTGACTTAACATAGGTAACAGTTATCACACCGTCCCTAATCAATTGTCTTACATACTCATATCTCAAACTTATATGTCTAGACTTTCAATTCTACACCTTAGTGTACGCTCGAGACATGGTGGATTCACTATCACTGTAATAGCCCGATTTAGGGGCTAGTCGGAACAGTGATCTCGGAATCGCTAATTCGAGGTTAGATAAAATTATTTTTATGTTATGATATGTGTTATAACATGTTTTTAAGGATGCATGAAAATTTTGGTGCCTTAATTTTAGTAATTTCTAGCTAAATTGTGAAAAAGGACTAAATCGCATAAAGTGCGAAAATTCTATTTTATTTGCTAGAGGTGCCAAATAGTTATGGAGCATAATGTGGGGGTCTTTAATGGGAAAATAGGCCAACTTTAAGGTGATGGCCGGCCAAGTAGAAAATAAAAGGTTGAAAAGTCAAAATTTTGGTATGGGTTGGTACATGATGACATAAACAAAGGCTAATTAAAATATTAAGTGGTCATCTTCCTTCCCCATTTTCCTTTCTCTATCGAAATTGAAGAAGAAAACCCCCATGGAAGCTGAAATTTTCAGCCACTTCTCATCATCTCAAGTAAGTGATTTTGCTAGCTTCTCTTGATAAAAATTGTACTTTTGGAGTCCCCAAAGCTTAAGCTTTCTAAAGAAGGGACTATTATGCAATATGGTTGAAAGTCTAGGGACTTACCATGAGAGAGTTTAGGTTGGTTGTTGTGTTTTTATGGAAGAAAATGAATCCTAGTTGTTTGATAAACAACTTTTGTGAAAGGATTTTCATGAAAAATACCTAAAATGGCTTATGATGCAAATTTTGTAATTTGTTCATTTAGGCATGAAATAGTTGGAATTTTGGATAGTTGTAAGAGAATTAAATGTTCATCTAGGCTTGTTTATCGAGAAAATGTGATAAAAATTTATTTACGAGCCTAGGGGCAAAATTATAATTTTGCCAAAGTGTAGGGGCAAAATAGTCATTTTTGCCTAGAGTGTAGATTATGATATATTATGATTTATAAGTGATTAAATCGGTAAATTCCATTATTTTAGATTAAAGAAATCGAGTTTCGGACCTAGAACGGGTGAAAAGAGGAATGGTGGGCAAAAGTTCCTTTTTCCAGCCCTTTCGGCATCGAGGTAAGTTCATGTGCTAAATTATGCAACTCTAAGTAAAGTATTTAATATTCCAATGTCGTATGGAATGTATAATTACACTATGGGTGTATTGAATATATTTTAACGAGATGTCAAGAGAATTGTGTTTAGGAATATAGGGAAAGCAAATAATAATATATGATGATAATTAAGGTCCTGTATAAGACCATATTTAGAAAATGGCCTCGGTGTGAGATATTGAAGAAGGCCATGTCGGGGACATGGCATCGATATGATATTTCATGTGAGACCCTATCAGAGGCATGATGTTGAGGTGAGATTATATGTATGAGATTTAAAAGTGTTATTTAACAATTTGAGTGATTCAACAGGTATGTTGAAAACGAGAATGTATGTAGTTGTATCATGAGAGGTACAGGTATGTGTTAGAACTAAATTAAGGTGAATTTGGTATGTGATGAACCCTTAGTGGGTCATGTGTGTATGATGCATCTTAATTGCAAATGTTGATTTTATAAATGCAGTGCGTAAAAGTAAATGATTATTGTAGAAATCTATGTAAGAATGTCAGTGTGTGAGGATGTTCTCAGATGAACATTTGAAATAGAGAAATGCATGTGGATATATATATATATTCGTAAATGTATAATGATGGTGGGCTGTGTGTGATACCACCTTCCTAATTATTGGTGATGGGTTGTGTGCGATACCATCAACAATGTTATTAATGGTGGGCTAAGTGCGTTACCACCTTATTATTCATTACCGATGGGCTGTGTGCGATACCATCGAGTTTAGTTTCAAATGGTGGGCTAAGTGCGATACCACCCTATTAAAGAATGATGGTGGGCTAAGTGCGATACCACCCTATAAGAGATTCAATGGTGGGCTAAGTGCGTAACCACCGAGAGATTGGTAGTATGAGTGGTTTATTGAGAATGTGTGATGTGTCGTTTTATATGATCTTGTGATGATCAGTACAGGAATGTATGCTAATTAAAAGAGCGAATTGGCTTGTGGCATGGTAAGTTAATGAATGCGAGCATTAAGCCCGAGATATGGTTAGAATATGGTAAGAGACGAAATGAGTAAGCATTATGAATGATTGAATAGGTAACTGTGAGTTCAAGAGTAAAACTCATTCTAATACCTTATGATTGAGCATAATCATATGGATATTAATAGTTGATTCTTATTTGCATATGAACTTACTAAGCATTATTGCTTACTCCTCTTCCTTTCTCATCTCTTATAGGTTATTTTATCTAGCTCGGGTTGGAGGCCGTCGGAGATGTTTTCACACTATCGGATAGACGCTTGGTATGATGTTTCAAGTTCTTATGAGTCATGGCATGTATAGGGGCTAGACAAGTTAGGGAATTATGTTGAAAATGGCTAGGATGTGGTTGATGAGTGCATGTTGGGTATGTTGTAGGGGTGAGAAGAGCTTAGCATATAGCTTTGTTCTTGTCCAAGTGGATAGACACACGGGCGTGTGTTTAGACCATGTGTGACACACGGTCAACCCACGGGCGTGTGACTTGGCCGTGTGTCCTCTACAAGTTGATCCTTTTAAGTCAGGATAGACCACAGGCTAGTCACACGGGCGTGTGACTAAGCTTTGCGGTCGTGTGGGTAAAGTCAGTGTTCACCACGGTTGGGAGGCACGGGCGTGTGCCTTAGTCGTATGGCATTGGCAGAATGCTTGGGTTTTCAGACACGGGTTGAAGGCATGGGTGTGTGTGTGTATATACACGGGCGTGTCTCATTCTACACGGGTGTGTGAGCCCTGTATAAAAGAGAATTTTTTTTTTAGATTCGAAAAAGTTTCGATATAGTCTCGAGATCTCTTAAGGGTATGAGCATCGTAAGTCGAGAATGAGGTTGTTGAGGTGACTTAAGAGAGTAGTCACGATGATCCTAAGTGGTGATCATGAGATATTTTTTTTACGGTGACGCCTCGGGCCCGGTTTTGGCGTAGAACCCGGGTAAAGAGTGTTACATTTAGTGGTATTAGAGCTATGGTTTAGTCGGTTCTCGGACTAACCTAGCGTGAGTAAGAGTCTAGCTATACATGCCATAAGTGGACTGTGATAGTGTGATATCTCCCGGCTCTAACGAAATTGTTTTGTTAAGACAAGGATGGTTCCCAACCGAGCTAAATCCAATAATGTTATAAGTGATAATGGAAAAACTGAAATGCTCTTATGCAATGATGAGATTCAATGAGGTATGAGTAGAAGTATATGACATGTGTGTGATAATGCATGAAATGAGAGGCTTATATGCATTGGCTGGATGTGCATAAGGTGTTATATACTCAACGTATTGGGTTAGGTGCATATAGTGAGTAATTTTACCCAGAGAATGGGGTATATGTGTATGTATGATTGTTTGAACGATGTGTGATCAATGTGTCCACATAGTTGAATCTCATGTGCGACTATTAAAGTAGATGATGTATAATGTTTTATTTCGTAACTCTGTATGAAACCACGTGTAATATGGTGTGAGAGTTAAACTGAGAAGTTGACTAAGTAGAATGCAGGGATGAGTACGGTCGTTCAATGATAAAATGATGAATAAGACCATGGTTGGACCATGGCGATACATGTGATCCCATATAAGACCATGTCTGGGACATGGCATTGGTGACAAATAACGATCCCGTGTAAGACCACGTCTGGGACCTGGCTTCGGTATGGAATCGTGTAAGACCGTAGCAAGGCTATGGCATCGTGATGACATGTAAAGAAATAGCTGGACTATGATGAGTGATACGAGTAAGACCATAGTAGGACTATGGCAATCAAGTAAACGACGTACTCAAAACCCGTAAGACATTCTCTAAATTGATAAGCAATAGTAATAGGAAGTAGAATCAAATGTTGAATACTCAAGTAGATTAATATGGAATTTGAGTAAGTAAAGTCACTGTTCAAAAATATGAGTGATAGAAACAATTGTGGCATGAAAAAAAAAAGTGAGAACTCACTTGGGGTGAGTTGTGTGACTATGATGATATCTCATTGATGATGAATGTTAAATCATATGTATGTGGTCACGAGAGTCACGTTATGGGACGCTACGACCTCACCCCCTTACCACTGTTGAATTATGATGAGATGTTATGAGAGTTAAGTTGAGTAAGTTTGTATTCGATTAATGCAATAATTATGTTAGCATAATTGAGAATGCTTTGTATCACGTTGATGCATGACACCCTATTAAATAGAGAAATTATTGTTGAACATGAGGTTGAAGTCCTAGGGGACTACAATGAACACGAGAATTGTATAAGTCCATATCCCAATATGGCATCGATACTTGAGGTGGCAATCTATATAAGACCATATTTTGAATATGGCATTGGCATTGGCATTTAGAAGTGTTTCCATATAAGATCACCTCTAGAGTATGGCATTGGCTTTGAAATTATGTTAATGATAATATATTGCATTTTTAAGTATCCCTAGTGATCTTTGGGACATATAGATGAGCCTAGAGGTAGAAAGGAGAATTGCACTAAAGTCATGTGAATGAGTGAATACAGGCACTCGTGAACGAGTCACAGGGAAATAAGTACGGAGTGTGGCACGGTATATGCATAATAAAGGCAATTGTGAGTAAGTATGTCTGAATACTTTGACGATTGTATTGATTACACAAGGTTAAGAGCAAAGAAAAAGTTAGCCTAGGCTATTTGATTCAAGTGAATAGGAAGCCTAAGGTGTATGTTTATCGAGATCTTCTTAAGTTGATGTTCATTAACGAAAGAAATTGTTAAAGAGTTGAGGACGAAATGGTTAAAGAAACAATGTTTGAACTATGAGAGTATTCTGCTATGATAACCATAGTTGTATGGATCATAATGATCTCTTTAAGTATTACGTGTTAATATCTTTTGCCTCTCAGGGGCGATGGGGTTGTTTATCTCATGAATCAAGATCGTGTGAGAATGTTAGCCGATTGTGAAATTATATTAAACGGTTGTCGGTTTAGTAGTTGGAATTGACATTCTTTTATCTCCTCGTAACCCTATTCGGGTGATTTGAGGGGAAAGCTGGAGATAATTCTAGTATAAGAAGTGAAATCATGAGTTTCACGTCATGTGATGAGTTTTCGGACAGGCCGAATAGAATTATTAACTTGATCAAGATTGTACCTGCTATTGTGAGATGTGACGATGGTAAAGTTTTTAGATTAATATAGCAGAGAAAAGCTCAGATGAGAGTGTGCTTGAAATATGTTTTCAGTGTGGAGAAAAGAGTAGATTAATGTATTGAGATATGATTCGAGTTCTATGTATATTCACGCATGAATCAACAAAGAGAGTAAATTTCTGTGTGTTCGTGAGTAGAGAGCATGATACGAAGATATTCTCATTGAAATGTTCAAACTGCGATGGTTGAGCTGAAAGCTATAAAAGGAACTATTAATTGAAAGTTCTAGTATTGAGTTCAGTCTGAATCAAGAAAAAGAGTTGACAGGTTGGTGATCCAGAGACGATTACTTTTGTATCTGTGTTGTGAGCTAGATGTTTTGTAATGACCCATGGGGAAAATCGATGTGTATTTACTGAAATTTAATGAGTGAGGGTATCCTATACTACAGAAGATTTTGAAGATGAAATAGTGAAACGGCTTGAGCTATTACAGTGGTGAGTATAGTTAGTGTAATACTTCTCAGATAATAGATATAGTACAGATGTCTGGATGGTAGATCCATGTTGGATAAGATTCCTGTTGTTGATGCTTCCTCGAGATAGACTTTGAGTGATGATGAATCCAAAACTTATATAGAAGTTTTGGTATGAGATTTAGTAGTAGCATGTCTACTAATGCAAGAATAAGGAAGTACAATTAGGTGCATAAATGTTTTGACAGTAGAGTACATTTCACGATATGACTGAGTTTAAGGTCAGAAGTAGTTGACCACTAAAAGCTGAGTTTTCAAAGCGTACAAGTCAAGATTATTACAGTCTGTAAATGCTTTAATGAGAAAGTGAGATAAAACCTTATAGATTTCGAATTTGGTTTGACAAAATTCCCAAGAAGGGGAAATGTCATTCGAATTGTAGTAAATCAACCGGTAAAGATCCGAATGATCATTTGGATGTGCACAGAGTTCTAAATTAGTGGATTACTGAGTATACGCTCTGGAGGAAGAAATACCTGGGTCGCAAGTGATGCTTCAACCTTGTGTGTGATAGCTTAAAGGTTGATGACAAGAGAAACTTGAGGATAAGTGGATTTGTGATTTTGAAGAGTTTATGGAAACGTTTTAAGAATGTTGGTAGCAACTCCTTCTGATAAGATTTTCGGGGACGAAAATCCCTAAGGGGGGGAGAGTTGTAACAGCCCGATTTAGGGGCTAGTCGGAACAGTGATCTCGGAATCGCTAATTCGAGGTTAGATAAAATTATTTTTATGTTATGATATGTGTTATAACATGTTTTTAAGGATGCATGAAAATTTTGGTGCCTTAATTTTAGCAATTTCTAGCTAAATTGTGAAAAAGGACTAAATCGCATAAAGTTCAAAAATTCTATTTTATTTGCTAGAGGTGCCAAATAGTTATGGAGCATAATGTGGGGGTCTTTAATGGGCAAATAGGCCAACTTTAAGGTGATGGCCGGCCAAGTAGAAAATAAAAGGTTGAAAAGTCAAAATTTTGGTATGGGTTGGTACATGATGACATAAGCAAAGGCTAATTAAAATATTAAGTGGTCATCTTCCTTCCCCATTTTCTTTTCTCTGCCGAAATTGAAGAAAAAAACCTCCATGGAAGCTGAAATTTTCAGCCACTTCTCATCATCTCAAGTAAGTGATTTTGCTAGCTTCTCTTGATAAAAATTGTACTTTTGGAGTCCCCAAAGCTTAAGCTTTCTAAAGAAGGGACTATTATGCAATGTGGTTGAAAGTCTAGGGACTTACCATGAGAGAGTTTAGGTTGGTTGTTGAGTTTTTATGGAAGAAAATGAATCCTAGTTGTTTGATAAACAACTTTTGTGAAAGGATTTTCATGAAAAATACCTAAAATGGCTTATGATGCAAATGTTGTAATTTGTTCATTTAGGCATGAAATAGTTGGAATTTTGGATAGTTGTAAGAGGATTAAATGTTCATCTAGGCTTGTTTATCGAGAAAATATGATAAAAATTTATTTACGAGCCTAGGGGCAAAATCGTAATTTTGCCAAAGTGTAGGGGCAAAATAGTCATTTTTGCCTAGAGTGTAGATTATGATATATTATGATTTATAAGTGATTAAATCGGTAAATTCCGTTGTTTTAGATTAAAGAAATCGAGTTTCGGACCTAGAACGGGTGAAAAGAGGAATGGTGGGTAAAAGTTCCTTTTTCTGGCCCTTTCGGCATCGAGGTAAGTTCATGTGCTAAATTATGCAACTCTAAGTGAAGTATTTAATATTCCAATGTCGTATGGAATGTATAACTACACTATGGGTGTATTGAATATATTTTAACGAGATGTCAAGAGAATTGTGTTTAGGAATATAGGAAAAGCAAATAATAAGATATGATGATAATTAAGGTCCCGTATAAGACCATATTTAGAATATGGCCTCGGTGTGAGATATTGAATAAGGCCATGTCGGGGACATGGCATCGATATGATATTTCATGTGAGACCCTATCAGAGGCATGATGTTGAGGTGATATTATATGTATGAGATTCAAAAGTGTTATTTAACAATTTGAGTGATTCAACAGGTATGTTGAAAACGAGAATGTATGTAGTTGTATCATGAGAGGTACAAGTATGTGTTAGAACTAAATTAAGGTGAATTTTGTAACACCCCATACCCGAGTCCGAGGCTTAGATCGGATATGAGATATTACTATGCTTTAACTGCTTAATTATACACTTACGGGCTGTAAAATTTCGTTTCAAATTAAAAACTTCTCTTTCTTAGTCAAGACATTCGTATCGTGGGCCTACGAGGCCTTAAGCTTGCGTTTAGAATCTTTTACGAGTTAAAAGAAACTTTTCTTTGAAACAGGGCCACACGCCCGTGTAGAATGAGACACGCCCGTGTGTAGACACACACGCCCATGTTCAACAACCGTGCTTAAAAACCTAAGCATTCTGCCAAATGCCCCACGATTAAGGCACACGCCCATGCGATTTGGGACACGCCCGTGCACCCCCTTTACACGCCCATGTCTTCCGACCGTGGTCGACACTGACTAATTACACACGGCCTTGACACGCCCGTGGACTTAGACCGTGTACTATACCTTGATATACTGACTTATTACACACGGCCGGGGCACACGCCTATGTGCTGGCCGTGCGTATCACACGGCTTGAACAAACGGCCGTGTGATCAGCCCGTGTTCTATTCTAACTTAAGGCACTAAGGTACAGGATGTACACGGCCTAGACACACGCCCGTGTGTCTATCCGTGTGGGCACTTAGATGCTATCTACTAAGCCTTTTTCCACCCACATTTGCATACATTCATACCTCATCGCATAACTACACCTAGTATCAACATTACTCTTGAACTATAGACATTTGATTATAAAAGAAATAAGATCTTTATCCCATACACAAGGGAGAACTAATTCCCATATTATTACAGACAACTTAGGCCATCATCTATGGCTATACACAATGGTCCCATAACTAATTTAGGCCAACACATATGGCTACAATAATTAGACCTCATCAACTTCAAGTACTAGCCCTATACATGCCATGACTTCTAAGGACTTGATACCTTATACCAAAGGTCTGCTCGATAGTGTGAAAACATATCCGGCGGCCTCCAACCCGAGCTAGTTAATAAAACCTATAAGAGATGAAAAAACTAAAGGAGTAAGCAATAATGCTTAGTAAGTTCATCTATATAATTTGACAAATATTGATATTCACTGAATATACATAACCTCAAGGCAATATGTTGAATTTTTCTCATCAACTCATAGTTACTTACTCAACCATTCTTGAAACTTACTCATTCAATCTCTTACCACATTCTTACCATATCACAAGCCAATTCGTTCATTTAATTAGCATACGTTCCTGCACTGATCGTCACAAGATCATATATAACAACACATCAAGCATTTTCAATAAGCCGCTCATGCTACTAATATCTCGGTGGTTTCGCACTTAGCCCACCATTGAATCTCTAATAGAGAGGTATCGCATATAACCCACCAATCATTTATAAGTGATGGTATTACACATAGCCCATCGATCAAAAATTAATAAGGTGATATCGTACATAGCTTACCGTTATTTACATTCATGGATAATAATTCACAAGTATAACTCTATTTCAAATGTTCATTCAAGAACATTCTCACATGTTTCCATTTTTACTTAACTTTCTACGATATTTGTTCTCATTCACACAGTGCATCAAATACACATACCCCACTAGGGGTTCATCATTTATTGAATTCATCTCAATTCCATTCTCCACATACTTGTGCTACTCATGGTACAACCACATACATTCACATATACAATGAATCATTCGAATTGTTAAATAACTCTCTTGAGTCTCATGCACATAGTTCTCGTTGTCACTCTACCCCAATTGGGTTTTACATACACTAACATATCGATGCCATGTCCCTGACATGGTCTTATACGAATTCTTACACCGAGGCCATAACCCAACATGGTCTTACTCGAGCCTTTACCCATCGTCCTATTGTGTTATACACCTTTCCCATTACTCTAAATTCAATCCCATTGACATCTCATCAAGAGACATTTCATACATTCATATAGTAATATACATTCCATACAACATTGAAATACTAAATAAGCTCATACGTAATTTCAACATTTGCACATGAACTTACCTCGATGTCGAAAGAGCCGAAAAGGACTTTTTGCCCACATTTCTCTTTTCATCCGTTCTAGGTCCGAAACTCATTTTCTTTGATCTAAAACAATGAAATTTACTCATTTAATCACTTAATGATCATTTTACAACATAATCTCTACTTAGGCAAAAATGACCATTTTGCCCCTATACTTTAGCAAAATTACGATTTTTCCCCTGGGCTCGTAAAAAAATTTTTATCACATTTTCTTGTTAAACAATCCTAGCTGAACATTAAATCCTCTTACAACTATTCTCAATTCCATCAATTTCATGCCTTAATGAACAAATTACAACTTTTGCATTTTAGTCCCAAATAGGTGTTTTCATGACAACACCTTTCACAAAAGTTGTTTCTCATCATCCTATCATTCATTTTCTTTCATAAAACTCATAAAACAACATAAAATCTCTCATGGAAAGTCCCTAGACTTTCAACCATATTGCAAACTAGTCCCCTCTTTAGAAAGCTTAAGCTTTAGGGGTCTCAAAAGTACAAAAATTAACATCTAAAGCCATCAAAATCACTTACTTGAGTGAAGAGAAGCTTGCTGAAATTTTCAAGCTTTCAAAGCCCTCCCATGGCTGATATTTTTGGTTGAAAGAGAAGAAATAAAAAGAATGATAGCTTTTTGGCTTATTTCATCTTATTTTATTTCTTTTTAAACACCTAACATGACCACATTTAATGTTCTTGTCCCCTTAGCTTACTATGGCCGGCCAACTCACTTAGACTAGGCCAAATTGCTCCTTTGGGACCTCCAATTACAAAGCCATAACTATTTCGTACCTTTAACCTATAGAATGGAACTTTCGCACTCTATGCGATTTAGTCCTTTTTCACAATTTAGCTAGAAATCGCTAAAATTAAGGCACCAAAATTTTTATGCATCCTCATAAACATGTTGTAACTCATAACATAACATAAAAATAATTTTCTCTAACCTCGAATTAGTGATTCTGAGATCACTATTCTGACTAACCCCTAAATTGGGCTGTTACAAATTTGGTATGTGATGAACCCATAGTGGGTCATGTGTGTATGATGCATCTTAATTGCAAATGTTGATTTTATAAATGCAGTGCGTAAAAGTAAATGATTATTGTAGAAATCTATGTAAGAATGTCAGTGCGTGAGGATGTTCTCAGATGAACATTTGAAATAGAGAAATGCATATGGATATATATGTATATTCGTAAATGTATAGTGATGGTGGGCTGTGTGCGATACCACCTTCCTAATTATTGGTGATGGGCTGTGTGCGATACCATCAACAATGTTATTAATGGTGGGCTAAGTGCGTTACCACCTTATTATTCATTACCGATGGGCTGTGTGCGATACCATCGAGTTTAGTTTCAAATGGTGGGCTAAGTGCGATACCACCCTATTAAAGAACGATGGTGGGCTAAGTGCGATACCACCCTATAAGAGATTCAATGGTAGGCTAAGTGCGTAACCACCGAGAGATTGGTAGTATGAGTGGTTTATTGAGAATGTGTGATGTGTCGTTTTATATGATCTTGTGATGATCAGTACAGGAATGTATGCTAATTAAACGAGTGAATTGGCTTGTGGCATGGTAAGTTAATGAATGCGAGCATTAAGCCCGAGATAAGGTTAGAATATGGTAAGAGACGAAATGAGTAAGCATTATGAATGATTGAATAGGTAACTGTGAGTTCAAAAGTAAAACTCATTCTAATACCTTATGATTGAGCATAATCATATGGATATTAATAGTTGATTCTTATTTGCATATGAACTTACGAAGCATTATTGCTTACTCCTCTTCCTTTCTCATCTCTTATAGGTTATTTTATCTAGCTCGAGTTGGAGGCCGTCGGAGATGTTTTCACACTATCGGATAGATGCTTGGTATGATGTTTCAAGTTCATATGAGTCATGTCATGTATAGGGGCTAGACAAGTTAGGGAATTATGTTGTAAATGGCTAGGATGTTGGGTATGTTGTAGGAGTGAGAAGAGCTTAGCATATAGCTTTGTTCTTGTCCAAGTGGATAGACACACGGGCGTGTGTCTAGACCATGTGTGACACACGGTCAACCCACGGGCGTGTGACTTGGCCATGTGTCCCCTGCAAGTTGATCCTTTTAAGTCAGGATAGACCACGGGCTAGTCACACGGGCGTGTGACTAAGCTTTGCGACCGTGTGGGTAAAGTCAGTGTTCACCACGGTTGGGAGGCACGGGCGTGTGCCTTAGCCGTGTGGCATTGGCAGAATGCTTGGGTTTTCAGACACGGGTTGAAGGCATGGGCGTGTGTTTATATACACGGGCGTGTCTCATTCTACACGAGCGTGTGAGCCCTGTATAAAAGAGAATTTTTTTTTTAGATTCGAAAAAGTTTCGATATAGTCTCGAGAGCTCTTAAGGGTATGAGCCTCGTAAGTCGAGAATGAGGTTGTTGAGGTGACTTAAGAGAGTAGTCACGATGATCCTAAGTGGTGATCATGATATATTTTTTTTACGGTGACGCCTCGGGCCCGGTTCCGGCATAGAACCCGGGTAAGGGGTGTTACAATCACAATATGCAAAAATGGCGAACCTATATTGTGGCCACAATTTTATATCTAGCCAGAGATCTCTTAGCCATTCTGCTTCCTTTCCAGTAGTCGTTAAGGCTATAAATTTAGCCTCCATAGTTGAATCTTATATGCAAGTTTATTTTTTAGAGGCCCAACTAATAGCTCCACCTCCGATCGTAAAAATCCATCTCGATCTGGACTTATTGTCACTTAGACTTGTAATCCAACTTGCATCTGAGTAACCTTCTAGTACCATGGGATAATCACTATAGAATAATCCCAAAATTTTTTATTTTCTTAAGATAGCCAAAAATCCTACAAATTCCTTTCCAATGATTAGTACTAGGACAATTTGTATATCTAGCCAATTTGCACACAACAAATGTGTTATCGGGTCTAGTGCAATGCATTGCATACATTAGACTTCCAATTGCGTTGGCATACTCAAATTGCGCTATAGCCCTCTCATTATTCTCACTTAACTTAAAGTTCAAATCGTATAGAGTGTTCAAATCCTTGATATTCAAGTGTTTGAACTTTTCCAATACTTTCTCGTTGTAATGAGATTGACTTAGTGCAAAGCCCTTTGTTATGCTTTTTCACCTTTATACCTAGAATTGTATCTACCTCGTTGAGATCCTTTATCTTAAAATTCAAGGCTAGATACTCTTTGGTCTTATGAACACCTTCCATGTTCGTACCAAAAATCAACAAATCGTCTACATAGAGACAAATAATTACACCATACCTACCAGTGAATTTAGTGCAAATACATTTATTCGCACCATTATGTAAAAAACCATATGATAAGATAACCGAGTCAAATTTTTCATGCTACTGTTTAGGCACTTATTTTAAACCATATAATGACTTGATCAACTTACACACCTTATGTTCATTCCTAGGAAGCACAAAGTGATGCGAGCACGGTCGAGGACTGTTTCAATTCGAGCAAGGAATATACAAGACCGTGTGAAATGACTTGGAAACCAGCTCGGGCTAGCAATTCAAGGATTTTATGCACCTTAACGCAAGCTAATTTTAGCTTGAATTCAGCTCCTTGAGCTCTATTTAGCTCGGTTAAGCTCACATGAGCTTAAGTTAGCTCGTTTGAGCTCGGTTTAAGTTTATTTCAGCTCATTTACTTTATTGATTAAATAAATTCAGTACTCAAATTAAATTAGTTAATTTGTTAAAGCTCATAATTATGTTTTAAATTATTACATGCTTTTAATGTGTCATAGCCGAATTTAATATGTCTTGTTTAAGACTTTATTAAATTTTTCTAGTTTAATTATGTGTTTATTTAAAGTGTCTAAGTTGTGTTTTAATTATGTCCAGCCGAATTTGGCTTGATTTAAATGGGTTCATTATGTTTGTAGGTTCAGCCGAATTTGGAGAGCATTAAAGCAAGGTGCATGTACGGCTCAATTCAAAGAATGATGAGGTTCATGCATGACTTGTTCCAATGAATGGCGGCTGAGTTGATTGGCTTCCCCAAGCACCTATTCGGCCAAGGAACAGTTGCACCATGAATTCCCCAAGCTTGACCGATTATCTCCCAAAGGTAGCATCATTCCGTTCACACCAAGTGTTCACATTGGTGACCATTCGGCTAAGCCTTTTTACACCAAGGAGACTTTTCAAAATCAGTTGTTCATACTATAAATGGCTGTTCAAGACCGTCTTTAATGCTCATACCTTTTCATCCAAGAGTTGTAATTAAATGAGCTCATAAAGCCCCATGGCCGAACCTAGACTAGTGCTTTGCACTTCTCAAGCTTCCAAGATTCATGCAAGATGATTAGCCTATTCTAGAAGCTGTCCATTGGTGCTTCCATTTAGCTGAATTTAGCCTTAGAGTTTAATGGAATAATTCTAGATAATTCTAGCATATTCTAGCCGAAATTTCCTTAGCTATTAAGTTTGAACAATTGTCCATTCGGCTATCTTAGCTAGTAGTATAAATAGTTTGTTAATTTCATTTGTAAAAGACTTTTTGCCAACTTTTATATGAACTTTGTGTTCTCGAGTGAGTTTACCTCCTCTCTTATTTAGTACAAGTTTCGATTGACTTATCTGACTTTGCTAGTGGCGTCTTCGACTTGTTTTTGAACTTATCACCTTAGCCAGTGTGGCGTTCACCTTTCTATCTTTTCATCTGACCACCTTAACCGCATAAGAATCGGGGTGACACTCTTTTATAGTGTTGACTCATTCTTCGAGTTAAGTTCGATTTCCATTTCCACCAATTTTCAAAACCTATCAAACATTAATTTCTTTGTTAAACCGAGCCTACATCATCTAAATCTATCCTTAACCCTTTGCTAGACTTCTGCTACCTTAACCGAAATTATTTTTTTCAACGAATTGAATACTCTCCTTGTTGACGATCGGGCAACAAGTGAAACGACTCAACTAAATCGAGCCGGATCACATCACAAAACCTTCTGTTTTCTCCATGTAGACTTCCTCTTCGAGATCATCACTCAAAAAAGTCGTCTTAACATCCATTTGATGTACATGTAACTTATGGATAGATGGAAGTGCTATAAGAATTTGAATAGAGGTCATCCTAGCCACTAGTGAATAAGTGTAAAAATAATTTAGGTCTTCTTTTTTTCTTAAATCCTTCAGCCACCAACCTAGCCATTAAGGTTGGAGAACCCCCTGTTGGAGTATTCTTCCTTTTAAACACCCATTTACACCTGATAGGCTTCGATCCTTGAGGAAGATCAACTAGAATCCAAGTATTGTTGGATAATATTGAATCCATTTCATCATTGATTGCCTCTTTCCAAAATATTGCATCCCTAGAAGTCATGTCTTCACCATAGTATTGTGGATCACCATCCACATTAAACATTATAGGGATCTTCCTAATTACGAATTCTCTATTTCCCTCAACAAAGAATGCTAGAGATTGCGAGGAAATGAAATCAGGACCAAAGTCCTTTACTTTTCTCACTCTTTGACTTTTCCTCGGCTTTGTATCCTTATTGTCATCACTACACCAAAGCAGACTTTTAGCGGCATTTTTAGTGGCGTTTTAATAAAAACGTCGCAAATATTGTACATTAGCGGCGTTTGAAAGAAAACGCCGCCTAAAGTTGAGCAATAGCAGCGTTTTTGGCCCCAACGCCGCTAAAAAGGAGCAATAGCGGTGTTTTTTTCGCAAACGCCGCTATAGATCTGAGCATTAGCGGCGCTTTTGTAAAAACGCCGCTAAAGATCTGAGCATTAGCGGCACTTTTTATACTTTTGTAAAAACGCCGCTAAAGTTCTGAGCATTAGCGGCGCTTTTTCAAAAACGCCGCAAAAAGATTAAGCACAACGCCGTCGTTTCATGTTGAGCTTTAAGGGCATTAGCGGCGCTTTTAAAAAAACACCGCTATAAATCGAGCATTAGCGGCGCTTTTTGAAAAACGCCGCTATAGGTCGACCTTTAGCGGCGCTTTTTAAAAAACGTCGCAAAAAGATTAAGCACAACGCCGTCGTTTCATGTTGAGCTTTAAGGGCATTAGCGGTGCTTTTAAAAAAACACCGCTATAAATCGAGCATTAGCGGCGCTTTTTGAAAAACGCCGCTATAGGTCGACCTTTAGCGACGCTTTTTTAAAAAAGCGCTGCAAAAAGATTAAGCACAACGCCGTCTTTTCATGTTGAGCTTTAAGGGCATTAGCGGCGCTTTTAAAAACGCCGCTAAAGGTCGACCTATAGCCACGTTTTTCAAAAAGCGCCGCTATAGGTCGACCTTTAGCGGCGCTTTTTAAAAAACGCCGCAAAAAGATTAAGCACAACGTCGTCGCTTCATGTTGAGCTTTAAGGGCATTAGCGGCGCTTTTAGAAAAACGCCACTATAGAATGAGCATTAGAGGCGCTTTTTGAAAAACGCCGCAAAAAAACATTTTATCTTTCTATTTATTATTTAAATAGTTTATTTATATTAATTAAAATACAATTTATTTTTAATTAAATAGTTAAATTCTTCTGAAAAAAATAATGACACGCAGAAAAAAATTTGAAAGTAAAAACATAGAAAAATATATATTAGAAATGAAAAAAATTAAAATACTATTATTTTAAATAATTTTAAAGTTTTTTTGATATATGACTGATTTTTTGTTAATTTATATATTAAATAAATTCTTATATAATCGTAGAAGAGGTAATATTAATTTTAAAATATTGAATTAATTATCATTATAGTTTAGGGTAAATGGTTTGGGATTTTAGGTTTAGGAGTTACTATTTTAATGGCTTAGGGTTTATGGCTAATGGTTTAGGGTCTAATGATTGTGGTTTAAGGTTTAGGGTTAGTGCTTTTGGGTTTATTGGTTAATGGGTTAATGGTTTAGGGGTTAAAGGTTATGTTTTTAGGGTTTATAGGGATATGGGATAGGGGTTTAGGGTGAAAAATATATGTTAAAAATATGGAATACTATTATTTTAAATAATTTTAAAGTTTTTTCGGTATATGACTGATTGTTTGTTAATTTAATATTAAATATATCCTTATATAATCGTAAAATAGATAATATTAATTTTAAAATATTGAATTAATTATCATTATAGTTTAGGGTTTATGATTTAATATATATGGTTCGGGGTTTTAAGTTTAGGGTTTAGTGTTTATAGTTTAGAGTTGTGGTTTAAGGGTTAATGCTTAAGGGTCAAGGTTTAAAGGTTTAGAGGTTAATACTTAAGGGTTTAGGGGTTAAGGGTTAGAGTTTTAGGATTAAGGACTTATGGGTTAAAGGTTATATTTTTAGGGTTTAAGAGGTAGGGGTTAGTGGTTTAGGGTGAATAGTATACGTTAAAAATTTGAAATACTATTATTTTAAATAATTTTAACTCTTTTTTGGTATATGACTGATTGTTTGTTAATTTAATATTAAAAATATTAGAGAACGGTGCTGTTTTATGTTGCATGTTGAGTGGCATTTTTAACAAAAACGCCGAAAAGAAGTAGTAATCGTTTAAACGACACCGTTTTATCTTTGTTATTAGTGGCGCTTTTTATAAAGCGCCGCTAAAAGTATGTACTAGCGTTTTTTATAAAAACACCACAAAGTATTGAAAAAAACGACAATTTTCTACTTTATTTTAGTAGCGTTTTGTATAAAAACGCCACAAAAGGTTATCATTAGTGGCATTTTTGTAAAGCCCCGCAAATTCCTATAACACAACTAAAACTACGTCATTTTTTTGTAGCCCCGAATTTCCCCCAAATCAGATATCCCCCATTTTTTCAACCTTATTCCCAACGCTTTTTTCCCCTAATTTCCCAATTTCCCCCAAGTTCTTCTTCCCCAACTTCATTTTCCAGCAAAAGCTACTGTTTTTCTACTTTCCATCTTATCTACTTTCCATATATATATATATATATTTTTTTTTTCTTATCTACTCTCCATCTTCCCCAAAAAGGCCGAAAAATCCAGAGGAGAAAAGGGGAGAAGGAAATTCTTTAAAATTTCTTTTCCTTGAACGTGAGAAGGGAAATCGGTGGTGAAAGGTAGGGGAAAACTTCATGTTTTATTCTATAAAATATTTTTCTTAATTTGTCTGTAAATTTACTTTTCTTTTCTTTTGTTGGTCCGAATGGATGAAATAAAATGGGAGGTCCGTTGCATGGAGGGAGAGGCCATGGATTTGGCATATTAAAGAAGAGCTTGGTTTGGTAATTAATCCTGGGTCGGTCAGAATCGGGCCGGCTTCTTATATAAAGAAACTAGAGGAGCGTAATTCAGTGTCGTATCCGGGTTTGCCGGCGCGCTACGTTTTGCATTCAGTAGACGCGTGGGTTGAAGGTTTGCCGAAGGAAGATTTTTTTACTGATGAACAAGAGGAGTACCAGGATTTGAATGGGACCATGGAATTGGAGAAAGCAGTGTCTGTAAGAAAGCATTTTTGGAAATGGTTAGTTCTGATTCACTTCGTTCTTGAATTTCCACTTATGGAATGAGGAATTTTGGTTTAATTATTTCCAGGTTTTTATGGGTTTTTAGTTTTTGCTGCTTGTTTAATCATGGAATTAAAGTACCCATTTTTTTGTGTAGTAAAAAAGGAATATTTGAACTTATATATATAGCAATATACATCAAAACAACAGAGTTTCATATACTATTACAGTTTTGTATGTATATACTATATACCATTGTTTTTGTATCATTGAATTTATGCCATCATCAGTTTTGATTGCTTACAATAAGCTATTATTTCAATTGTGGAGCCATTGTAGTTAGATTGTTGAAATTAAAAAGATGTTAGAAATTAGACACATGGATGAATTATTGTTTTGATTGCTTACTCTGCCATCTCTTAGCTCGAATATTACTGAATCTTCAGAAAATGGAATTGGTCTTGTAGGAGCAACCTGTATGTATTTGTAGAGATTTTAAAAGTCAGATTTTAAAATGGAATTGTATGCATTTTTCCAGAATGGTTGGAAATTGAGATGTTTTATTACTGTAATTGAGGTGTATAAATGTTGTTAATTGAGATGTTAAAGTGCTGGAAATTGAGGTGTTTAACTGCTGTTAATTGAAGTGTTTAATTGCTGTAAATTGAGGTGCTCAAATGATGTAAATTGAAGTGTTTAATTGCTGTAAATTGAGGTGCTCAAATGATGTAAATTGAAGTGTTAAAGTGTTGCAATTTGAAGTATTTAAATGATGCGAATTGAAGTGTTAAGTGCTGCAAATAGAAGTGTTTAAATGCTATAAATTGAAGTGTTAAAGTGTTGCAAATTTAAGTATTTAAATGCTGTGAATTGAAGTGTTAAATGTAGGGCAAAACTCCAGAAAATACCAAAAAATAACAAAAATTACCGGAAAGTATAGGGTTGAAAATTAATGACCGGAAGGGCAATTTCCCCAAAATCGCGTCCCCGTCAGTAGCGTTTTTGGGAGTCTTGACCTAAAGCGCCCCTGGAGCGCGCTTTAGGCCACGCCGCTAAAAAACGCTTCCCGTGGACGCGTTTTTAGCCGACGTAGCCTAAAAGCGCTCCCGGGGCGCGCTTTAGGCCGCAACGGTCAAAATTTTTTTGACCGCTGGGAATAACGATCGAAAAAAACCCTATAAATACCCCCCCAACCCTTCATTTTTTCACAATTCAATCCTTTCTCATTTTTGATGAGTCTCCACCATTGCCTCAAGGCTCAGAGGACCTTTGATGTCGAATGAGTCATATCTCACCGGATCAACCAAGCACAAAATCTATACTTAATAGATGAACTTTCATTAGCGTTGTTCCAAATATTTTACGCCTAATTCTTTTGCGAAGTTCTACCAAATCGACGTTCGATTAAAACTCAATCGCGCTGTGTTCTCCGATAAGAAAACAACACCATTTTCGGTGTCACGCACTTCACCATCGTAGTAAATAACAAAGATTAATAATCGTTCACTCATTGCAAGTGGACGGTGTAAAGAGTAAAATTATTGTACTAAAAATCACACTAAGTTCAATTCCCAGAAAGAGAGGTGGATCACAAGGATCACTTAAGTACCAAGTCTTTCCTAGCCGAATATCCTCAATCGTAATTTAATAGCACAATAAATAACTACGATCACACTCACAAGATATGAAAAAATTTTGCCTACGTCTTCTGGGCACTAACAAATATATTTCACTCCAAAAATACAAGTGAAAATTTACAAATAGGAGAGAGAGAACAATGCCTTAAGTAGAGAATGGCAAATTGTGGGATGAAGAAAATGAGAAATGGTTAGGCCTATTTATAGTTGAGGTTTAGGGATCAAACTTACAAAGTACCTATTCAAATAGGGACCAATATTGCAATTACCCCATACCAATTTTCACATCACATCAACTTTCGGTGCCTAATTTTGGAGCCATTTTCTTCCCACTTGCGCCACCATATTTCCTCGGAAAAAAAGCCTAAAGCGCTCCCCCGGGGACGCTTTAGGCAGCACTCCCCAAAAACGCTACGACGGGGACGCGATTTTGGGGAAATTGCCCTTCCGGTCATTAATTTTCAACCCTATACTTTCCGGTAATTTTGTTATTTTTGGTATTTTCTCGGTTTTTTGCCCTTAAATGTACTGCAAATTGAAGTGTTTACATGTTGTAAATTGAAGTGTTTTAAGTAATCGCAAATTGAATTGTTTAGTTCCTGAAAATTGAGATGTTTATCAGTAATTGAAGTGTATAAATGTTGTTAATTGAGATGTTAAGTCTTGCAAATTGAAGTGTTAAAGTGTTGCAAATTGAAGTATTTAAATGTCTGTGAATTGAAGTGTTAAAGTGCTGCAAATTGAAGTGTTTACATGTTGTAAATTGAAGTGTTTTAAGTAATCGCAAATTGAATTGTTTAGTTCTGAAATTGAGATGTTTATCGCTGTAATTGAGGTGTATAAATGTTGTTAATTGAGATGTTAAAGTGCTCGCAAATTGAGATGTTTAAATGTCTGTAAATTGAGGTGCTCAAATGATGTAAATTGAATTGTTTAATTGCAGTAAATTGAGGTGCTCAAATGATGTAAATTGAAGTGTTAAAGTGTTGCAATTTGAAGTATTTAAAAGATGTGAATTGAAGTGTTAAGTCTTTGCAAATTGAAGTGTTCAAATGTCAGAAATCAAGTGTTAAAGTGTTGCAAATTTAAGTATTTAAATGTCTGTGAATTGAAGTGTTAAATGTGCTGCAAATTGAAGTGTTTACATGTTGTAAATTGAAGTGTTTTAAGTAATCGCAAATTGAATTTTTAGTTCCCGAAATTGAGATGTTTATCATTTGTAATTGAGTCAGTATAAATGTTCTTAACTTTCGCTTTTATCCCTTGAGGATCCTCTTCTATACAAGTCCATAACATATGGTTTTTATGTCTCTACTTTCTTAGATTTTTGGGGCTTTATTACTATAAATTGGGTTGACCTTCTAATTTGTCGTTTCATTTTTGAATACTAGAATTTGGTTGTTTTTCTTTAAAAAAATAAAAAAATCTAGAATAGAGTTATTTAGTTTTTTTTCTTAAATCTAAAAGTGGATAGTTTTTGTAGAATTTTTAATATAAAAAGCAAAGACACGTAAATTTTTCTCTCGATGATAAGGAAGATAGTGCCCAAGGTTTATCACATTGTTTATTATTTTCCTGAGTTTTTACTTGATTTATTTCCTTTTTTAACATGGTTTTGGGTTCAATCTTTATTTTCGTTTCTCTACTATTGATGTTATTGTTTTCTTGCAAAGGCTTTTTATTGGCATGATTGCAAAAGTTAAATGACGAAATATATGTTTTTTTCTCACTCGTGATAGTGATCTTGTTGTTAATCAAGAGTTTTTAGTTTTTACATGTTCACCGACCTAATGGATTAAAGTCACTTTTAATATTGACTTTTTTAAAATTTTAATTCCATTTTTAAATAATTTTGTTGTCGTTTTCTCAAGGTCTTTCAAAGGATAATAGAACTATGCTATTTAAGAAGGACTTGTTTAAAGATACTTTGCGAAAATCCTCTTGATAAGGTAGTGAATCTCTCTGCTTTAAATCCTCTGTTAATAAACTTTTGCATGTGTGAACATTGATGCCTAATTTGAGTCTTGTGAAGGTTAATAAAGTTTTATTTAGCTTTTATTTTTGTCTTCTCGATTGGTCTTATAAAACAAATTAAATATAATTTTGGTTTATGCTTGAACATTTTTTAATTCTCCCATTATTTCCTTTAAGCACAAAATATTTCAATCATCGATTTGTTTTGCTAAAACTAATATTAAATTGCAATTATTGCTCTTACTTATCAGTTGTTCGCCTTTATAGTTCTTATCTAACCATATAATGTTTATTTGATATCTTAATCTTTCTCTTATGGATGCTTCTACATACCAAGCTATATTGCTAAAGTTACTATGACATAAAATACATAGATGGAGAACATTTCTACGCTTGCTATGGATTATGAGTTAATCATCATCTAATTCTTCATCGTAATTGATGAACACCTAGACAACTGTAAAATGCCATACATAGAAAAACTAATGAAGATAACATTCGGAAGTTTTATGGTTGAGGCTGACATGATTCTCTCTTGTAACAGGTCAATGAGTTCAAGTCTATAGAAAATTTTAAAATTTTCAATACAAACAATTTGTAAGTCATATTGCCTTAAAATGTTAGAACTGTCTATTTGGCTTAGTACTAATCAAATAATGTTACAGTGGGTCAACTCAATGCTATCAAGAGGCTTGTGGAAGCTGATGCACTCAAGATGGAGATCATTCCAAACCTGAAGGTTTGTATCTCTTTCTTACTATGTCGTCTCTGGTGGATTTCTGATTTCTAAACTATAGAATTGGTTGTAGGAGGTCAATGGAATCAAGGTTCTTCAACTAGAAACTGCAGCTGGTGCAGTAATTAGGGTATAGAATTGTATCAATTATGGTTATGATATATTAAAATGTAAAAAGATCTGTCTAACCATGTGTTTTCTTTATGTGATTAAGTTCTTTGATCATGCTATTGGTATCAACGTACCTCGATCGCGATTCCTTATATGTCTTGTTCATGAATTATACATTTCTAAATTGGATTTTTGGTGTTTTTATAATATTATAATTTTTTTTCATGACCTCTAAAAGTATAATATTTTAATTTTTTTTTATTTTTCATGAATTTTAGCGTCGTTTTTGGAAAAAGCGCCGCTAAAAGTATGATATTTTAATTTTATTTTTATTTTTCATGATTTTTAGTGGCGTTTTTGGTAAAAGCGTCGCTAAAGGTCATGATTTTTAGCGGCGTTTGTGTGGAAAGCGCCGCTAAAGGTCATGTGCGGCGCTTTTAAAAGCGCCGCAAATACTATTAGTGGCGCTTATAAACGCCGCTAAAAGTCTGTTTTGCTGTAGTGCATAAAGACTTCTTTTGGTTTGATCACTTGAGATCATTGTTTGATATTCTTTTTTTGAATCTGTTGAATCATTGAAAATCTTATTTTCAATTAATACAACATCTCTTGTTTCAATTATCGTATTTGACACTAAGTCAAGAACACGATAAGCCTTAGAGTGTTGGGCATATCCAACGAATGCACCATTGATGGCTCTTGGACCTAACTTTGTTCTCCGTTGGTCGGGAACTCTATAATAAGCCAAACACTCCCACACTTTAAAATAATCTAAGTTTGGCATCCGACCCTTCCATAACTCATATAGAGATACTTTGAATTTTCTCGATGGTATTCTGTTAAGAATATGACAAGCAGTCAATAATTCTTCACCCCATAGATTATATGGAAGTTTAGCATTTAACAACATTGAATTAACCATATCTACTAAAGTATGGTTCTTTCTTTTCGCCAAACCATTTTTTTTTTTGCAAAGTATAAGGCGCGGAACACTCATGTACCACACCTTGTTCCTCACAAAATACATTAAATTCATTTGAAAAATATTCACTACTTCTATCACTACGAAGCACTTTGATTTTCTTACTAAACAAATTCTCAACCTCATTTTTAAAACGTTTAAACATATCAAACGCCTCGTATTTACTTCTCATGAGATACACATAAGTAAATCTAAAGAAGTCGTCTATAAAAGTGATAAAATATCATTTTCCACCTCTTGTTAGATTTCCATTTAATTTACAAACATCCGAATGAATTAAATATAACACTCGTGAATTCCTTTCATACTTATTAGGAAACGGCTTCTTGATAAATTTTTATTGAATACAAATTTCACATTTATCCACAAATTCATCATTACTTAGACTTATATAACCATTCTTTTGCATATATTGTAAAGTTTTAAAATTAAAATGTGCTAAACGCACATGCCACAAAGGATAAGATTCAACAATATAAGCAGAAGAATTAAATTTATTCATAACGATGCTCAACTTGAACATACCCTCGTTACAATATCCTTTTCCTACATATATATCACCTTTAAGTAAGACAAACTTATCAGATTCCAAGATAATCTTGAACCCCTTGTTATATAGAATACTCACAGACACTAAATTCTTTCTCACATCGGGAACATGCAACACATTGATTGTAACAGCCTGGTTTAGACCCTAGTCAGAATAGTGATTTTGAGACCACAAATCCGAGGTCGAAATAATATTTTAATATTATTTTCTGTGTGAACAATATGTGATATAGCCTGTGTGAAAATTCTGTGTGATAATTTTACTGACTGTGTGCTAAATTAGAGAAAGGGCTTAATCGCGTAAAGTGTAAAATGTTGTGTGCTGATTGTTAAGTATTCAATTGTTGATGTCTTTATAATGTGAAGCCCTTAAAAGGCAATTAATCAATTTATTGGTAGTGGGGTGGTTGATGGACAAATATGTCCATAGTTTAAATGATTTCATAAGCATTTTATTAAGGGCAAATATGGCATTTGATAATTAAGTTATTTTATAACAAAACAAAACATTGAAATGGCCATTTTCTATCCATCTTTCCACCGAAAAATAGAAAAGAGAATAGCCATTGAAGCTTTTGAAATTTCGGCACTTGCTAAGCTAAATTGAGGTATGTTTTGGTTTCGATTTTTAATAATTTCTACATTTTCGTAATCGTTGCTTCGTGTTCTAGCTAACCCATGTTGTAATTTTGTGAATTGATGATGTTTTTGTGATGAGCCATTGATGAATGTTGAGCTATGTGCTAGTTGATAGTGAAATATGAAAACTTGGTGTTGAGTTAACATAGTTTGTATTGGGATTTTTAGTGAAATTGGGCATTTTAGGCTTAATTGAGAAAATGTGAAATTGAAGGATTAAAATGTGAAATAAATGAAATATGTGGGCTTGTATGAACAGAAGGAAAATTCAGCTAGGCTTGTGTGGAAAGAAATTATGTGAATTTGATGATTTTGTGAATTAGGGACTAAAGTGTCAAAATGTGAAAATGTGAGGGCCATTATGTAAAATGCCCTAAATATGTGTGTTTGGACTAAAATAAATGATTTGGTAATTGAATGGATTGAATTTTAATGTGTATAAATGATAAACCGTATTAGTAACATATTTTAATCCCATATTTAGCATGCTTTTGGATGATTTATCCCTTGAATTATAGAATTTGGTGCTCTTAATCCTTTAATTTCATATTTTATACTCAAGAGAGCATAGGAGGATGAAAAGAACGGAAAACGGGCTTAAAACGGACCAAATGGGCCAAATAAAGAAATGCACACGGCTTGGGCCCAATCCATACGGTCGTGCCTCCTTAACAGACCCAAACACGGCCTGAAGTCGATTCACACGGGCGTGCTACACGGGCGTGTCCCTGCCGTGACAAAGAAAAATTTCACTCGGAATAGGATACTTGGAGGCAAAGAAACACATTTCAAAGCCTATATAAACACCCTAGAGGGCAACTTAAAGGGGGAGTTCGACAGAAGCCCTCTGTCGGGGCGTCCAGCTAGGCCAAGGAGCCGAGTCAGAGAGGTCAGAGTTGTGGAATTTACTCGAAGAAAGCCAGTTGATTCATCTCAAGAAGCCGAAGTCATACTCAAGACGGAAGATCTTCTCTTTAATTCCTTCAGGGGGTTTTAGGGTTTTTCTTATGTTTTGTTTTATCTTTTCTTCTGAGATGTATTCTTTGATAATTATGAACTAAACCCTCAGATACCTGAGGGGGATGAAACCTAAGATGAATCTTGTTATCGTTTGCTGAACTATATGATAAATACTTGATTTGTTCTTAATTATGTGTTCTTAATTCTTGCTTTGATATTTCAGGATATTGATTCAAGTACTGATGTGCTTAGGTGGTGGAGCAAAAGTCCCTTCCTAAGAGTAGATCTAGCATAGTTAAGCGGAGTTGCTCGCGCGCCTAGGGATAGGGTGACGAAAATCTGCCGGATTAGGGTCAAACCTAATATGGGAGTCCATAGATCGAGTTAATGCAATTCTAGGGGTTTTAATTAGAAAGAGATTTCAATTAATCAACCTAGGGTTAGACGTTGGTCACCTCGAGAGAGGGACTAATATACATTAGGGAATCCTACGGATCAAGTCAAGTGAATAAATCGTCTGGTTCAGAGTTAGATAACAAGTGAAGTCTAGGTGGATTCTTCCTCGGGTATTGTCTTAATCAATTGGTTTTTCCCACAAGTATTTTCCCAATTCATTCTCTTTGTCTTAGCATCTTTAGCTTAGTAGTTAGTTAATTTTAGTTTAAATAACAAATCCTTTAATTTTTAGGCTAAATAATAGAAAGAAAGTTAGTATTAGTATTTTTAGTTCCTTTGGGTTCGACAATACGGTCTTGCCACTAAACTATACTACTGTTCGATAGGTGCGCTTGCCTCAATCGTTGTAATAGTTAGTTTCTAGGCACGATCATTCTTTATATAAATTTTTAAGACTCTGACACACGATCAAGTTTTTGGCGTCGTTGCCGGGAAACTAAAATATTAAGAACGCTCAATTTTTATTACTTTAGCCATTTTATTGCAATTTATTTTTATTTTTATTTTTTACTTTGCTAATTTTTCTTTTATTTGCTTTTGACAGGTAATTTTAGTTTATAAAGGAGATGGCACTGAATAACTATCAGTGGCAATTCATGAGAACAAAGCCAACAGAAGCCACCAGTGTCTTCAACCTCGACGCAGTAACCATGCTATGAAACCAGGTAGAGTTTTTAAATAAAAAAATTGATGGTTTGTATGGTTCTATGCAGGTACATTCGGTAATACAGTACAATACAAATGGAAGAGGGGTGAACAACACAAAATATCTATCCTACAACCCTAGCATAGAGAACGAACAAGTCAACTATATGGGTAACTATTCTAGTCTTCAAAATAATCTTTATAGTGACACTTATAATGCAGGTTGGAGGTACCATCCCAATTTCTCGTGGGATGGTCAAGGTAATCAAAGACCGCAACTTCCTCCAGGTTTTCAACAACCACCTCACTAGCAGGAAAAGAAACCGAACCTTGAGGAGATGCTAACGAAATTTATCGCAGTGTCAGAAACCTGTTTTTAAAACAATAAGACAATACTTAAAAATCAACAAGCATCGATTCAAGGGATCGAGAACCAGTTAAGACAACTTGCCAAGATCATAGCAGAACAACCACAAGGGTTAAATGAACCAGAACCAAGGCAAGAAAACGTGGCAGATAAAGGTAAGGTTGAGGTGAGCCATGATATACCAAAACCGACAATTACAGAGTACCAACCTCGTGTGCCATATCCCGATGCAATGATGAAAGACCATACAGAGGAACAATTCGGTGAACTCACACTTCGTGTAGGCGACGAAACGATCACTCTTCAAGCTCTTGACTCGGCTATGACATCGAGTAATCAAGGTAAAAACATAAATTCTATTAATAATCATTTGATTCAACCTTCTGTACAGGAAACACCACGAAACTACACAATCGAGCCAGATCCTAGACCTCGTGACGATAAAGAAGAAATTCATGAGGAACGAAGGCTTCGGATCGATGAACTAGACGAGTGGAAGACACACTTCAAAGAGGAACTAAAAACACACGAAGCAAAAACGAGGCAACTCTACGACAAACTTAACTATGGTACAATCCAGCTTAAGATAGGAGATCAGGTACTCAAAATCTTCCTAAATGGAACAGTCGAGGTAACTAATCCTAAATTCAGCACTTTTAAGGTAAACACTACTCGACTTAAACTATATATCAATAACCGAATTGATCGCATGAGAAAGGATTTTCACCTCCTCAAACCACCATGATTATGCGAATAAGAGGTAAGTCTAGCTCAAGACTTCAAACGAGCGCTTCTCGGGAGGCAACCCGAGCACTAACCCTACTAATTAGTTTAGTTTTATTTATTTCCATGTTTAGGCACAGGTTTCCCATACTCACACGGTCTTGCACACGACCGTGTACGTGTCTGTGTGGGCACCACAGGTAGGTAAAAGGGCGTGGTCGTAGACGTGTAGCAACAAGACAATTTTTTTCCAAAAACACGGACTACATCTCTATTTAAACCCCCTTCTTCCTTTTTCTTTTCCAGTTGTCTTTCTTCTTTCATTTTCTATTATTTACTTTTACTTTTATTTTTTATTTTTACTTTCTTTATTATTTTCTTAATATTCTTCATGCCATTTAGATTTAGCTTAGGATACAATAAAATCAGACCGATTGCTTCGAGGATTCAAATCCAAACAGTTCGAGGCGCTCCCCACATTCACCTCCGCCCAATCCTATCCGATTTCTTTTCATTGACTCCATCCAAAATTCAGGAAGTTTTACTTCTCTCCCTATCTTATGATTCTATTATTATTTTGCATCTATATCTATCTTTGTACATTGAGGGCAATGTACATCTTAAGTGTGGGGGGTGAAACTTAAAAGTGCCTAACTTTTTGCATTATTCTCAAATCCTGAATTATGTCTTGTTTCTTAAGTAATTTTCTCATATTATGATTAGAATGAAATTTCCTGTGATTTATGATTTTTATTGATATGTTTTGGATTAAGTCATAGTTAATTGTACATTGATGATTTAAACTTTAAGATACTAAAGAATCAAGCATGATAAGTTTATTTTTTCATAATTAAAAAGTTGCTAGGTTGTCTACCTGAATCTAATTATTACCTTGAAGTTTGAAATTTACAAGGTTGATATCAAAAACTCATAATTTTTGTGAGATTTTGAGCCTTATAGAGCATATATTCTTTTTCTTGCTCACTTTATTGATTATGAGTGTGTCAACATTGATCTGTTATTCTAGAACTTGCATCGATTATACATGTCGAGACCACACCTTTGATTTGATATACAGAGATGATAAAGGCACTTAGGTTTTAGCCCACTTACTCCACTAAAAGCCAACCCTCACAATTAACCCCTAGTGAACCCCTTTTGATCCTAACAACCCTTTTTATTGACTCACCCACTAATTTTAAACCAAAATCCTTTGTATTTGTTATCACCATTCTTCTTGACTACCCTTTTTGTCGAGATTTGATTTTGAGCAGTTGCCTATGTAACATCCCTGTTTAGGGCCTAGTCAGAATAGTGGTGCGAGACCACAAATTCGAGGGTTATGAATGAGTTTTTGAGGTTTATGCTATGTATGCATGCTAGTGTGAAAGTTTCATGAAGCAATTTTATGAAATTGTGGTTGAATTGTCCAAAAGGACTAAATTGCAAAAGTTGCAAAATGTGTGTTTCTAGAAGCTATAGGTGTGAAATAGCTTTAGATTATTAATTAGAGGTCCTTAAATAGCAATTTATCCAAATTCTAATTTTTGGACAAAATTGGGCATGAATGTGTTAAAATTGAAAGTTTATCAAAAAGGGCATTTTGGTCATTTAACAAATAAGTGATTAAAATAGGAGAAAAGATGACAAAATTCATTCATCTTCTTCCCCAAGGCTGCCGAAAATTCCAAGAGCCATTGTTAGGGTTCTTCAAATTTTTCAAGCTTGCTAGTAAGTGCATCTAGCCTCGTTTTTTATATTCTTTGTATTTTTGAAGTCCTGGTAGCATGAGTAAGCTATTTTTAGCTATTTGATAAGCTAAAATGGATGTTCAAAAATGTGGTCATGTATGACATGCATGTATGTTGATATTTTATGGAAGATTATGAAAGCTTGATGTAGTAGAAACATCTTTTGTTAAGTGATTTTCCATGAAAATGCATGTAGGGACTTGATTGTGAAAATCTTAAGTTTTGTCATACATGTGTGTTTTAGTGAGAATTGATGATAGCTTTAGTTGAATAAGTGGTTCGACTAAGCATGAAAGACTAGAAAGTTGAATAAAAATCACTTTACGAGCCTTTGGGGCTAAAGTGTAAATATGAGAAAGTTTAGGGGCAAATTAGTAATTTTACTAAATTATGAGATAAGGGTCAAACTAGTCAATGTGTGTATTGAATAAGCTGATTTATTCATTATATATCAAGAAAGGCAAAGCCCGGATCAAAATCGAGGCAAAAGCAAGGTGGTGGACTAAATTGCAAGTCTCAATACTTTTGAGTATCGAGGTAAGTTTATGCATAAACAATGCATTCATACTTACAATTTGTTGATGATAGCTAGTGTGTAGCTTGTTCGAGATTGATTGATAACCTATGTGGTTCAAGTAGAATGAATGTAGCAGAATTGTGAATGGATGTTTAATTGAGTAAGTAGACATGTGAATGTGTAGTGATAATGCTAGATGGCAGGCTAAGTGCGATACCATCCTAATGCATATTGACGATGAGCTGGCTATGTGCAATGCTATCGTTAGGTATATCGTTTAGTGGGCTAAGTGAGAAACCCCTATGATTACCTTTGTGGTAGGCTGAGTGCGATACCACCTTATTAATCGACTGTGGTGTGCTAAGTGCGAAACCACCGAGACATTTGCTATGTGGGTTAACTGTGTGGATTAGCCATGTGATGGCATTATTGAGTAAAATAGCCGTGTGGATGTATTATTAAGTTAATTAGCTGTGTGGATGAATTATTGAGAAATAATGATGTGTTGTATATTGTGTAAATGTGACATTGAATGCAGGGGTGCATTTCGATGGTTATGAGTATGTGACTCATGATGTGTTGGAAATGTGGTAAGGGTTAGAAATAGTAAGCATAGTTGTTCATTACTTTTGGTAGTATAATGCTAATTGTTGTTTAGCTTATACTATGATGCTTAATTGTTTATGTGTAAACTTACTAAGCTCAAAGCTTACTCCTTTTCTTTTCCCTTATCTTATAGAGTAAAAGTGTTGAACCGAGATACGAGGATCAATTGGAAGATCGCCCACACTATCAGCACACTCTGATACATGAGACTCAATGTTTTGTAAATGGCATGTATAGGGGCTAGACAAGTAAGTGAATTTTGTTGTAAATGGCTAAGATGTGTTGGCCTTTAGATGGATAGCTTATTTTGTATAATACCATAGTTGTTGGCTATTTTATGTTATATGAAAAGTTATAGTTGTCTATGTGAGATTGCAATTCAATTTGAGTTGATTATGGATGTGTTGTATGAGTGCATGTTGTGTAAGCTATAAGGGTGAGAAGAGCTTAGCAAGTAGCTTTGTTCTTGGCCATGTGGATAGACACACGGGCGTGTCTAGACCATGTGTGACACACGGTCAGTCCACGGGCGTGTAACTTGGTCGTGCGTCCCCTGTATGTTAACATTTTAAGTCAGGATAGGCCACGAGCTAGTCACACGGGCGTGCGACTAGGCTTTGAGGCCGTGTGTGTGAAGTCGGTGTTCACCACGGTTGGGAAGCACCGGCGTGTGCCTTGGCCGTGGGGCATTGGCAGAATGCTGGGGTTTTTAGGCACGGTTTGGGGACATTGGCGTGTGTGTCCATGCACGAGCGTGTCTAATCTTGCACGGGCGTGTGAGACCTGTATAAAAGAGAAAAATTTTAAGATTGGAAAAAGTTCTGGTTTAGTCTCGAGAGCCCTCGTGTGTATGAGTGAGGCCTCGTAAGTCGAGAATGAGGTTGTTGAGATGACTTCAGAGAGTAGTTATGACGAGCCTAAGTGGCGATCAAGTGGTTTGAGTTCGGTAACGCCTCGGGCTCGGTTCCGGCATAGAACCCGGGTAAGGAGTGTTACAGCCTAACTATGTTCTATATTTCAGTTGTGATTTCTTATTATTGTAAATATTTAATGATTTGTTCTTAAAAAATAAAAAAAAATGACGAAGTTTAATCATTATTAGTTTTATTAGTAAGTGAGCTTACATATTTAGAAAAAGCTTGTATTATTAGTATTATAAGTTTTTAGTTGATGTAATTATTAGCTCATTTTTCTAGTTAGGTAATTTGTCAAGTCAATCTCGATTCTAACCTTCTAATTCGGCCTTTATCCACACCTTTAACCCAAGCCCCGTTACAACCCTGTTAAAGACCTTTTGATTTGTGTATCATCTCATATTATAGTGGTGGAGATTTGATTTTCATGCAAGCCTATGGTATTAACTTTTCATGTTTGACTTATGAGTGCTTTTTCCTGAACCTTAAACACCTCGACTGATTTGAGTGAATCTTTAGTGATGATCTCAATCCTTGTAGATTTTGAATCAGAGGTAATTATTTAGAAGAGGGAAAACACCTACGTTTTCATGCTACAAAAATGTATGACTTAGATTGTTTGAATTTTTAGGACTCTTTGAGTTGAATTATCCATGTATAAATTATCTGTGAATTATGAAAAAACATTATTAATGAATATTATGAATAGAGGAAGTTTGTTTTAATTGTGAGTTGAGAATTTTGCTTGAGGACAAGCAAAAGCTTGAGTCTGGGGGTATTTGATAAACTGTAATAGTAACATATTTTAATCCCATATTTAGCATGCTTTTGGATGATTTATCCCTTGAATTATAGAATTTGGTGCTCTTAATCATTTAATTTCATATTTTATACTCAGGAGAGCATAGGAAGATGAAAAGAATAGAAAACGGGCTTAAAAAGGGCCAAACGGGCCAAAGAAAGAAATGCACACGGTCTAGGCCCAAGACACACAGCCGTGTCTCCTTAATAGACCCAAACACGGCCTGAGGTCGATTCACACGGGCGTGCTACACGGGCGTGTCCCTGCCGTGACAAAGAGGAATTTCACTCGAAATAGGATACTTGGAGGCAAAAAAACACATTCCAAAGCCTATATAAACACCCTAGGGGGTAACTTAAAGGGGGAGTTCGACAGAAGCCCTTTGTCGGGGCGTCCAGCTAGGCTAAGAAGCCGAGCCAGAGAGGTCAGAATTTTGGAATTTACTCGAAAAAAGCCAGTTGATTCATCTCAAAAAGCCGGAGTTATACTCAAGACGGAGGATCTTCTCTTTAATTCCTTCAGGGGGTTTTAGGGTTTTTCTTATGTTTTGTTTTATCTTTTCTTCTGAGATGTATTCTTTGATAATTATGAACTAAACCCTCAGTTACCTGAAGGGGATGAAACCTAAGATGAATCTTGTAATTGTTTGCTGAACTATATGATAAATACTTGATTTGTTCTTAATTATGTGTTCTTAATTCTTGCTTTGATATTCCTGGATATTGATTCAAGTACTGATGTGCTTAGGTGGTGGAGCAAAAGTCCCTGCCTAAGAGTAGATCTAGCATAGTTAAGCGGAGTTGCTGGCGCGCCTAGAGATAGGCTTACGAAAATCTGCCGGATTAGGGTTAAACCTAATATGAGAGTCCATAGATCGAGTTAATGCAATTCTAGGAGTTTTAATTAGAAAGAGATTTCAATTAATCAACCTAGGGTTAGACATTGGTCGCCTCGAGAGAGGGATTAATATACATTAGGGAATCCTACGGATTAAGTTAAGTGAATAAATCGTCTGGTTCAGAGTTAGATAACAAGTGAAGTCTAGGTGGATTCATCCTCGAGTATTGTCTTAATCAATTGGTTTTTCCCACAAGTATTTTCCCAATTCATTCTCTTTGTCTTAGCATCTTTAGCTTAGTAGTTAGTTAATTTTAGTTTAAATAACAAATCCTTTAATTTTTAGGCTAAATAATAGAAAGAAAGTTAGTATTAGTACTTTTAGTTCCTTTGGGTTCGACAATCCGATCTTGCCACTAAACTATACTACTGTTCGATAGGTGCGCTTGCCTCAATCGTTGCCATAGTTAGTTTCTAGGCTCGATCATTCTTTATATAAATTTTTAAGACTCTAACACACGATCAATAAACCAAGAGAGAAGAGGTTAGGATCGAGATCGAGGCAAAGATAAGGTGCTCGATTAATCGACCATTTCAATAACTCGACTTCCGAAGGTAAGTTCGGGCATAATACGAATATTTAGTTATGTTAAATGCTATGAAATGAATGTTATGATGATATTGAAATGTGGATGCTATGTGAGAGTTTGAGTTTGAGTTATGTGGCACTAAGTGTGCGTATTCGGAAATGTGATTGAGATGTTTAGCACTGTGTGTGTGAAATAATATAAACTTCGACTTTGTGGTTGGCACAGTGTGTGCGATACCGATTGAAGAACGGTTTGATATAAATGCACTATTTGTGCGATGATAATTAAGCTTCGGCTAAATATCTGGGCACTAAGTGTACGATTGAATCGAAGAAGAGACGGAAGTTGATCGAAAGGGAAAAGTGAGTATTGAGTAGCAAATGTAATTGATTACTAGGTGTTGGCTAAGGTACGCTCGGAACCTATGTGGTTGATGAATCTATGAATGAAATTATGAAATGTTAAATGAACATATTAGTTTTTGATGGTATGATGTATATATATGTATATGCGAAATAATCTATGTGGTGGTTTTTTTGATTTAAATGTGTTATGTTGCGAACTTACTAAGCTTTGGAAAGCTTACTGTGTGATTTGTTTCTTTGCTTTGCAGTGTCGGTAAATCTAGCTCGGATCCGGGGATCGTCAGCGTATCAATCACACTATCGGCAATCCATTTTGGGTACTTTTAGAAAGATGTATATAGATTAAATATGACATGTATAGATTAGAAATTTAGGTATGATTTGTGATGTTTAATCCTTGCCATGCGAGTTGGCTTGGAAGTGAGATAATATTGAGTTTGTGGATGAGCTATGAATGTGGTATGTTTTATGACTTTATGGTTGATGAAAGAGGTGATTAGAAGATGAGTTTTGGCATGGATTATATGATGTTTGAGTTATAAATGTTTTGAGATGTATAATTGATGCCTGGATGGACTCATTTGTGATGTCATTTGGTATAGAAGTAGATGATATTGTGGATGACTAATTAGTGTATGGAATGGTATGTTTGAATACATTTAGAAGCTTGAATTGGTGTTGCTTTGAAGCTTGTTGATTGACCCTAGTGTGGGTGGCATATTGGCCTTGCAAAGGGCCTGTTATGCATACACGGTCGTGGCACACGGGCGTGCCTAGTGACCGTGGGATATAGTCAGTATATAGCCTAAGAGTACACGGCCATGGTACACGGGCATGCCTGGTGGCCGTGGGGATAAGTCAGCATACATGCCCTATTTTGGCATGGCCAAGACACATGGGTGTGTCTAGTAGCCGTGGGAGGCACACGGCCTGACTGCACGGGTGTGTGACCTCTGCAGTGTTCAAAAAGTTTTAAATTTTCGAGAATTTCTGTAACTGTTCGGTTTAGTCCGGACCCCTTTCTAGCATGTGTTTGAGTTCTCGAGGAACTCAATAAGGGACTTTACGATTATGTTATGATATGCTTTAATGATGATTGACTTTGTGTTGAGAGTTGATTGTGAAATGTTTCGATTAATCGTTAACGCCTCTTAACCCTATTCCAGCGACGGTCTCGGGTTAGGGGTGTTACAATTTTATTGGTAGCAGAGCTTCGATTTAGTCGATTCTCGGACTAACGTAGCGTGTGTGAGTCTAGCTATACATGCCATATATGAAATTGCGATAGTGTTATGAATACTGACAGTTGAAAATGTGTTTTATTATAGTAATGGATCCCGATCGAGCAGTTGCTGACGATGTAGAGAGTAACGCGCCTGCTCCCGCTCAAGGGACAACGTCGGCCACATCTAGGCCGAATGAAAGTAGTGTGGGAAGAGAGGCTAAGCAAGCCTTCTTCCGTATGATGAGTGAGTGGTTTTCGAAATTCGTTCGAACGAATCCGGCTGCTCCACAACCTCCACCCCCATAAGTACCTGTTGTGCCACAAGTTGTAGATCCGATCAGATTGAATAAACCTCCCGTGGATAAGATTCAAAAGTACGAGGCCGAAGAGTTTAGGGCCACAGCCGATGATGATGCCGAGAGAGCTGAGTTTTGGCTCGAGAATACCCTTCGAGTATTTGATGAGATGTCGGTGACTCCTGATGAATGTATAAAATGTGTTGTTTCTTTGTTGAGGGATACTGCGTATAACTGGTGGAAAACATTGATATCCGTGGTTCCGAGAGAGAGAATCACCTGGGATTTCTTTCAAATTGAGTTTAGAAAGAAGTATATCAGTCAACGATTTATTGATCAGAAACGTAAAGAGTTTCTACAGCTGAAACAAGGCTGCTTGTCAGTTTCTGAGTACGAGCGAGAATTTGTGAGATTTAGCCAGTATACACGGGAATGTGTTTCGACCGAAGCTACTATGTGTAAATGCTTCATAGAAGGGCTGGATGAAGATATTAAGTTGTTGGTCGAGATACTTGACATAAACGAATTTGTTGTGTTTGTCGAAAGAGCATGCAAAGCTGAGGAGCTCAGTAAAGAAAAGAAAAAAGCTGATTCTGAAGCTCGTGATCAAAGAAAAAGATCAATGAGTAGGTTTTCTCAACCTTCGACGAAGAGATTTAGAGATACAAGTAACCGATCGCATATTTCATTTAGACATCCGAATAGAGATCGCGCAAGACTAAGTGTTGGTCCGAGAACTCAAGCTCCAATAGAATCAAGTGTTGATAGTGCCAAAAGTAACAAACCTGAGTGTAGACAGTGTGGAAGACGACATGTGGGGAGAATGTCAAAGCAAGTACAACAATAGAGTTTGCTATAAATGTGGATCACGAGATCACTTCATTCGAGACTGCCCAAAGATGGCTGAGAAAGAAAATGTTCAGAATGTGAGATCGAGTAATGTGATGACTAGGGGTAGACCACCCAGAAATGTCGGGAATGTGAGTGGAAGTCAAAGAGGGACTACCGATACAATTGTGAGATCAGAGGCGAGAGCACCTGCCCGAGCTTATGCAATACGTGCACGAGAGGAAGTATCATCTCCAGACATCATCATTGGTACTTTTACTCTATTTGATACTGATGTGATTGCATTAATAGATCCGGGTTCAACTCATTACTATGTGTGTGTAAATCTAGTATTGAATCAGACTCTACCTGTTGAGTCTACTGAATTTGTGGTTAGAGTATCGAACCCCTTAGGCAAGTGTGTCTTGGTGGATAAAGTGTGCAAGAGTTTTCCATTGATGTTTCGTGATATATGTTTTCCGGTTAATTTGATGTTGCTACCATTTGACGAATTTGATATTATTCTGGGCATGGATTGGCTCACTCTGCATAATGCTATTGTGAATTGTAAAAGAAAAAAGTATCGAATTGAGAAGTCAGAATGGTGAGATAGTTCGAATTGAATCCAGTGATTTGAAAGGGTTACCAGCTATTTTATCTGCAATGAAAGCTTTGAACTATGTGAGAAAGGATTGTGAAGCTTACCTAGCATATGTGATTGATACAATACTGTCAGAAAAGAAAGTTGAATCTGTACCTGTGGTTAGTGAGTTTCCAGATGTGTTTCCTGAAGAATTGCCGGGATTACCTCCAATCAGAGAAGTTGAATTCGGTATTGAATTAGTTCCAAGAACGACTCCTATCTCTATAGCTCCGTATAGAATGGCGCCGACCGAATTGAAAGAGTTGAAATCTCGGTTGCAAGAGTTGATAGATAGAGGATTTGCACGGCCAAGTTTCTCTCCCTGGGGTGCTCCTGTGTTGTTTGTGAAAAAGAAAGATGGCACTATGAGAATGTGTATTGATTACCGACAATTAAACAAAGTTACGATAAAGAACAAATATCCATTGCCTCGTATCGATGATTTGTTTGATCAACTGAGAGGAGCTACAGTGTTTTCTAAGATAGACTTGAGATCAGGTTACTATCAGTTGAGAGTCAAAGAATCCGATGTGCCGAAAACTGCTTTCAGAACAAGGTATGGACATTATGAATTCTTAGTGATGCCTTTTGGATTAACGAATGCTCCTACAGTGTTTAAGGATTTGATGAATTGGATATTTAGACCGTATTTAGACTGCTTTGTTGTAGTGTTCATTGATGATATTTTGATTTATTCCTATAATGAGACGCAACATGCCGAACATTTGAGAATTGTGCTACAGACTCTACGTGAGAAACAGTTGTATGCTAAGAGTTTAGCAAATGTGAATTTTGGTTACGTGAAGTTGGTTTTCTGGGGCATATTGTATCACTGCGGGAATACGAGTTGATCCGAGTAAGATTTCAGCTATTTTGGAATAGAAGCCTCCGAGAAATGTGTCTGAAGTCCATAGTTTTCTGGGACTAGCGGGATATTATAGATGGTTTGTGAAAGGTTCTCGATGATTGTGACTCCGTTGACGAAGTTGCTACAGAAAGATTTTAAATTTGAGTGGTCAGAAAAGTGCCAACAGAGTTTTGAACAGTTGAAAGCATTGTTGACAGAAGCGCCAGTGTTAGTTCAACCAAAATTGGGCAAAGAATTCATAGTATACAGTGATGCATCGTTGAATGGTTTAGGCTGTGTGCTAATGCAAGAAGGCAAAGTTATTGCTTATGCTTCGAGATAGCTAAAGCCGCATTAAAAGAACTATCCGACGCATGACCTTGAATTAGCCGCGATTGTGTTTGCGTTGAAGATTTGGCGTCATTATCTATTTGGTGAGAAATGTCATATTTATACCGATCATAAGAGTTTGATATACTTGATGACTCAGAAAGAATTGAATTTACGACAAAGAAGATGGCTAGAACTGTTGAAAGATTACGAACTTGTGATTGATTATCATCCGGGTAAAGCTAATGTTGTAGTTGACGCTTTGAGCTGAAAGTCTATATGTGTTTTGCGAGCAATGAATGCTCTGTGTGATGATAGTGTGGTTTTAGCCGAGTTAAAAGTAAAGCCGATGTTTGTACGTCAGATTTGTGATGCCCAGAAAAGTGATGTTGAAATGATGGCTAAACGAACTCAGTGTGAATTGAATGTTGATTCAGAATTTCGAGTTGATAGTGATGATTTTTTGAGATTTAGAAATCGGATTTGTGTTTCGAAGAATTCAGAATTGATTCAGCTAATTTTGAACGAAGCTCATAATAGCCGTTTGATTGTTCACCCGGGGAGTACGAAAATGTACAATGATTTAAAACAATTTTATTGGAGGCATGGTATGAAACAGGACATCTCTGACTTTGTGTCGAAATGTTAAGTTTGTCAGCAAGTTAAAGCTGAACATCAAGTTTCGTCCGATTTGTTACAGTCGATCATGATTCCTGAGTGGAAATAGGAGAGAATTACGATGGACTTTGTGTCGGGATTGCCTTTATCTCCGGGAAGGGAAGATGTGATCTGGGTGATAGTTGACAGATTGACGAAATCAGCTCATTTCGTTCCGGTGAGAACAGATTATTCACTCGATAGATTGGCTGAATTGTATATTGTTGAGATTGTGAGATTGCATGGGGTGCCACTATCTATTGTGTCGAACAGAGATCCGGGATTTACCTCACGATTTTGGAAGAAATTACAAGAAGCTTTAGGCACAAAATTGCATTTCAGTACTGCATTTCATCCGCAAACGGATGGTCAGTCCGAGCGAATCATTCAGATTCTTGAAGATATGTTGAGATGTTGTATTCTTGAATTTGAAAGTACGTGGGAAAAGCATTTATCGTTGATTGAGTTTGCATACAACAATAGTTTTCAATCTAGTATCAAAATGGCACCATATGAGGCTTTTTACGATCAAAAATGCCGAACTCCATTGTATTGGACTGAGCTAAGTGAGAATAAGATTCACGGGGTTGATCTAATAAAAAAGACTGAACAGAAAGTGAAAGTGATTCATGATAGTTTGAAAACGGCTTCAGATCGTCAAAAGTTTTATCCAGACTTGAAACGAAAAGATATTGAATTCGAAGTTGGTGATAAAGTTTTTTTGAAAGTATCTCCGTGGAAGAAAATGCTTTAATTTGGCCGGAAAGGCAAGCTGAGTCCGAGGTTCATCGGACCGTATGAGATCATTGAGCGAGTTGGACCAGTTGCTTATAGATTGATGTTACCACCAGAGTTAGAAAAGATTCATAACGTGTTTCATGTGTCAATGCTTCGACGGTACAGATCTGATCCGTCTCATGTGATTACTCCTACTGAGGTTGAAATTCAGTCAGAATTGTCGTATAGTGAGAAACCGATTCGAATTTTGGCACGAGAGACCAAAGAGTTGAGAAACAAAGGAATTTCCTTAGTGAAAGTTTTATGGCACAAACACAGAATTGAAGAGGTTATGTGGGAGCCTGAAAACGTTATGAGAGAGCAATATCTGCATCTATTCACTGGTAAGATTTTCGGGGACGAAAATCCCTAAGTGGGGAGAGTTGTAATAGCCCGATTTAGACCCTAGTCGGAATAGTGGTTTTGAGACCACAAATCTGAGGTCAGAATAATATTTTAATATTATTTTCTATGTGAACAATATGTGATATAGCCTGTGTGAAAATTCTGTGTGATAATTTTACTGACTGTATGCTGAATTAGAGAAAGGACTTAATCGCGTAAAGTGTAAAATGCTGTGTGCTGATTGTTAAGTATTCAATTGTTGATGTCTTTATAATGTAAAGCCCTTAAAAGGAAATTAATCCATTTATTGGTAGTGGGGTGGTTGATGGACAAATATGTCCATAGTTTAAATGATTTCATAAGCATTTTATTAAGGGCAAAGATGGCATTTGATAATTAAGTTATTTTATAACAAAACAAAACATTGAAATGTCCATTTTCTATCCATCTTTCCATCGAAAAATAGAAAAGAGAATAGCCATTGAAGCTTTTGAAAGTTCGTTACTTGCTAAGCTAAATTGAGGTATGTTTTGGTTTCAGTTTTTGATAATTTCTACATTTTCGTAGTCGTTGCTTCGTGTTCTAGCAAACCCATGTTGTAATTTTGTGAATTGATGATGTTTTTGTGATGAGCCATTGATGAATGTTGAGCTATGTGCTAGTTGATAGTGAAATATGAAAACTTGGTGTTGAGTTAACATAGTTTGTATTGGGATTTTTAGTGAAATTGAGCATTTTAGGCTTAATTGAGAAAATGTGAAATTGAAGGATTAAAATGTGAAATAAATGAAATATGTGGGCTTGTATGAACACAAGGAAAATTCGGCTAGGCTTGTGTGGAAAGAAATTATGTGAATTTGATGATTTTGTAAATTGGGGACTAAAGTGTCGAAATGTGAAAATGTGAGGGCCATTATGTAAAATGCCCTAAATATGTGTGTTTGGACTAAAATGAATGATTTGGTAACTGAATGGATTGAATTTGAATGTGTATAGACCAAGAGAGGAGAGGTTTGGATCGAGATCGAGGCAAAGATAAGGTGCTCGATTAATCGACCGTTTCGATAACTCGACATCCGAGGTAAGTTTGGACATAATACGAATATTTAGTTATGTTAAATGCTATGAAATGAATGTTATAATGATATTGAAATGTGGATGCTATGTGAGAGTTTGAGTTTGAGTTATGTGGCACTAAGTGTGCGTATTCGGAAACGTGATTGAGATGTTTAGCACTGTATGTGCGAAATAATATAAACTTCGACTTTGTGGTTGGCACTGTGTGTGCGATACCGATTGAAGAGCGGTGTGATATAAATGCACTATGTGTGCGATGATAATTAAGCTTCGGCTAAATATCTGGGCACTAAGTGTGCGATTGAATCGAAGAAGAGACGGAAGTTGATCGAAAGGGAAAAGTGAGTATTGAGTAGCAAATGTAATTGATTACTAGGTGTTGGCTAAGGTACGCTCGGAACCTATGTGGTTGATGAATCTATGAAAGAGATTATGAAATGTTAAATGAACATATTAGTTTTGGATGGTATGATGTATATATATGTATATGCGAAATAATCTATGTGGTGGTTTGTTTGATTTAAATGTGTTATGTTACGAACTTACTAAGCTTTGGAAAGCTTATTGTGTGATTTTTTTCTCTGCTTTGCAGTGTTAGTAAAGCTAGCTCGGATCTGAGAATCGTCAGCATATCAATCACACTATCGGCAATCTATTTTGGGTACTTTTGGAAAGATGTATATAGATTAAATATGGCATGTATAGACTAGAAATTTTGGTATGATTTGTGATGTTTAATCCTTGCCATGTGAGTTGGCTTGGAAGTGAGATAATATTGAGTTTGTGGATGAGCTATGAATATGGTATGTTTTATGACTTTATGGTTGATGAAAGAGGTGATTAGAAGATGAGTTTTGGCATGGATTATATAATGTTTGAGTTATAAATGTTTTGACATGTATAATTGATACTTGGATGGACTCATTTGTGATGTCATTTGGTATAGAAGTAGATGATATTGTGGATGACTAATTGGTGTATGGAATGGTATGTTTGAATGCATTTAGAAGCTTGAATTGGTGTTGCTTTGAAGCTTGTGGATTGACCCTAGTGTGGGTGGCATATTGGCCTTGCAAATGGCCTGTTATGCATACACGGTCGTGGCACACGGGTGTGCCTAGTGACCGTGGGATATAGTCAGTATATAGCCTAAGAGTACACGGCCATGGTACACGGGCGTGCCTGGTGGCCGTGGGGATAAGTCAGTATACATGCCATGTTTTGGCACGGCCAAGACACATGGGTGTGTCTAGTAGCCGTGGGAGGCACAAGGTCTGACTGCACGGGCGTGTAACCTCTGCAGTGTTCAAAAAGTTTTAAATTTTCGTAAGTGTTCGGTTTAGTCCCGACCCTTTTCTAGCATGTGTTTGAGTTTTCAAGGGACTCAATAAGGGACTTTACGATTATGTTATTATATGCTTTAATGATGATTGACTTTGTGTTGAGAATTGATTGTGAAATGTTCCGATTGATCGTTAACACCTCTTAACCCTATTCCAGCGACGGTCTCGGGTTAGGGGTGTTACATTGATCAAAGTAAATTTCTTCCCAGATGTGAAGTTGAGTTCCACCGTCCCTTAACTGAGCATGTTAATCGATTGATAGTTGCCCTTAAACACTTCACAGTTTGCCATTAGTTCATAAATCTTGAGTTGTTGTTGGTCATTACACACATGGACAGTAGCTCTGGAGTCGAGCCACCAATTACAAGACTTATCATTCATGGCTATGTTGAGTTTAGTAATCATACCAATCTCTAAAATCTCGATCCCTTCTGTAACCATGGACACTAAATCCATGTCCTCTACCATATTGGCATTGGAAGTTGTGGCATCTTGCTTCTTTTTGAGAAGTTTGCAATCCTTAATATAGTGTCCTTTCTTATTGCAATTATAACAATTGCTAGATTTTTTCTTCTTGTCTTGCACGTCCTTGGTCTCAGATGTGGCCTTTCGCTTACCATTTCGAGAGTTCTTGGACTCACTCACATGGTTCACTTTAGAACTTTGAGGAAGATACACTAAATCATGCTTCTAAGTTTCCTCTTCAATACGCAAATGCCTAAGTATTTTCTCCACGGTGAAGTCCTCTGCCATATGCAGAAGTTTCTTCTGATAATTGTTCCAAGACGAGGGCAACTTCAAGATGATAGCCCTGACTTGTAACAATTCCGAAATAACAACTTTCAAGTCACGAAACCTACTTACAAGGACTTGTAATTCATGGACTTGATCCATGATTGGGATACTATCGAGCATTTTGAATTCGAAATACTTTATCATTAAAAATTTATCAGTACCTTGTCACTCGATGTTATATTTCTCTTCAAGGGCTTTTCATGTTTCCACCAGGGATTGCATTAACATGTAGAGATCATACAATCGATCAGACAAGGTGTTGAGAATGTGTAACAGCCCGATTTAGGGGCTAGTCAGAACAGTGATCTCAGTATCATTAATCCGAGGTTAGAGAAAAATATTTTCATGTTATTTTATGTGTTATAACATGTTTATGAGGGTGCATAAAAATTTTGGTGCTTTAATTTTAGCGATTTCTTGCTTACTCGCGAAAAAGGACTAAATCGCATAAAGTGCGAAAGTTCTATTTTATTTGCTAGAGGTGTCAAATAGCTATAGAATATCAATTGGAGGTCCCAAATGTGCAATTTGGCCTTGTTTTAAGTGAGTTGGCCGGCCATGTGACATAGGGGACAAGAGCATTTAATTTTGGTCAAAATTGGTGGAAATTAGGTGGAAAATTGAATAAAATAAGATGAAATAAGCAAAAAGCTATCATCTTTTTATTTTCTTCTCTTCTTCCACCAAAAATAAAAGCAAGAATGGGGGTTCTTGAAGCTGAAAATTTCAGCAAGCTTTTTTTCACTCAAGTAAGTGATTTTGATGATTTTAATTGATAAATTTTGTACTTTTGGAGTCCCTAAAGCTTAAGCTAGCTAATGAGGGGTCTAATTTGCAATATGGTTGAAATTATAGGGACTTGCCATGAGAGATTTTATGTAGGTTGCTGAATTTTTATGGAAGAAAATGAATGTTAGAAAGATAAGAAACAACTTTTGTGAAAGGTGTTGTTATGAAAACACCTAATTTTAGACTAAGATGCAAATGTTGTAGTTTGTTCATTATGCATGAAATAGTTGGATTTGTGAATAGTTTTAAGAGGATTAAATGTTCAGCTAGGCTTTTTAATAAGAAAATGTGAAGAAAAGTGATTTACGAACCTAGGGGTAAAATCGTAATTTTGCCAAAGTATAGGGGCAAAATAGTCATTTTTGCCTAAGTGTAGATTATGATGTATTATGATTCATAAGTGATTAAATGAGTAAATTCTATTGTTCTAGATCGAAGAAAACGAGATTCGAACCTAGAACGGGAGAAAAGAGAAATGTGGGCAAAAAGGTCACTTTCTACCCTTTTCGGTATCGAGGTAAGTTCATGTGTTAAATTTTACAACCTTGAGTGAAGTATTTTCAATATTTTGAAGTTGTATAAATTGGTTATTTCCTCTATATGTACGTTAAATATGTTTTGATATGATGTCAACACATGAAAGTCTTGATTTAATTCATGAATAGTGGAAATGTAATTAGTGTGATACGATGGTAATTAAGGTCCCGTGTAAGACCATATTTAGAATATGGCCTCGGTATGGGATTTCGTATAAGACCATGTCGGGGACATGGCATCGATATGTTAATTCATGTATGAACCTATCGAGGGTATGATGTTAGTGTGACTTTATGTGTATGAGACTCAAAGATGTTACTTAACAATTTGAGGGATTCAATAAGTATGTTGAAAATGAGAATGAATGTGGTTGTACCACGAGAGGTACATGTATGTGTTAGAGCTGAATTGAGATGAATTCAGTATATGATGAACCCATAGTGGGTTATGTGTAAATGATGCACCTTGGTTGCATAAGTTATAACTATTAATGCATTGTGCGAATGCGAACGATTATCGTAGAAAGCTAAGTAAGAATGGTAGTGTGTGAGGATGTTCCCGGATGAACATTTGAAATAGAGATGCATATTAACGGTGGGCTATGTACGTTACCACCGTAATTATAGATGATTGGTGGGCTAAGTGCGATACCACCATAATTATAGATGATTGGTGGGCTAAGTGCGATACCACCGTAATTATAGATGATTGGTGGGCTAAGTGCGATACCACTGTAATTATAGATGATTGGTGGGCTAAGTGCGATACCACCATAATTATAGATAATTGGTGGGCTAAGTGCTATACCACCGTAATTATAGATGATTGGTGGGCTAAATGTGATACCACCGTAATTATAGATGATTAGTGGGCTAAGTGCGAAACCACCGAGTAATTGGTAGTATGAGTGGCTTATTGAAAATGTTTGATGTGTTGTTTGATGTGATGATGTGGTGGCAAGTGCAGAGATGTATGCAAATTAACATGAGCATTTAGCTTGTGACATGATTAAAATATGGTAAGCTTCAAGGATGATTGAGTAGGTAACCATGAGTTTAAGAGTAAAACTCATTATAATACCTTACGTTTGAGTATAATTAATGAATATCAATAGTTGATTGTTTTATGCATATGAACTTACTAAGCATTATCGCTTACTCATCTTCCTTTCTTATCTCTTATAGGTTAATTTAGCTAGCTCGGGTTGGAGGCCGTCGGAGATGTTTCATACTTTCGAGTAGACATGTGGTATGAGGTTTCTAGTCCTTATAAGTTATGGCATGTATAGGGATAGAATTTAAAGTTGATTAAGTCATAGTTGATATAGCCAAATGTGTTGGCCTAAGAGAGTTTAAGGTTCAATTGTGTATAGCCATAGATGATGGCTTAAGTCGGTTGTAATTATATTAGAAATAGTTCTCACTCGTGTATGGGATGAAGACGTTATTGTATAGTTTAAATGTGATAATTCAAGATTTATAATTGGCAATATGTGAACATTTAGTAATGGTGTATTCATGTGTGCAATGAAGAGTGGCAAAGGCTTGGTAAATAGCCTGCTAATTGTCCACATGGGTAGACACACGGGCGTGTGTCTAGACCGTGTGGGAGGCACGGCTAGCACATGGATGTGTGCCCAGGCCGTGTGAAGTCTGCACCTTGCACTTGGAATTCAAATCGCCACACGGCTGAAGCACACGGGCGTGTGTATAGACCGTGTGGATATGGCAAAATGTCAAGGTTTGGCACACGGTCTAGGGCCACGGGCATGCCCAGGCCGTGTGGATTAGTCAGTGTCGACCACGAGCGTCGAACACGGGCGTGTGAGATGATACACAGGCATGTCATCTCCCCCACGGGCATGTGACCCCTGTTTAGGTAAAATTTTCCTAAGTGCGTAAAAGTTTCCAAATTATCTACGAAACCTTTTGGAAGCATGCTTAGGGCCTCATAGGCCTATTATAAGAATGATAGACCTATGAATGGAATAGTTTTAAATTGAAATGAGTTTGATAGCCCAAAATTGTATGATTGTGTGAGTTAAGTACGATAACGCCTCGTGCCCGGTTCCGTCATAGAATACGGGCAAGGGGTGTTACAGAATGTGTCCTTGATGTGTGAAATTATCTTCTTCACGCTTCTTCTTGAATTCAGCCACTTTCATAATTTCTTCGGGGTTTGCATTGGGGGCGAGATCCTCTACAAGTTGTAGGTTTGGATCAAGAATGTATGTCACATTTAAGACAGTAAGAAGGAACAACATATTGTCCTTCCAATGATTAAAGTTTAAACCATCAAATCGATCAAGTTTCACAAACTCTTGGTTCATCACTTTGAATGCGGTGGTAGCCTCCGTCGCCATCTCCAAAACAGTTCTCTTTGATTGTTGGATAATATGAGTGGAGACGATAGAACCGGAGACATATATAGAAATAAAAAGTAGACTTTGAGGTGCGGGTGATACTTTCAAAAAAAAACTATTTGCCCCCACACAAAGTTGCTAAAGGGTTAAGACAAAGGTCCTCTTGGGATACAACGAAGTTTTGAATTTCCTTTGATTAGAAAAATCGAGGAACTTCCTAACTCTTATTCTTATTTCTGAAATTGAATTGATTGTAATATAATTTGTGAGCACCATAGTCCCTCTATTTATATGCACTAAATGAATACTATTTTGAAGAGCTACAACCCTTCATTTCAGACATACTTCTAGGAAGAAACATCTCCCATGAAAATGCATCCATTGGATGATAAATCATCACTTTTAATTTGAATAGTGGTTATGAATAATTAACTTGCAAGATGATAAATCATCACATTTAATTTGAATAGTGATCATAAATAATTAATTTGCAATCTATAATTTCAAACAACTGAATTAATTAATTGATTGATCTCCCATTACCAATGATGACATACTTAATTGGTATGTTAAGCTATTGGCAAGAGCAGTACAGCATGTTCAACATGTTTCTAGAAAAGAAAATAAAGTTACAAATTATCTTGTGAAAATGGCTTGCAGCAATAACAATGATATTAAATTGTTTGAACAACTTCCCAAGTGTTAGTTTAAGTATAATCATTTATTAGTTATGTATTTTATCACCAAAAAATAATAATCGGATTTGACTTCTACTTTTTGCAATGCCAACAAAGAACTTAACGAATGCTCTTTTTGGCATAGAAGGTTTATATATATAGCATTGATAACGTATATAAATTTTATTATTAATGAATTATATTATGTCATTATATCATATAAGTGAAAGAGCGGGCAGTGAGAGCTCCTAAATACATAGATATTGATTTTTAACTTTTTATTAGATGTTTCTATGGATCAATCTGCAATCTAGAAAATTATACATCTTGTTTGGTAATTGACTAATAGCTTATAGTTAATTGATGATGGTTGATTATAGTAGTTGGTTTGATCAACTAATTCTATTAACTGTTTATTTAAAAGTGTTTGATAAAAACAAATTAAAGAGTCTGCTACCCTAGCACGCTATTGTCTGCGGCCTCTGGCATGTGGTATTAGGTGTTTGCTTCGTTTGTTTGTCCTTTTTGTTTTTGCTTTAGTCTACAATCGACGCCTCTAAGGCCAATTTAAATTTAAGGTTTTTGGGTAGTGTTGATTTTGCCTCTGGTCTTCAAACCTGCATTCATGGAAACTGAATTAGCACAATTGACACTCAATGGGGAGGAAGAAGAAATTTTACAAATACAGGTAGATCCATGTACGGAAAGAGGAGTGGGGGAGTTTCAATTAGTAGGGTGCTTTCTAACAGCCAGTATTGTAACATCCCGGTTTAGGGCCTAGTCGGACGAGTGGTACAAGACCACAAATTTGAGGGTTATAAATGAGTTATTAAGTTTATGCCTTGTATACATACTAGTGTGAAAATTTCATGAAGCAATTTTGTGAAATTGTGGTTGAATTGTCCAAAAAGACTAAATTACAAAAGTTACAAAATGTGTGTTTCTAGAAGCTATATGTGTGAAATAACTTTAGATAATTAATTAGAGGTCCTTAAATAGCAATTTATCCAAATTCTAATTTTTGAACAAAATTGGGTATGGATGAGTTAAAATTTGAAGTTTATCAAAAAGGGCATTTTGGTCATTTAATTATTAAATGATTAAATAGGTAAAAAGATGACAAAAAATTCACTCATCTTCTCCCCCAAGCTGCTGAAAATTCCAATAGCCATTGTTAAGGCTCTTTCAATTTTTCAAGCTTACTAGTAAGTGCTCCTAAGCCCGGTTTTTGATATTCTTCATATTTTTGAAGTCCTAGTAGCATGAGTAAGCTATTTTTAGCTATTTAGTGAGCTATTATGGATGTTCGAAAATGTACATATGTATGACAAGAATGTATTTTGATGTTTTATGGAAGAATATAAAAACTTGATGTAGTAGAAACACCTTTTGCTAAGTGATTTTCCATGAAAATGCATGTAGGGATTAGTTTGTGAAAAACTTTAGTTTGGTCATACATGTGATTTAGTGAGAATTGATGAATACTTTAGTTGAGTAAGTGGTTCGGCTAAGCATGAAAAGATAGAAAGTTGAATAAAAATCACTTTACGAGCCTTTGGGCTAAAGTGTAAATATGAGAATTTAGGGGCAAAATAGTAATTTTGCTAAAGTATGAAATGTGGGTCAATTTAGTCAATGTGTGTATTGAATAAGCTGACTTTATTCATTATAGATCAAGAAAAACGAAGCCCGGATCGTAATCGAGGCAAAAGCAAGGTGGTAGACTAAATTACATATTTATATACTTTTGAGTATCAAGGTATGTTTATGCATAAATAATGCATTCATACTTACAATTTGTTAATGCTGGCTAGTGTGTAGCACATTTGAGAACCTATGTGGGATGAATGTAGTAGAAATTATCAATGAATGTATGATCGAGAATGATTGAGGACCTATGTGGTTTAAGTTGAATAATTAAGTAAGTAGACTTGTGCATGTGTTGTGATAATGCTAGATGGTGGGCTAAGTGCGATACCATCCTAATGCATATTGACGATGAGCTAACTATGTGCAATGCTATCGTGAGGTATATTGTCTAGCGGGCTATGTGTTGAACCACTATGAATACCTTTATGGTAGGCTAAGTGCGATACCACCTTATTAATCAATTATGGTGTGCTAAGTGCGAAACCACTGAGATATTGGCTGTGTGGATCAACTGTGTATTAGCTGTGTGTTATAGTTGTGTGGATTAGTTATGTAAACTAGTTGTGTGGATAAGCTGTGTGGATAAGTTATGTGGATTAACTGTGTGGATGTATTACGAGAAATAATAAGGTGTTGTATGTTATGTAAATGTGATATTTAATGCAGGGGTGCATTTCAATGGTTACGAGTATGTGACTCATGATGATGAGTTGGAAATGTGGTAAGGGATAGAAAGAGTAAGCACAATGGTATATTATATGTTAGTATAATACTATTTGTGGGTTAGCTAATACTATAATGCTTAATTATTTATGGGTAAACTTACTAAGCTCAAAGCTTACTCCCTTTCTTTTCCCTTGTCTTATAGATTAAAAGCGTTGAATCGAGATACGAGGATCATCAGAAGATAGCCCACATATCAGCACACTTTGGCACATGAAACTTAATGTTTTGTATATGGCATGTATAAGGGCTAGACAAGTTAGTGAATTTTGTTGTAAACGGCTAAGAAGTGTTGACCTTTAGATGGATAGCTTATTTTGTATAATGCCATGGTTGTTGGCTATTACATTATATGAAAGAAAGTTATAGTTGTCTATGTGAGATTGCAATTCAATTTGAGTTCATTATGGATGTGTTGTATGAGTGCATGTTGTGTAAGATATAACGGTTAGAAGAGCTTAGCAAATAACTTTGTTCTTGGCCATGTGGATAGACACACGGACGTGTGTCTAGGCCATGTGTGATACACGATCAGCCTACGGACGTGTGCTTTGGCCGTGCATCCCCTGCATGTTAGTATTTTAAATCAGAATAGACCACGGACTAGCCACACGGGCGTGTGTCTAGGACGTGTAAGATTAATCAGTGTTGGCCACGAGCTAGCCACACGGGCGTGTGTCTAAACTCTAGGTCGTGTTAAGGTAGTCAGTGTGCACCACGGGTGGTAAGCAAGAGCGTGTGCCTTGGCCGTGGGGCATTGGCAGATTGCTGGGGTTTTAGGCACAGTATAGGATATGGGCGTGTGTGTCTATGCACGGGCGTGTCTAATCTTGCACGGGCGTGTGAGACCTGTATAAAAGAGAAAAATTTTAAGATTGGAAAAAATTCCAATTTAGTCTCGAGAGCCCTCGTGTGTATAAGCGAGGCCTTGTAAGTTGAGAAAGAGGTTGTTGAGGTGACTTCAGAGAGTAGTTACGACGAGCCTAAGTGGCGATCAAATGGTTTGAGTTCGGTAACGCCTCGGGCTCAATTCCGGCGTAAAACCCGGGCAAGGGGTGTTACAAGTATAATCCATTTCCCAGCCATGAAAAGTACTATGACGAATCTATGGCATCCTATTCGTGAGGTCCAAATTCGAGATTTGGGGAAAAAGGGGTATCTTTTTCAGTTTTATCATATTATGGATATGTAAAGGGTTTTGAAGGGCTCATCATGGACTTTCAACAATCATTTATTAGTGCTTTACAATTTGAAAAGGGAGGAAGATCCATTAAGAGTACCATTAATTTTAACTCCTTTTTGGGTCCAAATACATGATGTCCCAATTAGTCTGTTTTTTGAAAATTTAGCAATGCAACTAGGTAATTTTATTGGTTTTTCTAGAATACGATGGATCAAATCTTGGAAAAGAAAATCGCAATTTTATGAGAGTCAGGGTACAGATTGATATTAGGCGTCCTTTGAAAAGAAAGAAGCAGATCATGTTTTGTAAGAGTTGCTCGTATGTCAAATTTAAATATGAACGCTTATCCCTTTTTTTTTCTATTGTAAACGATTGGGGCATAACGACTCTTTTTGTGAGGCAAAAATGATGCTCAGAGTGAAAATTACTGAAATGGGCTGAGATTTATCATTACGAGCACAATCTCGAAGAGCTTTATCAATGAATAGTATATGGCTACGAGAAGAAGGGGAAAGGAAACGAAAAGGAAACTGGACGAATAATCATTTTTTGGGGATTAGAACATGGAATGGGGTAACATAGACCGAAGTGGAAAAAGCATTGATCCAATTTTGGGTTTTAATTTAGAAGGGGAACATCATCTCTTAATCAACGGAAGGAAAAATTTTAGACGGATCAGATGCAAATTGCTATGGAGCATGATTCGAAAGATGGTATCTTAGTAGAGGAGGGGAAAAAATAAAACTGGAGGGAGATGGAAGATCTAATTGAAAAAGAAGAAAGCGTTAATGCAATAGGAAGGGGCAAGAGAATGGTGGAATCTAATCCTTTATTATCGACGGCTGCCAAGAGGCATGCCGACCGAGCGCATTGAAAATCATAAACTGGAATGTCCATGGCTTGGAAAGCCCATGGACGATTCGAAGAATTCGGTATTTGCTGAAGATATATAATCCCCAAATAATATTCTTTATGGAGACAAAGCTTTGTAGAAGACAGATGGAACGAGCTCGTAGAAGTTATGGTTTTGTGAATGGTATTGAGGTTGATTCAGAAGGAACTAGAGGAGGACTTAGTCTAGCATGGAAAGCTGATGTTCATATCGCACTTCGGAGTTATTCTAAAAGACATATAGATGTGGTAGTTAAAGACACCGAAGCAGGAATTAATTGGAAATATACAAGTTTTTATGGATCCCCTTATACACAAGATAAAAATGATTCATGGGTTATTTTGAAGAGTTTAGCTACTGATATGGATATTCTTTGGTTCGTTTGTGGAGACTTCAATGAAATTATGTATGGCTATGAAAAAAAAGGAGGGCTACCTAGAGATGAAAGAAGGATGGAGCTCTTTCGAAGAACATTGGAAGAATGTCAACTGAACAACGTGGGGTTTTCTAGTAATTGGTTTACTTGGGAAAGAGGTAATTTACCGGAGACGAACAAACAAGAAAGATTGGATAGAGATGTTGCCAACACAAATTGGATTGCTAAGTTCCCAGAGGTGAGAGTCCAACATCTAGTGCATTTCTTTTCAGATCATTGTCCTCTTCTAATTAACACTAGAATGACTGAATAACGATTGAAGAACAATACTTTCAAATTTGAAGCTTGGTGGATATTGGAGGATTCTTTCATTGCCAAAGTTAAATTTTTGTGGGAGAAATCATTAAGGGAGCTGCTGTAAAAGCTGGAAATTTTAAAAAAAAGGGCTGCAACAATGGGCTGGGAAAATTCATGTTAATAGGAAGAAAGGAAAACAGTTCCTAACGGAAAAATTATCTGAATTATCTGAAACTGAAAGAGACGACAAAAATTTAACTGAGCTGATTGATACGAAAATTGATTTAAATTTTGAGATTGAAAAAGATGAATGTTAATGGGAACAGAGGGCTAGACTGAATTGGTTGAAATTTGGCAATAAAAACACATCATTTTTTCACAGTCAAGCAACACAGGAGAACAAATTTTATTCATAAGTTGCAAAATGATGATTGAAGAGAAATGGAGGCCTTACAGGAAATCGAGGGGGTTGCACATTTTTACTTTCAAAAATTGTTCTCGAAAGGGGATAAGGGGAATTATGACCGTTTGTTGTCAGGGATTGATCGGTGTGTAAATGAGGAAGATAATCAAAAACTTCCAAAGGCACCCACAAAGAGGAAATTCAAGAGGCTGTGTTTGATATGGGACCCACAAAGGCACCAGGGGAAGATGGATTCCCAGCCCTATTTTATTAGAAATGCTAGCATATTGTTGGAGATGAAGTCACTTCCTTTTGCTTACGACTTCTGAATGGAGATATGGAGGTTAGTTCAATTAATTTTACCAATATAATGCTTATTCCAAAAATTACCAGCCCTTCAAATATGACGCAATTTCGGCCGATTAGTCTATGCAATGTGCTTTATAAAATTATGGCAAAGGTTATAGCAAATAGATTTCAAGGAGTAATTGGAAAATGAATTAATGGTGCGTAGAGTGCCCTTGTGCCAGGGCGATTAATATCAGATAATGTGCATATGCTTAAACAAAAGAGATTGGGAAAGACAGGGTTTATGGCAGTAAAACTCGACATGAGTAAAGCATATAATAGGATCGAATAGAACTTTCTAAAGGAGATAATGGTACGAATGGGGTTTGCTCAAAAATGGGTAGATGCTCTTATGAAGTGTGTGACAATTGTTTCTTATTCAGTGGTCATTAATGGGCATATTGGGGAAAAATTTCTACCAACCAGAGGACTTCGACAAGGTGATCCTTTAAGTCCATTCTTATTTCTTCTATGTGGGGAGTGTCTATCGAGCTTAATGAGACTAGCAACAAATGGAGGTTTTTTCAAAGGCATTAAGATTAGTAGAAGTGGCCCACAAATATCTCATCTTTTATTTGCCAATGATTGCATTTTATTGGGGGAGGCAACAAGCACGGGAGCTTATTTGTTTAAAGACATCTTACGTGAATATAGATCTCGTTCGGGTTAATGTGTAAATTTTGATAAATCAACAGCTTTTTCAACAAAAACACACCGGAGGAAGACAGACGGTTGGTTGCCAATTTACTGGGGGTCCGCAGCTCGAACGAGCCAGAACACTACCTAGGATTGCCGAATATGGTTGGTCGGAGAAAAAAAGAATCTTCCAAAATTTGAAGGACCGACTCAAAAAGCATATTGATAACTGGAGTAATAGGTATTTATCTCAAGTAGGAAAAGAAGTATTTATAAAGGCCATTCTTCAGGCTATACCAACTTACACGATGGCTTGCTTCTTATTACCAAAAGCTCTATGCGATGAACTCGAAAGTATTGTTGCAAAGTTTTGGTGGCAAAAGGGACATGGAAAAAGGGGAATTCATTGGTACACTTGGAAAAATCTTTGTTTTTTAAAAGAAAATGGTGGTTTAGGTCTTCGAAATTTTGGTCAATTTAACATTGCGTTATTAGCCAAAGGTTGGCGTCTTTTTAACTATCCAAATTCTTTATTGGCCAAAGTTTTAAAAGCAAAGTATTATCCGCAAACGAGTTTTCTAAATGCAGAGTTAGGAAATTTACCTTCACTCACCTAGAAGAGTATTTGGGAAGCAAAGGGCCTTCTCCAAAACGGGCTATGCTGGAGAGTGGGCAGAGGGGATAAAATTTTAATCTGGAATGATAGTTGGATTCAAGGAATCGAGAAAATTGAAGGGCAAAACAGATCAGACAATGAGGAGTTAAAATCAGTATATGATCTTATTGATATTTCTAATAAAAAATGGAGTACAAATTTGATTATCAATACCTTTCCAGCGGATATTGCTCAAAAAATCATGCAGATCCCTCTTGCGGAGACAGATCACAAAGATACTCAAGTTTGGAAAGGAGAACCGTCCGGCAAATTTTCAGTACGTAGTGCCTACAAACTATTGCAAGATGCTACTACGGATCCTAGTAATTATTTAATACAAGCCGAAACCAAAGAATTTTACAGGAAACTATGGAACCTACAGCTACCTTCAAAAATCACAATCACTATTTGGCGAATTTCTTGGGATTTCATCCCTAATCTAGCTAATCTCAGATACAGAAGAGTCATTTCAAATGACAGATGTCCCCGCTGCTGTTCCTGGGTCGACCTCATATCTTTCGTCAATGCCCTATATCAATAGAAGTTTGGCAGATTTTACATCTTTCCTGGGTCATAAATAATATGAATCAAAATTTGTGGGAGTGGCTAACTCAGAGAGGCACTGATGAACAATGTCGACTTTTCTATTATGCTTTGTGGTTAATCTGGTTTTCCAGGAATCAGTTTATTCATGAGAGGAAAAGTACGACAGGAAGAGATCTAGCACAAAGAATACAGAGATATATGGCGGAATATGAATGAGTGAGAATAACAAAGATTCCTTTAAATATGAACAAAACCCACAGAAATCGGGAGGATATACCGAGAATGACGATTCAGTTTGATGCAGTATTCGATAAGAGCAACTTCAAGTCAGCGACAGGCCTTTTGGTTTGGGGCCTGAGGGGTGAACTCCTGGTCTCAAAGTTGACCCTTCAAAACAACGTCTCTTCCCCGTTTGCAGCAGAAGCATATGCATGTTTAGAAGCCATAAAGTTGGGGATCTCAATGGGTATGCAATCGGTTAAAATCATGGGGGATTCCAGAACAATAATAAAAAAATGTCAAGCGTCATCAATAGACAAATCAGCAATCGGAGCGATTATCAGAGATATTCAGAATATGAAACCTTATTTTCAAGAAATTAACTTTCAGCATATTCACAGATCAGGAAACTCGCAAGCACATAGAATCGCAAAGAACACGCTTGAAAAATGAGAGATCTCGTACCTGATGGGAGAGGGGGTTGAACAGCCAAGCTTTCGTTTCGGAGGGACGATGGTCAAGGCGCTCAGACTGAAGGAGCATTTTGAAGGTTTCAAAACCAGATAGCAAATAAAGTATATTTCATTGGAAATCGCTATCGTCAGAACGGATTGGATTTTGAAATGAAAAGTCAAGCAACTTAATGGAATCCAGCCGTTTGAGTTGACTAGGGTAGATAATTAGGTTTCCTGTTTTTTCAGGGTGGGTTTGGATGGGCGATTGAGTACGGTGCGGTGCGTTTAGCTTACTTTTTGTCTCACGCTACAGTATCGCTACAGTATCTAATCTCACCGCCACCGCTGTTTTTACACTAACAGCAAGTAAACGCACCGCTCATCCAAACACACCCTCAGTCTCATTTATTGTTTTTCGATTTTATCAAGTTATGTTTTCTTTAATTTTTAGAAGGTTTTCACTATTAAAATGTATAGTGAGGCCGGACTAATGTTTTAGTTTTTGATGTAGTTGGCCTGAGCCCAATTGGTTTTGTTGGGTCTCACTTCTTTTTTTCTTCAAATAAAATACCTAGTCAAATTATTTCAAAAAAAAAAAAAAGTGTTTGATAAAACTTACCTGAGAGCTGAAAGTTGGTATGTGTAAAATAACAAATAAGGGCATGACACATTTTATTGTTAAGTATTTATTTGTTTATAATACTTTAGTCTTTATTGGGTGAAATTATTGAAATTAAACACTATTATCAAGGAATTAAAACATTCATTATGGAAATTAATTAGTGAACATTTTTGAAAATTTAAATAAAAAAATTTCTTAAGTCCCTTACTTGCAAATATTAACCTTGTGGAAATTGATAAAAATGAGTAGTGTATGAATATAATCGTAAACTATATTCTTAGTGATAATTATGTTATGTTCTTATTATGTAAATTAGTGATAATTATGTCACACTCTAAATAAATTTGTAAAGTAGCATATTTTAATTAATATAAGGTTACATAAAAATTTATTTTACACAAGTAAATTGAAAATAAATTAATAGTACATAAATATTCAAGGATTAATAGGATCAATTGAAAATTTCTCGCGGCAATGTTGATTTTTGTAGATTATGGTGGAGTTTTTTTGTAGATTCACAGCGGAGTTTGTTTTTTTCTTAGATTTACTTTGGACTTTTGAGGTGAAAGTGAAAATGGGAGAACAGAGGCTACTGATATCTTGGCACCCTTGTTAGGTTTGAGAGCATGTGACAAATGAAGTAATTTTTTTAGCAAGTATGGTTAGATATGTCATTCCACATATCTCATTCTCAATCAGCTGCTGAAAAAAATTGTCAATAACAACTTCTTCTTTTTTATTTCGGAGGTTTTAGCTCAACAAGCTCTTGCAAACCTCCATTCACTAAATAACACTATTAAAGAGTTTGACTATCTAATCCTCCATTTGTGCCCAAATAAGCTAAAAAAAAAAAAACTCAAAACTCTACTTGCTAAACACCCCATAATTTAATTTGGAGTGGTTTAAACAAAATTCACTTTATTCAAATTTAGACCCATCGAATTAAATATATTTATATTTATCATAGAAAATTCATAAGATCTAAAAAGTAAAATGTTGATGAGCAATAAATATTCATGACCCGAACTTAAATTGTTTGGCAATTAAGTTGAGCCTTTGAGGTGGCATAGATTCAGCCCAATTTATTATTTACCGAACGCAAGGTATACCCTATCTATGGCCTTCGAGTTTCTTGTGTTTTTCATTATGTTCCAATGTTTTGTCAACAAAATAGAAACACGAGGATCTCTCTCACAACAAGGTTTTCAAGCTAGCCCTATTTATGGTGATCAAATGTAAATAAAGATGGTCCCTTGTTGGGTAAGGATAGGATGTCATAAACTTGACCATTGCAGTCATTCCTTTCACCTCATCATTTAGCGGAGCTGCTAGCCGACTTAGGGCTCCTTTAAATGTCAAAAGAGCTTCACTGCGTTTGCATTCTTAGGTAAGAACAGTTTCAAAGAAAACACAAGTTCACCGGAAGAATGTTTGGATAACTTGCTATGAAATTTTCAACCACGCTGAGGCATGAATTTTTAACTGATGCTTAGAGGTCAGGTGGGTGCACCGGAACAGACCTTGAATAGACAATGAAATTTCTCTTGTACCCTTCAATTTCATTATTGTTATTTTAATGTAATATTTGTTTTAATTATTATTTAATTTAATATAGTTTTAATATATATTATGTAATTTAAATATAATATAAATATCTTTATATTTAATTTAAACATATTTTAAACAATTTATTATATATTTGTATTTCAATCTAATGTCTTTAATGTTTATTTCGATGATGATTTAACTGTCATAGTTGCGTTTGAATTTAAACATATGTTAACTGTCATTGAGGTTAAAAAGTGTTTTTGAAAATTGTTGTGAAAAAAGAACTTTTAAAAAGCGTTTTTGAAAAGTTTGATAGTGTTTACCATTGCTGTCAAAAAGTGTTTTTGAGAAAGTAAAATTTCAATTTTAGACATCATGTTGTAAAATAGAAGATTTAATGGGTGGATAAAAAGTAACTTAATTGAAAAGCACTTTTCCAAAAGTTAAAAATTTTATCTTATTAGCTTGGTTAAAATCCTAATTTAAAATCAAGGTTTGGTTTAAAAAGTTGATTGTCTATCAAATTTTTCGATTTGAAATAAAGGTTTTTTGTAACGACCCAAAAATTTTCAGTGTCATTAACGGTAATATTTTGACCATGGGGGTCATAAAATTTCTAAAAGAAAGAATTTAGAGTTATTAAAAATATTTCTGAAGTTAGTTAGATACCGAAAAATATTATTGGAAAGTATAATTTATTTTGAGATATTGAGTTTAATTTGGAAAGTAGAAGGACTTGATGAACTTTTTTTTTTTTCAATTTAGAAGGTTGAGTAATCTATAGAGTAACATTTTGTTAAATGACTTATATAGTAATAAGAAATGTGATATGTGGTGAATTTAAAATTTGAAGGAAAAGAGAACATAAGAAAACATGGGCTCTATAGGAGCCATTGGATTAAACTTCTTATTTAATCTTAGCCCTTGGAGCTAATTAATGGTAAAATGGTAATTTTTTTAGAAAGTGGGTGTAGGAGCTAATTTAAATCTTTGGATTTAAAACATAGAAGTTAACTATTTTTTTTATCCCATGCTATGCAATGTCACAGGTCGCGAATCAAAGCCCATGACCATTGCGCACAAAACATCCCATGGAGGTCAACAGATTAAATAAGGCTCATTTGACCCACTTGAACTGACCTGACTCGTGGAACATATGGAGAAGCCCATCTACTTGAAGCCTTGGTGGCCTAGTGAAACACTCTAGTAAAACTAGAGTTACCAGGGTATTTAATGTAAATCTTAAGGGATAAAAATGTATAGAGTTTAAATCCCTTAAGACTTTCATATTGTAAATAAGCACAAATTTTGACTGTCGATGTAACTCAATCTGTTCCGTTGAATTTAAGGGAGCTCAAATATAAATAGAGGCATTCCCCCTCATTTTTAATTAGTCAATTGTAAACTTTCAAAGTAATATATATTTTTGAGAGCATTTACTCAAACACTTGGTGTGCGCTATCATTTTGTGGCTTTCTACTTTTTTGATTACTCTTTTGTCTTTGAGTTTGCTTCCGCTTTGCTTCGGTGCCTTAGAGAATTTATGTCGAGAATTCTCATCTTTCGAGTATTAGGCTCACTTAGGTGGATTTGAACCCAAGAAATTTGTAACATCCCGCCCGACAAAGTCCTGACTATTTAAGTGTTGTTTATAAAAGTAAGGCTTAAGGGTAAGTTTCAAGTGCTTAACGTTAGGACTTGATTAAGAGTAAGGAATTTCTGAGTGCGCCAATGATGCCCTGGTCTAGCGGATTCTGAACGAAAGAAAAGGAACACATGGTGAACTCTAATATGTACAACGTATAGGATATTATGAAAGAACAAAGCTTATGACTAACTCTGAAGAAAGGTAAGTATGACGAATCAAGGAGTACTGGTAAGAATACATATATGAATATGACTCATAGTATAAAGAAGTACTAATAGAGAAGTAGTATTAGCCCAAAAGCCCTTTTTAGCATATAAAACGGGCAAACTCCGTCATGAAAATAAATAGACAAGGACTCCCCGTCAAATTTCGATAATAACTGAAATAAAAGTGGTAATTACGAAAGGAATAGTTATAAGGAATGAGTCCACGCTAGTGTTATAGTACATCTAGTGACCAATGTGGTCCCATGCAAGCCAATATGTGAGGTGCTGGTTAGGAATTAATCGAGTGCAATTTAAAAGGGTTAAAAGCTAAGGGAGTAATCAGATAAGTTTCTTAGAAGTGGTAGATTTTGGATAAGACAACTCAGTATTGATGTGACGTTTATCAAGTTCCCATAAAGACTTGAGTGAAGTTAAAAAGACACTCGAGTGAAGTTAAGGGAGAGTTATCTTCCTTCTTAAGAACTAAGACTAAAAGCAAATGGAAACATCTCTTTAAGATGAGTCTGAAACCCCAATTTTTGTTAGTGATTTTCCCTCTCATCAAGGTACGTTTCATGACTCTACTTGATAAGGAAACACAAATATGTAAGTATGCTTGGAGAAATAGGGCTTAGTGATACGTCTGGGTTTTAAAGTGATGATAAAGGTTACCCAAATGGGTTCTAACAAAATGACTCTGTTTACCAAGGTAGAGGAAGCTATAGCATATGTCTAAATGATGGATCTGGTGCCCAAACTATTGATTCCACAAGGAAAGGCTAGATCTGAAGTTTAAACTGCCTCTGAGGTTATCAGGTGAGTCACTAGATTGATTCTTGCATGTGTATTATTCTTATCTAAAAAATTTTATGTTAAGTGGCCAAAGCATGAGATTGAAACTAGTAAAGTATGATGTGACAAATCTAATAAGAAATGTAAGACTTCTGAATTTGAATTACTATGGTGTGCATATGTTTGAAAGTAAGAACGAGTCTGATAGGAAGTGCATGTGTGTCTAGTAAGCATAAGAATGTTTGTCATGAGTGAGTCGATGCATGATAAGTCTGTGTCTATCTCTGAAGTCGTCAAAAGGGTCCATCATGACTAAAAACACGAATCTCTGAAAGGACAAGTCCATGACCATAGCGCTGAAGGACCATATCATGTAAGATTGTAACTGGTGGGTTATGGCATCATATGGAAAGAAAACCATATAGTGTTAGATAGTAACTGGTGGGTTATAACATCATATGGAAATATTTAATGAAGGTTATTACCTAATGTGATTCTCTGTGTGTCCCAAGACGACAAGGGGCAAACCTCACTAAGTGTGAGTCTAGGAAAATCCCTATCGCCTAAATCACCAAGAGAATAAAAGCCTTTGTGGCAATCTCTTTTTAAGGATGTCTTTGTGGAAAAACTTTAGAAAGGTAAGTTTTTATGGTGAACCTGTTAAAGGACAGCCTTTGTGGTAGAACTATGGAAAGGTAAGTCTTTGTGGCAAACCTGTTAAAGGACAGCCTTTGTGGCAAAACTCTGGAAAGGTAAGCATTTGTGGCAAATTTGTGAAAGGAGGCCTTTGTGGTGATCTCAGTCAAAGGAAAGCCTTTATGACAATCTCCGTAAAGGAAGCCTTCGTGGTTATACCTGAAAATGAGCGCCTTCGTGGCACAACCTAAATAACAGGATGCATTAGTGGCAACTCTGTAAAGGATAGCCCTTGTGGTGAATACAAAGAAAGCCTTTATGGCTATTTAAATGAAGGAATGCCTTCATGGAAAATTTTGAATGAATGTCGTGTAAAGGTGTAACACCCCTAACCCATATCCGTCGCCGAATTAGGGTTACGAGGTGTTACTCAACTAACCACCAAGTTCCTTCAATCACTTGAACCATAATACTTAAGAAATGATATTACAATAAGCAAATCATCACAAATATAATATCAATTGCATTATATACAATAAAATAAGTAAACTCATTCAAACTACAGAGCACTATTCATTTGGTCATTTTAAAGAGTGTGGCCGAATATAAATAGATTATTAACAGTCAACTTACACCAACCAATTTACCACATGTATATTCAATCACATGCAAACATCACTAGTTATTCACATCAATGATTTAACCTTTAAATTATTGACCGATTATAAATATATGTTTATAAGAAATCCAAAATAATTATAACGCCAACCAAGTTCATGCCACAAACGAATATTTCAAAAGTGAGTATAAATCCAATAGATCATTGATACACCAAATTCTTTTATTCTTTCATGTTTTACCTTATAAGTGCGTGCAAATCAAGCAAAAATTTATCTATTATCCATAATGCATTATAACCTTATTCAACCAAGTTAATATCCATATAATGCACATAACATAACATGTAGCAACTCTTAAGTTAAGTTCATTAAACTTGCATGAAATATCTACTTAAACTTATGGGTCATATTTCTATCATAATTTCATAAATTACCTATACTTTAACAAACTTCTATCATGTCCGAATATGCACAAACATATGCCACACCTCAAGCATATATATATTTATAACTAACTAAAACATGATCATGAACAATGTACTATAAGATATGCTTGCTTACTATGCCAAATTTACCCGTTTAAAGATCATGCAACAAGACCGAATACAACCAAACCATAGTACCATAGTTTGATCATTTCATTATCAAATCACATCAATTAAATTTTAAAAAAAAAATACACATACCCAATGTCATACATAACCTAACATACTATCTCATGTATATATATATATATTCACTTCCCAAAGAACTAGCAAAAATTCATCTATGTAATTTCATATCAAACATACATATACAACCATTATGCATAGCATGATTTTATACTCACCCATATTCATCATTCACATAAAACTTGCTTTCATACTTTCATCAAGTCTTGCATAACCTTAGATTATTTAATAATAAAGCAAGCCATTTTCCCATGGCTTATATACATCGACAAAATATCATTTAAACATTAAGTTAGCCTATACATGCCTTAGACTTAAAAATTTCAGCTTTAAAGGTACCAAAATAGGTCGATAGTATGGATGACTTCTGTGACGATCCCCGAACTCGTAGCTTGAATTAAATCTATAAAACAGAGTGAAAAACACACGGAGTAAGCTTACTAGCTTAGTAAGTCTTAAGCAATTAAAAGTAATTCAAACATTTAATATCTACTAAACTTTAACAAAAACTCATATGGTATCACATTGCCGAACTCCAATGCATTATTTAGCTACACATACTTCATTATTTTACCTTAAACAAATAATTTACTATCTCGATTCAAGATTTAATAGTACTTATAAACTTTCAGCCATATACTTATTTCATGTGCACATCATTCATTGAAGCCACATACAAGAACATATATATACTTATCCATTCAACATTTGAATATGAAACACCCCAAACCCGGCCCACGAGATTTGCCCAGATTTGGTATGTTCCTCAAGTAAACTGGTTTCAAAATTCTTTCGTTACCTAGAGAAAACTTGTGCGATTTTGAAAAAAAAAAACATTGTTTGGGTTGGGCTTGTGTTGAAAACGAATTCAATTCTTTATATTAAAAATTTTACTTAAACTTTAATAGGTAAAACTCATAATCATAATAAATAGAAATAAATGGAAAACAATTCAACTATGGCCTTATGGCCTTATTACATCAAATAATTTCCAAGTAATTCAAGTACTTAAATAGAAATAGTAGTTCATAAAATAAAAACTTCATGTTGAGCATGGCCACCACAAGTTCTCCGTCGTCCCGGTCCCATCACTGCTCATCACCAAACATGGTCCCACAACGGGGTGAGTCAAACTGACTCAATGTGTACACGACACTAAGTCATAATAGAATCGAGCATACAGAGTTACACCTTCAAAACATAGAATACAAGTTATGATGCATTCCCAAACCCAAACCTAATTGTCCATCCGCTACACACCCCGTACCAACCATGCACACCGTGGGGACTACTAAGTCGACCCTCCTTCCGCTACACTCCAAATTGCGGTCTTAGGTCACCGCATTCGTGGTCTTAGGTCACCACGCTCGGATTCGTGTGGTCTTAGGTCACCACTTTCAGATTACTATGGTCTTAGGTCACCACTTTCGGATATCATGGTCTTAGGTCACCGTGTTCGTGGTCTTAAGTCACCACATTCACTTCCCTTTCAAACAAACCCATATGCCCCATATAATAATGATATGCATAAATATGCCGTGAGTTCACATTCTTATCATATTCTCATGTTACTAATGACCTTTTCATATTCTTTGTAGAAGTAAAAACGCACTTCAGTACTTAGTACCATAACATGGTACCCTAGCCACTTTCATATTCTTAATATCACATATTTTAATAAAACAGGCCATGAAACATATTAAGAAGTAGTGTGGGTACACACCGATTTGCTTAACCACTTCACCGAAATCCCAAATCGATCTATCGCCTTAGATCTCAAGTTCCTACAATTGATTAATCACTTACTATTTAGCACAAAGCCTATTCGGCTAGAAAACCAAATCCCGTAGAGGATTTGTATTCTTAAAGCTTACCTTGGTGTCGATTTGATGATTTAATCAAATCCTAAAACTCGTATTTTTCCCCTTTGAAATCGGCTAGTCACTAAATCCCTTGAATCGGTTAGTTTTCGGCTTAAAACACATAATAATAGATCTACTACTAAAATAGGCCTTGGCCGAATTTACCTTTATTCTTACCTTCCAAATCTTAAATCCCGAATTGGATCCTTGCTTCTTTATTGTCATCGAAATCCCTATGTACCCATGTTAGATCCAATCTAACATTAAATCATAATAATATAGCTTATGGCCTAATGGTATTCATAACTTACCTTAGATCTTAGAAGTTCCAAAGATACCTTCTTGTAGTTGACAATTTCTTAAATCCCAAAACACCCTTCCATAACTCGGCCAAAATCCATAATAGAGATTAGTCCCTAAATTTTAGATAGGTTTAAAATATAAAAGAATTGAAACCAAACTTTGGATCTTACCCTTTTAAGAAATCGGTAGCACCCTTTGTTAAAAGCCCCTTAATGAATCGGCCTTGATGACTAGATGATAAAGTTTCGCTTTTGGGATTTAATGGAGAAGTCGACTAGAGGTTCTCTTGGGGTATTTGGTTTCCACGAAAATAAGGAAAAGAAACTTGAGAATTTTAGCAATGGTGGACTATAGATTCGGCTTGACAAAAGAAAAAGAGAAGAGAAGAGAGGAGAGCACTCGAAATTCGGCAGAGAGAGGAGGAGGAAGAAAAATTGATGAGTAGCCCTATTTCCTTCCTTTTATAGCCGAAACTACTCCTCGTAATCCCTTACTTGGCCACCACTCTTCTTTATTTGATAGCTTTATCTCTTAATTTAAAATAATTAGAGAATAATCCTTTATTATCTCTTCAAAAATAATCCAAATTAAATCCCTTATTTATCACCTTATTAATCGAATATTAAAGAGAATAAAACTCCTCCTTTCTAGAAGGCTTGTGCCGTCCACCTCGAGCTTCCGGAAGCAAAAATAAAACTTCTTTTATTTGCTTCCCAAGTGACTCGAACCAGTGCCCAACACCTTGCATGTGGCGCCATTTCCAGAGGCCCTAAGTGGCATCTTCAGTGCCACTTTTCCAAGCCTGTTTGTGTGTCAAATTTCACAAACTTTTTCTTTTAAGGCCACCTTGCCTTAATTTCCTCTTTAAACTTTAAAACTCGACATTTCTAAGTGATTTCTAAGTTTCCAAAAATTTTCATTCGGCTCAGTAAACTTGACATTTTCTTACATTTCCAAGTTTCCGTAAATGTGCACTTTCCTATTTTGAATCATTTCCAAATCATTTCCATCCATTTCCAAGTTTCCAAAAATGTTCACTTTCCATTTTTTTAACTTAACATTTCCATACATTTTCAGTGTTTCCAAATTGTTCAAAATTTATTCTTAGTACATAAAACATGTTACTTCAGCATAATTAAACCGAAAATGCATAGGCCCTTTCCAGGATGTTACAATTCTACCCCCTTAAAATAATTTCATCCTCAAAATTTTCTAACTGAAATAATTGAGGGTATTATTGTCGCATTGCCTCTTCTCGGTTCCCACGAAGCTTCTTCCGATCCATGATTGCGCCATAACACCTTGACTAGAGGAACCGACTTCCTCCGTAGCACTTTCACATCACGCCCAATACCCGAATCGGCTCTTCCTCGTAGGATAAGTCCGGCCTTAGCTCTACTTCTTCGACAGTACCACATGAGACGGATCCGATCGGTAACGACGTAGCATGGATACATGGAATACGTCGTGCATCTGCCGCAACTCGTGGCAACTCCAATTGGTATGCCATTTTCAACTCGCTTCAAGACTGGATAGGGCCCTATAAACCTTGGGCTTAACTTCCTCATGCGGCCGAACCTCATTACCTTTTTTCCAAGGCGAGACTTTCGAAACACTTGGTCTCCCACTTCAAACTCTATTTCCTTCCGCTTAAGGTCTCATGTGATGACTTCTCGCCTATCGAGGCTTCCTTTAACCGTGCTCGAATCACCTCAACCTTCTCTTCAGCCGCCACTAACTCTAGACCCAAAACTCGACGTTCTCCTAACTCGGTCCAACAAGTAGGAGTTCTACACTTCCGACCATACAATGCTTCATATGGTGCCATCCGAATGCTAGCCTGATAGTCATTGTTGTAGGCGAACTCACGGCTAAAGGCAAATAGTCTTCCCAACTTCCTCGAAATCCATCACACAGCCTCTCAACATATCCTCCAACACTTGTATAACTCGTTCAGATTGCCCGTCTGATTGTGGATGAAAAGCCGTAGTGAAGTCCAACTTAGTGCCTAAAGCTTGATAAAGTGCCCTCCAGAACCGAGACGTAAACCTTGGGTCTCTGGCTTGAGATGATCGATCTTGGTACACCATGTAACCTCACAATTTCCGCCACATATAACTTAGCCACTTTCAAGAGAATAGTAAACTCTTACCGGATGAAGTGCACGGACTTAGTCAAACGGTCCACTATCACCCATACCGAGTCCTTCTTAGTAGGCGTAAGGGGAAGCCCACTAACGAAATCCATGGTAATTCTCTCCCACTTCCATTGCGGAATCTCGATTGGTTGAAGCAATCCTGATGGAACTTGGTGTTCAAATTTAACTTGCGACACGTCAAACATTTCCCCACAAATTCGGTCACTTCTTGCTTAAGATCGGACCACCAAAATTGTTCCCTTAGATCTCTCAGACATGCCTTAATGCCTCCGGGATGCATAGCATAAGGGCTACTATGCGCCTCCCAAAGAATCCTTTGTCTTAACTCTTTGTCCTCCCAAGATACGTACTTTTCCTTTGTAACACAATACTCCTTCATCATTAACGCCATAATCCTTTAATTCCCGCTCGCACTTGTCGTAACTTAGCACTTAGATCCTTATCAACCAACTATCCCTCTTTCACCTCCTTCACCCATGTGGGCTTGACTTGCAACTCGCCAACAAAGCTTCCATCATCGTATAAACTTAAGTGAGCGATCATAGCCCTTAGATCCGACACAACCTTCTCGACTTAGGGCATCACTACCACATTCGCCTTGCCCTGATGATATTCTATCGAATGATCGTAGTCCTTCAACAACTCTACCCACCTTCGTTGCCTCAAGTTCAACTCCTTCCGAGTCAACAGATACTTAAGGCTCTTGTGGTCTGTGTAGATCACTGACCTTTCTCCATAGAGGTAGTGCCTCCAAACCTTAAGGGCGAAAACCATCTTTGCGCTTTTTGAGAATCGAGTCGTTTATGTGCTCGGTGTGGAAGAGCTCATGCAGGAGAATGTTGGGGAAATAGTAAGGCATGTTTTCGGTGTGGATCTAAGGTTCATTTGGTTAAGAAATGTCCTCAAGTGATGGATAGGGCTCGAGGTCAAGGTCGTGGAACCCCAAGCAGATAAGCTGAAGGTTCGGATGTGAGACAACCAAGGATGTGATAGCGGGTAAGTTCCTTGTTTTTGGAATATTATTTATTGCTTTAAAGATAGTTCGTGTTTGTATGCTAGTGAAGTGTAAGGAACTTTGAATGCGAATCTTGAGATAGTATCCAAGGAATGTGTTAGTTTTGTTAAGATCAGAGTGCGCAGCATAAGCGTAGTGCGGTAAGTTAAGATGTACGATTATTCGTTAGTAAGTAATTTCGAGGACGAAATTATTTTTTTAAGGAGGGTAGAACTGTAACATCCTAGATTAGGGGTTATGCGTTCGTGCATAATTCATGAGTTAGTAGGTTTTGGCAGTGTTTGGAAGTGAATTAAGGGTTTTTAAAACTCTAGGATAAAGGTGAAAGCTTTGGGAAAATAATTGGATTTTAAGTTAAAAAGGGGGAGTTAGGCTAAGGTAGCCTTAAGAAAATTTGTGTTGGATTCATGACACAAAGAAATCAATTGGCAGGGTGGCAAGGGACGCTACCTTGGGGCTTGGAAGGTGGCGTCAAAGGGAGCCTTAAGTGGGAGAAGGTTCGAGCGACGTGGGAAGCAATGGGCTTGTATTTTTGCGTCAAGAAGGGGAGCAAGGCCAGGGAAGCCTTAAGGGAAAAATTGTAGGTGTTTTTGGCATAAAGCAGGCCTTGGTAAAAGTGGCTGCAAGGCACTACTTAAGGGCCTGGAAATGACGCCATAAGCTGTAACACCCCAAACCCGGCCCACGAGCCTTGACCGGATCTCGTATGTCATCTGCGAAAAACGCTTTGAAGACCGATTTCACTTTTGGGAAAAACATTAAAAATTTTGTCTTTAATAAAACATTGTGTGTTTAAAACTCCCAATAAATCTAAGTTGTTACAATTTCCCGGATTTAAAACTTTTATAAATTTTAAAAATATGAGTTGCTAAACATAAAAGCACTTCCAAATAAGAATTTAATCGTCATCTAGCTTAAACATAATAAAAAATGTTCAAATACTTTAATCGGGCCTTATTACAATAAATAATTAAACAAAAGTTCTTAGTAATAATCAACAAAATAAAGAAGATGTCTTCTCGCATGGGCCACCTCATATCCACTCCAACCCGGTCCAATCACCACGAATCATCTGCGATGTTTAATAAAAATTTGGGTGAGTCACACGGACTCAGTGTGTAATTAATCCACTGAATTCCACCCACATATTAACCCATATATCGGATAACAAGATAACATATTCACATAATAACACATTCTGGGCTTGGCCCATATTCATGTCACTTATCAGGTTAACAGGGTAATTAACCGCATAATTTCCACATATTGGGCTTAGCCCATTTCCACAATGATCCACATTCATATACTGGGCTTGGCCCATTTCCACATTAATCCACATATCACTGGGCTTGGCCCATTTCCACATATGTTCACATACAAAATCATGCAATTATGAAGCCCAACCCAACCTAGGGTCCATCCTCTACACACCCCCTTATCCAAATTACCACACACGAGGATTATCAAATCGCCTCTCCTTTTCACTCCAAAAAGGCATTCAATGCCGCCCACGTGCAATTAAGCACAATAATCCACAACGCGACCTCGATCGGCGCCAATCCACGATGTAGCCGTAGCTAACACCAAAACCACGATGGGACACATAGTCACTCATCAACCACGATATGGCACATAGCCGATATCAACCACGATGAGGCACATAGCCACTCATCAAGCCACGCGAACTAAATCGCAATTAATCCACAACGTGACCTCGATCCAACGTCAATCCATGATGTAGCTCAAGGCTAACATCAAACCACGCACTCAAGTACACCCGCATTCTTCTTTCATATCATATCCCACCCATGCACATGCCACATAAATTAATGATACAATGTAATGATGCATGAGCATGTTCATCAAGCATATTATCACATATTCATATTAATAATCACATATCATCAGGTTTGGTACTTACCGGATTATAGACATACCCCTTGAGGGTATCCATATCACAATTTCCACTGCACTAGTTAGCACATTCATAACACATACACATTTCACATACATATCATATACCCGAAAACGGTGGGTTAATCACACACCTGATCACTTGAAGTTCTAAGCTCTCGATCCCGATGCTATCACTAAGAGACACTACGGCTATCTGCCTATAGCTTTCTCCTGCTGCTGGCCCACACCCCGGTGGCCAATCCCGAACCGCCGAGACAGATCTTTTCTTAAACTTCAGGATAGGGACTTTCCCTTTTCCCTCTTGACCGCTTTTCGCATCCATTAATGATATCTAATCAAAACACGATTAAACGATAATGTACTAAATCTAAATTGAATAAACTACAACTTATCCACCTTACCAGAAAATGGATCAGAATCCCAAAGACTTTGCTTATGCCTGTCGATCTACCCCTAAAGACCATAATCCAAATCAGACAATACTTATATGCCAAATATGGCCTATGGCCGAATATCAACACTTCCTTACCTAGCTCGTCCTAATCCCGAAATCCTTGCTTGCACCTGAAACTGTCGAAATCCCTATATTCCATATGTTAGATTCGGCTTATACATAAACCTATGAGAATGGCCCTTTGGCCGAATAGCACATACCACTTACCTTGATGAGTCGAATCCCGAAAGACTCCCTCAATGCACCTTGACGTTAGCTACACATAAGAGAACATATCACTTATTGCCTTAAGAAAACATTCGGCCAACCCATAGCCAGAGTTTAATCACTTGATTCGGCACCCTTAAGAAAAATATCCAAAACCGATTAAAGGAATACTAACCACTATCGTTGCTTACCCTTACTGGTCAACTTCCCAAATCACCTCCCTAGGTTCGGCCACATCCAAGAAATAGTGTTAGATCTCCAACTTTCGGCTTTGAAGAGAAAAAAAAGAAAAAAGAAGTGATAAGGGGTTTCAAATAAAGATTCGGCTATGGCTCATCAAATGGAGATGCAATATTCGGCTTTTGAGAATCAAGGTAGTGATGGTGTTTCTTTAGAGTTTCACGCAAAGAGAAGCTACTAGGTTCGGTTATGATACTAGTGGCAAATGGGGTATTCGGCCATATAAGAAAAGATGGAGAATTAAAGTTGGAAGAAAGAAAAAGACTAGGAAGGGAAAGTGAGAAGAAATTCGCACCAAGAGAGAATGAGAGGAACAGATTTTCTAACAAAGGAAAATAGAATGAACAAAAGAATGGCCAAAAGATGATCACCCCTATTTATACTACACAATTTTGGCACTCTTTCCCCCTTCACTTGGCCGAATATTGCCTACCAAAGAGACCCATACTTGGCCACTACCTCAACTCCCATAATAATCTCCTATTTCTCTTTTATCACCCTAACAAATAAAATAAAATAATCCCACACTTATCCCTCATTTTTCTCTCCTATTTTATCTCCTTATCACATTCAAAAATAAATAAATAAAGCAACAATTATCTCCTATCTACTAATTTAAACTAAATAAAAATAAATTAACAATTATCTACTACTTATCTAGCCAAAATTCAAAATAAATTCAAGGCTTATCCTCATCCTTTGGAAACCCATGTGCCGTCTAACCCCTTCCATTCTCTTGACGTCAAAAGCCAAAAATAAAACACCCATCTGCTGCCCCCAAGTCTCGAACATGAGACCTACTGGAAACACCACACGCTACCAGCCACTTTGCTGCTAGCTCCTTCGTGTCATAAACTCCCTACAATTCCTTTTAAGAGCTCCTTCACCTAGCTCCCCCCTTAACGCCAAAAGCAAAAATAAACCACGCCTCCCTGCTGCCAACAAGACTCGAACTCCAGACCTGCACCAAGCTTATGGCGTCATTTCCAGGCCCTTAAGTAGCGCCTTGCAGCCACTTTTACCAAGGCCTGCTTTATGCCAAAAACGCCTACAATTTTTCCCTTAAGGCTTCCCTGGCCTTGCTCCCCTTCTTGACGCAAAAATACAAGCCCATTGCTTCCCACGTCGCTCGAACCTTCTCCCACTTAAGGCTCCCTTTGACGCCACCTTCCAAGCCCAAAGGTAGCGTCCCTTGCCACCCTGCCAATTGATTTCTTTGTGTCATGAATCCAACACAAATTTTCTTAAGGCTACCTTAGCCTAACTCCCCCTTTTTAACTTAAAATCCAATTATTTTCCCAAAGCTTTCACCTTCATCCTAGAGTTCTAAAAACCCTTAATTCACTTCCAAACACTGCCAAAACCTACTAACTCATGAATTATGCACGAACGCATAACCCCTAATCTAGGATGTTACAGAATATCTAAGTATTTAATATACATGTAAAAATATTATAATCACATACTAAAGGCCGAATATGCATATACAGTATATAGCCACATTCTTGCTCAAATGACACACACATATATGCCTACTTATTTGATCGGATGTAGGAACTCAATTAAATATCTTATAGGCACTTACCGTATGACCAAAAATAAATATCTCGTAATGACAACTTACTTGCTCCATAAGCATATCACATTGCACTTTCATAAGCCACATATTAATATTCTCACATCGGTATTAAACTCGCTAGACGTCGGCTGAAATCATACACCAGGCACTAGGCCTGCTAGACTTGAGGTCCGAAATTTAAACACCAGATTTAGCTCACGCTAGGCAATAAGCCCGATATAGTTCACGGCAAGACAAGGCCCGCTGGGCAATAAGCCCGATATAATTCACCGGCACAAGGCCTGCTAGGCAATAAGCCCGAATATTCATATTATTGAGCCAACTCATTTACATTAGACATTAGTAATATCACATATATCATATATAATTCAAGTCACTTTCACATAGTAAACTCAATTAATACAACTATATTTCATTGCTAAATTACTTTAACACATTCGGCTTTATCACATTTCAATCCACCAATTCACAATTCAGCATGTATACTAGGTTATAATCGATACTTACGGTATTAACTTGCTTAAAGACTTACCTCGACTATCGACGGACAACGTGACCTGGCTATTCGTTAACTTTCACTTTTCCCGATCCAAATCCTTTTCCTTTGTTCTTGATCTAAACATGTTCAATTTAAGCTCATTCAAACACATTTCAATTCAATTTAGTCCTAAAACACTTAAATGGACAAATTACCATTTTACCCCTAATGTTTCACACCTTTACAATTTAGTCCTATTTGCACAAAACACAAAATACACAAAATTTGGTTTCACAACCTAAGGGCCGAATATTCATAAAGACTATACAAGTCCATTTATTTCATTTATTTTGCATTTTAACACCCTCAAAAATTTATTTTCTCAATTTAGCCCTATTTAACCAAATTTATCAAAAATTCAAGAATAAATTTTTGTTCATCAATTACATATCTATCATTTAACACCAAAAACATCACAAAACTCAACATAACATCAATGGCATTTTTCACAAACATCATCAACTCATGAAATTAAGACATGGGTTTTAAAGGTCTCGAAGCAACGATTACAAAAACGTAGAAATTATCGAAAACAAAACAAAATCTAACCTTGAATTTAAGCTTGTAAGTGCCGAAATATCAAGCTTCAAACTTTCTTTTTCTTTTCTTGTTTTTCTATGAAAGAAACAAATATAAAGGATGATAAAACCAATGTTGTTTTTATTATAAATTTATAATATATAATATAACTTTAATCTAAAAAAATAACATATAAAAACATGGTGTAAAATCATTTTGCCGTCCCACTATAAGTAAAAAGGGCTAATTTCCCTTTAGTACCTCATATTAAAAAGTCACTATCACATTAGCACCTTTCACTATAGTTAGTAACTTTTTCACTTTACACGATTAAGTCCTTTTTGTTAAATTAAACACACAAACAATCAAATTTTCATACTGAAACTTTCACACATAATAATTCACATATAATAAACACCAAAAATAATATTTAAAAATTTTTCGGACTGGTTCGTGGTCCCGAAACCACCGCTCCGATTAGGGTCAAATTCGGATCACATAACTCTCCCACCCTTAGGGATTTTCGTCCCCAAAATCTTCTTTGTTAAACAAAGTCGGATATTGCCGTCTCATTGAATCCTCAGTTCCCACATAGCCTCTTCTACTCCATGTCGATTCCATAATACTTTTACTAGCGATTTTTTTTTGTTTCTCAACTCTTTCATTTCACGAGCTAAAATATGGATCGGTTCCTCCTCGTCGTCATATCGGATCGATTTCAATCTCGATTTAAAAAATCACATGTGACGGATCTCGATCGATATTTACGAAGCATCAAAACATGGAAGACATTATGAATCTTTTCTAGTTCAAAGGGCAACTTTAATCTATAAGCAACATGCCCAACACGTTCGATGATCTCATACGGTCCGATGAACCTCGGACTTAATTTGCCTTTACGACCAAATCGAAGTACTTTCTTCCACGGAGAAACTTTCAAAAATACCCGGTCTCCGATCCGGCCCGAATATCTTTATGTTTCAAATCTGCATATGACTTTTGTCGATCGGATGCAGTTTTCAAACTATCACGGATCACAACCATTTTGATACTAGACTGAAAGCTATTATTGTAAGCAAATTCAATCAAAGGTAAGTATCGTTCCCATGTACCTTCAAACTCGAGGATGCAACATCTCAAAGATATCCTCAAGTATCTCGAATTGTTCGTTCGTGCATCGACCATCCGTCTGCGGATGAAAAGCTGTACTAAAGTGTAGTTTGGTACCTAAAGCATCTTGCAATTTCTTCTAAAATCGCAGCGTGAATCTCGGGTCTCTGTCCGAAACAATGGAAATCGGCACTCCATGTAATCTCACAATTTGAAATACATACAACTCAGTAAGCTTATCGAGCGAATAGTCCATATGAACTGGAATAAAGTGAGCTGATTTGGTTAGTCTATCCACTATAACCCAAATTGCATCTTTTTTTTTCTCGGTGTCGTAGGCAAACCGGATACAAAAATCCATAGTAATTCTGTCCCATTTCCATTCAGGTATCATGATCGGCTGAAACAACCCAGAAGACACTTGATGTTCGACTTTTACTTGCTGACAAACTAAGCACTTCGAGACAAATTCAGATATGTCTCGTTTCATACCAGGCCACCAATAGAACTGTTTCAAATCATTATACATTTTCGTGCTGCCAGGATGTACAGATAATCGACTATTATGACCCTCATTTAATATCATATGAATCAACTCCACATTTCTCGGAACACACAGTCGGTCTTTAAACTTTAAACAATCATTTTCATCTATTCGAAATTCTGACTCAACACTGTTCTCACACTGAACTCATCTTGCTACTAGATCGTTGTCAACTTTCTGGGCATCCCTAATTTGTTGAATAAATGATGGTCTTGCTTTTAATACAGCTACTATCGAACCATCATCAGAAGTAGCCATATGTGCGTTCAACGCACAAAGTGCAAATAATGATTTTCGGCTTAGAGCATCTGCAACAACATTGGCTTTCCCCAGATGGTAATCAATCACTAATTCGTAATCTTTCAACAGCTCTAACCATCTGCGTTGTCTTAGGTTCAGATCTTTCTGAGTCATCAAATACTTTAAACTTTTGTGTGATCTGAATAGACATGACATTTCTCCCCGAAAAAGTAATGGCACCAAATCTTCAACGCGAATACAATAGCTGCTAGCTCCAAATCATATGTCGGGTAATTTGTTTCATGCAGCTTCAATTGTCTCGAAGCGTAGGCTACAATTTTTCCTTCCTGTATCAAAACGCAACCCAAACCATTCAACCAGAACTCACACTTACTAAACCTTGCGTACAACTGTTTATCTCGCAAAGTTTGTAGCACAAGTCTTAGGTGCTCAGCATGCTCGGTTTCATCTCTGGAGTAGATTAGAATATCATCTATAAATACTACCACAAACCGATCCAAATATTGACTGAAAATTCGATTCATCAAATTCATAAAAACACAGGTGCATTAGTGAGTCCAAAAGGCATAACCAAAAACTCATAGTGTCCGTACCTCGTTCGAAAAGCAGTCTTTGGCACATCGAAATCTCTGACTCGCAACCGATAATAACCCGACCACAAATCTATCTTTGAAAACACTAAAGCCCCCTTTTAACTGATCAAATAAGTCGTAAATCTGTGGTAATGGGTATTTATTCTTAATAGTCACCTTATTAAGCTGTCGTTAATTGATGCACATTCGCATAGTCCCATCTTTCTTTTTCACAAATAAAACTGGTGCACCCCATGGAGAGAAGCTCGGTCGTGCAAAGCCCCTATCTGTTAACTCTTGTAATTGTACTTTCAACTCTTTTAATTCTGCAGGTGCCATCTGATACGAAGATATTGAAATCGGAGTCGTCCCCGGTACTAATTCAATGCCAAACTCTATTTCTCGAATAGGTGGCAAACCTGGGAGTTCTTCAGGGAACACATCCGAGTACTACACACAACCGGTATGGATTCAATCGCTTTTGGTCATTTTACTATCAAGCACATAAGCAAAGTAAGCTTCATACCCTTTTCTCATATACTTCCGAGCTAACTTGAAGATATTACAAACGGTAATCCATTCGATCATTAGATTCTATCCGAATGATTTCACCGCTCGACATCTCAAATCAATGGTCTTTCTTTTGCAATAAACAACAATATCGTGCAAAGTCAACCAATCCATTCCCAAAATTATATCGAACTCATGAAAAGGCAATAACATCAAATCACCGGGAAGCATAAATTCGAATCATCAATGGGCAACTTTTACATACTTTATCAACTAGAACACATCGACCCAAGGGGTTTGATACACGAATCACAAACTCGAGAGACTCAACAGCGAGTCTTCTTATCGGATACTAAAGTTTCACACACATATGAATGAGTCGAACTCGGATCAATCAATGCAATCACGTGAGTATCATAAAGGATGAAAGTACTCGATGATAACATCCGGGGAGAAGCATCCTCTCGCACGCATAAGCGTATGCTCTAGCAGTGCACGAGCCTCCGATCGAATTGCGTTGTCTTTGGTTCCTTTCGATCGCCACTTACATTTCCCGAATGCCTAGGTGGTGCGCCTCGCACCGATACATTACTCGGTCTTGTATTACGAGTGTATTTTGCTCGGCTAGCATCGGGCACTCTCGAATACAATGATCCGATGATCCACATTTAAAGCAGACCGATCACGAAATCTACAACTCCGGAATGCCATTTACCACAATGCTTGTATTCAACCCGATTCTGCTGGACATTACCAACATCGCCATCGGCGTAGCTCGAGAACCCACGGTGGTCGATCTCGTCTAGATAAGTCCGAAGTAGCTCTATGTCGACCAGATTCATCTTTGAACTTCTTGGACACCGAATGAAATGTTTTACTCGATGATCTTTTACGAATGTCTCTAGCTTCCATTTCACCTTTCTTTTCTCTTTCCCAAGCTCTTGGCTTTGCAAGCTCGTTCGACAAGTACCACGAACTCTTTAATCTCGAGTATGCAAACTAGCAACTTAATATCTTTATTCGCATCAAGTTTTCAAATCTTTTACACATAATGGCTTGATTGACACACATTCACGGGCATATCGGCTCGATCGACAAATTTCGTTCATACTCGATCCACGGTCATTCGACCCTATTTCAATTCCGAATTTTTTCGTTTTTGATCAATGAATCTCTGATGATATATTTCTTACTTTAACTTCGGTCCGAAAGAAATCCCAAGTCACTTTTTCTTCGAACTACCGATACTTGTGTATTCCACGGTGATATGCGTGTGTCCCGTAATAGGGATATAGCACACTTCAAGCATTCATCCGGAGTACATGATAACTCATCAAGCACACGGATAGTATTATCAAGCCACATCTCACTCGTTCCGCGTCATCATCATCATTAGCTTTAAATTCTTCTACCCGTGTTTCCTGATTTTATCAACAGAGGCCTACTAGATCTCATCGGATCTATCATCTGAGGTAATCAAGGTATCGAGATGAATTATTCGAGGTGGGGTTGTTGCACAAAACGGATTAGTCCTGATATCTTGAGTAAACCATTCGCTTCATCATCCGGTAGAAGGCTTGCTTAGCCTCCCCTCATGGCTACTCGAGGCAGTCGAGAGTCTCATCGGCCACTGACCCATGAGCGAGATCGGGCACTACGCTCTCAACATCATCGCCTACGGCTCTGTCGGTGGTCCAATTACTATATATATAATAACAGTTTAGATGTCAGAAGTCATCACACTATCGTAGTATAAATTAATGCATGTATAGCAAGACTCACACGCGCTACGGTAGTCCTAGAATCGACTAAACCGTAAGCTCTGATACCAATCAAATCTAACACCCCTAACCCATATCCGTCGCCGAATTAGGGTTACGAGGTGTTACTCAACTAACCACCAAGTTCCTTCAATCACTTGAATCATAATACTTAAGAAATGATATTACAATAAGCAAATCATCACAAATATAATATCAATTGCATTATATACAATAAAATAAGTAAACTCATTCAAACTACAGAGAACTATTCATTTGGTCATTTTAAAGAGTGTGGCCAAATATAAATAGATTATCAACAGTCAACTTACACCAACCAATTTACCACATGTATATTCAATCACATGCAAACATCACTAGTTATTCACATCAATGATTTAACCTTTAAATTATTGACCGATTATAAATATATGTTTATAAGAAATCTAAAATAATTATAACGCCAACCAAGTTCATGCCACAAACGAATATTTCAAAAGTGAGTATAAATCCAATAGATCATTGATACACCAAATTCTTTTATTCTTTCATGTTTTACCTTATAAGTGCGTGCAAATCAAGCAAAAATTTATCTATTATCCATAATGCATTATAACCTTATTCAACCAAGTTAATATCCATATAATGCACATAACATAACATGTAGCAACTCTTAAGTTAAGTTCATTAAACTTGCATGAAATATCTACTTAAACTTATGGGTCATATTTCTATCATAATTTCATAAATTACCTATACTTTAACAAACTTCTATCATGTCCGAATATGCACAAACATATGCCACACCTCAAGCATATATATATTTATAACTAACTAAAACATGATCATGAACAATGTACTATAAGATATGCTTGCTTACTATGCCAAATTTACCCGTTTAAAGATCATGCAACAAGACCGAATACAACCAAACCATAGTACCATAGTTTGATCATTTCATTATCAAATCACATCAATTAAATTTTTTTTTAAAAAATACACATACCCAATGTCATACATAACCTAACATACTATCTCATGTATATATATATATTCACTTCCCAAAGAACTAGCAAAAATTCATCTATGTGATTTCATATCAAACATACATATACAACCATTATGCATAGCATGATTTTATACTCACCCATATTCATCATTCACATAAAACTTGCTTTCATTCTTTCATCAAGTCTTGCATAACCTTAGATTATTTAATAATAAAGCAAGCCATTTTCGCATGGCTTATATACATCGACAAAATATCATTTAAACATTAAGTTAGCCTATACATGCCTTAGACTTAAAAATTTCAGCTTTAAAGGTACCAAAATAGGTCGATAGTATGGATGACTTCGTGACGATCCCCAACTCGTAGCTTGAATTAAATCTATAAAACAGAGTGAAAAACACACAGAGTAAGCTTACTAGCTTAGTAAGTCTTAAGCAATTAAAAGTAATTCAAACATTTAATATCTACTAAACTTTAACAAAAACTCATATGGTATCACATTGCCGAACTCCAATGCATTATTTAGCTACGCATACTTCATTATTTTACCTTAAACAAATAATTTACTATCTCGATTCAAGATTTAATAGTACTTATAAACTTTCAGCCATATACTTATTTCATGTGCACATCATTCATTGAAGCCACATACAAGAACATATATATACTTATCCATTCAACATTTGAATATCTAAGTATTTACTATACATGTAAAAATATTATAATCACATACTAAAGGCCGAATATGCATATACAAGTATATAGCCACATTCTTGCTCAAATGACACACACATATATGCCTACTTATTTGATCGGATGTAGGAACTCAATTAAATATCTTATAGGCACTTACCTGTATGACCGAAAATAAATATCTCGTAATGACAACTTACTTGCTCCATAAGCATATCACATTGCACTTTCATAAGCCACATATTAATATTCTGTCGCATCGGTATTAAACCGCTAGACGTCACCTGAATCATACACCGGCACTAGGCCCGCTAGACTTGAGGTCTGAAATTTAAACACCGGCATTTAGCCTGCTAGGCAATAAGCCCGATATAATTCACCGGCACAAGGCCTGCTAGGCAATAAGCCCGAATATTCATATTACTGAGCCAACTCATTTACATTATACATTAGTAATATCACATATATCATATATAATTCGCATCACTTTCACATAGTAAACTCAATTAATACAACTATATTTCATTGCTAAATTACTTTAACACATTCGGCTTTATCACATTTCAATCCACCAATTCACAATTCAGCATGTATACTAGGTTATAATCGATACTTACGGTATTAACTTGCTTAAAGACTTACCTCGACTATCGACGGACAACGTAGACCGGCTATTCGTTAACTTTCACTTTTCCCCGATCCAAATCCTTTTTCCTTTGTTCTTGATCTAAACATGTTCAATTTAAGCTCATTCAAACACATTTCAATTCAATTTATTCCTAAAACACTTAAATGGACAAATTACCAATTTACCCCTAATGTTTCACACCTTTACAATTTAGTCCTATTTGCACAAAACACAAAATACACAAAATTTGGTTTCACAACCTAAGGGCCGAATATTCGTAAAGACTATACAAGTCCATTTATTTCATTTATTTTGCATTTTAACCCCCTCAAAAATTTATTTTCTCAATTTAGCCCTATTTAACCAAATTTATCAAAAATTCAAGAATAAATTTTTGTTCATCAATTACATATCTATCATTTAACACCAAAAACATCACAAAACTCAACATAACATCAATGGCATTTTTCACAAACATCATCAACTCATGAAATTAAGACATGGGTTTTAAAGCTCTCGAAGCAACGATTATAGAAACGTAGAAATTATCGAAAACAAAACAAAATCTAACCTTGAATTTAAGCTTGTAAGTGCCGAAATATCAAGCTTCAAACTTTCTTTTTCTTTTCTTATTTTTCGGTGAAAGAAACAAATATAAAAGATGATAAAACCAATGTTGTTTTTATTATAAATTTATAATATATAATATAACTTTAATCTAAAAAAAATAACATATAAAAACATGGTGTAAAATCATTTTGCCGTCCACTATAAGTAAAAAGGGCTAATTTCCCTTTTAGTACCTCATATTAAAAAGTCACTATCACATTAGCACCTTTCACTATAGTTAGTAACTTTTGCACTTTACACGATTAAGTCCTTTTTGTTAAATTAAACACACAAACAATCAAATTTTCATACGAAACTTTCACACATAATAATTCACATATAATAAACACCGAAAACAATATTTAAAAATTTTTTGGACTCTGGTTCGTGGTCCCGAAACCACCGTTCTGATTAGGGTCAAATTCAGACTGTTACAAAAGGGTTAGGAAAGAATGACATGAATGGTCCTCTGAAGGTATGGTAAGTGTAAGACATAACGTATAGGACAAGTAGAAAGAACTAAGTATCCAGCGAACTCTGAAAGAAAGACACCATATGTAAATGAATTGGCGAATGTAGAAACCAAATACCTGAGTCCGAGGCTAAGACCGGATACGAGACATTACTATACTTGAACTTTCTTAAACATGTACTTACGGGCTATAAAATTTCGTTCCAAATTAAAAACTTCTCTTTCTTAGTCAAATCAGACATTTCATGGGCCTACGAGGCCTCAGACTTATGTCCCGAAACTTTCGAAACTCATCTGGAAACTTTCTCTCGAAACAGGGGTTACACGTCTGTGTGACTTGGGACACGCCCGTGCGCCCCTAAAACATGCCCGTGTCTTTCACCCGTGGAGGATACTGGAAAAATCCGCACGGCCTGGACATGCCCGTGGCCCTGGCCCGTGTGCCAAACCTCGGCATTCTGACTTATCCACACGGTCTGTACACACGCCCATGTGCGACAGCCGTGTGACAATTGAATTTTTAAGTGTCAAGTGCAGACTTCACACGGCCTTGGCACACGCCCATGTGCCAACCGTGTGTATCACACGGCCTGAACAAACGGCCATGTGACCAGCCCGTGGTCTAATCTGACTTAAGATACTAAGGTGCAGGAGACACACGGCCTAGGCACATGCCCGTGTGTCTATTCGTGTGGGCACTTAGAGGCTATCTTACCAAGCCTTTTACCACTCCCGTTTTCATACATTCATATACTACATCAAAACATTCTCAAATCATCCATTAAAACACATGAATTAACACATTTAATCATTAAAGAGATAAATTCTTTATCCCATACACTAGGGAGAACTACTTCCAATACAAATACAACCAACTCTAGATTCTCTTATGCCAATACAATTTGGCTACATAGATTAGAACTTAATCAACTTTAAAAGAATCTCTATACATGCCATGAATCATAAGGATTTGATACCTCATGCCAAGGGTCTGCTCGGTAGTGTGAAAACATCTCCGGCGGCCTCCAACCCGAGCTAGTTAAAATAACCTATAAGGGATGAGAAAAGTAAAGGAGTAAGTAATAATGCTTAGTAAGTTCATCTGCATAATATAACAAATATTGATATTCATCGAATATTCATGACTACAAGGTATTATAATGGGTTTTTCTCATAAACTCATGGTTACTTACTCAACCACACTTGATGCTAACTCATTCTATTTCTTACCACATTCATACCATGTCACAAGCCAATTGCTCGTTTAATTAGCATACATTCCTGCACTGATCACCACATGATCATATAAAACAACACATCAAGCATTTTCAATAAGCCGCTCATGCTACTAATATCTCGGTGGTTTCGTACTTAGCCCACCATTGAATCTCTAATAGGGTGGTATCGCACATAGCCCACCAATCATTTATACTTATGGTGGTTCCGCACTTAGCCCACCTTTCATTTTACATTCATGGATAGTAACCCACATGTATATCTCTATTTCAAATGTTCATCCGAGAACATTCTCACACACTTCTATTCTTACTTAACTTTCTATGATACTCGTTTGCATTCACACAATACATTAAAAAATCTATCTCATGCAACTAAGGTGTGTTGAATACACATAACCTACTAAGGGTTCATCATATACTGGATCCATATCAATTCAATTCTAACACACACTTGTGCTTTTCATGGTACAATCACATACTTTCTTTCTTTCAACATATACGTTGAATCACTCAAGTTATTAAGTAACTCTCTTGAGTCTCATACTCATAATGTCACATAGAATTTATACCCCAATAGGGTCTTACTTGCATTAACATATTGATGCCATGTCCCTGACATTGTCTTATACAAATTCTTACATCGAGGCCATATTCCAGTATGGTCTTACACGAGACTTTAACTATCATCATATCATTATACATACATTTCCCATTACTCTTAGATTCAATTCTTTTGACCTCTCATCAAAGATATTTCATACATTAATAGAGTAAATATACATTCCATACAACATTGAAACATTAAATTAACTCATACGTAATTGCAACATTCGCACATGAACTTACCTCGATGTCGAAAGGGCCAAAAGGGACCTTTTTGCCCACATTTCTCTTTTCATCCGTTCTAGGTCCGAAACTCGTTTTCTTTGATCTAGAACAATGAAATTTACTGATTTAATCATTTATAAATCATATTACACCATAATATATACTTTAGGCAAAAATGACTATTTTGCCCCTACACTTTGGCAAAATTATAATTTTTCCCCTAGGCTCGTAAACAAATTTTCATCTCAATTTCATATTAAGCAAGCCTAGCTAAACATTTAATCCTCTTACAACTATCCACAATTCTGTAACATCCTGAAGTTGGGCCTAGTAGGATTGGGCCCAATGGGCCTTAGGCGTAGGAGCGTTTAAAATTTTTAGGAATAAGAGAACGACTTTAGTGCAAGTTGGATCTAGTAGGTGAGGGATTTTGGAAGGTTGGGGGGCTTCTATGAAGTCCCGGGATCAAACTTGGGCTTAGGATAAATTTTGGGTTTAGGTGAATAAAACCCTGGGAGTTAGTAGGTAGGCTTTAAGAATAAAATGTGGAGAAAAATGTCACAGGTGGAGTGTGTGGTATAGTGGCAAAGTGACGCCACTTAGGGGACAAGGGAGTGATGCCACAAGGAAGGAAGGAGGTCCAAGGTTCAAGGCGTGGAACTTGCATTTCTTTTAGATTATTTTGTTAAATGGATTTAGACCTTGGCCATAGACTTATATTTAGTTGCGCATGGTTATAGACACAAGAGGAGCTTGTGGCCTAGTGGCAAGGTGGCGTTACATACCGGCAAGAGGTCCGAGGTTCAAGTCTTGGGATCGACAAGGGAGTATTTATTTTGCGGATTGACGGGTCGAGTTTGAGTTGGATTTAAACTCATAGCGGAGGATCCCACATCAAAAGATACAAAGAAGGAATGTAACACCCCAAACCCGCCCTAAACATTACGACCGAATCGGCATGTCACATGAAAGGAATGTCTAAAAATGTGCATTCGTTAAAAGCTCATATTCTTTATAGTTGTGGTGAGAAATTGAGTTTAAGTAATTTTGAATAAGAAATGGTTTATTATCATTTTAAGAAAATCCCATATTGATCATTTAATAATAAGCAATAAACAAATTGAAAGTCAAAACCAAATAAAATACCCAAGGCCTTATTACATAACAAAACTCAAATAAAAATAAGTCCAAATAAAGAAACGAATTTACAAGTAAACATATGTATGGCCTCCACGAGTCCACCTCGGCTCCCAAATCCAGCGATCTAATGATTACCCGCAAAATTTAACTAAGGGGGTGAGTCATCGAGACTCGGTGTGTAAATCCCCATCCAACGTGCCCTTACACAATTTCATATGAAAATATGCATATCATGCTCCCAAACCTAGCCATCCGCAGCTCCTTTTTCTACCCCGTGGTACCAAACCACCGGTGTGGTGCCAAACCACCGTGTCCAAGGACACGATATTCATCAATATTGTGGTGCCAAACCACCGGTGACTCGAAGTCACGAATAATAGTGATGGGGCCAACCCATCGTGTGATACCAAATCACCGGGCGCCAATCCCGTTGTATTATCTCGTGGGGCCAACCCACTGTGGTACCAAACCACCGGGGCGAGGCGCTATGAGGTGCCAAACCTCGGTGTCCGGAGACACGAATGTGATACCAAATTACCGTGACTCAAAGTCACTAATAATCCATCTGTGGGGCCAACCCACGTGATACCAAATCACCGGCGACGATCCCATATCTCAAAAGTGGGGCCAACCCACGGTGGTGTTAACCACGAGGGACGAGTCGCTATGAGGTGCCAAACCTCCGAGGGTGCCAAACCTCCGTGACCGTAGTCACAATGTGGTACCAAACCACCGGTGCCCGTCGACACAAATATCACCGCCCCTCCACTCATATAACCCATGCACTATGACATAATAATTGTGTATGCAGTTATGTCATGTATGCTAGACATATATCAAATATAAGTATAACATGAATTACCATCATAATCAGATAGACATAAAACAACATAATCACCCTAATCAACCTCTAAGGGTATAACCGTAATTTTACCTACCAAGGGCATTTTCGTAATTTACCCACCAATGGTATATCGGTAATTTACCCACCAAGGGCATTTTCGTAATTTACCCACCAAGGGCATATCGTAATTTACCCTTCAGTGATATTTTGGTAATTTACCCACTAAGGGTATTTCAGTAATTTCAGACTGAATGGCCTTTCCAGAGGCCAGTCGCCGCCGAGCGACCTAACTACCATTTCTCAGTCGAATGGACTATTGGGCCTAAAGCCCAATTTCGGCCCATTCGGCCCACACGCTCGTGTGGCCCACCTAACACAAATCTAGCCACGCTTATGAGATTCACCTAGTCTAGTTCACTATATACTACACAATCGCACAATTTACTATATTGGGCCCACGGCCCATTGGGCCCCCTTCGCCCATCGCGCCCAAGCGACCCAACCCACAAGAATACTGCGATGGCCTCAACCATCGCGTCGAAGCCCCACACGCAAGCGCCGCACGCTCGTGTAGCTACTATTGCCGTGGACTGACTTCCCGCATTTGCCGCTCTACAACTAGAGTAGAGAGAGTTACACACCGATAGGACTCGTGTTAATCCGCGCTCCGACCACTCTCGTGCCCAAACGCCTTCCAAGGTGTGTCAACCCTCCTCCGGAATGCTCTTTATATAGCTAGCTCTTCACCTTCCTTCTTTGTATCTTTCCGATGTGGGATCCCTTCACGTCGAGAGTTTAAATTCAATCTGAAACTCTTCCCGTCTGCACATAAAATAAATACTCCCTTGCTTCTCATGAGATTCGAACCTGTGCTCCCTGCAACATAATCCACGCTGCTAGCCACTTGGCCACAAGCTCCTCTTGTGTCTTAAACCATGCGCAACTAAATATAAATCTATAGCCAAATTCTCGAGGTCCAAGTAAAAGAAAACCAAAATGCAAAAGCCAAGACTTGAACCTTGGACCTCCTTCCTTCCTTGTGGCGTCACTCCCTTGCCTCTTAAGTGGCGTCACTTTGCCACTACACCACACACTCCACTTGTGTCATTTTTCCCCACATTTTATTCTTAAGGCCTACCTGCCAACTTCCAGGGTTTTTTTTTCACCTAAAACCAAAATTTCCTCAAAGCTAATATTTGATCCCGGGACTTCATAGAAGCCCTCTAACCTTCCAAAATAACTTACCTAATAAGTCTAACTTGCATTAATTCCGTTCTCAAAAATTTTTAAAACAAGGCCCATTGGGCCCAATCCTACTAGGCCCAATTTCGGGATGTTACAAATCTACCCTCCTTAAAGAAATTTCGTCCTCGAAATTTCCAACTACAGAACATTCTGCATAACCTAACCTACAACGCTGTGCTCACGCTGCGCACTCTGATTCCAATAACCCTAATATACTTTTAACTAGAATTTAGAAACCCTACACATACTAAAAAAAAACCTAACAATTAAAGCAGACAGATATTTCGTATGCAATCAACTCTATATCCGAACATCACATCCAACCCAAACACACAGAATAGATATTCAAAATACAAAGATATAACAAAGCAAAGTATCGTGAAACTTACAAATGCGGATTGGTGCCAGAGACTCGGGTGCCATATTTCAAAAAAAAAAAAACAGATATATATTTTTCTAAACCATTTTCCAAACCATCTTTTGAAAACATTTTTTGAACCCAAACCCACAGTAGAGTTTTTTGAACCTAGGCTCGATACCATAATTGTAACACCCCAAACCCGGCCTAAACATTACGACCGAATCGGCATGTCACATGAAAGGAATGTCTAAAAAGCTGTGCATTCGTTAAAAGCTCATATTCTTTATAGTTGTGGTGAGAAATTGAGTTTAAGTAATTTTGAATAAGAAATGGTTTATTATCATTTTAAGAAAATCCCATATTGATCATTTAATAATAAGCAATAAACAAATTGAAAGTCAAACCAAATAAAATACCCAAGGCCTTATTACATAACAAAAACTCAAATAAAAATAAGTCCAAATAAAAGAAACGAATTTACGAGTAAACATATGTATGGCCTCCACGAGTCCACCTCGGCTCCCAAATCCGCGATCTAATGATTACCGCAAAAATTTAACTAAGGGGGAGTCATCGAGACTCGAGTGTGTAAATCCCCATCCAACGTGCCCTTACACAATTTCATATGAAAATATGCATATCATGCACCCAAACCTAGCCATCCGCAACTCCTTTTTCTACCCCGTGTGGTACCAAACCACCGGTGGTGCCAAACCACTCGTGTCCAAGGACACGATATTCATCAATATTGTGGTGCCAAACCACCGGTGACTCGAAGTCACGAATAATAGTGATGGGGCCAACCCATCGTGTGATACCAAATCACCGGGCGTCCAATCCCGTTGTATTATCTCGTGGGGCCAACCCACCGTGGTACCAAACCACTGGGACGAGACGCTATGAGGTGCCAAACCTCTGGTGTCCGGAGACACGAATGTGATACCAAATCACTGGTGACTCAAAGTCACTAATAATCCATCTGTGGGGCCAACCCACGTGTGATACCAAATCACTGGCGACGATCCCATATCTCAAAAGTGGGGCCAACCTACGGTGGTGTTAACCACAGGGACGAGTCGCTATGAGGTGCCAAACCTCTGGAGGTGCCAAACCTCTGGTGACCGTAGTCACAATGTGGTACCAAACCACTGGTGCCCGTCGACACGAATATCACTGCCCCCTCCACTCATATAACCCATGCAATATGACATAATAATTCGTGTATGCAGTATGTCATGTATGCTAGACATATATCAAATATAAGTATAACATGAATTACCATCATAATCAGATAGACATAAAACAACATAATCACCCTAATCAACCTCTAAGGGTATAACCGTAATTTTACCTACTAAGGGCATTTTCGTAATTTACCCACCAAGGGTATATCGGTAATTTACCCACCAAGGGCATTTTCGTAATTTACCCACCAAGGGCATATCGGTAATTTACCCTTCAGGGATATTTTGGTAATTTACCCACTAAGGGTATTTCAGTAATTTCGTACCTGGAATGGCCTTTCCAGAGGCCCAGTGTCGCCCCGAGCGACCCAACTACCATTTCTGGTCGAAATGGACTATTGGGCCTAAAGCCCAATTTCGGCCCATTCGGGCCCCACACGCCGTGTGGCCCACCTAACACAAATCTAGCCACGTTTATGAGATTCACCTAGTCTAGTTCACTATATACTACACAATCGCACAATTTACTATATTAAGCCCACGGGCCCATTGGGCCCCTTCCCCATCGCGCGCGGCCCAAGCGGCAAACCACAAGAATACTGGCGATGGCCTCAACCATCGCGTCGAAGCCCCACACGCGTGCGCTCGCGCGCTCGTGTAGCTACTATTGCCGTGGCCGCACTTCGGCATTTGCCGCTCTACAACTAGAGTAGAGAGAGTTACACACCGATAGGACTCGTGTTAATCCGCGCTCGACCACTCCTGTGCCCAAACGCCTTCCAAGGTGTGTCAACCCTCCTCCCGGAATGCTCTTTATATAGCTAGCTCTTCACCTTCCTTCTTTGTATCTTTCCGATGTGGGATCCCTTCGTCGATGAGAGTTTAAATTCAACTGAAACTCTTCCCGTCCAGACCGTAAAATAAATACTCCCTTGCTTCTCATGAGATTCGAACCCAGGCTCCCTTGCAACATAATCCACGCTGCTAGCCACTTGGCCACAAGCTCCTCTTGTGTCTTAAACCATGCGCAACTAAATATAAATCTATAGCCAAATTCTGAGGTCCAAGTAAAAAGAAAACCAAAATGCAAAAGCCAAGACTTGAACCTTGGACCTCCTTCCTTCCTTGTGGCGTCACTCCCTTGCCTCTTAAGTGGCGTCACTTTGCCACTACACCACACACTCCACTTGTGTCATTTTTCCCCACATTTTATTCTTAAGGCCTACCTGCCAACTTCCAGGGTTTTTTTTTCACCTAAAACCAAAATTTCCTCAAAGCTAATATTTGATCCCGGGACTTCATAGAAGCCCTCTAACCTTCCAAAATAACTTACCTAATAAGTCTAACTTGCATTAATTCCGTTCTCAAAAATTTTAAAAACAAGGCCCATTGGGCCCAATCCTATTAGGCCCAATTTCGGGATGTTACAAGGAAGGTGAGAAGATGGCTATATATAGAGCTATCTAGGATGGGAGGAAGCATACCTTGGTGGGCGTTTGGGCACAGGAGTGGTCGGAGCGCGGATTAGCACCAGATTCCTATCAGGTGTGTATTCTCTCTACTCTAGTTGTAGAGCGGCAAATGCCGAAATGCCGGTTACACGGCGATAGTAGCCACACGGGCGTGCGAGCGCACGTGTGGGGGCTTCGACGCAATAGTTGAGGCCATCGTTAGTATTCTTGTGGGTTGATATTGTTTGGGCCACGATGGGCCGATAGAGGCCAAGTGGGCCCAATGGGCCCGTGGACCCATATGAGTAGATTGTATGATTGTGTAGTATATATTAGACTGGACTAGGTGAATCTCATATCTGTGGCTAAATTTGTGCTAGCTGGGCCACACGAGCGTGTGGGCCTGAATGGGCCAAAATCGGGTTTCAAGCCCAATAGTCCGGTTACGATCGAAAATGGTAGCCAAGTCGCTCGGGGCGACATTAGGCCTTCGGAAAAGCCATTGCAGGTGTGAAATTACTGAAATACCCTCGATAGGTAAATTACGAAAATACCCTTGGTAGGTAAAATTACTGTTATACCCTTAGAGGTTGATTAGCTTGATTATGTTGCATTCTGTTTATCTGATTATGATGGTAATTCATGTTATACGTTATATTTTATATATGTTTTGCATACATGACATACTGCATACACGAATTATTATGTCATAATGAGCATGGGCTTGGGATTGACTGAAAGGGGAAGTGTTAATGAAGTGACTATTGTTACGAGTGGCTATTGTCACGAGTGGTTTAAGAACCACGGTGGTTGAAACCATGTAAACATGAATCAGTGACTATTGTCACGGTGGTCTAAGAACCACAGTGGTTTAAAACCACGTATACATTTATCAGTGACTTGTCTCGATGGTCTAAGACCACAGTGGGTTGGCCCCACGTTTATAATTTTAGTGACTTTGTCACGAGCGATCTGAGATCACGGTGGTCTAGAACCACAGTGGCATAATGCCACGGGTGTTTGGATGATACTGGTGTGTAGAGGATGGAAAACTAGGTTGGGCTGGGCTGCATTGCATACATGTGATATATGATATATTGAGTGGGCTAAGGCCCAATGTGCATCTGTGGGCTTAAGGCCCAGATTTCGTTTAATGGGGATTTACACACTAAGTCTCGATGACTCACCCCTCTGCTTTATCTTTTGCAGATAATCCCTAGCTTGAGGATTTGGAGCCGAGGTGAACTCTATGGTGGCCATACGTCGTCACTTTAGTAAAATTAAGTGTTATTTTCTTTCAAATTTCATTTTAGTTCGAGATTATGTTCTGTAATAAGGCCACTGGGATTTTAATTTGGTTTTTGTTTTAATGCGGTTATTATCTATGATAAAATGATCAATACGGAGTTTTCCTAAAAACAAAAATAACTGTTTTCCAAAATATTAATGTACGATTCACAAAATACTGATAATCAAAACACGAAATTTTTAAACGATCACGATTTTTTTTTAACTACCTTTCCTTGTGACATACCAGATCCGGTCGTAACGTGTAGGCCGAGTTTGGGGTGTTACAAATTCAATCTATTTCACGTCTTAATGAACAAATTACAACTTTTGTATTTTAGTCCCAATTAGGTGTTTTCATGACAACACCTTTCACAAAAGTTGTTTCTCATCATCTTATCATTCATTTTCTTCCATAAAAACTCATCAAACAACATAAACTCTATCATGGTAAGTCCCTAGACTTTCAACCATATTGCAAACTAGTCCTCCCATTAGCTAGCTTAAGCTTTGGGGACTCCAAAAATGCAATTTTCATCAAAAATAAGCATCAAAATCACTTACTTGAATGGAGAAAAGCTTGCTGAATTTTTGAGCTTTCAAACACCCCTTGTTTGCTGAAACTTTCAGTGGAGAAGAAGAGAGGAAAGATGATATCTTTTTTTCCTTTCTTTATTTTATTATAAAACATCAATTTAACCCACCAACTTTGACCAAAATTAAAAGCTCTTGTCCCCCTTGTCTACATGGCTGGCCAACACATCTTAGATGGTCTAATTTTCCTTTAAAGACCTTCAATTGATATTTCATGGCTATTTGGTACCTTTAGCCTATAGAATGGAACTTTTGCACTTTATGCGATTTAGTCCTTTTTCGCAATTAAGCCCTCAACCGCTAAAATTAAAGCACCAAAATTTTCATACATCCTTATAAACATGTTATAACACATAACATATCATGCAAATAATTTTCTCTAACCTCAAATTAGTGATTCTGAGATCACTGTTTCGACTAGCCCCTAAATCTGCCTGTTACAATTCTTCCCCCCTTAGGGATTTTCGTCCCCGAAATCTAATAAGGAGGAGTTGTTACCAACATTCTTAAAACGTTTCCATCTACTCTTCAAAATTGAGAAACCACTTATCCTCAAGTTTCTCTTGCCAATAACTCTTAAGTTGTGATACATAAGGTCGAAACGTAACTTGAGACTTAGGTTATTCTTCCTCTGGGGCATATACTCTGTAATCTACCAATTTGGAACTCTGCACATGTCCAAATGATCATTCGAATCTTTACTGGTTGATTTACTACAATTCGAACGACATTTCCCTTTCTTGGAAATTTTGTCAAAGCAAATTTGAAATCTATAAGGTTTTATCTCACTTTCTCATTAAAGCATTCACCAACTGTAGTAGTCTTGCCTTGTGTGCTTTGGAAACTCAGCTTTTAGTGGTCAACTACTTCTGACCATAACTCGATCATATTGTGAAATGTACTCTATTGTCAAAACATTTATGCACATAACTGCATTTCCTTACTTTTGCATTAGTAGATATGCTACTACTAAATCTCATACCAAAACTCTTGTATAAGTTCTGGATTCAACATCATTCACTTTCTATCTCGAGGAAGCATCAACAACAGAAATCTTATCCAACATGGATAACTTATTTAAAATGCCATTTATTATAACACTTCTGAACTCTTTTGTTCTGAAAGGAAGACTCACTTTAGTCATTAACCTCGCTGAAACTAGGATATTACCAACTAGAGTCATCTGAGTAACTAACTCACATTACTAAACATGGATCTTTCATTTAGACATCTGTACTATGTCTACTATCTGAGTAGTATCACAATAACTATACCCACCATTGTAATAGCTCAAGCCGTTTCGACTATTTCATCTTCAAAATCTTCTGTAGCATAAGATACCCTCACTTATTAAAATTCAGAAAATACACATCGATCTTCCCATGGATCAATACATAATATCTAACTCACAACACAGATACAAAAGTGATCGTCTCTGGATCACCAACCTGTCAACTCTTTCTCTCGATTCAGACTGATCTCAGTACTAGAACTTTCAAATAAATAGTTCTTTCTATAGCTTTCAACTCAACCATCACGGTTTGAACATTTTGATGAGCATATCTTTGTATCATGCTCCCTACTCACGTACACACAGAATTTTATTCTCTTTACTGATTCATGCGTGAATATACACAAAACTTGAATCATATCTCAATACAATAATCTACTCTTTTCTCCATACTGAGAACATATTTTAAGCACACCCTCATCTGAATTTCTATTGTTATGCTAATCTAAAACCTTTACTATCGTCATATCTCAAGATGGTAGGGACACCTCGATCGAATTCATTAAATCTATCCATCTTATTCGAAAACTCATCATACGACGTGAAACTTGTGATTTCATTTCTTATACTAGAATCATCACCAACTTCCTCCTCAAGGTACCCAATTAAGGTCACAAGGAGATAGAGGAATGTCGATTTTAATTAACTAAATCGACAACGTTTAGTCTACTTTTTCCGTCAGTTAACGTTCTCACACAATCACAATTTCATGAAAAGAACGACCACATCATCCCTGAAGGGAAACATGTATTAGTACATAATACTAAAGGAGATCATTATAATCCCATCCATGGCATTAACTAACCATGCACAAACCATAGGCTTTTAGCCAACTTACTCATACTTGCCCTTATATAACACGTTCCGTGTCATATATCGTAATCGTCTCTTCGTGATTCATTCACGAGTACATGTTTTCACTCCTTCATATGACTTTAGTATCATTCTCATTTCTACCTCTAGACTCATCTATCTTTCCCATTGATCACTAGGGATAATCAAAGACGCATATTCATCGTCATTCATGCAGGTACGAAACCAATGCCACATTCCCGAGGTGGTCTTATAGGGAGTCACCTCTAAATGCCAATGCCATATCCCGGATAAGGTCTTATATGGACTTCAACATCAAGAATCGATGCCATATTCTGAATATGGTCTTACACGATTCTCATATTCATTACCAAAGCCATACCCCTGATATGGTCTTATACAGGATTTCAATTTGGTGCCGAGGCCATGTCTTGGACCTGGTCTTATACGGGACCTTATCTATCTCATATTTTGATGATAGCATTATCATATTCATTATAGTCTCCTAGGACTTCAACCTCACGTTCCACAGCAATTACTCTATTTAGTAGAGTATCATGTATCAACGTGATACAAAGCATTCTCAACTATGCTAACATAAATTTTTGCATTAATCACATGCAAACTTATTCAATTTGACTCTTGTAACATCTCATCATGATTTAACAGTGGTAAGGGGGTGAAGTCGTAAAGCCCCTAACTTGATTCTCGTGACTACATACATGTGATTTAGCATCCCTAATTAATGAAATATCATCGTAGTCACACAACTCGCTCCAAGCAAGTTTTCATACTTATGCACATTACAATGGTTTCTATCACCCATACTTTCGAACGGTGATTTCACTTACTCAAGTTTCACATTAATATCTACTTTCTCTTACTATTGCTTATTAATCTAGAGAATGTCTTACGGGTTTGAGTACATCGTTTACTTGATTGCCATAGTCCAACTACAATCTTACTCGTATCACAACGTCATAGCCCAGCTATTACTTTACATGTCATCACGATGCCATAGCCTCGCTATGCTCTTACACGAAATCTCATATCAATACCAATGTCATATCCCAGATACGGTCTTACATGGAAACTCATATCGATGCCGATGCCATATCCCAGATATGGTCTTATACGGGACCTTGTAACTCGATGTCGATGCCATATCCCAGATATGGTCTTATACGAGATCATACTTAGATGTCGATGCCATGTCCCGGGCATGGTCTTATACGAGATCTTTCTTTGGTGCCGAAGCCATGTCTCAGACATGGTCTTACACAGAATCACTATTCGATGCCGACGCCATACCCCAGATATGGTCTTACACGGAATTACTATTTGATGCCGATGCCATATCCCAGATATGGTCTTATACGAGATCATGTATCGATGCCAATGCCATGCCCCAGACATGGTCTTATATGGGATCACTTATACCGCCATGGTCCTACCATGGTCTTATTCATCATTTTATCATTGAACGACCGTACTCATCTCCTGCATTCTACTTAGTCAAACTTTTCAGTTTTAACTCTCACACTATAATATGTGTGACTTTGTAACAGGGTCATAAGACAAAACATTATATCTTTTCTACTTTAACAGTCACACGTGAGATTTAACCATGTGGACATATTTATCATAAACAATAGCATCACAAATCTCAAATGCTTACTTACTCTTACTGCTTCTCACATACATCATGGTACTTACTAGTCTCATATTTGTAAGGTAAACAAGGTACTCAGAACACTTGATCACATAGATCAAGATACTTTACTATAACAAGCGTAATCTCAACATCATCATTCATAACATGAATTATACTTGTTAGTCAGCCTTCACTAGCATGACATAATATCAACTTTACTACTAACTTTCTTGCTATCTCATTTAAGCTTTACTCTTTTGCCCGATGAATTACTATGAATGACTGAGGATACTGAATCTCATTTCACATGTATCTTGATGCCAATGCTATATCCTTGATATAGTCTTACATGGGATCTCTTACTTGGTATCGATGCCATGTCTTGACATGGACTTACACGAAGTCTTGCTTGTGGGTTCCCTTGGGAACTTACCATTGCCATGTCTCGACATGGTCTTATTGGTAACTTTACTCATGAACTGGTCAATGCCGAGCCTTGGCTTGGACTTACATAAAATCTTCCTTGTTACTTACCAATGCCATGCGTTGGCTTGGACTTACATGGGATCTCTATCTCTTGATAGCTTTTCAATGCCAAGACTTGTCTTGGACTTACATGAAATCTTTGCTTGGAGACTCGCCAATGCCATGCCTTGGCTTGGGCTTATAAATGTCTTCATCTCATAGTAACTCTTCAATGCCAAGACTTGTCTTGGTCTTACATGATAACTTGCTTGATTGCCGATGCCATGTCTTGACATGGTCTTATACGAACTTTCTTATCTCATGTGGAAAATTGAGTATCCTAAGTAATTTATTTTCAATCAGGGCTTTCATATACATGCTCTTAATAACTTCTTTGTTTAATAAATCATTAAACATTTTCATGGAAATAATGTGCATATAACAACATCACAAGCAATTCGATGAAATATTCATGAAGCTTGAAAATCTTACAAACTTACTGAAATTAGCTCGGTTGGGAATCATCTCTGTCTTAACAAAACAATTTTGTTAGAGTCGGGAGACATCACACTATCACTGTCCACATATGGCATGTATAGCTAGACTCTTACTCGTGCTAGGTTAGTCCGAGAACCGACTAAACCATGCTCTGATACCATTAAATGTAACACCCCATACCCGAGTCCGAGGCTAAGACCGGATACGAGACATTACTATGCTTGAACTTTCTTAAACATGTACTTACGGGCTATAAAATTTCGTTCCGAATTAAAAACTTCTCTTTCTTAGTCAAATCAGACATTTCATGGGCCTACGAGGCCTCAGACTTACGTCCCGAAACTTTCGAAACTCATATGGAAACTCTCTCTCGAAATAGGGGTCACACGTCCGTGTGACTTGGGACACGCCCGTGCACCCCTAAAACATGCCCGTGTCTTTCACCCGTGGAGGATACCGGCAAAATCCACGGCGGCTGACACGCCCGTGGCCCCGCCCGTGTGCCAACCCTGGCATTCGACTTATCCACACGGTCTGTACACACGCTTTGTGTGCGCGGCAATGCGTGTGACAATTGAATTTCTAAGTGTCAAGTGCAGACTTCACACGGCCTTGGCACACGCCCATGTGCCAACCATGTGTATCACACGGCCTGAACAAACGGCCGTGTGACCAGCCCGTGGTCTAATCTGACTTAAGATACTAAGGTGCGTGAGATACACGCCCAGGCACACGCCCGTGTCTATCTCATGTATGTGGGGCACTTAGAGGCTATCTTACCAAGCCTTTTACCACTCCCGTTTGCATACATTCATATACTACTTCAAAACATTCTCAAATCATCCATTAAAACACATGAATTAACACATTTAATCATTAAAGAGATAAAGTCTTTATCCCATACACTAGGAGAACTACTCCCAATACAAATACAACCAACTCTAGATTCTCTTAGGCCAATACAATTTGGCTACATTGGTTAGAACTTAATCAACTTTAAAAGAATCCCTATACATGCCATGACTCATAAGGATTTGATACCTCATACCAAGGGTGCGCTTTCGGTAGTGTGAAAACATCTCCTGACCTCCAACCCGAGCTAGTTAAAATAACTTATAAGGGATGAGAAAAGTAATGGAGTAAGCAATAACGCTTAGTAAGTTCATCTGCATAATATAACAAATATTGATATTCATCGTATTATAATGGGTTTTTCTCATAAACTCATGGTTACTTACTCAACCACACTTGAAGCTAACTCATTCTATTTCTTACCAAATTCATACCATGTCACAAGCCAATTGCTCGTTTAATTAGCATACATTCCTGCACTGATTACCACATGATCATATAAAACAACACATCAAACATTTTCAATAAGCCGCTCATGCTACTAATATCTCAGTGGTTTCGCACTTAGCCCACTATTGAATCTCTAATAGGTGGTATCGCACATAGCCCACTAATCATTTATACTTATAGTGGTTCCGCACTTAGCCCACCTTTCATTTTACATTCATGGATAGTAACGCACATGTATATCTCTATTTCAAATTTTCATCTGAGAACATTCTCACACACTTCTATTCTTACTTAACTTTCTATGATACTCGTTTGCATTCACACAATACATTAAAAAATCTATCTCATGCAACTAAGGTGTGCTGAATACACATAACCCACTAAGGGTTCATCATATACTGGATCCGTATCAATTCAATTCTAACACACACCTGTGCTTTTCGTGGTACAATCACATACTTTCTTTCTTTCAACATATACATTGAATCACTCAAGTTATTAAGTAACTCTCTTGAGTCTCATACTCATAATGTCACATAGAATTTATACCCCAATAGGGTCTTACTTGCATTAACATATCGACGCCATGTCCCTGACATGGTCTTATACAAATTCTTACATTAAGGCCATATTCCAATATGGTCTTACACGAGACTTTAACTATCATCATATTATTCTACATACATTTCCCATTACTCTTAGATTCAATTCTTTTGACCTCTCATCAAAGATATTTCATACATTCATAGAGTAAATATACATTCCATACAACATTGAAACATTGAACTAACTCATACGTAATTGCAACATTCGCACATGAACTTACCTCGATGTCGAAAGGGCTAAAAGGGACCTTTTTGCCCACATTTCTCTTTTCATCCGTTCTAGGTCCGAAACTCATTTTTTTTACCTAGAACAATGAAATTTACTGATTTATCATTTATAAATCATATTACACCATAATATACACTTTAGGCAAAAATGACTATTTTGCCCCTACACTTTGGCAAAATTACGATTTTGCCCCTAGGCTCGTAAATAAATTTTCATCTCAATTTCTTATTAATAAAGCCTAGCTGAACATTTAATCCTCTTACAGCTATCCAAAATTCCATCTATTTCATGCCTTAATGAACAAATTACAACTTTTGCATTTTAGTCCCAATTAGGTGTTTTCATGACAACACCTTTCACAAAAGTTGTTTCTCATCATCTTATCATTCATTTTCTTCCATAAAAACTCATCAAACAACATAAACTCTATCATGGTAAGTCCCTAGACTTTCAACCATATTGCAAACTAGTCCTCCCATTAGCTAGCTTAAGCTTTGGGGACTCCAAAAATGCAATTTGCATAAAAAATAAGCATCAAAATCACTTACTTGAATGGAGCAAAGCTTGCTGAATTTTTGAGCTTTCAAACACCCCTTGTTTGCTGAAACTTTCGGTGGAGAAGAAGAGAGGAAAGATGATATCTTTTTCTTTTCTTTATTTTATTATAAAACATCAATTTAACCCACCAACTTTGACCAAAATTAAAAGCTCTTGTCCCCCTTGTCTACATGGCCGGCCAACACATCTTAGATGGTATAATTGTCCTTTAAATACCTTCAATTGATATTTCATCGCTATTTGGTACCTTTCGCCTATAGAATGGAACTTTTGCACTTTATGCAATTTAGTCCTTTTTCGCAATTAAGCCCTCAACCGCTAAAATTAAAGCACCAAAATTTCCATACATCCTTATAAAAATGTTATAACACATAACATATCATGCAAATAATTTTCTCTAACCTCAAATTAGTGATTCTGAGATCACTGTTCCGACTAGCCCCTAAATCGGGCTGTTACAGCGAACCCCGCATAGTAACAAGAAATTAACAGTGAAGCTAGAGCGCGCCAGAATAGGTGGCGAACCCAGGATATGTGTTATAGGCATGTATAGATAATACCCTGAAGTAATGAAGATCTAGGCAAACTCTTTGTGAAGTAATGGGCATAGTCTACCTCGCCCAAAGGCAGGGATAAGATCAAGACGTATGAAATAAGATTTTAAGGTCTGCTAATAGGGAAAATGAAGTGGTTAAGGACTATGAAAAGATAAGATTTTAAAAAAGGACATAAAAAGTGATGAGATTGTAAGTATAGTACACTCAAAGGAAAGAAACAGTCATTTGAGTTTGGACCTCAAATCTGGAGCCTAGTAGAGTGAAAGCTTAATGAATATGAAAGGAAGATAAGTCCTTAAAGACATTGAGAGAAAGACAAAGGTCTAAACTAGAAAAGATTAATTAAAATCTGTTAAAATAAATCTTAGTGAAGTAACCACCAGAAGGAATAAGGAAAAGTCAACAGACACATATCTATCACGCTTTGATATAATGAAACAGGTATTTAAGGATTATCTCACTAAGTTCTTATGAACTTACTAAAGTTATTTCTTGTTTCAGGTTGTAAAGGAGTATGCGCCAAAGGACGACGCCAGGGCTATGCCATGAAGTGGCAGATCATGCTATAATGCATATAGAGGAAGTTAAGTGGCATGCTTAAGTTTGAGCATAAGTTTATTAGGTAGTGTTCCAATATGTATACAGTAGGTCGAGAGATAAAATAGAAATCGATGAAATTTTATTATCATGAATTGTATATGTAACCATACAATGTACACCCATAAGAGACTGTCATATTCATAAATAGAACTTTTACTTAGGCAAAAAGTTTAAGTTACATCTGTTATAGGATGTAACACCCAATACTCAGATTCGGTTCATCGGGTTAAGTGGAGGGTGTTACAAAATTGCCTAAGGTCGTGCGGTTTGCCAAAGTAAAGTTCTAGCCCCGTGACAGTTGGTATCCAAGCTAGTGTTCCAAGGCATCGATTGAGATGAATAAAGGGAGAGATGAATAGAATGTCTTGATAGAGACCCGTAACAGGTCCAAGAAAAATAGAAAATCGAGGGATATGTTATCAGCTTTGGAAGGTTGGGTGACCAATCTCTAGGAATCCATGGGTGGTGTAAAGGAAACACTCGAGGTAATTGAGGGACACACCGATGAGTTAGACCTGATAAGAGTGCAGCTCAATGACTATGTGGCGGAGGCTCTCAGTTCCATTTGGGATGCGATGAGAAAGACCCTCAATGCTGCCATGGATGACCATACCGAGAAGCTGACAATGAAGAATGATGTTGTCGAAGCCATGGTAACAAGTTTGAAGGAATAAGTGGCAGAGCTCAAGGGGGAGCTCACTATCTGTAAAGTTGCTCTAGGTAATGGGATATTGGCTTTAGGAATGAAGCAACACAGAATGGATGTTCCCAAGCCGAAAGAGTTCGATGAGACAAGGTCCGCAAGAGATGTGGACAATTTTATCTAGGGGATGGAACAATACTTCCACGCGATAGGCATCGAGGATGATGCCACTAAGGTAAACACCATTGTTGTCTATTTTACTGTGTAGACACCCATTTTTGTCTGAGCCCAATTGGAGGCCCATTTAAATTTTTGTTCTCTCTTGAGCCATTCGAAGCCCACCCGATTTTGGTCACTTTGACAAAAAAAATATAGATCAAAAGAGAAGAAATAAACAAAATAAAATAAAACGAGAAAAATCACCTTTGCTGTTAAAGCTTTCTTTTTTATTCAGTATATTTTCTGTCTGCGTATTTTGTGAATATTTTTCTCTCTGTATTTGAGTGTTCGTGTTTTTTTGTATTCTCCGTGTGTCTTTACAGGTTTTTACAAGGGGTTTTTATAACCCCCCAAAAAAATGAAAGAAAAGGAAATAAATTTTTCCATATTCGTTTCTTTCCCTTCTAAGCTGCGTTTTCTTTTTATGTGCAGGTGAACGGAGATCTAGCGATGGAGATGAAGCGCGCTCACTGCGGCGTGAATTGGTGGCACTACGATTGGGGTGCTGCGGCGAGGATTGCGGCGTGAACACAGCTCTGATGTCGAGGCTTGCGGCGCCTAGGGTTTTCCAGAAACCCTAGGTCTGAATTCGGTTTAGGAATTGGGCCACTTTGGGCCTGTCTGAGTCTGGGTCTATTGGGTCTAGGTTAATGGGTCTGTAATTGGGTTAGTCGGGTAGTGGTGTGTTTTGGGTCTAGGTCTGAGGGTGTATTCGGGTAATGGGTAGTTATTTGGGCTTGGTGATATTTGTTTGGGTAATGGGTCAATATTTTGTAACTGGACTTTTTAATTTTTTATTATTTTTTTGTTTTTATTGTATGGGCCCGGGAAAATTGGGCCTATTACAACCATAAAATAAACTTAATATATATACATGTACCAAACATAATCATCACTAGCCATTCCAATGGCTAGATTACAATAATCATTTACATGCCAATATGGCCAACTTAACCTATACATGCCATTATAACCATAATTGATTTACCATATGTACCGAAATGGGCCGATGGATAGTGTGAGTGATCTCCGCCAAGCTTCCAATCCAACGAGCTTCCGATTTACTATAAAACAGGGAAATAAAACTAAGTAAGCATATAATGCTTAGTAAGTTCGTATAACATGGTATTTAACTTACCATTCAATCTATCTCAAGATAAACATGTAAGGCACATTCAATCAATTTGATCTCAAGCTCTACACACATCCTCATTGCCCTTGTTAGTCATATATTCCATAATAACATCAAAAACATATATGGGCTCAACAACAATCAAATTTCCAGACATATATATGTACATACTTTCCATATCCCGTATTCATAAAACATGTATAAATCACATCGTTATATCTCAAGTATATTTCCATATAATTAATCTCGAGTTCAGATTATTTCATATCAGAACTTTACTCATATTACTCGAAATATCAATGTCACATGAGTAGTAGTACACTCAAAGTATACAAGTCTATAATCAAGGATGAACATATTCATCAAATGAATTCCATGTACAAATATCATCATCTCATGTTTTCATGTATCAATTGTCATGTATCACCATTTTCACGTATTTCAGACAAATACGTGTAATAACTCATTTCTTATTCATATCTTCTCATGTCAGGATTTTTACCCATTGAATTTATTCGGAATATCTATGGATACACAAGTAGTACACACAAAGTGTACAAATCAGTAAATTCGTCAATTCATATTCAATGGTACCCATAAGGTACTATTTTAGAGAGTACACTCTCGAGCCACACATATATACAGTAGGATTACCAGTCTAGGCTAAATCCTTTTTATGACATATGCTCTAAAGAGCTTGATCTGGATTACCCGTCCGGGCTAAATCCAATCCATAACATATGCTCGAGAGGACTTATATCAGGATTACCCGTTCGGGCTAAATCCTTTTTATAATGAGGTAAATGGAATTACTCGTCCGAGCTAAATTCCGTCAGCAACAAATGTAGGACCTCATTCGTTTTGGGAAATCACATATCCATCGAATTTCCCATTTATTCAAACGGAATTTGGTATTTTCCAAGCATTATCAGGCATGTGATTATTTCATACATTTATAATATTCACATAATTCAAACAGACACTTCCACATTCATTTCAAGTACATAAGTAACATTTTTATCATTTATCATTTATCGGGCCTTATTATTGATCGGGCTTCGTCAGGTATATTTCCAATGTCATATACATATAATATTTATACAATTCACAAGCACAACATTTAATTCAAGCATATAAATATACACAATTTAGTTACACAAACTTACCTCGACAAATGTTCGTGTACATATAATCTATTAATCCGGCATTTTCTTCTTTTCCTTATTCTAGCTCTGAATTTGGTCTATCTAGATCCAATTTGGCCAAGAAAGCTTGCTTTCTATTTCCTAGGGTTTCCATGGAATATTTTGGCGAAGAAGATGATAAAATAAGATGATTATTCTTTTATCATCTTTTAATTAATTAAATTATTTCAATTTCCAATTTAGTCTTTAGCCTTTTTCTAAATTTCCATGGATGAGTCACCAAAAATATCTACATACTTTTCATTTATGGTCTAATTACCATATAAGGACCTTAAGTTTTGAACTCCATAGCTATTTGATCATTATAGCTACTAGAATTCAACTTTTGCATTTTATGCGATTTGGTCCTTGTCATAATTAAGCACATAATCGGTAGAATTTTCTTATCAGAATTTTCACATGATATTTCTATCATATTACGAACCATAAAATAAAATAAAAATGAATTTTATTTTCGTCTTGGATTTGTGATCCCGAAACCACTGTTCCGATTTCACCGAAATAGGGCTGTTACAGATCCCATTTCAAATGTCCACACGACCATATAGGTGTGTGTCCCCTAAAAATTTGAAAAATTTTCTAAGTCTAGTAAAAGTTTCCTAAGTTATCGGTTTAGTCCCGAATCACCCCAAAAGCATGTTTAGGGCCTCGTAGGCTCGTATTAAGGACAATGTAATTGAGTTTGAATGATGATTGCATGAAATTTTAAAATTTATGTGAAATGATTGTTTAATTGTTTTATAAGTTCGGTAATGCTCCGTAACCCTATTCCAACATTGAATACGGGTGAAGGGTATTACACCCAATGTCTCATCGACTCGAAGTTGAAGAAATCCCTAACTCTTCCAACCCTATGGCATGACATCTATATCCGACTTAACCCGATACAGTTAATAGGGTTTAATTTCACATTTCAGATATAATCAATATCCAATACTGATTTTTCATATAATCACATAATTACACATATATTCATTTCAATTCAAAAAATCAATTCATTTATAATATATATATATCAATTCAATCAATTCCCATCAATTTAAAATCAATTCAATATCAAAATGCAAAATACTCACCTCAACTACTTACCGTAAGCATTAAATAAAAATTTAATAATTTATAACTAGATTCGGATTATAGAAATACAAACTGGAAATTTCGAGCTATTCCTCGTCGACTTTATCTTTTCCCTTTTTAATCAAGGGTTCCGGTACGACTTTAGCTACGAAATTAAAACAATTAAAATTCATCAGTACAACACAATTCAATCTCATATTTAATTTTTCAATTTTTACTCAATATTTGCCTAAATTCTAATTTAGTCCCTAAACCAAGACTAACTTTATTTCTTTACATTTAATTCTTTATTTTCATACAAATTCCACTTTAGACTAAATTTAACTTCCTATTTTCACTTAAATCCCTAAATTTTTATTTTTCACAATTTAGTCCCTAATACTCAAAATTTACAATTTATTCTACAATTTAATCCTTTTTTCATTTCTAACTTAAAAATCTATCAATTTAATCCCTAATACTAAAATTATTCAACATAGACAACACTTAAAATCTCAATAATTTCTAAAATTTTGACATGAGTCGGGTAGTATTTAATAATGGGATTTCAAAAACATAAAAATTACAAGAAAATGGACTAAATTAACTGTAACAGTCCGGTTTAGACCCTAGTCGGAACAGTGGTTTCGAAACCACAAATCCGAGTTATAAAATATTTTAATATTATTTTCTGTGTCTTTGATATGTGACTAAGCATGTGTGAAAACCTCGTATGAAAATTTGATCATTTGTGTGTTTAATTTGAGAAAAGGGTTAAATTGTATTAAATGCAAAATTTGTATGCTATTTGTTAAAGCACCTATGTGATGTGGTTTTTAAAGTGGTGGCCTTATGAGGCAATTATGCCAATATTTAGATAGTGGATGGATAAAGGTCATAAATGCCCTTTATGTTTACATGTACATATGTTTAGTATAAGGTTAATTTAGCAATTAGATTAATATTATGATAATAATAAAACCAAAAGATGAAAGTGTTCATCTTTTATTCATTCATTTTGACCGAATATACAAAAGAAAAGAAAGAATAAGAAATTTCCAAGTTTCGGCTAGGTTTGATTCAAATTCAAGGTATGTTTTGCTTTGGTTTTTGATGGTTTCTACGTTTTTGCAATTATTGCTTCGTAAACTTTGAAACCCATGTCTTAATTTTGAGAATTGATGATATTTTTGAAATGAGCCTTTGATGAACTCATGTGTTTTATGATGTTTGATTGTGAAAAATGAAATATATGTGTTTGATTATCATAGTTTGTATTTGAAGTTTTGTTAAATTTGAGTATTTTGGACTCAATTGAGAAAATAGTATTTTGATGGACTAATTGGTGAAATAAATGAAATGTATGGACTTTTATGAGATACATGAATATTCGGCTAAGCATGGGTATATGGTAATTTTGTGTAATTTGTGATTTTGTGAATTAGGGACTAAATTGTCCAAATGTGAAATGTGAGGGCTAATTTGCAAATTGCCCTAAATATGTGTTCTTTGATTGAAATGAATGAGCTAGTGAATAAAAGGGTGAAATTTGAATATGTATAGATCAAGAACCGAAGAAAATGGATTTAGATCGCGGGAAAGCGAAAGTAGTCGAATAACCGAATCCGATCAACCATCCGAATCCGAGGTAAGTCGATATACAAATAAATGTATTTGTATTGAATTATATATATTCATATGACTATTGATAAGGATGAATGCACATGAGATGATGTACACATGAATTCCGAGATAGAATCGACGTAGTGTTAACATCCGAGAAGTCCCGTCTGAACCTAGGAATAGACATGATAGAATATGTCATGACATAGGTGTCCGATATGTGATATCATGTAAGACCACGTCTGGGACATTGGCATTGATTTGAGATATCATGTAAGACCACGTCTGGGACATTGGCAGTTGATAAAATGAAATAGTAACATATTTTAATCCCACATTTAGCATACTTTTGGATGATTTATCCCTTAATTTATGTAAAAAGGTGCTCTTAATCCTTTCTTTTCATGTCTTATACTCAGGAAAGTACCTAAGAATAAAAGGAACGAGAAACGGGCTCAAAACGGACCAAAATGGGCCAAAAAAGAAGTAGACACGGCCTGGACTAAAGCCCACATAGTCGTGCCTCCTCAAATATACTAGAACACGGCCTGATGTTGATCTACACGGCCGTGCCTCACTAACGGAGTCCAACACGGCCTGACCACGATTCACACGGGCGTGTGCCATGGCCATGCCCCTGCCATGGAGAAGAGTAATTTCACTCGAAAAAGGATACTTAGGGGCAAAGAAACACATTCCAAAAGCCTATAAATACACCCTAAGTATAACCTAAAAGGGGGAGTCGACGGGCGGTCAGCTAGGCCAAGGAGCCGAGCCGAAAAGGTCAAATTTGTGGGAAACTCTCAAGGGATAGCCAGTTGATCCATTTCAAGAAGCCAGAATTCTACTCAAGACGGAGGATCTCCTCTTCAATTCTTTCAAGGGGTTTTAGGGATTTCTTAGGTTTTGTTTTATCTTTTCTTCTGAGATGTTTTCTTTTACAATTATGAACTAAACCCTTCAGATACCTGAAGGGGGATGAAACCTAGATGAATCTTGTTATTGTTTTCTGAACTATATGATAAATACTTGATTTGTTCTTAATTATGTGTGCTTAATTCTTGTGTTGATATTTCACAGATATTAATTCAAGTATGATGTGCTTAGGTGGTGGAGCAAAAGTCCCTACTTAAGAGTAGATCTAGCATAATTAAGCGGAGTTGATCGCACGCCTAGAGATAAGGTGACGAGATTTTGCCGGATTAGGGTGAAACCTAATATGGGAATCCATATATCAATTTACTGCTATTCTAGGGGGTTATTAATGGGAAAGAGATTTCAATTAATTAACCTAGGGTTAGACGTTATTCGCCTCGAGAGAGGGTTTAATATAAATTAGGGAGTCCTACGGATCAAGTCAAGTGAATAAATCGTTTGGTTCAGTGTTAGATAACAAGTGGAGTCTAGGTGGATTCTTCCTAAGGGTATCGTCTTAATCAACTGAGTTTTTCCCAAGTATTTCCCTAATTCATTCTTTTTGTCTTTGCGTCTTTAGCTTAGTAATTAGTTAATTTAGATTAATAAACAACTTCACTTATTTTAGGCTAAATAATAGAAAGAAAGTTAGTATTAGTACTTTTAGTTCCTTTGGGTTCGACAATCCGGTCTTGCCTAAGCTATACTACTGTTCGATAGGTGCACTTGCCTCAATCGTTGTCATAGTTAGTTTCCGTGTTCAATCATTATCTTTATAAATTTTAAAACTCGACTTCACAAATGATCAAGTTTTTGGCGCCGTTGCCGGGGAACTAAAATATTAAGAAAGCTCTATTTTTATTACTTTAGCCATTATTTTTTATTTTCTGCAATTTACTTTTATTTTTAAGTTTAAATTTTAACTTTGCTAAATTTTTCTTTCTTTCTTTTCCTAGCAGGTACCTCTAGTTTATGACTAGAAGGAACCCGAGAGGACCACTAGTATACGACAGTGATATTGAAGCTACCGCTCATAGAAATCGCAGAGAAATTAGGCGAGCCCTAAATTACCAAGAAGAATAGCGAGAAGACAGATCCAATCCTACTGAAGGGATGGACGAAAATAATCCACCACCACAAGATGTGGCAGAAAATAATGCTCCGCGTACTATGTATGATTATGCTAAACCTCATTTAATAGGAGCCGAATCTAGTATTGTTAGGCTTGCTATAGCCGCTAATAATTTTGAATTAAAACCTAACACTATACAAATGATTCAACAATTTGTTCAATTTGATGGTTTGCAGGACGAAGACCCAAACACTCATATAGCTAATTTTTTAGAGTTCTGTGATACCTTCAAAATAAATGGCATTTCTGATGATGCCATAAGGCTTCGATAATTTCCCTTTTCATTAAGGAATAAAGCCAAACAGTGGTTAAACTCGTTACCATGAGGGTCAATCACTACATGGGATCAAATGACCGAAAATTTTTTATTAAAATATTTCCCACCGGCCAAAACGACCAAATTACGGAATGATATCTCTTCTTTTGTGCAGATGGATTTAGAGACATTATATGATGCATGGGAGAGATATAAGGATCTCTTGAGAAGGTGTCCGCACCATGGTTTACCCTTGTGGCTCCAAGTCCAAACTTTCTATAACGGTGTAAACCCCTCAACGAGGCAACTAATTGATTCAGCCGCCGGTGGAACCCTGAACAACAGAACTCCTGAAGCAGCCTACAAGTTTATTGAAGAGATGTCACTGAATAACTATCAGTGGTAGGTTACAAGGACCAAACCAACAAAATCAGCCGGAGTTTTCAACATAGATGCAAAGAACCATGCTATCAACACGGTAGAGATGATGAATAAAAAGCTTGATAGTTTGTGTTCTTCGCAGTACATCCAAAGTAATGCAAAGGCGACGTAAGTGGAACCGTGGCGAATCTGAGTACCCACCCTACCAACCGGCCGCAGAGAGCGAGCAGGTGAACTATATAGGTAACAATTTCAGATCTAATAATAACCCATATAGTAATAATTATAACCCAGGTTGGAGGAACCACCCAAATTTTTTGTGGGGAGGTCAAGGAAATCAAGGAAATCAAAGACAACAACCTCCTCAAAATTTCCAAAATCAGCCCTATCCACAGGAGAAGAAGCCGAATCTTGAAGAGATGCTGACAAGATTCATGGCATCCACAAAAAACTGTCTCCAAGACACTGAAACCACCCTTAAGACCCAACAAGCATCGATCAAAGGGATCGAGAGCCAAGTTAGAGAAGTCACTAAGTCAGTTGAGGAAGTTTCTAAGTCAGTTGGACAACTCGCAAAGCTGATATCTGAACGATCGCAAGGGCGTCTACCAAGCAACACTGAGATTAATCCAAAGGAGCAAATCCAAGCCATAACAGCTCAAGAAAGTGAAGGATTAGACGAACCCAGTCCAATACAAGGAAACGAGGTAGAAAAAGGTAAAGTTGAGGTAACACAAGAAAAACCAAAACCGGTAATCAAGGAGTACCAACCTCGCATACCATATCCCGAAGCATTAACGAGAGACGACACAGAGGAATAGTTCGGTAAGTTTCTTAAAATTTTTAAAAAATTACATATTAACTTACCGCTACTTGAAGCTCTTTCACAGATGCCAGATTCAAGGAAATTTTTAAAACATCTCTTGACGAACAAACGCAAATTAGACGAGGATCCACATGTGGAATTAAACGCAGTATGCTCAGCAATGTTACAGAATGGACTACCACAAAAGCTAAAAGATCCAGGAAGTTTTACAATTCCATGTTTAATTGGTAGACTAACTGTTGATAATGCGTTAGCTGATTTAGGGGCAAGCGTAAATGTCATGCCTTATAAATTGTTTAAACAATTAGGTCTAGGGAAACCCAAACAAACTAGGATGAGCATTCAATTAGCTGATAAAACTGTTAGAATTCCTAGGGGTATTATCGAAGATGTTCTTGTAAAAATTGACAAATTCGTTTTCCCAGTAGATTTCGTTGTCTTAGACATGGATGAGGATAATTCGATCCCCTTAATTTTAGGAAGACCCTTTTTAGCAACTGCCAGGACTAAAATTGATGTTGATGCAGGAGAACTCATACTTCGTGTAGGTAACGAGACAATCACCCTCAAGGCTCTCGACTCAGCCAGAACATCGAGTAATCAAGGTGAGAACGTAAATTATACCAATAACCATTTGGTTAACCCTTATTTTCAGGAAGCACCACAAAAGAATACAACTGAACCTGATCCTAAACCCCATGCTAACAAGGAAGTAGTTCATGAAGATCGAAGGATTCAGATCGATGATCTAGACGAGTGGAAGACACACTTCAAGGAAAAATTAGGGTTACATGACGAAGAACCGGAACCACACAAGGTAAAACCGAAGGAGCCCCTAGAAGAGCTCATAAGAACAACAAACAACCTCAAAATAGGAGACCAGGTACTGTTAGATAAGGCAGATCCTCGAATATCTCCTCCGAACCCTAACACAAACAAAAAATACCTTTTAGGGTAACCAGTGTTTTCCCATACGGAACAGTCGAGGTAAGTAATCCTATTTTTGGTACTTTTACTATAAACACATCTCGACTTAAATTTTTTCACGAGGATAAAACTGATAGCATGAGGAAGGACTATCAACTCCTCAAACCACCCTGATGATGCAAACGAGAGGAAAGTCTAGCTTAAGACTATAAACAAGAGCTTCTCGGGAGGCAACCCGAGCACTAACCCCATTAACTTTTACATTTTTATTTTTCTTATTTATTCTATTTTACCCTTTCTTTATAGTATCTAGCTTTAAACTAACAAAAAAGTACAGATTTCCAGGCCACACGACCTAGCACACGACCGTGGCCGTGGCCGTGTGGATGCCCCGGATCACCGTACTGACATGGCAAAGGTGGTACGAGTCAGAGAGAATCAAATCTTCGAAGTCACAAACTCCAACCACCGCCCCATGGGCACCGATAGAAAGCCACGGCCGTGCGACGCAGCCGTGGACGACACTGACTTATCACCAACGGGCGTGGCAATCTGTAAAATGGGCGTGGGTGAACCAACACACCTAAACAGACGGCCGTGCGAGGCGGCCGTGTGAATCGACACGCCTAAGGAGCACGGGCGTGGGATGGTACCAGGTTTGAAAATCTATTTAAACCCCCCTCCCTTCCCTCTTCTCCTACTAACTTTCAACCTTCAACTTTTCATTTTCTTTCCTACCCCTTTTCTCTATACCCTTGAGCTACACCAAAACAATGCCAAAGCAGCGGAAGAAGCCAAGCACAGTCTCCCTCACGGAGATCGATCTACATAAGTTCATGCCGGACGCTTCAATCACTCGCCAAGCCAAGGGTCTTTGAGACCAATTATCTGTTCTTTTATTTTTATCTTCTCCTTTATTTTCCTTCTCTTTAACACTCTTATGCTTAATCTAGTTTATTTTATCTTTGTTTCTTAATTTTAGGTTCTAAAGGCTGCTAGGGAATCACGCCAATTCCGCCACCACCAGCACCTCCGCAGCCTTAGAGGTCACACCACCTCGCGAACCATCCAACAATAAGGACACTACGGTCCATTAAATTTTCTTTTAATTTTATTTTAATTTTCAAATTATTTCACTCTAGCATACTTTTCTTTAATTTTATTAGTGTAGTTTTAATTATTGTGTCTTAATAATCACTGACTAATCCTGCATGAGCTACCCAATTTCTTCATCTAGCGCAGGATCGTCATCCAGAACGACCCCTCCAACGTATTTTCCACATCCTCCAAGGATTTCATCCATAATTCAGGAAGTTTCACTTTCCCCATATCTTACGATTCCAGCATTATATTTATATTATTTAACTTTGTACATTGAGGGCAATGTACATCTTAAGTGTGGGGGGTGAACAACCTAAAAAGGCGCCTAACTTTTTTCATTATTCTCAAATTTTTGAAATTAGACGCCAAACTTTTTGCATTGTTCTCAAAATCCTGAATTTAGTCTTGTTTTTAAGTAAATTCCTCATATTACTAATTAGGATGAAATTTCTAATGATTTATGATTTTCATTGATATGTTTTAGATTAAGTCATTGATAATTGTGCATTGATAATTAAATTCTAATAATACTAGAGAATCAAGCATGATAAGTCTATTTTTCAAAAATTAAAAATTTTCTAGGTTGTCGAACTGAGTTTAAATATTACTTTGAAGTTTGAGATTTACAAGGTTGATATCAAAATACCCATAATTTTTGTGAGTTTTTGAGCCTTATATAGCATATATTCTTTTTCATGCTCACTTTATTGATTATGAGTATGTCAACATTGATTTGTTATTCTAGAACTTGCCTCGTTTATACATATCGAGACCAAACCTATGATTTGATATACAGAGATGATAAAGGCACCTAGGTTTTAACCCACTAACTCCATTAAAAGCCTCCCTTCACAATTAACCCCTAGTGAACCTCGTTTAAAACTAACAACCCTTTTTATTGACTCACCCACTAATTTCAACCCAGAAACCCTTTATTTTTTTATCCCCATTCCTTTTGACTACCCTTATATCGAGATTTGATTTGATTAATAGCCTAACTATGTTTTTATTTCAGTAATTTATCCTTTTTTATGTATTTATGATTTGTTCTTAAAAAAAATTGAAGTATAGTCGTTATTCATTATTAGTTTTGTGATTAAGTGAGATTATACGTTTGAATTCCAAATATTGAAGAAAAAGCTCGTATTATTAAGGTTTCAATTCATTATGTAATTATTCAGTTTATTGTTTCTAGTTAGGTAATTTATCAATTCAATCTTGATTCTAACCTTCTAATTCAGCCTTTATCCACACCTTAACCCTAGCCCCGTTACAACCCTAATTAAAGACCTTTTGATTTGTGCATCATCTCAAATTATAGTGGTGGAGATTTGATTTTCAGGCAAGCCTATGGGATTAACTTTTCATGTTCGACTTTTGAGCGCTTTTTCCTGAACCTTAAACACTTTGAGTGATTTGAGTGAATCTCTAGTGAGGATGTCAATCCTTGTCGGTTTTGAATTAAAGGTAATTATTTAGATAAGGGGAGACGCCTATATTTTCGAGCTACAAATCTATGACTTAGATTGTTTGAATCCTTAGGACTCTTTGAATTGAATTATCCATGTATAAATTATCTATGAATTATGATAAGACATTGTTGATAGGAATTATGAATTATAGAAAGTTCGTTTTAATTGTAAGTTGAGAATTTTTCTTGAGGACAAGCAAAAGCTTAAGTGTGGGGGTATTTGATAAACCGAAATAGTAACATATTTTAATCCCACATTTAGAATACTTTTGGATGATTTATCCCTTGATTTATGTAAAAAGGTGCCCTTAATCCTTTATTTTCATGTCTTATACTCAGGAAAGCACCTAAGAATAAAAGGAACGAGAAACGGGCTCAAAAAGGACCAAAATTGGACAAAGAAGAAGTCGACACGGCCTGGACTAAAGCCCACACGGCCGTGCCTCCTCAAATATACTAGAACACGACCTGATGTCGATCTACACGGTGGTGCCTCACTAACAGAGTCCAACACGGCCTGACCACGATTCACACGGGCGTGTGCCATGGCCGTGCCCCTGCCGTGGAGGAGAGTAATTTCACTCGGAAAAGGATACTTAGGGGCAAAGAAACACATTCCAAAAGCCTATAAATACACCCTAAGTATAACCTAAAAGGGGGAGTCGACGAGCGGTCAGCTAGGCCAAGGAGCCGAGCCAAAAAGGTTAGATTTGTGGGAAACTCTCAAGGGATAGCCAGTTGATCCATCTCAAGAAGCCGGAATTCTACTCAAGACGGAGGATCTCCTCTTCAATTCCTTCAGGGGGTTTTAGGGATTTCTTAGGTTTTGTTTTATCTTTTCTTCTGAGATGTTTTCTTTTACTACTATGAACTAAACCCTTCAGATACCTGAAGGGGGATGAAACCTAGATGAATCTTGTTATTGTTTTCTAAACTATATGATAAATACTTGATTTGTTCTTAATTATGTGTGCTTAATTCTTGTGTTGATATTTCACGGATATTAATTCAAGTATGATGTGCTTAGGTGGTGGAGCAAAAGTCCCTACTTAAGAGTAGATCTAGCATAATTAAGCGGAGTTGATCGCACACCTAGAGATAGGGTGACGAGATTTTGCCAGATTAGGGTGAAACCTAATATGGGAATCCATAGATCGATTTACTGCTATTCTAGGGGGTTATTAATGGGAAAGAGATTTCAATTAATTAACCTTGGGTTAAACGTTATTCACCTCGAGAGAGGGTTTAATATAAATTAGGGAGTCCTACGGATCAAGTCAAGTGAATAAATCGTCTGGTTCAGTGTTAGATAACAAGTGGAGTCTAAGTGAATTCTTCCTAAATGTATCGTCTTAATCAACTGAGTTTTTCCCAAGTATTTCCCCAATTCATTCTTTTTGTCTTTGCGTCTTTAGCTTAGTAATTAGTTAATTTAGATTAATAAACAAATTCACTTATTTTAGGCTAAAAAATAGAAAAAAAGTTAGTATTAGTACTTTTAGTTCCTTTGGGTTCGACAATCCGGTCTTGCCTAAGCTATACTACTGTTCGATAGGTGCATTTTCCTCAATCGTTGTCATAGTTAGTTTCCAGGTTCGATCATTATCTTTATAAATTTTAAAACTCTGACTTCACAGCGATCAACAGTGATTCGAGATTTCGTGTAAGACCACGTCTGGGACGTTGGCATCGATATGAGATTTACGTGTAAGACCTTGTCTGGGACATTGGCATCGTATTGATTCGTGTAAGACCACATGCGGGACAAAGGGCATCGATATCGGTTACATGTATGACCACGTCTGGGACGTTGGCATTGTACGACTATTCTGGTCACTCTGAGTATCCTATTAGATTCTGAACGGTTCAACGGGCAAATCCGAGATAAGAATGACTATGTGATTTGTATATTCGTTTCAGGTACGTTTGATATGTACACTAAGTGTGTATGAAAGGTAAGTATCTATATGAACTTACTAAGATGATTATGTATATGGTAATGATGAGATTATATGTGAAGATATGCTTGAATGAGCCATGTGTATATATTATATTTGAGTTGAAGAATATGGAAGATATGGCTAAGCAAATGAGCCAAAGAGTATATGTGAGGAATTTGTTATGAGAATCAATGATGTTATTGTATCAAATTGGTTATATGCATTAGATGCTAAGTTTATTTGTATATGGCTTACTAAGCTTTTGAAAGCTTACTCTGTGTGTGTTTGCTCTGTTTTATAGATCGTCAAAGCTACTAAAGGCTCGGGGACCGTCGAGGATCGTCATCACACTACTCAAACTCATTTTTGGTACCTTTTGGAAATGTATATACTAAGTATGACATGTATAGGCTAGTAATTTGGTATATGTTTGAGATGTAAATAGCCATGTGATTTGGCTAGTTAATGTTACTAATGTGCATGAGTATATATAGTATTTGGTGCATGTTTTGGTATGGCTTGAAGGCAATGAAGTAGCCTTATGAATGGTAAGCTTATGGATGAATTGATGCCTTAGTGAGTTAATGAGGTTATGGTTGAATTATACTTGGATTTATATGAGAGTTGGTTGTGCAAATTAGCATGTTTAGAAATGAGATTAAATGGAATAATATGATGACTATTTGGTGTGTTTTTGGTTGCCATTTGATTGTGGAAATAGGCTTGTTTATGCTTGTTGGTATGACCCTACTGTGGATGGCATATTGGCCTTGCAAAGGGCCTGTTATGCATACACGGTTGTGGCACACGGGCGTGCCAAATGGCCGTGTGATTAAGTCAGTAGTTAGCTCAAGTGTGCATGGCCGTGGTACACGGACGTGCTTGGTAGCCGTGTGAATAAGTCAGTATCTAGCCTAAGAGTACACGGCCATGGTACACGGGCGTGCCTGGTGGCCGTGGGAATAAGTCAGTATACATGCTCTGTTTTGGCACGGCCAGAACACATGGGTGTGTCTAGTAGCCGTGGGAGCCACACGGCCTGACTGCACGGGCGTGTGACTTTTGCAGTGTTCAAAAAGTTTTAAATTTCTGAGAATTTCCGTATTTGTTTGGTTTAGTCCCGACCTTTCTCTAAAGTATGCTTAAGGTCTCGGTGTTCTATCTAAGGGACACTGTGATTGAAATTGATGACTTGTATTATGAAATGTTTGTAAAAGTCTTCGATCTGTCCGGTAATGCCTGTAACCCTAATCCGGCGACGGATACGGGTTAGGGGTGTTACATTAACTAACCAATTGAACTTGGAACTTTGAAATCCTAACCTTGCTTTCTCCTTGTTTCCTTCCCTTTTTCTTTTCTTTCCTTTCTGTTTCTTTCTTTTTTGTTTGTTCTTTCTATTTCTTTTTCTTTATTTATTTGTTTTTATTATTATAATATAATATATATACTTAATACTTAAATAAAACATATTACAAAATATATATTTTAACTTTAATTTATTATTAATATATATAAATTTTTACTCTTATGCCGCCTCATTTAAGGACAATGGCATAATTGCTTCTTTAGTTTTTAATTTTTCTTTAATCTATATCTCAACTTTCACCCTATATGCAATTTAGTCCTTTTACCTAATTACTCTTAATTCAAGCAAATTCTTTTAACCAAGACCTAATTAACTACACAATTAGCTTTAAATATTTACGAGTACGATTTACGGGAACGAAGTCTCGGGAATATACTTTCTGACACCCCTGACTATTAGGTCGTTACAATTCTCCTCCTCAATAAATTTCGCCCCTGAAATTTACCTAAAAAGAGGTGGGGGTACTGAGATCTCATAGTTTCTTCCGGTTCCCAAGTCGCTACCTCAACACTATAACTACGGCATAATACTTTCACTAATGGAACTAGCTTATTACGCAATTCTTTCACTTCTCGTGCCAAAATTTCAACCGGTTCTTCTTCATATGACAAATCAAGTTGAATCTTAATATCTTCTATTGAAATAATATGAGATGGATCCGATCGATATCTTCTAAGCATTGAAACGTGAAAAATATTATGTATTTTCTGCAATTCCTCAGGCAAAGCCAAACGATATGCAACTGGACCCACTTTTTCCGTGATCTCATACGGTCCAATAAATCGAGGACTCTATTTTTCTTTTTGACCAAATCTCAAATTTTTCTTCCAAGGCGAAACTTTAAGAAATACTTTATTGCCAATAGAATATTCAATATCTCGACATTTCAAATCTGCATATGATTTCTGTTTGTCAAAAGCCATCTTCAATCTATCTCGAATTTTCTAAACAATGTCTTTCGTTTCTTGAATTAATTCCGGCCCGATCACTTTTCTTTCACTCAATTCCATCCAACAAACAGGTGATCAACACTTGATTCAAAATCAATAACACAAGTACGAAGCATGTCTTCCAAAATCTGAATAACACGCTCAGATTGTCTGTCTATCTGCGGATGAAAAGCTATGCTAAAATTCAGTCGCGTACCAAGAGATTCATGCAACTATTTCCAAAATCTCGAAGTGAACCGCGGATCTCGATAAAAAAATTTCGACATAGGGACACCGTGCAATCTCACTATTTCTTGAATATAAACTTCAGCAAGTTTTTGAAGTGACCAATTAGTCCTGAGTGAAATAAAATGAGCCGATTTCGTAAGTTGATTAACAATTACCCAAGTAGCATTTTTCTTACTTGCCGATAAAGGTAACCTCGTTACAAAATCCATCGTGATACAATCCCATTTCCATTCAGGAATAGAAATAGACTGAAGTAATCCGGTAGGAACTTGATGTTCTGCCTTAACTCGCTGGCAAGTTAAACATTTAGCCACATACTCGACCACATCTCTTTTCATTCTTGGCTACCAATAAGATTCTCGCATATTGCGATACATTTTCATTCCTCCAGGATGCAAAGCAAAAAGACTATCATGAGCTTCGCGAAGTATCAACTCTTTCAATTCAGAAATATCCAGAACGCAAATTCGATTATGAAATCTCAAGCAACCACAATTATCAATGCTGAAATTTTCTAATATATCATTCTGAACCATTTCTATTTTCTTCACCAATTTGTCATCTTCTAGCTGCGCTGAGTTAATCTGATCAAACATCACCGGTTTGATTTTTAATTCAGCCAATAGGCTTCCATCGTCATTGATACTGAGTTGAGTAAACATTGCTCGCAATTCAATTGCTACTTTTCTACTCAACGCATCAGCTACAACATTAGCTTTACCAGGGTGGTAACCAATAACACAATCAAAATCTTTCAGAAGTTCTACCCAACGACGCTGTCTCAAATTCAATTCCTTTTGAGATAAGAGGTATTTGAGACTCTTATGATCGGTATAAATAAAACACTTTTCACCATACAGATAGTGTCTCCAAATCTTTAGAGCAAAAACCACAACAGCTAGCTCTAAATCGTGTGTCGAATAATTGCGTTCATACATTTTTAGCTGACGAGATGCATAAGCAATCACTTTCCCGTCTTGCATCAAAACACAGCTAAGACCGCTCAAGGCACTATAAACGAAAAAATCCTTTCCATAAGAATCGAAAACCTTTAGTAGATTACCTTTGGAGTTATTCTTATAATCCTATATTTACTTTTTACTCCATTGGTCTCTTATTTCTTTTTTTTTCCACTTAACCAGAAGTCCTTTCTTCATTTAGTTTTCCTAAAACCATCTCTATAATTCTATAGTTCCTTTCTGCACATATTTACCTAGCTTATCATTTATATTCATTCTCTATCCTTTCTTTTCATTTATTTTTATTATTATTCTTATCACAACTATCTCATACAAATCACGACACTATTCTTTTAACATTTTTTTTGGACTCTACTTTGTTATAGTTTTATATTCTCATTCTCATTTCCTTTCTTTTCTTTCTCTTTTCGAGGCAAACAATAATTATCCCAGTTATGGATCAGAGTTATTACTCTTAATCCAACCTCTTAGAAATCTACTGGCTCGGTCGCTGCCAACAGTCTCCTCGAGGTAATTGTTCTTCCAAAGTTTGCCTCTTTTATTACACAATTTACAGCTTTGCTATTTCTTCTTCTTCTTCTTTTCACACTTTAGATCACTCTTTATTCACTAATTCTTAAAATTATTTCGCTACCTTTTTATGTTCTCTAAAGTACTCACACTATTTTTTCATGGTCAATTATATTATTATCTTCTATAATCTATTTTGATTTTTTTTATATTCAATTTATCCTCTTATTAATACCCATTACATACTATTTCTTGGTTTTCTCAACAATTCTGAACAATCTTTTATTCCATGTCTTTTAGAGCCATACTTAAAGCATCTTTTAGAAAATATCCAATATTCACCTCAATGAGATTTTCTTTTTCTCATTTATTACAAGGTCGAATAGTTCTTTTCCTTAAACCTTTAATACTTACCTTGGAGATAACCTGAGACCCTATTTTATCTTGCTCTTTATGTTCGTATACGAGTACAAATTCTAGGGCTTCTTTACCTTTCTTAGTTGATCATGATAGAATTGAACTTGTCATCACTCTTTTACCTAATTCTTTTCTCTTTTCTTCTTTTTGTACTTTTTCAAGAAAATCTCCAATTCATCTTCTCACTAGAATTTATACTTTAAAAATATACCATTGATAATTTTCTCACATTTTTTTAACAAAAATACTACGCTTCTTAACTATAACTTATCTCTATTAATACATTATAATATTATATACCATCAATCTCTTAGACTTATTATATTCTCTTCATTCAATAACCTATATTTTCTCTTATTCTTTTATTAATATTGATTATTTTCTTAACCAAAGGTCTTTATTTCTTTCTATACTTCTTTCTTAAAAAAAATTCTGTAACACCCCTACCTGTATTCGACGCCGGAACAGGGTACGAGGCATTATCGGACTCACATCTCAGGCAAGCACACAATTCTGAGTCATAAAGTTTGCGTCCAAATTAAAACCATTCATGTTCGATCATGAAGTCCCTATTACGAGCTCACGAGACCTAAAACATGCTTTGAAGGTGGTTCGGGACTAAACCGAGAACTTTAATTTTTTTTTACAAAACTTAGAAAATTTTTGCTAGATGCAGGGCTCACACGCCCGTGTGGTCCAAGGGACACGCCCGTGTGACCCTGGGACACGCCCGTGCTTCAGACCGTGTTCGATTTAGGGGTGCTCTCTGACTTGTGCTAGGCCGTGTAGCACACATGGGTGAGACACACGCCCGTGTCTCTGCCCGTGTGGTCAATTCTGGACATTTTGTTTTGCAACAATTAAGGTGCAGGGGACACACGGCCCGATCACATGCCCGTGGGGTAGACCATGTGTCACACACGGCCTAGACACACGCCCATGTGTCTACCCGTGTGGACAAAAACAAGGCTATTTACCAAGCCGTTTTGCCACCCTCACTTGCACTCATCTACACAACATCACATGACACAAATTCAAGCATATAAATGCAACCAAACAACCACAAACAAGACAATAACATGTCATTCTTATACCATCATTTATCATGCTTAAAGCAACATACTTAGCCCGTTAAAAAAAAACATACTAATTTCACATTCACAAGAGGGCATTAACATATGAATAAACTTATGATCAACATAAGCCATCATTCATGGCTATATATAAGATGAAGCATTAGCAATTACAATCTAACACATATGGCCAAATTAATAATGACACACATAACAAAATGACCAAGTCCCCTATACATGCCATAACTCAAAACGTTGAATTCATTGGTACCAAAATAATAGTTGATAGTGTGAATGGATCTCCGACAATCTCCAATCCCAAGCTAGCTTGGTGACACTATTAGACAAGGGAAATAAAAGGGAGGAAGCTATATAGCTTAGTAAGTTCATATGCAAATAATTAACAACATTAACCATACAATTGCCATATAAGTAACATACGTATATCAACCTAAATGTCATTAAAACCTCATGAACATAACATACTCAATCACATTCTTACCAATAGTTTATCATATACCGAATTCATTTCCTTTGAGATTTTCATACATACCTGTACCGACTCGTAATGTAACAGCCCGATTTAGGGTCTAGTCGGATTAGTGGTGCGAGACCACAAATTCGAGTTAGTAAAATGAGCTTTTAAGGTATTTTAAATGTTTGCATGATATTATGAAAGTTTCATGTGGAAATTTTATGAAAATTTCCATTGAAGGGTCCATTAGGACTAAATTGCAAAAGTTGCAAGATATGAGTTTCTAAAAGCTTTTTGTATAAAATAGCTTTGGATTGGTAATTAGAAGTCCTTAAGTAAAAATTTTCCCAAATTATAATTTTTGGACAAAAATGGACATGAGTTAGTAATATTTGAAAGTTTAGTAAAAAGGGCATTTTGGTCATTTAGCTTTTTATTGATTAAAAAGGATGAAATAAGTCAAAATTTATGGTCATCTTCTTCAAGCTTGGCCGAAACTTTGAAGAACTCCATAGCTAGGGTTTATTCAATTTTTCAAGCTCATAGTAAGTGCATCCTAGCCTCGTTTTTAATATTCTTCGTATTTTTGGAGTTCTCGTAACATGAATTAGCTATTTTTAGCTATAAGATGAGCTAAGATGCATGTTCAAAAATATACCCATGTATGGTATGTTTGTAAAATGATGTTTTAGGGAAGATTATGAGAGTTTGATGTTAGATAAACATCTTTTTCTAAGTGAATTTCATGAGAAATGCTAGTAGGGACTAGTTTGTAAAATTTATGAAATTTGTCATACATAGTAGAACTTGTAAGAATTTGATATTGCAATAGTTGAGACTATTAATCAGCTAGGCATGAAGTATTAGAAAGTTGAATGAAAATTATTTTACGAGCCTTGGGGCAAAAGTGTAATTATGAGAAAGTTTAGGGGTGAAATAGTAATTTTGCCAAAGTATGTGTTAAGAGTCAATTTAGTCAATATGAGTATTAAATGAGTTAAATTACTATTATAGATCAAGAAAAATGAAGCCCGGACTGAAATCGAGGCAAGAACAAAGTCGAGGACTAAATTGCATATCTACCTATATTTTGTACATTGAGGTAAGTTTGTATGATTTCTAAGCTTTATGATTAATATCATTGAATTGCTTAATATAATGTACAATATTACCATGAAAATGTTTAACGATATGTTAACAAAGAAATCAATGAGATTAAGCATGAGAAAGTCCCGATTGAAGTTGAATTACTTAGGATACTCGATCTATCACATGAGACAAGAAAGTCCGTATAAGACCAAGCCAAGGCATGGAATTGGCAATAAAGCAAGTTATCATGTAAGACCAAGACAAGTCTTGGCATTGAAGAGTTATTATGAGATGAAGACCCATATAAGCCCAAGCCAAGGCATGGCATTGGTGAGTCTCCAAGCAAAGATGTCATGTAAGTCCAAGACAAGTCTTGGCATTGAAAAGTTATCATGAGATAGAGATTTCATGTAAGTCCAAGCCAAGGCTCGGCATTGACCAATTCACGAGTAAAGATACCAAATAAGACCATGTCAAGACATGGCAATGGTAAGTTCCCGAGGGAACATATAAGTAAGACTTTGTGTAAGTCTATGTCAAGGCATGGCATCGATACCAAGATGAGAGATCCCATGTAAGACCATATCTAGGATATGGCTTTGGCATCGAGTTATATGTGAGATAAGATTCAGTATCCTCGGTTATTCATAGTAATTCATCAGGCAAAATAAGTAAAGCTATTATCAAGATGAAAATGTGTATTATTCATGTTATGAATGATGAATTAGAGATTGATCATGATTCAGGGTGGCAAATGGCTTGGTAAATAGCCCACATGTGCCCACACGAATGGACACACGGGCGTGTGCCTAGGCCGTGCGTCCCCTGCACCTTAGTACCTTAAGTCAGAATAGGCTACGGGTTAGTCCCACGGTCGTATGTTTAGGCCGTGTGTGACACACGGTTAGCATATGGGCGTGTGCCCTGGCCGTGTGAAGTCTTCACTTTGCACTTGTAATTTGGAGTGACACACGACTGAAGTACACGGGCGTGTGTATGGACCGTGTGGATAAGTCAGAATGCCAAAGTTTAGCACACGGGCGTGTCAAGGCCGTGTGAAATTAGTCAGTGTCGACCACGGGTAGAAGACACGGGCATGTCTTAGGGGTACACGGGCGTGTCCCAAGTCACATGGGCGTTGACCCCTGTTTCAAGGAAAAGTTCTCGATTGAGTTCTGAATGTTTCCGGATAGATGTTTAAGGCCTCGTAGGCCCATGAAACATATGTTTTGATTAAGAAAGAGGAGTTTCTATTTCGAAACAAAATTTTACAGCCCGTAAGTACATGTTTCCTTAAGATCAAGTATGGTAATGTCTCGTATCCAGTCTCAGTCATCGAACATGGGTACGGGGTGTTACATTTAGTGGTATCAGAGCTATGGTTTAGTCAGTTCTAGGACTAACGTAGCACAAGCACGAGTCTAGCTATACATGCCATACGTAAGAATGTTTTTATAATGATAGTGTGACGACTCCTGACGACTTAAATTTTGTTTATACATATAGTAAATGGATCCCGAAAGAGCTGTAATGGATGACGTAGAAAGTAACGTGCCGGCTCCCGCTGAAGGGACGGTGCCTAACGAGAATGAGAATAGACCCATTACGGTGAGTCAGAGGGGAGGAGATGAGGCTAGAGAAGCCTTCTTCCATATGATGAACACGTGGTATACGGAGTTCGTTCGCACGAACCTGAATACTCAAACCCCTCCACCCCCGCCTATACCTCAACCTATCCCAGTAGCCCCTCAAGTAGTAGAGGTGGGAAGAGGAGAAAAGCCACCGGCTGATAGGATCAGGAAACATGGGGTAGAAGAATTCCGGGCCAGAAAGGAAGATGATCCAGAAAAGGCTGAGTTCTGGTTGGAAAATACCATCGTGGTATTCAATGAATTGTCATGCACGCCCGAGGAATGCATGAAGTGTGTAGTCTCTCTTTTAAGAGATTCACGCTACCAACGGTGGAACACCTTAGTGTCGGTGGTACCACGAGAAAGATCACGTGGGAGTTCTTTCAAGAAGAGTTCGAAAGAAGTATATCACCAAAGATTTGTCGATCGTAAGAGAAAGGAATTTCTAGAATCAAGCAAGGCAAGATGTCCGTGAATCGATTATGAGCGTGAGTTTGTACGGCTCAGTAAATACACTCGAGAGTGTGTATCCACTGAGGCCATCATGAGTAAGAGATTCAAAGATGGGCTAAATGAGGACATCAAATTGTTTGTTGCTGTCCTAGAATTGAAGGAATTCGTTGTGCTAGTAGAGAGGGCTTGTAAAGCCAAAGAACTAGTAAAAGAGAAAAAGAAGGTTGAGATTGAGTCTCGTGACTCGAAGAAGAGACAGTGGAATAAGTCATTCCAATCTTCTTCTAAGAAGCCAAGAGATTTTTCCCCCTAATCAGCTTCATCTACCGGGTTTTCAAGTAGAAACAAGAGTAAATCATATTTGGGGAATAAGGCACAAACTACTTCAGTTGCCAGTGTGGGGAACATCCGATCGGATAGACCCGAATGCCCACAGTGTGGCAGACGTCATCTTGGAGAATGCCGAGCTTATGAAAATGCATGTTTTAGATGTGGTGCCCAAGACCACTACATAAAGATTGTCCTGAGACGACAAAAGAAGAGAGAACTCAGAACCCGAGATCTGAGAATATGGTCAGAGGAAGACCGCAGAGAAACCCTGGAAGTGGGGCAAGAGGAAGAGGTAACCCTAGAGAGCAGGCCGCGAGACCTGAAGGTAGGGCGCCTGCAAGGACTTATGCCATTCGCGCTCGCGAAGAGGCATCTTCCCCGGATGTTATTACGGGTACCTTTTCTCTTCTTGATATTAAAGTTATTGCTTTAATAGATCCTGGATCCACACACTCTTATGTTTGCATGAAACTAGTATCCAGTATGAGTATGCCTATAAAGTTTACGAAATTTGTGATTAAGGTGTCTAATCCTTTAGGCAAAAGTGTTTTAGTTGATAAAGTGTGTAATGATTGCCCATTGATGATTAGAGGTCATTATTTTAAAGCAAACCTTATGTTGTTACCATTTGATGAGTTTGACATCATTCTTGGTATGGACTGGTTGACCACCCATGATGTAATAGTTAATTGTGGGAAGAAATACATTGAGATGAGATGTGAGAATGGGGACATCCTCCACGTAGAATCAGATGATCAAGGTAGATCGCCGGTAATGATTTCTCATATGACGGCATAGAAATACATAAGAAAAGGGTATGAGGCATATCTGGCCTTTGTGATGAATGATAAAGAAATAGAATTAAAGATTGAGTCAGTACCGATAGTATGTGAGTACCTGGATGTTTCTCCCGAGGAATTACCAGGATTACCACCAGTTAGAGAGGTTGAATTCAACATTGAGCTAGCTCCTGGTACTGTACCAATATCTATTACTCCTTACAGAATGGCTCCAACAGAGTTGAGAGAGTTGAAGTCACAGTTGCAAGAGTTAACGGATAAAGGCTTTGCAAGATCAAGTTGTTCTCCATGGGGTGCTCCAGTTTTATTTGTGAAAAAGAAAGATGGCACCATGAGATTGTGCATAGATTACCGTCAGCTTAATAAAGTGACAGTAAAGAACAAGTACCCCTTGCCTAGAATCAATGACTTATTCGATCAACTGAAGGGAGCTAATGTGTTCTCCAAAATAGATTTGAGATCAGGGTACTACCAGTTGAGAGTAAAGGATTCAGATGTATCCAAGACCACTTTTCGAACAAGGTATGGGCATTACGAGTTCTTAGTCATGCCCTTTGGATTGACTAATGATCCTGCGGTATTCATGGACTTAGTGAACCGCATCTTTAGACCATACCTTGAAAAGTTTGTAGTCATTTTTATTGACGACATATTGATTTATTCCCGAGATGAGAATGAGCATGCTGAGCATCTACGAACGGTTTCTGAGACTCTCGAGAAAAACAATTGTATGCCAAATTCGGTAAAAGTGAATTTTGGCTCAAGGAAGTAGGATTTCTCGGACATATTGTCTTGGGAGAAGGAGTTCGAGTAGACCCAAGTAAGATTTCGCTATAATGGATTGGAAGCCACCAAGAATATCTCTCTAGAGATTAGAAGTTTCCTAGGCCTAGCCGGCTATTACGATTTATTAAATCAAGGGGTTTTCCATGATTGCAACCCCAATGACGAAGTTGTTACAAAAAATGTGAAATTTGAGTGGACGAAAGATGCCAACAAAGTTTCGGCCCAAAAGCATTGTTAACGAAGCTCGGTTTAGTACAACTCGATATGGGGAAAGAATTCGTAATTTACAGCGATGCATCCTTAAACGGATTAGGTTGTGTGCTTATGCAAGAGGGCAAAGTGATTGCTTATGCCTCAAGACAGTTGAAGCCTCATGAGAAGAATTATCCGACACACGATCTAGAGTTGGCTGCCATAGTCTTCGCATTGAAGATATGGAGACACCATCTATATGGTGAGAGATGTCAGATTTTCACCGATCACAAAAGTTTAGAATACTTGTTGACGCAAAAAGAGTTGAACTTGAGGCAACGGAGATGGTTAGAGTTAATAAAAGACTACGAGTTGGTCATTGACTACCATCCGGGAAAGGCGAATGTGGTCACCGTTGCTTTAAGCAGAAAATCCCTATTTGCATTAAGGGCAATGAATTCACGAATGAATTTATTCAATGATGGTTCTATTCTAGCTGAGTTGAGAGCTGGACCAATATTCCTCCAAGAGATCTTTGAGGCTCAGAAAGAAGATAGCGAACTGCAAGCCAAGAGAGCTCGGTCTGAAGTCGTGTTGAATCGACTTTCAGATTAATTCCGATGGATGGCTGATGTTTAAAGATAGAGTTTGTGTACCAAGAAAGGAAGAGCTTATTCAGAGAATTCTGCATGAGGCTCATAACGGATGTTTATCTATACATCCGGGTAGTACCAAGATGTATAATGACTTGAAGCAACAGTATTGGTGGCCGAGAATGAAGAAAGATATTTCAGAATTTGTTTCCAAATGCATGATTTGTCAGCAAGTAAAGGCTGAACACAAAGTACCTTCGGGTTTACTTCAACCCATTTTGGTTCCCGAATGGAAATGGGACCGTATCACCATGGAATTTGTAACGGGTTTACCGTTATCACCGAGAAAGAAAGATGCTATATGGGTTGTAGTTGATAGACTCACGAAGTCAGCCCATTTTCTACCTGTACGAGTGGATTACTCACTCGACAAGTTGGCAAACTTGTATGTTTCTGAAATAGTAAGGCTTCACGGAGTTCCTTTGTCAATCATATCAGATAGAGATCCGAGATTCACATCCAGCTTTTGGAAGAAGTTACAAGAGGCCCTGGGTACAAAGTTGAACTTTAGTAAAGCTTTTCATCCTCAAACTGACGGTCAATCAGAGAGGTTAATACAAGTAATTGAGGATATGCTCCGGTGTTGTATTCTCGAATTCCAAGGCAGTTGGGAAAAGTTTCTCCCATTGGAAGAATTTGCCTACAATAATAGCTTTCAGTCAAGCTTAAAGATGGTGCCTTATGAGGCTCTATATGGGCGTAAGTGCAGAATGCCTTTATATTGGACTGAACTCAAGGAAAATCGAATTCACGGGGTTGATTTGGTTAGAGAAGCTGAAGAGAAAGTGAAAGTGATACGAGAGTGTTTAAAAGCTGCAGCGGACAGACAGAAATCCTACTCGGATTTAAAGAGAAAAGAGATAGAGTATCAAGTCGGGGATAAAGTTTTTTTGAAAGTGTCACCATGGAGAAAAGTTCTTAGATTCGGCCGAAAAGGCAAGTTGAGTCCACGTTTCATTGGACCATATGAGATTACCGAGAAAGTTGGGTCGGTAGCTTACCGATTGGCTTCGCCACCTGAGTTAGAAAAGATACATCATGTGTTTCACGTATCTATGTTGCGACGCTACCGATCCGATCCTTCACATATAATTGCCCCGTCAGAGATAGAGATTCGTCCCGACATGACTTATGGTGAAGAACCAGTTAAGATTTTAGCTCGGGAGGTTAAGCAGCTAAGAAATAAAAGTATTGCCCTAGTAAAAGTATTGTGGCAAAGACATAGGATAGAAGAAGCTACATGGGAACCAGAAGAGAGCATGAGAAACCAGTACCCAAACCTATTTGCTGGTAAGATTTTCGTGGACGAAAATGCCTAAGGGGGGAGAATTGTAATAGCCTGATTTAAGGTCTAGTCGGATTAGTGGTGCGAGACCACAAATCCGAGTTAGTAAAATGAGCTTTTAAGGTATTTGAAATGTTTGCATGATATTATGAAACTTTCATGTGGAAATTTTATTAAAATTTCCATTAAAGGGTCCATTAGGACTAAATTGCAAAAGTTGCAAGATATGAGTTTCTAAAAGCTTTTTGTATAAAATAGCTTTGGATTGGTAATTAGAAGTCCTTAAGTAACAATTTTCCCAAATTATAATTTTTGGACAAAAATGGACATGAGTTAGTAGTATTTGAAAGTTTATTAAAAAGGGTATTTTGGTCATTTAGCTTTTTATTGATTAAAAAGGATGAAATAAGTCAAAATTTATGTTCATCTTCTTCAAGCTTGGCTGAAACTTTGAAGAACTCCATAGCTAGGGTTTATTCAATTTTTCAAGCTCATAGTAAGTGCATCCTAGCCTCGTTTTTAATATTCTTCGTATTTTTGGAGTTCTCGTAACATGAATTAGCTATTTTTAGCTATAAGATGAGCTAAGATGCATGTTCAAAAATCTACCCATGTATGGTATGTTTGTAAAATGATGTTTTATGGAAGATTATGAGAGTTTGATGTTAGATAAACATCTTTTTCTAAGTGAATTTCATGAGAAATGCTAGTAGGGACTAGTTTATAAAATTTATGAAATTTGTCATACATGGTAGAAATTGTAAGAATTTGATATTGCAATAGTTGAGACTATTAATCAGCTAGGCATGAAGTATTAGAAAGTTGAATGAAAATCATTTTACGAGCCTTGGGGCAAAAGTGTAATTATGAGAAAGTTTAGGGGTGAAATAGTAATTTTGCCAAAGTATGTGTTAAGAGTCAATTTAGTCAATATGAGTACTAAATGAGTTAAATTATTATTATAGATCAAGAAAAAGCGGCCCGGACCAAAAGCCGAGGCAAGAACAAAGTCGAGGACTAAATTGCATATCTACCTATATTTTGTACATTGAGGTAAGTTTGTATGATTTCTAAGCTTTATGATTAATATCATTGAATTGCTTAATATAATGTACAATATTACCATGAAAATGTTTAACGATATGTTAACAAAGAAATCAATGAGATTAAGCATGAGAAAATCCCGATTGAAGTTGAATTACTTAGGATACTCGATCTATCACATGAGACAAGAAAGTTTATATAAGACCAAGCCAAGGCATGGCATCGGCAATCAAGCAAGTTATCATGTAAGACCAAGACAAGTCTTGGCATTGAAGAGTTATTATGAGATGAAGACCCATATAAGCCCAAGCCAAGGCATGGCATTGGTGAGTCTCCAAGCAAAGATGTCATGTAAGTCCAAGACAAGTCTTGGCATTGAAAATTTATCATGAGATAGAGATTTCATGTAAGTCCAAGCCAAGGCTCAGCATTGACCAGTTCACGAGTAAAGATACCAAATAAGACCATGTCAAGACATGGCAATGGTAAGTTCCCAAGGGAACATATAAATAAGACTTTGTGTAAGTCCATGTCAAGGCATGGCATCTATACCAAGATGAGAGATCCCATGTAAGACCATATCTAGGGTACGGCTTTGGCATCGAGTTATATGTGAGATAAGATTCAGTATCCTCGGTTATTCATAGTAATTCATCGGGCAAAATAAGTAAAGCTATTATCAAGATGAAAATGTGTATTATTCATGTTATGAATGATGAATTAGAGATTGATCATGATTCAGGGTGGCAAATGGCTTGGTAAATAGCCCACATGTGCCCACACAAATGGACGCACGGGCGTGTGTCTAGGCCGTGCGTCCCCTGCACCTTAGTACCTTAAGTTAGAATAGGCTACGGGTTAGTCCCACGGCCGTATGTTTAGGCCGTGTGTGACACACGGTTAGCACATGGGTGTGTGCCCTGGCCGTGTGAAGTCTGCACTTTGCACTTGTAATTTGGATTGCCACACAGCTGAAGTACACGGGCGTGTGTATGGACCGTGTGGATAAGTCAGAATGCCAAAGTTTAGCACACGGGCCAAAGCCACGGGCGTGTTAAGGCCGTGTGAAATTAGTCAGTGTCGACCACGGGTAGAAGACACGGGCATGTCTTAGGGGTACACGGGCGTGTCCCAAGTCACATGGGCGTGTGACCCCTGTTTCAAGGAAAAGTTCCCGATTGAGTTTCGAATGTTTCCGGATAGATGTTTAAGGCCTCGTAGGCCCATGAAACGTATATTTTGATTAAGAAAGAGGAGTTTCTGTTTCGAAACAAAATTTTACAGCCCGTAAGTACTTGTTTCCCTAAGATCAAGTATGGTAATGTCTCGTATCCAGTCTCAGTCATCGAACGTGGTTACGGGGTGTTACACGTAACATTATCACAACTTTCTCGTCTTTGACATACCCGTTGAACCACTTGGAATACTATCGGATACACGGAAAACTTTGCACATAAGTGCCACATATGTAGCCAATGTTATCACAATTCTCATAACACATATAAGCTCGCTCTCGAGCAAATCCACGGGCCTGCACACACAAGCTGTCAGTCAAGACGTAGCTACGCAGTGCTGCTCACACAAGCTTTCAGGTATCCGCAACATATGCAGGTATACCCAGCCACCGATAGGATGACAGGACCAGCACCCGGGACACATAAATCACATAATCACAAGGGTTCCTAGTGACATGTCACTTGTATCCTAATCTATTCCTAAGGTTCAACCGGGATTTCTCTCTTTTTGAAACTTCGTCGAATATACTTATAGAATCAATCATACATTTAATGCAATATCAAAACATTAAAATACATATATAACATTGCATTATTTACATATGAACTTACCTCGGCATAAAAACGACAAAAAGGACTAAATCGTCAAATTCTCATTTTTCCCTCGTTCTAACTCCGAACCTCATTTTTCTTGATCTATAATATTACATTTTTGCCCATAAACTTTTGACATTTTACATTTTAGTCTCTAGGCTCGTAAAATGATTTTCATTCAATTTCATTACACCCAAGCCTAGTCGAACCTATAATGCTCATAACAGCCCACATTTTTCATTTATTCACACTTTTACTACTCATTTTACAACTTTTACAAACAAGTCCTTTTAGGCATTTTTACCGAAAATCACTTAGCAAAAGTCATTTAACAAACAACAAACATGCATTTTCTACCATCAAACATCAAAATACATACATTTTCAACATGGGAAAAATTTTACACTTTGACATCTCTTCAAATTAGTGGTAGAAATAGATAGATCGAGTTACAACGACTTTAAAAATGTAAAGAGCATTAAAACGGGGCAGAACGAACTTACAATCGAGCTTGAAAGCTTGACAAACCCTAGCCATGTCTTCTCCTTGTAAAATTCGGCCAAGGGAGGAAGAAGATGGACAATTTTGGCTTTCTTTTGGCTTTTTAATTCATTTAATTACCGAATTACTAAAATGCCCTTAATGAAAAACTTTAGATTCATACCTAACCATGTCCATTTTTGTCCATTATGAAGTATAATGGTCTAATTACCATCTAAGGACCTCTAATTTAAAATATCATAGCAATTGGACAACTTTAACATATAGAATTCAAGTTTTGCACTTTTTGCAATTTAGTCCTTTTAACTAAATTGAGTGCCCAAACGTCAAAATTTTCGAACGAAATTTTCACGAAGTCATTTCATAAAACTGTAAACCATAGAAATATAATAAAATAAATTTTACTGCGTCAAATTTATGGTCCCGAAACCACTGTTCCGACTAGACCTAAAATCGAGTCGTTACAAATTCATTTTCTGATCTTCATAATTGGAAAATATTACTATTCTATTCCACTTCTCATATTTATATTATATCTTCTATTTCCAAAAGACTAACCTTATATTAATATACCAAACTTTTCATTTAAATGCTCTGACTTTCTAAGTTCTCATTCTGTACATGTACAACTATATATATATATATTGATTTTCCTTCACATTCACTAGTTCCTAACTTTTACTTTGTCTTTACTTTTAACCACTTAAATATATTTCTGCGTTTTCTTCCATCTCTAATTCTGTATCTTCCCCCGGAAAATTCTCTATATTAAGTTCTAAATTCTCTTCAAATTCATCTTCTACGATCCAATTTGGAAATTCCTTAGGATCTCCTTCCTCTTCCATCTTTATAACGGGTATTGAATCTATAAATTCTCTTGCTAATTTCCTAACAACTAATTTTTTCATTTATGGCATGTCAAAGACATTTTGCTTCCCAGTCAACTTTCGTGAACCTACACTTTGTTTCTCTATTTTCCTTGTTCCATGAGAGATTATAAACTTCACGTAGTATATAACTATATTCCAATAAGTTTGTGGTACCAATGTCTTCCAAAGTTGGTCTAAAATCATTTAATGCTCTCGTTCTATTAATGTCCCTCTAAGGGTCAAGTATTACACTTTATTCTTTCTAATTAGTTCATGACCCTTCCATAACACTTCTTGCATCTTTTGATTTACAATAATAAGGTGTTGAACAATGTCTTCTTCTGGTTTCATTCTATAATCTTGCACTTCTCTCATCATCCTATCAACTTTCTCCTTATGTGCTGAAGTTGTTATCTCATCAGGCAATATCAGATTTATTGCCATTTCTTCCAATATCTATGACAGAAAATAAATTTTTATCAAATTTCAGTATTTATCTATTTCCTTATCAGTAACAATTCAGATTTTCAAACTTATCAATACTTCTAATATTGATATCATATCTTATCACATCGATATATCCTATATGGCATGTACTTCTTGTAACACCCTAAACCCGGCCTGGACGTCCAGCCTAAGTTTAGAGAGTTACCTTATCAGTTATCAATTATCACACAACAGCACATTAAAGTTAAACCACATTTCATAAAGCATTCATCATAAAACTAATTAAGTATATAATCTTCCAAATTCATACTATTATAGTTTACCGAAATCCTAATATACTACTTAAAGAAGAGTAAATGCTTGACCGAGCATCCGCTACGCTGCCCCGTTCGAGATTGGGGATTACCTGAAATCCAACCAAAAATAAAATGAGTTGTGAACTCAGTGCGTAAAAGAAATTTAAGTTTATTCAATCATTATTCATTTATAAGTAATATCAGATTCAAAGATTCGGTTCAGTACAGAATCATTTACGGTTCAGGCTCAGAGCAGATCAGTTATATACAGATATTTATATATATGCAAATTCATATATATATGTTGCAGATCAGATTCAGATGCAGATAATCCTAAACCCCATCCGCTACACAATATCTTCGACCTTCCCAACACAACGTTAAGGACATTTAATGTCCATCCATCCCTACACACCACAAAGTGTCTATTTGACACGTTTACAGTCACACAGCTTAGCTGCTAGATCATAATACGTCAAAACGCCAGAATCGATACTATTTACATAGTGGCTTAACCACTTATTCAGAGCAGATTACTCCCTTCTTCATAACATCCCAACCCATGCAAATGTAGAGTACAATTATCCACAATACACTTACATTTATAATATTCATATGTCTATTACAGAATATCAGAGAGTTCTCATTCAATCAAATTCAGATCATTCATACAATGGGGAAATCATTATCAGTCATAAACCACATTTATAGCCTCAAAAACGGCCTCTTTTATAATGCCACACGACCTGGACACACGGCCATGTCCTTACCCGTGTGACTCACACGTCCTGGACATACGCCCATGGCCGCTGCCCGTGTGGTTCTAACATGTAAATAGAGAGTTACACGGCTTGGACACATGGTCATGTCCTTACCACTGTGACTCACACGGCCTGGGCACACGCCCGTGTGCTTACCCGTGTGGTTCTAACATGTAAATAGAGAGTTACACGGCTTGGACACAAGGTCGTGTCCTTACCAGTGTGACTCACACGGCCTGGGCACACGCCCATGTGCTTACCCGTGTGGCCCTAAGTCACAAACAGTGAGTTACACAGCCTAGACACATGCCCGTGTGAACCCTGCACTAACATGGCCACACACGGTCTGGACACACGCCCGTGTGCCAGCCCGTGTGGCCCCAAATTGATGAATAGTGAGTTACACAGCCAACCACACGGCCTGCCACACTCCCGTGTTGTTCACACGACCTAGTTACATGCCCGTGTGCCTGGTCATGTGGCGTCGATAGCGACCATTTTTGGTGACTCGAAATTTGAAAAGTTAAGGTTTCCGATACGCACCTGACTTCGTTTTGACGTAGAAACAACACGAGAACTACATGGAACCTAATTAACCATTCAATAATCAATCAATCATACCATCGTTTCAATAGTTTTCCTAAAAGCACCTACCGCCAAGATTATGTCGAAAGTTTCGACGCAACCCCAATTCAAATTGCATACTCACCTTGCACGAAATAGAAGGACTCAGACTAACACGGCGGAACAACGTCTGTTGCAATATCCTTGCCTAAAAAGTAACCAATCAAGTGTTTAACAAAACGTCAAGCAAACGAGCAAAATCCTGTTTCCACAGAAAAGTGTTAACACAACGGAATCACAAACCAAAGGAATTTATAGTGGAACTTACACAATATCAACCTCACAAGCAATGAAACTTCCCAATTCACACAAAAATCAAATGCGGTAAGACGAAAAATCAAGGAAAGGAAGAACAGGAAAATAAAAAACTAAAATTTTAGAAAATTAAAAATAAAAGAACGATGGAATTTCTTAGACTGTCTTAAGTTAACCACCATTCCCCTTTCGGCAATTGCAAAAAAAATATATTTCCTACGCGTACGACGAGGCTTGAGCTCGGAACAGACAAAATACAGACAGATGCTTAACCAGTGAACCAGCAGGCTCATTCTTGACACTGCTTTACCTAGAATTGGGTTTAACTACAGAACACATGTGTGAGGGTTGATTTATTTTAAAAAAATAACAAAAAATTTAACAAAGCAATTCGAACTCCAGACCTTAAACCCAAAAGTAGAGCACAAAACTAGAGATACATAAATTATTTACTGCAGATCCTCACAAGTAAACTCTTAAATTTTTGGGGCGTTACGCTTCTAAACTCGTTCTTTACCCAGGAATTAGAAAACCAAAGCTCTGATACCACTAAATGTAACACCCCTATACCCGGTTCGACCCAAGGAACCTGATATAGGAATATTACATTTGGTGCCAAAGTGATTTTGGCTAATCACTAATATATTTGAACATTAAAAAAAATAAATTTTTATAACTTATATTTTAGTCCCTACTACTTGGAACATACTTGATCTTCCTAAGTACATGGCATTTTATTCAAAATTTTGAAACATACCCTCTTGGCACTTGGAGATGTGATGAGATGGATGCTCACAATCTCAATTAAAACTCTTCAAAATCATTGTACCTAATCTGCGCACGGAAAACAAAACCGTACGCTGAGTAAAACTCAGTGGTATTTCTATAATCCGAATATTTAAAGATACGAAATTACAAATATACAATTGAAATATAAACGTATATTAATATTTAAATATTATAACAACCATATCATATTTAATCTATTTCACAAATATCACAATTCTCATACTAGTTATATAAATAGCTTTTCACAATTTATTTCACATTTCATTATACAATTGTATTATACATTCCATATTCATTTCATGAGTATATAACTCATATATTCGATATATTTGCAACATATTTCACATTCTATTTTCAATTCACTATTTCACTTCCATTTCTCATACCATGCCATATCAATATCAATTATAAAACTTTATTATTCATTTACCCCTATTAACACGACTCGGACTCGGATAGTTACGCGGATCCAACAAAACACACCAATTTGGCACCCAATGCCTCATCGGACAATTCGAAGTAATAATTTGACAGCTAGTGTCTCATCGGCTAAACCGAAGTAAATTGGCACCCAATGCCTTATCGAATTAATCCGAAGTAGTAAATTGACACCCAGTATCTCATCGACTCGAAGTCGAAGAAATCCCTGAACTCTTCCAATCCTATGGCATGCCATCTATATCTGATTCAGCCCGATACAGTTAATATGGTTTAATTTCACATTTCAGATATAATCAATATCCAATACTGATTTTTCATATAATCACATAATTAAACATATTCATTTCAATTCAAAAAATCAATTCATTCATAATATATATATCAATTCAATCAATTCTCATCAATTTAAAATCAATTCAATATCAAAATGCCAAGTACTCACCTCAACTATTTACCATAAGCATTAAATCAAAATTTAATAATTAATAACTAGATTCGGATTATAGAAATACAAACCGGAAATTCTGAGCTATTCCTCGTCGACTTTATCTTTTCCCTTTTTAGTCAAGGGTTCCGGTACGACTTTAGCTACGAAACTAAAACAATTAAAATTCATCAATACAACACAATTCAATCTCATATTTAATTTTTTCAATTTTTACTCAATATTTTCCTAAATTCCAATTTAGTCCCTAAACCAAGACTAACTTTATTTCTTTACATTTAATTCTTTATTTTCATAAAAATTCCACTTTAGACTAAATTTAACTCCCTATTTTTAATTAAATCCCTAAATTTTGATTTTTTTACAATTTAGTCCCTATTACTCAAAATTTACAAAATTCAATCCTTTTTCATTTCTAACTTAAAAATCTATCAATTTAATCCCTAATACTAAAATTATTCAACATAGACAACACTTAAAAACTCAATAATTTCTAAAATTTCGACATGAGTCAGGTAGTATTTAATACCGGGATTTCAAAAATATAAAAATTACAAGAAAATGGACTAAATTAACTAACCAATTGAACTTGGAACTTTGAAACCCTAACCTTGCTTTCTCCTTGTTTCCTTCCATTTTTCTTTTCTTTCCTTTCTGTTTCTTTCTTTTTTGTTTGTTCTTTCTATTTCTTTTTCTTTCTTTCTTTATTATTATTATATAATATATATATGATGTGTCTCTAACTAACTACGATCACAATAAAGGCAAGCGCACCTATCGAGCAGTAGTATAGATATGGTAAGACCAGAAATATCGTATCCACAAGGACCAAGAGTACTAGTAATTACTATCTTTCTATTATCTAGCCTAAGAATTGGAGTGATTTCTTTTAAATTAAAAGCACGACAGAGAATGAATTGGGAAAATACTTTTAGACAACTTTATGAGAGAGGCAATACCCAAGGAAGAATCCACCTAGACTTCACTTATTACTTCTGATTCATACGATTTATTCACTTGACTTAATCCGTAGAAATCCCTGAATTATGTTAATATTTCTTTCAAGACTAAAAACAACTGACTCTAGGTTGATTAATTGAAATCTCTTTCTAATTAAAACCCCTATCGTCGCATTAACTCGATCTATGGATTCCCCTATTAGATTTGACTCTAATCTGATAGATTTATGTCGCCCTATTTCTAGGGTTACAATTAACTCCGCTTAATTGTGTTGATCTACTCTTAAACAGGGACTTTTTCTCCTCTGAATAAGCACATTCGACTTGAATCAATAACCTGAATTATTAAAACAAGAATAAGAACTCACAATTAAGAATAAGAACAAGTATTTATCTTATAAATCAAATAGTAATAAGATCCGTCTTAGGTTTCATCCCCTTAGGTATTTAAGGGATTTAGTTCATACTGATAGAGGGAAACATCTTAAAATAGGAAAAACAACAAAACATAAGAAAACCTAAAAACTTTAAGAGAAATTGATAGGAGATCTTCAGTCTTGATGGAGATCCTTCTTCCGAGCTGCTCCCGATGGCTGTTTTCGAGTATTTTTTGCCTTCTATTCTCTGCTTGTCTTTTTAGGTTCTCCCCTAGGGTGTTTATATAGGCTTTGGAGCACCTTTCTTGGCCTACAAGTAACCTTTTCCGAATGAAATTAGACTTAGGTTCGGCAGGGACACGCCCATGTGACACGCCCGTGTTCGATAGCTTAGGCCGTGCTTGATTCTGCTTGCCACACACGGCCGTGTGGTCTACAACTTAGGCCGTGCTCAATTCTGCTCATCACACACGGCCGTGTGATCTTCCCGTGTGCTATAGTCCAGGCCGTGTTGATTTTTGAGGTAGGCCCATTTTATCCCTTTTTGGCCTGTTTATCGTTCTTTTCGACTCCCTAAGCTCTCCTGAGTGTAAAACATGAAATTAAAGGATTAGGAGCATCGAATTCATCAAATCTAATGAAAATTCATCCAAAAATAAGCCAAGCATGGGGTCAAAATATGTATAAATTGTGGTTTATCAATATACTTAATACTTAAGTAAAATATATTATAAAATATATTTTTTAACTTTAATTTTTTATTCATATATATAATTTTTACTCTAATTTCACCTGTTTTAAGGACAATGGCATAATTGCTTCTTTAGTCCATTTAATTTTTCTTTAATCTATATCTCAACTTTCACCCTATATGCAATCTAGTCCTTTTACCTCGTTACTCTTAATTCAAGCAAATTTTCTTAACCAAGACCTAATTAACTACACAACTAGCTTCATAAATATTTATTAATATTTATGAGTGTGATTTACGGGAACAGAGTCTCGAGAATACACTTTCCGGCACCCCTGACTATTAGGTCGTTACAAATACCAAATGTCAAAATCATCCATTTATACCAAGTTTTTAAAGGCTAACATAATCAACTAAAATTTCATAAACTATCAGAACAAAATGGCCATTCCACAACAATTGATCAAGAAAAGCATCAAGTAATATGCTACCAAATTCAAGCCACCAAAACAACAAATAGATGTTTACATTTCAAATGGCACAAAACATCACCAATATCATCATTAACTTGTACATATCAAAACCCTATTTACATGACACTTATAATGGGCCAAAATAAACAAATAGCTACCGAAAGAGTTGTTCGATAGTTTGATCTCCAACAATTTTCCAATCGATAGCAAGAGTCCAACAATCTAAAATGAAGAAAACCAAATAGGGTAAGTAACACCCGGTTCTGGCAGGATCTGAATTTGGCGAATAAAACGAGTAGTACTCTGAGAGACGAAATGCTACCCGCTCAACTGATGCTCTTGGCGTGTAGAAGTGGGCGCGTAACAGGTATATGAGTATGGTGAGGAATTGTCTTAGGGAAGAGTGAATTGTAAAGATGAGGGGTTTGGTAATGTGTTAATGAATGTTGGGTTGTGCACCAAGTTTGGATAGTTACGGTCTTGATTATGTTCTAATGTGATGGTTAGGAACGACCGATGGATTGGACCCCATATATAAAATTATATATAATGTTGGATTTTCGTACACATTTCCTTACAGCTATAAACCACAAGTGCCGCAGATTGAAGAGGATTATGATGCGTGTCAAATTTTCATATGGACAAAGGTTGTATATCTAGAAGATCCGATTAAAAAAAAAGAGAGTCTTTCCTCTTCCTTTTTCAAGAAGTATTCTAGTCTAGATCTAAAGGAACTTAGAGTATTTCCTTTTTTCACTTAAGCTAAGTTGTAGATTTGGACCTCTACTTATGAATGCTCCATGACAAGGTAAGGTTTCTGACTTTGCATGTATATTGAGAAAGAGTAAGTCCGCTGAACTTGGAAAACTAGTAAAATGGATTATATAAGGTCCTATTAGGGGATTTCTAGTGTTAGAGATGACAGAAAAAGGATGAGTGTATGAGAAGAAATCTTGATGAGTTTCCATGTTTTGTAGCAGTAGTCACTGTTGATTAATTGATAGAAGTATGGTTATGGAGTTTGGAGCTACTGAAGGGAGAATCAGGTGAGTCTCTAAGCTGACTCTTTTATGTGTAGTGTATTCTAGAAACTTCTGTGAGAAAGTTATTAAACTGAGGCACCCGAGCTAGAGAGGTATGGTGTAATGATTCAGTTGTAAAATGAATGTTTAATGGACCAAATATGTGTAAATTTCCTGAGATCTGATGATCTAAGTATATGGCGTGAATATTGAGGTTGAAGAATGTTTGTATATAAATAATTGAAATGTGTGTGTACCTTGAAAGCATGTTATGAACTATGTCTGATAAGAGTGAGTCAATGTATGATGAGTCTGAGTTTGTCTCTGTGAAGTCATCTAAAGAGGTCCGTCGGGACTTAAAACCTGAATCTCTAAAAGGAAAAGTCAATGGCCATGGCACCGTAATGGAAAGGACCATATCGTGTAAGACCATAACTAGTGGGTTATGGTATCAAATAGAAATAATTAAAGGAAGGTAATTACCCAATGGGGTTCTCTACGTGACCCTGGGAGATGAGGGGCAAACCTTGTAAAATGTGAATTTAGGCAAATCCGTATCGTGAACACACCAAAATAAGGAATAGCCATTGTGGAAATCTCTGGAAAAAATGCCTTCATGGCACATTCTAAGGAATAGTCTTTATGGCAATCTCTAGAAAGGAACGTCTTTGTGGCACACTCTGAAGAATAGCCTTTTGTGTCAATCTCTAGAAAAGAACGCCTTCATGGTGCACTCTAAGGAATAGCCTTTGTGGCGTAATGTGAAAGAAAAAAATTTGTGGCGAATCTTAAAGAAATGTCTTTGTGGTGAACTCAGAACGATGGAAAAAGGAATATTGGATGGACACTGGTTATCATATGAGGGGAACGCCTTTGTGGCGGACCCTAAAAGAATGATATGTATGGAGAACTTTGAAGAGATGGTATGAAAGGTGATCTTGGGAGTTTAAGGTCCTAATAACAGTGAGTGAAGGAGACACCCCTGTGGCAGATTGTGAAGAGGAAATCTCTGCGATGAACCCCATAAGGAAGGCAGTATGGTATGCACAGGATGGGCTACTCCTATGGTGTATGATGTAAGCACGGCTGGGAGCTTGTCCAATTCAAGCAAGGACTACGCAAGGCTGTTCAATATTCCTTCGAATCGAGCTCAGGCCAGCAACTTAGGGACTTCTTGCACCTTAATGCAATATGATTTTAGCTCAACTTCAGCTCCCCGAGCTCCGTCCAGCTCGAATCAGCTCACTTGAGCTCATTTAAGCTCGTTTGAGCTCGATTTAGTTTCTTTCCAGCTCATTTCTTTTATCATTTAAATAAATTAAGTATTAGTTTTAATTTATTCAATTTGGTACAGCTCATGACCGAATTCCCTAGCTCAAATCAGTTCATTAATTGTTTTCACATGTTTTGAGCTAGCCAAATCTAATATGCTAGCTAAGTTCATATTAATTAAGTTTTAATTTAATTATTATGTTTATTAATATGTCTAGTTGATGTTTTATTAAGGTTCAGCTGAATTCATGTTTGATTGAGTGTGTTTAATGTGTGTTTAGGTTTAGTCAAATGTGAAGATGTGTTTAATGCAAGGTTCATGTACGGCTTGGTGCAAAGTATGGAAGGGTGCATGCACAATTGAGGTTCAATGGATGGCATTTAAAGGAGCACATGTATTTGGAACGTTCATGCAAGAGGAAGCTGCTGATTGTTCATGTATTTGAAGATTCATGGACCGTATTTATGGATGAACATACATTGGGACGTTTCATGCATGTTTCATGCATTTTTAAGATGACCATTCAAGTATTCTAGGCACATTAAAGCTTCATTCGGCCAAGGGAGATGTAGGAGTATTAAAGGGTTGCACATTCATGGCATTATGGCTAGTCTTCAAGGCTAAGTATACATGAATGCACCAAGTGAAGCAACATGATGGTTCGTCCAATTCATGCACCATCTTCAAGCATGAACCGAATTTTAATCTTACACCTTTTCGGCCAAACATTGCAAATTGAATGAGCTCATTAAGCTCATGGCCGAACCTAGACAAGTCCATTGGAGTTCCCTTGCTTCCAAGTGCATCCAACTTATTTTCTTCTCCATAAAGCATGACCATTGGCGTCCAGCAAGCTGAATTTGGACTTAGCATTTTAATAGTTTTATTCTAGATTATTCTAGTACATTAATAGCCGAATACTTAGGCTTTAAGCAATGTCTTTGTCTATTCGGCTAGCCTAGTTAGATAGCTATAAATACTTAGCATTTTTCAATTGTAATAGACTTTTGCCATTTTGATTATATGAACATTGTGTTCTTGAGTGAGGCATCCTCCTCTCAAACTTCGTACGAGTCTCGTGTGACTTATCTGGCTTTGCTAGTGGCGTCTATCGAACTTGTTCTTTGAACTTATCACCTTCACCGGCGTGGCATTCACCTATCCAGCTATATTTCCATCCAACCACCTTAACCATATAAGAATCGGGGTGACACTGTTATATAGTGTTGAATCATTCTTGGTGTTAAGTTTGTATTTCCATTTCCACCATTTATTTCTGAGAATCACTTATCCTTATTTTAATTGTTAAACCGAACCTATCCCTTTTAAACCTATCCTTAACTTTTGTTAGACTTCCGCTTACCTTAATCAAAATTTTCCCCTTCAACGATTTGAACAGTCTCCTCGTCGATGATCGGGCACTTAAGTGAATCGACTCAACAAAACCGAGCCAAATCACATCAGTGTAACCTAGAAAGGCTCCCAATGGCGAACCATAAAGAACACCCCTACGGTGGACTCTGTGTTCCATGATCGACATATTACATAATGTCCTTAAATGCAATTGGTAAGTATGAGTTGTATATGTAGATATCATGGCAAAGTGATCGTTGTGAATAAGATAGGGAATTAAAGAGATACTGTGAAACAACAAAAATGTATTCTGAAGATGAACACAAGTATTGCACACCTAAAAAGACATATCAGTTACCTGTGTATAGGTCTCTTCCTGAAACTCGATGTAGTTATGACCTAATGATTGAAGAAAGAAGGTAAAAGCTCAAAGGCACTGAAGAAAAGGGAAGGGCCTTAGAATAAGATATGGAAATGAAAATGAATCTAAGAATGGAAATTAAAGAAATAATCCTTAGAGACAAAAGCAAAGAATGAAGAATGTTGAGATATTCATTGAAACCTTGAATCCATCACGCAAATATGATTTAGGTCATGAGGGTTGACTCACTAAGTTCTTTGGAATTTACCTCTATATGTTATGTTTCAGGTGGATCTTTAAAGGTCTTCACTTAGAGGGATAACACCAGGATTAAGCCAAGGGAATGGCTGGAAGGGCTGTTATGCATACAGAGCGAGCTCGATGGCGAGATTGAGTCTGAGTTGTTACTTAGAAATCCTTTACGCTAGGGAATTTTATGGACCAGGGAATTAGTTAGTCCCAATTTAAATTAAATTCTCTATTTATATCATTTGAACTTCTTAAGTTTCTATACTTATGTATTCTATTAACAAAATTTGAATTCAAGTAGTCTTAAGTGATTGAGTTTTTGTTTCAGAAAAATTGAGTCACTTGTGTATTTTTTGGTAAAACCCTAGATCCGGATCCAATTCATTGGATCGGGTTTGGGACGTTACATAACATAGAAATTACATTCCTTTGCCTTGTTCACACAAGCTTATATATCTGCAACACAAGCTGACACAAGCTGACAAACGAGACATTAACCAATACACGATGTTTCTCACACAGGCTTCAAAGAATCTACAACACATGCGGGATCTCAAGCCATCGGTATGGTATCCACCATTGGTACATAGTACCTGGAATTGTAAACACTGACACATAGTGCCTGGAACTGTAACACCTGTACATAGTAATTGGAATTGTAATCACCGAAAACTAGTTCCTAGAATGCCCTAATGACATGTCATTTGTATCCTAGCTATTCATTAAGTTCACATAGGCTTATCCATATTCCTAAGGCCATCACATGTTCAAACATTAACAATGATCACACCCATTCCGTATACCAACTTATATCGACGTAATCGTATACCATGCCATACTTTACATTTAAATCCATTACTTTTCCATTTCAAACTTACTTCAGTTAATCACATAATTGTATTTACTTATACAATCACACACATAATTATCTAAGCTATCATCTAACATAATAACATAATACGAACTTACCAAAACGCAGTAGTTACCAACACTTCAACGACGACTATTCAACGACTTTTCCTTTCCCAAGATTATCAACCAACTGATACATTTCTTGGTCTAAATATAATAATTTAATTCAATTAACCAAATCAAATATCTTAAAATACTTAAATTCACATATTTGACCCTTAATCAATATTTTACACTTTTACTCCAAACTTTTATCTTTTATTCAATTTAGTCCCTAAATTCGAAAGTTTCAAATCTATCACAATTTAACCAAATCAATGCTAGATGAATTTTATACTATTCAGCCAATATCTATCAAATTTTCACAAGAATTTCATGTAATTTTACTATTTTAACAACTTAGTCCTTAAACTTTAAAATCGACCAAAACCAATTTACAAAATAGTCTTATTTAACTATCAAGCTTATAAATCTATCATCAAACTTTAGAAAAATCTCAAATTCATCAATGGCATAACTCAAAACATTTAACAATTTTATGAATTAGTCCCTATGTTAGCTAGATTAAGCTACAACAATATCAAAAACATAAAAATTACGAAAATCGGGTTTCGAAATGACTTACATGCAAAAAAACAAGCTTGGTCAAATCTTTAAACTTCAACAATGGTGTTTTTATGCTTTTATTTCGGTAAGAAGACTAAATGAAGATGATAGCCCTTTTGTTTTATTATTTTAACATATTTTATTATTAAATTACTAATATAATAAATTTGTTTTTCACCTAAAATATATATACAACAGTCCACTATAAGTTATAATGGCTTAATTGTCATTCGAAGCCTTGAAAAAAACTTTTTAGCTCAATTAATCAATATTAATCAATAGCGATTAAGTTTTACAATTTTTACGATTTAGTCATTTTTCTTTAATTAACTAACAAATCACTAAAATTTTCGGACCAAACTTCAATACACCTATATTGTAACTCTATAAATATTTAATAAAAATATTTACGAACTCGATTTACTGAAATGAGGTCCTGATACCTCATTTTGCAAAATCACTTGACTTTAGGGGCAAACCACTTGTACTTAACAATTCGTTCAATTAACAAAATTATCAAATCAAAATTTAATATAATACTATATTTGACTCATAAATATTAAATAATAATATTTACGTACTCACTCGTCAGATTTGTGGTCCCAAAACCACTGTTTCTGACACCACTGAAAACGGGTTGTTACAACTCTCCCCCTTTAGAAAATTTCATCCTCAAAATTTTTCACCTGAAAATAGTTTCGATTAATGTGTTCTCATAGATTCTTTGATTTTCCAAGTCAATTTTATCCCAACTAGCTTGCTCTCTGTAACACCCCAAACCCGGCCTAGACGTTATGGCCGAATCTGGCGATGTCACATGGAATGGGATTTGAAATTGAATTTATCAAGTTAAGACCGTCTCCGTTTATTAGCTTCTATTTATCCCTCAACAATTTCAAAATAACTTTCTCATTAATTTGATACGTTTAAAAACATATTCTATAGTGGAAGCTTTTAAAACCGTGATATTTAAAGAAAACCATTCGCGTTTAGGAAAATCGTTGTTTTTAATTAAACCGAGTTTTCGTTGAGTTTTGCATTTTAAAAGTCCATGAAAACTGTTAAAATCCAAATAAAGGCAAACAGTCTAAAAGTCTCAAATTACATCAAACAAAATAGGAAATAAAAACCATAAATGAATTTTAAAGCAGTTCAATAGTCATGTGGTCACCGCTGAGTCCTCCGCCGCACCGGTCCGTCTAAGTCAGGGGATTACCTGTACAGATAACACAGAAAAGGGTGAGTTTACGTAAACTCAGTGTGTAATTCCCACAGAAGACATGCATACGGTCAAACTATAATTATCAGACAAATGAAGTCCGGGGCCTAAGCCCATTCTGGTTCGAGATCTGATTTAGGCCTTAGCCCATTCGAGATCTGATTTGGATATAATTTAAGGTCTTAGCCCATCTCAGATATAGTATGCACACAGTAACAGAAATCAGTATCCTACCCACCAGCCTCTACACACCATCTCCGACCATCCCTACACACCATGTGGGGTTTAAAACACCCACCCAACCCTACACACCAAGTCGTACCGAATGCAGCACATATCATTAATATTGCAGCTGAGCTGCCAGATAATAGGCATGAAAGCCTTTTAGTACACTTCTTCCAATAATCAATCATCCCACCCCAATGCAGATGCAACAAAACATGCTCAATGCAGACATACAGAATTACATGCTTACATGTTAAAATCCAGTTACCAGTCATACATACGAATCAATAAACATGCATAAACATAACATGTAACACCCCTTACCCGTATTCAACACCGGAACAGGGTACGAGGCATTACTAGACTTACACACAATCAATCATGCAATTCCGAGACTTGACTTTCCTCTCCAATTTAAAACTTTTATTACACCTTTTAAACAAGCCTGTATGGCCTAAATCCCCGCTTTAGGAATGGGTCGGGATCAAATCGAACCCTTCTGAAGTTCTCTAGAAAACCTTAGAAAATTTTCACTAAATAGTCCACACGACCGTGTGGAAGAATGGACACGCCCGTGTGGCATATCACATGCCCGTGTTCCACACCCGTGTGGAATTATTTTTCAATTCGAACCTACAGGGGTTTTCACACTGTCGGACACACGCCCGTGTCCTTGGCCCCTGTCCCTCACACGGCCTAGACATGCCCGTGTCTTAGCCCGTGTGCCAAAAACCTTGGCATTCTGTTTCTGATGTCATCACCCCATAAATGTCACACAGCCTAGGCACACGCCCGTGTCCATGGCCGTGCCTTCCACACGGCTGAGACACACGGCCGTGTCTCTATTCGTGTGTTTACTACTGAGCATACTGACTTGTAAACCTAGCATGCAAGAGGGTACACGGCCTAACCACACGCCCATGAGATTGACCCTGTGTCACACATGGCCTAGACACACGGCCGTGTGCCTACCCGTGTAGACAAGAACAAGACTATTTGCCGAGCTCTTTCTATCACCCTAACTCATACAAACATAAATCACATTCAACCATCAACCCATTCATGCATACTTAAACCAAGTAAATCATCATGCTACTTGCACAATCATGAATAACCTCATCTTTTCAAAGATTAATAAGAAGGAGCCACTAATTATGGCCTTTTACAAAAGAGTTCATCTTTGAATATGCCAACACATTTGGCCAAAACAGTATGACATTCAACTAATTCTAGTGACTATACATGCCATACTCAAAATACTAAATCTAAATATACCAAGATGAGCTGATAGTGTGGGTGATCTTCTGATTATCTTCATATCCCGAGCTGGATCTTTGACACTATAAAACAAGGGAAAAGAAAGGGAGTAAGCTTTAAGCTTAGTAAGTCTACATGTAAACAATAAGCATCATACCATATGCTAATCAACCAAAAGCATTACCAACTATGTAAGAACATTTCACATTTTCATATTCATGCTTACTCATCTCAACTCTTACCACATCCCAACCACATATCATATACATTGCTCACATTTCCTTATACTTATGCCCTGCACTTAACACCACAAAGCCACATGAAATATTTACTTAAACAAGTTTCTCGATGAACCCCTCGGAATAATAAAATATACCCGGTGGTTTCGTACACAGCCCACCATTAATAAATATTAGGGTGGTATCGCACATAACCCACCAACAATGATAATTACAATAGTATCGCACATAGCCCACCAAATGATAATATAAACAATGGTATCGTACACAGCCCATCGTGAATAGATAACAAGGTGGTATCGGACACAGCCCACCAAATGATAATATAATCAATGGTTTCGCACACAGCCCATCGACAATTACACATTTACGGATATTTATCCGTGCCCACATTTCTATTCTGAGGTTCATTCGAGAATTAGTCATTTTCCATCATTTTCAGTCAATCTCACCAATAAGTATTTACATCCATACAATGCATCAATAAGTAACAACATACATATTAAAGATGTATCATTTACACATAAACTTACCTCGGTGCAAAATATGTTAATTTGCGGTTTAGTCCGAAACCTTGCCTTTTCCCCGATCAAGGTTGTTTCCGCGCTCTTCTTGATCAATAATAATAAAATTTACTCATTTAATCACTACACAAATCATGATACTTCAAAATTTCTACTTAGGCAAAAATGACCGTTTTGCCCTTATACCTTGGAAAAATTATGATTTTGCCCCTAGTCTCGTAAAATGAAATGTGTTCATTTTTAACACACTCAAGCCTAGCCGATTCATATTCCATCTTATAGCCACTCAAGATTTCAATTATTTTATGCATTTACTACTCAATTTACAACCTTTACAAATAAGCCCTTTTAGGTGTTTTCATGGAAACACCTTTCACAAAAATTGTTCTTTAACCCACTAACATTCATTTTCTTCCATAAAAACTCAGCAAACAACGTAAACACTCTCATGGCATATCCCTCATCTTTCAACCATTTTGCAAAATAGTCCCCTCATTAGCTAGCTTAAGCTTTAGGGGTTCCAAAAGTACAAAAATTATCAAGAAAGGCCTCTAAAATCACTTACTTGCAAGAGAATAGCTTGGCTGAAAGTTTGAGCTTCAAAACCCCTATTTCTTGCTGAAATTTTCGGTGGAAGGAGAAGAGAAATGAAAGAGATGATAGCCTTTTCTTTATTTAATCTTATTTTATTTAATTAAGTCACTAACTCACCTAACTATTGACCAAGCCTCTAATTTGTCCCCTATGCCCGGCCATCACTTCCCCAAATGGCCTAATTGCATTTTAAGGACCTCCAATTTAATATTCCATAGCTATTAGACACATCTAGCTTGTAAAATGAAACTTTCACACTTTATGCGATTTAGTCCTTTTTCGCAATTAAGCATGCAATCGCTAAAATTTAAGCACCAAAATTTTCATACATCCATATAATTATGCCATAACACATAAAATAATATTAAAATAATTTTCTTCAATCTCGGATTAGTGGTCCCGAAACCACTGTTCTGACTAGCCCCAAAATCGGGCTATTACAACTCTCCCCCTTTAGATATTTTCGTCCCGAAAATCTTACCGGTAAAAAGGTTTGGGTACTGTTCCCTCATGGTTCCTTCCGGTTCCCACGTAGCCTCTTCTACACCGTGTTTTTGCCATAACACTTTCACTAAGGCTATACTTTTATTCCTCAACTGTTTAACCTCTCGAGCCAAAATCTTAATTGGTTCCTCTTCATAGGTCATATCTGTCGTATCTCAATCTCAGTCGGAGGAATCACATGCGAAGGATCGGAACGATATCATCGCAGCATCGACACATAAAACATGTTGTGTATTCTCTCTAACTCTATCGGCAAAGCCAACCGGTAAGCTACTGGTCCAATCCTTTCAATAACCTCATACGGCCCTATAAATCGTGGACTCAATTTGCCCTTTTGACCAAATCTCAATATTTTCATCCACGGGGATACTTTCAGGAATACTCTATCGCCCACCTGAAACTCAATTTCTTTCCTTTTTAAATCCGCGTATAACTTTTGTCGATCTGAAGCAGCTTTCAGACTATCACGGATCACATTCACTTTCTCCTCAATTTCCTTAATTAGATCAACCCCGTGAATTTGCTTCTCACTAAGCTATGTCCAATACAAGGAAGTCCTACACTTGCGACCATATAAAGCTTAAATGCGGTTGCCATCCGTATACTCATCGATAACTTTTTGTTACAGAAAACTCAACTCAACCAAAGTTAGATATTTTTCCCAACTACCTTCGAATTCTAAAACACAGCATCAGAGCATATCCTCGAGAACTTGAATCACTCTTTCGGTTTGGCCATCGGTTTGTGGGTGGAACGCAGTACTAAAATTCAATTTCGTACCCAAGGCTTCTTGCAACTTTTTCCAAAACCTCGAAGTAAATCTTGGATCTCTATCTGAGATAATAGATATAGGCACCCCATGTAATCTCACCACCTCAGCAATATACAGCTCAGCCAACTTGTCAAGTGAGTAATCCACACGCACCGGTACAAAGTGAGCTGATTTCATTAATCTATCAACAATAACCCATACAGCATCTTTATTCTTCGGAGTCATAGGTAACCCCGTTACAAAATCCATCGTGATTCGGTCCCATTTCCACTCGGGAACCATCACTGGCTGAAGTATTCCCGAAGGTACTTGATGTTTGGCTTTCACTTGTTGGCAGACCAAACACTTTGTAACAAACTCGGAGATATCACTTTTCATACCCGGCCACCAATACAACTTCTTCAAATCATTGTACATTTTTGTGCTGCCCGGATGTACTGACAAACAACCATTGTGTGCCTTATGTAAAATTTTTCGGATCAATTCATCATCTTTAGGTACACAAACTCTATCATGAAACATCAAACAATCATCTGAACCAACCCGAAAATCAGAGTTATTTCTCGATTCGCACTGAGCTCTCTTAACTTGCATATCACTATCATTCTTTTGAGCTTCACGTATCTGCTGAAGAAATAATGGTCTAGCCCTCAAATCGGCCAATATAGCACCATCATCAGACAATGCTAAGCTCGTACTCATAGCTCTCAAAGAATACAGGGATTTTCGGCTCAAGGCATCCGCAACCACATTCGCTTTCCTTGGGTGGTAATTGATTACTAGCTCATAGTCCTTTAGTAATTCAAGCCATCGCCGTTGTCGCAAATTCAAATCCTTTTGGTCCATCAGGTACTTCAAACTTTTGTGATCAGTAAAGATTCTGCACTTTTCACCATACAAATAATGACGCCAAATCTTCAAAGTGAAAACGATCGCAGCCAACTCCAAATCGTGAGTCGGATAATTCTTCTCATGCGGTTTTAGTTGTCTCGAGGCATAAGCTACTACTTTACCCTCTTGCATCAACACACAGCCAAGACCATTTAATGACGCATCACTGTAGACCACAAACTCCTTTCCCGACTCAGGTTGTACTAAAATCGGTGCTTCAGTCAATAAAGCTTTCATTTTCTCAAAACTCTGTTGGCACTTCTCGGTCCATTCAAACTTAACATCTTTATGTAACAGTCTCGTCATCGATGTAGCAATCATGGAGAACCCTTTAACAAATCGTCTATAGTAACCTGCTAAACCCAAAAAGCTCTTAATCTCTGACACATTCCTCGGTGGTTTCCACTCCACAATAGCCGAGATCTTACTCGGATCGACTCTAATGCCATCACCCGACACAATGTGTCCTAAGAATCTGACCTCTCGGAGCCAAAACTCACTCTTGTTGAATTTAGCATACAACTGCTTGTCTCTTAAAGTCTGCAAAACAGTTCTCAGGTGCTCTTCATGCTCACTCTCATCACGGAAATAAATTAGTATGTCATCGATAAAAACAACTACAAACTTATCCGAATACGGTCGGAAGATACGGTTCATTAAATCCATAAAAATCGCAGGAGCATTTGTTAAGCCAAATGACATGACAAGGAACTCATAATGGCCATACCTCGTCCGAAATGCAGTTTTCGGCACATCTTGCTCCTTAACCCTCAACTGGTAGTAGCAAAACCTCAGGTCTATCTTAGAAAACACCGTAGCTCCCTTCAATTGATCGAACAAATCATCGATCCTTGGCAAAGGATACTTATTCTTCACTGTCACCTTGTTAAGTGTCTGTAGTCTATACACAATCTCATCGACCCATCCTTCTTCTTCACAAAAAGTACCGGAGCATCCCACGGTGAATAGCTCGGTCTTACAAAACCTTTATCGATTAACTTCTGCAACTGAACCTTCAACTCTTTCAAATCTAATGGCGTCATCCTATACGGGGCAACCGAAATAGGTGTTGTACTCAGAACTAACTCAATACCAAATTTGACCTATCTAACTGGAGGCAATCCGGGTAACTCTTCCGGAAACACATCCGGATACTCGCACACCATAAGCACAGATTCAATCTTTACCTCTGACTCTTGAGTATTCAACACAAAGGCGAGATAGGACTCATACCTTTTTCTCAAATATTTCTCAGCTACCATAGGCGAAATCACTACAGGTATATTGTCTGATTTACCTGATTCAACCCGAATGACATCTCCATTTACACATCTCAATTCAATAAACTTACTACCACAATTTACTAAAACATTATGAGTAGTCAACCAATCCATGCCAAGAATCAGGTCAAATTCATCAAACGGCAACAACATGAGGTTTCCCGAAAAATAATGACCTCTAATTGTCAAGGCACAATTCCTACACACTTTGTCAACTAGCACATGTTTGCCTAACGGGTTTGACACTTTTACCACAAATTCCGTAGACTCAAGAATCATACTCATGCTAGATACCAATTTCATGCAAATATAAGAATGGGTAGACCCCGGATCAATCAAAGAAACAACGGAGATATCATGAAGAGAAAAAGTACCCGTTATCACATCGGGAGATGATGCCTCTTCGCGAGCGCGAATGGCATAAGTCCTTGCAGATGCTCTACCCTCTGACCTCACAGTAGAATCTCTAAGCGCACCTCTATTACTAGTCCCACTCTCTGAGTTCCTTAGTGGTCTACCCCTCGAAGATACATTGCTCGCTCTTACTTCTTGTTTTCTGTCTTTCTCATCCCTCTCTGGACAGTTCCGAATGAAGTGGTCGGGTGAACCACACTTGTAGCAAGTTTGATTGTTTCCCCAACACTCCCCGGTATGTTGTCTACCATAATTCAGACACTCCAGTTTATTTGACTTTGTATTGCCCACGCTTGCCATCGAGGTGGCTCGAACTCTCGAGCCCGAATATGTATTACCTTGATCTCGGTTTGAATACCCAACTGAAGCAGTCGTCTGAGGGTTCGTTTCCTTGGACCTATTTGATTGAGTTTGGAATGATTTACTCATCGGCCTCTTCCATGCATCTCGGGCCTCAATCATAGCTTTTCTCTTTTCCTTATTCAACTCTTCAGCCTTGCAGGCTCTATCGACCAACACCACAAATTCTTTCAATTCCAAGATCCCAACTAGCAATCTAATATCCTCATTTAGCCCATCTTCGAACCTCTTGTACAAAATAGCTTCCGTAGAAACACACTCTTGCGCATACTTGCTGAGCCTAACAAACTCGTGCTCATATTCTGCCACAGTCATTTTGCCTTGCTTTAATTCAAGAAACTCTTTCTGTTTCTGGTCAACAAATCGCTGACTTATGTACTTCTTTAGGAACTCTTCTAGGAAGAAGTTCCATGTCACTCTCTCCCTTGGTACTACAGATGTCAGCATTTTCCACCAACGATACGCCAAGTCCCTCAGCAATGACACGGTACATTTTAAGCTCTCTTCAGGCGTGTAAGAGAATTCATCGAATACCCGCATAGAGTTCTTAAGCCAGAACTCCGCCCTCTTAGGGTCATCATCTATGTTGGCTCTAAATTCCTCGGCCCCTTGTTTTTGAATCTTATCGACCGGGGGTTTGGTCAGTCTCACCAAATCTATACCTTGAGGAGCCACGGGGACTGGCTGAGATATAGGTAAGGGTGGAGGAGGTTGAGCATTAGGGTTCGCTCGTACAAACTCGGTGTACCAATTACCCATCATGTGGAAAAAAGCTTTCCGAGCCTCTTCTTCTTGACACAAAGTCTCGGGCCTACTTTCTACAGGCACGATCCTTTGCACAGGAGCAGGCGCATTACTAGCAGTGTCATCAGCAGCAGCTCGGTCGGGATCCATTTACTATACGAAAACATAGTTTAATATGGTCAGGAGTCACCACACTATCAATATATATTTATGGCGTGTATAGCTAGACTCTCACACATGTTACGGTAGTCCGAGAACCGACTAAACCATAGCTCTGATACCATAAAAGTAACACCCCTTACCCGTATTCAACACCGGAATAGGGTACGAGGCATTACTAGAATTACACGCAATCAATCATGCAATTCTGAGACTTGACTTTCCTCTCCAATTTAAAACTTTTATTACACCTCTTAAACAAGCCTGTACGGCCTAAATCCCCCCTTTAGGAATGGGTCAAGATCAAATCGAACCCTTCTGAAGTTCTCTAGAAAACCTTAGAAAATTTTCACTAAACAATCCACACGCCCGTGTGGAAGAATGGACACGCCCGTGTGGCATATCATATGCCCGTGTTCCACACCCATGTAGAATTATTTTTCAATTCGAACCTACACAGGTTTTCACACGGCCAGACACACGCCCGTGTCCTTGGCCCATGTCCCTCACACGACCTAGACACGCCCGTGTCTTAGCACATGTGCCAAAAACCTTGGCATTCTGTTTCTGACGTCATCACCCCATAAATGTCACACGGCCTAGGCACACGCCCGTGTCCATGGCTGTGCCTTTCACACGGCTGAGACATACGGTCGTGTCTCTGCCCGTGTGTTTACTACTGAGCATACTGACTTGTAAACCTAGCATGCAAGAGGGCACACGGCCTAACCACACGCCCATGAGATTGACCGTGTGTCACACACGGCCTAGACACACGCACGTGTGCCTACCCGTGTGGACAAGAACAAGGTTACTTGTCGAGCTCTTTCTATCACCCTAACTCATACAAACATAAATCACATTCAACCATCAACCCATTCATGCATACTTAAACCAAGTAAATCATCATGCTACTTGCACAATCATGGATAACCTCATCTTTTCATAGATTAATAAGAATGAGCCACCAATTATGGCCTTTTACAAAAGAGTTCATCTTTGAATATGCCAACACATTTGGCCAAAATAATATGACATTCAACTAAGTCTAGTTATTATACATGCTATACTCAAAATGCTAAATCTAAATATACCAAGATGAACTGATAGTGTGGGTGATCTTCTGATTATCTTCGTATCCTGAGCTGGCTCTTTGACACTATAAAACAAGGGCAAAGAAAGGGAGTAAGCTTTAAGCTTAGTAAGTCTACATGTAAACAATAAGCATCATACCATATGCTAATCAATCATAAACATTACCAACTATGTAAGAACAATTCACATTTTTATATTCATGCTTACTCATCTCAACTCTTACCACATCCCAACCACATATCATATACATTGTTCACATTTCCTTATACTTATACCCTGCACTTAACACCACAAAGCCACATGAAATATCATAAACAAGTTTCTCGATGAACCCTTCGGAATAAAACAAGATACCCAGTGGTTTCGCACACAGCCCACCATTAATAATATTTGGGTGGTATCGCACACAGCCCACCAACAATGATAATTACAGTAGTATCGTACATAGCCCACCAAATGATAATATAAACGATGGTATCGCACACAGCCCATCGTGAATAGATAACAAGGTGGTATCGCACACAGCCCACCAAATGATAATATAATCGATGGTTTCGCACACAGCCCATCGATAATTACACATTTACAGATATTTATCCGTACCCACATTTCTATTCTGAGGTTCATTCGAGAATTACTCATTTTCCATCATTTTCAGTCAATCTCACCAATAAGTATTTACATCCATACAATGCATCAATAAGTAACAACATACATATTAAAGATGTATCATTTACACATAAACTTACCTCGGTGCAAAATATGTTAATTTACGGTTTAGTCCGAAACCTTGCCTCTTCCCCGATCAAGGTTGTTTTCGCGCTCTTCTTGATTTATAATAATAAAATTTACTCATTTAATCACTACACAAATCATGATACTTCAAAATTTCTACTTAGAAAAAAATGACCGTTTTGCCCTTATACTTTGGAAAAATTACAATTTTGCCCCTAGGCTCGTAAAATAAAATGTGTTCATTTTTCACACACTCAAGCCTAGCCGATTCATATTCCCTCTTATAAGAACTCAGGATTTTAATTATTTTATGCATTTACTACTCAATTTACAACTGATAAACCGTTATAGTAACATATTTTAATCCCACATTTAGCATGCTTTTGGATGGTTTATCCCTTGAATTATGGAATTTGGTGCTCTTAATCCTTTAATTTCATGTTTTATACTCAGGAGAGCATAAGAGGATGAAAAGAACGAGAAACAAGCTTAAAACGGGCCAAATGGACCAAAGTGAGAAATCGACACAGCCTGGGGTTTCACCACACGGTCGTGCCTCCTTAGCAGGCTCGACCACGGCCTACAACTCGACTTACACGGGCGTGTGCCATGGGCGTGTCCCTGGCATGGAAAAGAAGAATTTTATTCGGATTAGGGTATTTAGAGGCAAAGAAACACATTCCAAAAGCCTATATAAACACCCTAAAGGCCAACCTTTAGGGGGCGTCCAGCTAGGCCAAGGAGCCAAGCTGGAAAGGTCAGAATCGTGGATTTACTCGAAGAAAGCCAGTTGATTCATCTCAAGAAGCCGGAGTCATACTCAAGATGAAAGATCCTCTCTTCAATTCCTTCAAGGGGGTTTTAGGGTTTTTCTTATGTTTTGTTTTATCTTTTCTTCTGATATGTATATTTTTATTATTATGAACTAAACCCTTAGATACCTGAGGGGGATGAAACCTAAGACGGATCTTGTTATTGTTTTCTAAGCTATCTGATAAATACTTGATTTGTTCTTAATTATGTGTCATTAATTCTTGTTTTGATATTTCAGGATACTGATTCAAGTATTGATGTGCTTAGGTAAAGGAGGAATAGACCCTGCCTAAGAGTAGATCTAGCATAGTTAAGCGGAGTTGCTCACGCGCCTAGAGATAGGGTGACGAAAATCTGCCGGATTAGGGTCAAACCTAATATGGGAGTCCATAGATCGAGTTAATGCAATTCTAGGGGTTTTAATTATAATGAGATTTCAATTAATCAACCTAGGGTTAGACGTTAGTAGCCTCGAGAGAGGTATTAATATACATTAGGGAATCCTACGGATCAAGTCAAGTGAATAAATCGTCTGGTTCAGAGTTAGATAACTAGTGAAGTCTAGGTGGATTCTTCCTTGGGTATTGTCTTAATCAATTGGTTTTTCTCACAAGTATTTCCCCTTTTCATTCTTTGTGTCTTAGCATCTTTAGCTTAGTAGTTAGTTACTTTTAGATTAAACAATAATTCACTTCAATTCTTAGGCTAAATAATAGAAAGAAAGTTAGTATTAGCACTTTCGGTTCCTTTGGGTTCGATATTCCGGTCTTGCCACTAAACTATACTATTGTTAGATAGGTGTGCTTGCCTCAATCGTTGTCACAGTTAGTTTCTAGGCTAGATCATTCATTATATAAATTTTAAGACTCTGATATAACGAGCAAGTTTTTGGCGCCGTTGCCAGGGAACCAAAATATTAAGAACGCTTAATTTTTATTACTTTAGCCATTTTTTTTATTTTTACAATTTACTTTTATTTTCATTTTAACTTTGCTAATTTTTCTCTTTCTTTGTTCCTTGCAGGTACCTCTAGTTTATGACTAGAAGGAACCCGACAGGACCCTTAATTTACGACAGTGATATTGAAGGAACCGTTCGCAGAAATTGTAGAGAAATAAGGCGAAGCTTAACCTACATAGAAGAAGAGCAAGAAGACGAGAACAATACTACTGAAGAGATGGCTGAGAATAATCCGCTACCTCCAGAGGTGGCCGAAAATCATGCCCCTCGTACTATGTATGATTATGCTAAGCCTAGTTTAGTTGGTACTGAATCAAGTATTGTTAGACCTACTATTGCTGCAAATAATTTTGAACTGAAACCTAACCCAATTCAAATGATACATCAATTTGTTCAGTTTGATGGTTTGCAGGATGAAGATCCAAACAATCACTTGGCGAATTTCCTAGAATTTTGTGATACTTTCAAAATAAATGGTGTTTCTAATGGTGCCATTCGTCTTCGGTTATTTCCCTTTTCTTTGAGAAATAAAGCCAAACAGTGGTTGAATTCTCTTCCACGAGGATCAATCACTAATTGGGAGCAAATAACCGAAAAATTTTTATTAAAATATTTTCCACCGGCTAAAACGGCTAAGTTAAGGAATGATATCTCTTCTTTTGTGCAGATGGATTTAGAGACACTTATGATGCATGGGAGAGATACAAAGATCTATTGAGAAGGTGGCCACACCATGGATTACCATTGTGGCTACAAGTCCAAACCTTTTATAACAGTGTAAATCCTTCAACCGCATACGGTTGATTGATCCAAATACCGCGGAACCTTGAATAACAAAACACACGAGGTCGCCTACGAGTTTATTGAAGAGATGTCACTGAATAATTATCAGTGGCAAGTCACGAGGACAAGGCCAACAAAAGCCACTAGTGTTTTTAACCTCGACGCAGTGACCATGCTATAAAATCAGGTAGAGATGTTAAATAAAAAAATTGATGGTTTTGTGGTTCTTCACGGTACATCCAGCTTATGCAAAGTCTGCGATGCAAATAGAGGAGGAATGAGCAACACGTAATATCCACTTTACAACCCGAGCAGCTGAAAAGCGGCAGATGAATTATATGGGTAATAATTTTAGATCTCAAAATAACCCCTATAGTAACAATTATAATCCAGGTTGGAGGAACCACCCCAATTTTTTGTGGGGAGGTCAAGGAAATCAGAGACATCAATCCCCTCCAAACTTCCAACAATAGCCCTACCCACAGAAAAATAAGTCGAACCTTGAGGAGATGTTGACAAAATTCATAGCGGTGTCAGAAACACGTTTCCAAAACACTGAAACAACACTTAAAAATCAACAAGCATCGATTCAAGAGATCAAGAATCAGGTAGGTCAACTTACCAAGATCATGTCAGAACGACCACTAGGTAGATTGCCAAGCAACACTAAAACTAACCCAAAGGAGCAACTTCAAGCCATAACCGCTCATGATAGTAAAGGGTTAGATGAACCCAAATTAAGGCAAGAGGATGTGGTAGAGGAAGGTAAGATCGAGGTAAGTCATGATAAATCAAAACCAGTAACCAAAGAGTACCAACCTCGCATACCATATCCTGAAGCAATGAAGAAAGATAACACAGAGGAACGGTTCGGTAAGTTTCTTAAACTTTTAAAGAAATTACATATTAACTTACCGTTTCTCGAAGCTCTTTCGCAGATGCCAGATTCAAGGAAATTTTTAAAAGAGCTTTTGACAAACAAACGGAGGTTAGACGAGGCATCGCATGTGGAGCTAAACGCAATGTGCTCAGCAATTCTACAAAATAAACTACCACGAAAATTAAAAGATCCAGGGAGTTTTACAATTCCATGTTTAATTGGTAGTTTATCTATTGATAACGCTTTAGCTGATTTAGGGGCAAGCATAAATGTTATGTCTTATAAAATGTTTAAACAACTAGGTCTACGGAAACCCAAACAAACTAGGATGAGCATTCAATTAGCTGATAAGACTATTCGAATTCCTAGGGGTATAATCGAAGATGTTCTCGTAAAGATTGATAAATTCGTATTCCCAGTAGACTTTGTAATTTTAGACATGGATGAGGACAATAGTATCCTCTTAATTTTAGGAAGGCCCTTTTTAGCAGCTGCTAGAACTAAAATTGATGTTGGTACAGAAGAACTCATACTCCGTGTAGGTGATGAATCAATCAGTCTTCAGGCTCTCGACTCAACCAGGACATCAAGTGATAGAGGTGAGAAAGTAAATTCAATTGATAACCAATTAGTTAAACCTTCTTTTCAGGAAGCACCACGGAACAACACAACTGAGCCAAATCCTATATCTCATGCCAACAAAGAAATAACCCATGAGGAACGAAGGCTTTAGATCGATGAACTAGATGAGTGGGAGACACATTTCAAGGAGAAATTAGGGATACACGCAGCAGAACCAAAGCCACTCTATGGGACAGACAAATTCAAAATCAGAGATCAGGTATTGTTAAATAAAGCGGACCCTCGAATATCTCCTCCTGACCCAAATACAAACAAAGAAATCCCTTTCAGGGTAATCAATGTCTTCCCATACGGAACAGTCGAGGTAAGTAATCCTACATTTGGCACTTTTAAAATAAACGCTACTCGACTTGAACTACATACTGATAATAGGACAGATAGCATGAGGAAGGATGTTCAACTCCTCAAACCACCCTGATTATGCGAATGAGAGGTAAGTCTAGCTTAAGACTTTAAACGAGCGCTTCCCGGGAGGCAACCCGAGCACTAACCCTAATAATTTAGTTTAGTTTTATTTCTTTTCTTTTATTTATATTTAGGCAAAAATTTCCATACCACACGGCCTTGCACACGGTCATGGCCGTGGCCGTGTGGATACTACGGACTTCTGTACTGACATAGCAGAGGTAGTACGAGCCAATGACGAAAGATTCCCAGATCACAGACGACTATAAATTGCCACGGCCGTGCGATATGGCCGTGGTCGACACTAAGGGAAGTCACCACGGGCTCGACTAAACACTACGGCCGCGTGCGATACGTAAGCGTGGCGACATTAATCGCTTTATCAAACATGGGCGTGGTGACCACAAAACGGGCGTGGGAGAAATGAACGAAGCACAACACGACCGTGCGATACGGCCGTGTGACCCAACACGCCCATGTTACACGGGCGTGGGGATGTACCAGACATCAAATCTCTATTTAAACCACCCCCCTCTTCTCAACTACTCCCCATTCCCCTTCCTCCATACATTTTCAGACCCCCCTTCCATATTCTCCTTCCTTGGCCCTTTTCCAAAATCCAGATGTACACCATATCCATGTCGAAGAAGCGAAAGGATCCTAGCACAGTCTTCCTCTGTGAGACTGATCTATATAAGTTCATGCCGGCCGCTTCATTAACTCGACAAACCAAGGACATTGAAGGCCATTTAGTTTTTATTTTCCTTTTCTCTTCTCCTTTATTTTCCTTATCTTAACTTCTCTTCCACTAAACTTAGTGTATCTTATTTTAGTTTCTTGTTTTTAGGTTCTTCGGGCTGCTTGGGAATCACACACCACGCCCTTAGAAATCACACCCACCTCGTGAACCATCTAACAATAAGGACTTTTCAGTCCATTTATCTATTCTTTTAATTTTATTTTACTTTCTATTTTCTTTTTCTTTCTCTTTATCTTTCTTTTCTTTAAATACATAATTAGTTTATTTTAAATGTGTCTTACTATTTCCTGGCTATTTCTTCACGGGCCACCCAATTTCTTCATCTAGCGCAGTAATAATGGGCAGCCACCACACCACGACCACTCCCAACTCAAGGAAGCCATCCAGAATTCAGGGAGTTTCACCCCTATCCATATCTTTTGATTTTATACTATATTGTTTTAATATATCTTTGTACATTGAGGGCAATGTACATCTTAAGTGTGGGGGGTGAATCTTAAAAGTGCCTAACTTTTTGCATTATTCTCAAATTCCTGAATTATGTCTTGTTCTTAAGTAAAATTTCTCATATTACTGTTAAAATGAAATTTCCTTTGATTTATTATTTTTATTGATATGTTTTGGATTAAGTCATTTATAATTTTGCAGTGATGATTTAAACTGTAGGAAACTAGAGAATCAAGCAGGATAAGTCTATTTTTCAGAAGTAAAAGATTTTTTTAGGTTGTCTACCCGAATCTAATTATTACTTTGAAGCTTGAAATTTACAAGGTTGATATAAAAAGCCCATAATTTTTGTGAGATTTTGAGCCTTCTAGAGCATACATTCCTTTTCGCGCTCACTTTATTGATTATGAGTGTGTCAACATTGATCTGTTATTCTAGAACTTGCATCGATTATACATGTCGAGACCACACCTTTGATTTGATATATTAAGATGATAAAGGCACCTAGGATTTAACCCACTTACTCCATAAAAAGTCTACCCTCACAATTAACCCTTAGTGAACCCTTTTGATCCTAACAACCCTTTTATTAACTCACCCTCAACATTAACCCAAAACTAACTTTGTATTTGTTATCACCATTTCTCTTGACTACCCCTATATAGAGATTTGATTTGATCGATTACTTAACTATTTTCTTTATTCCAATTATTAAATTCTATCTTATTATTATTGTACTTGATTTGTTCTTAAAAAAACGAAGTATATTCATTATTAGTTCTATGTTAATTAAGCTCAAACTGTTAATTTCATTATCTTTAGAAGAAGCTCATGTTATTAGTATTATATTTCTGTGATGTAATTATTTAGTATTAGTACAACTTTTTAGTTAGGTAATTTATCAATTCAGACTCGATTCTAACCCTCTAATTCAAGCCTTTATCCACACCTTTAACCCAAGCCCCGTTGATAAACCGTAAAAATAACATATTTTAAGCCCACATTTAATATGCTTTTGGATGATTTAAGCCCCAATTTATGTAAAAAGGTGCTCTTAATCCTTTCTTTTCATGTCTTATACTCAGGAAAGCACCCGATGACGAAAAGAACGAGAAACGGGCTTAAAACGGACCAAATTGGGCCAAGCCACGAAATCAGCATGGCCTGGACTTCAAGCCACACGGTCGTGCCACCATTCCTACTAGAACACGGCCTTACCATGACTTACACGGCCGTGCCTCATTCAACAGTGTCGAACACGGCCTGAAGACGATTCACACGGGCGTGTGCCATGGCCGTGTCCCTGCCGCAGGAAAGAGGAATTTTACTCGGATTTGGATGCTTGGAGGCAAAGAAACACATTCCTAAGTCTAATTAAACTCCCAAATAGGAATTGCACTCAAATTAGGATACTTGAAGGCCAAGTAAAGCATCTCAAAGCCTATATAAACACCCCAGGTAGTAACTTAGAGAGGGAGTTTGACAGAAACCCTCTGTCGAGAGGAGCCCAAAGCCATCGTCTAGGGGCGTCGTGCTAGGCCAGAGAAGGCAGATTTGTGGGGATTCACTCAGGGATAGCTAGTTGATCCATCTCAAGAAGCCAGAATTATACTCAAGACGGCGGATCTCCTCTTCAATTCCTTCAGGGGGTTTTAGGGATTTCTTGTGTTTTGTTTTATCTTTTCTCTTGAGATGTTTTCCTTTATTGTTATGAACTAAACCCTTCGGATACCCGAAGGGGATGAAACCTATGATGAATCTTGTTATTTGATTATTTGAATTATATGATTATGACTTAGTTTGTTCTTAATTATGTGAGCTTAATCCAAATTTAATGTGCTTATGTGAATGAGGAATAGACCCTGCCTAAGAGTAGATCCAACATAATTAAGCGGAGTTGATCGCACGCCTAGAGATAGGGTGACGAGATTTTGCCTGATTAGGGTGAAACCTAATATGGGAGTCCACGATCGATTTATCGCTATTCTAGGGGTTATTATAAGAGAACGAGAGTTCCACTAATTAACCTGTGGTTAGACGTTATTCGCCTCGAGAGAGGGTTTAATATACGTTAGGGAGTCTTACGGATCAAACTAAGTAAATAAATCGTATGGTTCAGTGTTAGATAACAAGTGAAGTCTGGGTGGATTCTTCTTAGGGTATCGTCAAAATCAACTGAGTTTTTCCAAAGTTATTTTCCAAATTCATTCTTCTTTGTCTTAGAGTCTTTAGTTTAGTAGTTAATTAATTTAGATTAATAAACAAACTTCACTTATTTTAGGCTAAATAATAAAAAGAAAGTTAGTATTAGTATTTTTAGTTCCTTTGGGTTCTATAATCTGGTCTTGCCTAAACTATACTACTGTTCGATAGGTGCACTTGCCTTTAATCGTTGTCAAAGTTAGTTTCCAGGTTCGATCATTCTTTTATAAATTTTAAAACTCTGATTTACAGCGATCAAGTTTTTGGCGCCGTTGCCGGGGAACTAAAATATTAAGAAAGCTCTATTTTTATTACTTTAGCCATTCTTTTTATTTTTCGCAATTTACTTTTATTTTTAGTTTAAATTTTTTACTTTGCTAATTTTTCTTTTATTTGTTTTTGTCAGATAATTTTAGTTTATAGAGAAGATGGCACTAAATAACTATCAGTGGCGAGTTATGAGGACAACACCAATGTGAAGCCACCAAAGATCTTCAACCTCGACGCAATAACCAGGCTATCAAACCAGTTAGAGATGATGAATAAAAAGATTGATGGTTTGTGTAGTCTCTCGCAGGTACATCCAGTTATGCAATATGTCTAGAATATAGGAGGCGTGGCGAATCCTGAGTACCCACCCTACAGATATGGCATGAAGAACGAACAAGTCCACTATATGGGTAACTATTCTAGACCTCAAAATAATTTTTATAGTGACACTTATAATACAGATTGGAGGTACCATCCCAATTTCTCGTGGGACGATCACGGCAGCCAAAGAGAGGAACTTCCTCCAAATTTTCAACAACCACCTCACCAACAGGAAGATGAGTCGAACCTTGAAGAGACGCTGGAAAAATTCATAGCAAACACAGAAGCACGTCTCCAAAATTTAGAAACGAAACAAGAAACATCAATTCAAGGGATCGAGGATCATTTAGGTCAGCCTGTTAAGCTAATCTTAGAACAACCACAAGAAAGCTTGCCAAGCAACACTGAAACTAACCCAAAAGAGCAAATTCAAGCTGTAACAACTCATGACAGTGAAAGATTAGTGGAATCTGACCCAAGGCAAGATCCTGTGGTAAGTGAAGGTAAGGTTGAGGTGAGCCATGAAATACCAAAATCGGCAATTACAGAGTACCATCCTCGTGTACCATATCCCGAAGCAATGAAGAAGGACAACACAGAGGAACAGCTTTGGTAAGTTTCTTAAACTTTTAAAGAAATTACATATTAACTTACCGTTTCTCAAGCTCTTTCAGCAGATACCCGATTATAGAAAATTTTTAAAAGAGCAATTGACAAACAAACTAAGCTAGACGAGGAATCACATGTGGAGCTAAACGCAATGTGCTCAAAGAATTCTACAAAATAAATCGCCACGGAAATTAAAAGATCCAGGAGTTTTACAATTCCATGTTTAATTGGTAGTTTATCTATTGATAATGCTTTAGCTGATTTAGGGGCAAGCATCAATGTTATGCCTTATAAAATGTTTAAACAACTAAGTCTAGGGAACCGAGACAAACCAGGATGAGCATTCAATTAACTAATAAAACTATCGTAATTCCTAGGGTATAATTGAAAATGTTCTAATCAAAATTGATAAATTCGTATTCCCGTAGACTTTTTCGTTTTAGACATGGATGAGGACAATTCGATCCCTTTAATTTTAGGAAGACCCTTTCTAGCAACCGACAGGACTAAAATTGATGTTGGTACAGAGAACTCATTCTTCGTATAGGTGACGAATCAATCGGTTTACAAGCTCTTGACTCGGCGAACATCGATCGATGAAGGTGAGAAAGTAAAATCGATTGATAATCAATCTGCTCAAATTTCACCGCAGAACAACCACGTAACTACGAACTTTGAGCTGAAACAGAACCTTGTGTCAACAAAGAAGAAGCATATGAGAACGAAGCCTTGAGATCAACAAACTAAAAGAGGGGAAGACAGGACTTTAAAGAGGAGCCAAACCGCACAAAGAAAAACGAAGGAACCCCAGACGAGCTGATAGGAACAACAAATCACTTCAAAATAGGGGATCAGGTATTGTTGAATAAGGAAGACCCTCGAATCGCCAATTCAGACCTCAAGACAACTGAAGAAATCACTTTTGAGGTACTTAATGTCTTCCTATACGGGCCAGTCGAGGTAAGCAATCCTAAATTTAGTACTTTTGAGGTAAACACTACTCGACTTAAATTTTATATCAAAAATCGAGTTGATCGCATGAGGAAGGATTTTCACCTCCTCAAACCACCTTGACCATACGAATGAGAGGTAAAGTCTAGCTTAAGACTATAAACAAGCGCTTCTCGGGAGGTAACCCGAGCACTAACCCTATTAATTTTTACATTTTTTATTTTTACTTTTATTTTTCATTTTAGCACCTAACCATAAACTAACCAAGGTACAGATTTCCATGCTCAGACGGCCTTGCACACGGCCGTGGCCGTGGCCGTGTGGAAGCCAGAAGGACAAACCACGGACGTTCTAGTAACCGTGCATGACAAAGAATGATTTCTTTTCCCAACACGGGCTGCGATAAAAAGCCACGCCCGTGCCGACTTCTCGTGTGAGGTTACTGACTTATTGAGCACGGGCGAGACATAGCTGTGCCTTAACACCGTGCGAGGTTACTAACTTGACGAGCATGGGTTAAACACGCCCGTTCTAAAGGACCGTGTGAAGAATACACAGGCGTGCTACGAGACCCACGGCCGTGGTAAAACACCTAAACGCGCCCAAAATTCAAAATCACGAAAAACACGGGCTAATTAAACTCGAAGAAGGGCGTGGACCGTATCACTATTTAAATATTTACTTTTATTTTTATTTCTATTTTTATTTTTATTTTCATTTTTATTTCCATTTTTATTTTTATTTTTATTTTTATTTTTATTTCCTTTATTTTATTTCCTTTATTATTTTCTTCTTCTTATTCATTCCATTTAGATTTAGCTTAGGATACAACAGAAATTAGGATGGCTACTTCGAGGACTCAACCAGTTCGAGACGTTTCCCCACGCTCACCTCCAATCCTATCCGGTTTCTTTTCATTGGCTTCATCCAAAATTCAGGAAGTTTCCCTTCTCTGCCCATCTTATGATTTTATGATTATTTTGATATTATCTACCTTTGTACATTGAGGACAATGAACATCTTAAGTGTGGGGGGGTTAACTATAGTATTATTTGAAAATCCCTGAATTATGCCTTGTCTTAAAGTAAGTTTCTCATATTATGATTAGGATGAAATTTCTGATGATTTATGATTTTTATTGATATGTTTTAGATTAAGTCATTAATAATTGTGCATTGATAATTAAATTTGAAGAATACTAGAGAATCAAGCATGATAAGTCTATTTTTCAGAAATTAAAAATTTTCTAGGTTGTCGAACTGAGTTTAAATATTACTTTGAAGTTTGAATTTTACGAGGTTGACGTCAAAATAACAATAATTTTTGTGAGATTTTGAGCCTTATAGAGCATAAATTCTTTTTCTTGCTCACTTTATTGATTATGAGTGTGTCAAAATTGATTTGTTATTCTAGAACTTGCATCGATTATACATGTCGAGACCACAATTTTTTGATTTGATACACAGAGATGATGAAGGCACCTAGGTTTTAACCCATTTACTCCGCTAAAAGCGTACCTCCATAACTAACCCCTAGTGAACCCCTTTTAATCCTAACAACCCTATTTATTGACATAACCGCTAATATTAACCCAGAAACCCTTTGTTTTTGTTATCACCATTCCTTTTGACTACCCTTATATCGAGAATTGATTTGATTAGTTGCCTAATTATGAATTTTAGTAATTTATCCCTTATTATGTATTTAGTTTGTTCTTAAAAAAAAATCATCAAAATTATATTCAATATTCATTATTAGTTATGTGATTAAATGAGCTTATACATTTAAATTCCAAACATCGAAGAAGAAGCTCGTATTATCAGTATTATTAGTTTTCAATTGATGTAATTATTATTAGTTCATTAGTTCTTAGTTAGGTAATTTGTCAATTCAATCTCGATTCTAACCCTCTAATTTAGCCTTACTCCACACCTTAACCCTAGCCCCGTTACAACCCTGTTAAAGACCTTTTGATTTGTGTTTCATCTCATATTTCAGTGGTGGAGATTTGATTTTCATGCAAGCCTATGGGATTAACTCTTCATGTTTGACTTTTGAATGCCTAAATTTTGAACCTTAAACACTTTGAGTGATTTGAGTGAATCTTTTGTGAGGATGTCAATCCTTGTCGATTTCAAATTAAAGGTAATTATCTAGATAAGGGGAGACGCCTATGCTTTCGAGCTACAAAATCTATGACTTATACTGTTTGAATTTTTAGGACACTTTGAGTTGAATTATCCATGTATAAATTATCCCTGAATTATGATGAGACACTATCAATGACCATTATGAATTATAGGAAGTTCGTTTAAATTATAAGTTGAAAATTTTGCTTAAGGACAAGCAAAAGCTTAAGTGTGGGGGTATTTGATAAACCGTAAAAGTAACATATTTTAAGCCCACATTTAATATGCTTTTGGATGATTTAAGCCCCAATTTATGTAAAAAGGTGCTCTTAATCCTTTCTTTTCATGTCTTATACTCAGGAAAGCACCCAATGACGAAAAGAGCAAGAAACGGGCTTAAAACGGACCAAATTGGGCCAAGCCACGAAATCAGCACGGCCTGGACTTCAAGCCACATGGCCGTGCCACCATTCCTACTAGAACACGGCCTTACCACGACTTACACGGCCGTGCCTCATTCAACAGTGTCGAACACGGCCTAAAGACGATTCATACGGGCGTGTGCCATGGCCGTGTCCCTGCCGTGGGAAAGAGGAATTTTACTCGGATTTGGATGCTTGGAGGCAAAGAAACACATTCCTAAGTCTACTTAAACTCCCAAATAGGAATTGCACTCAAATTAGGATACTTGAAGGCCAAGTAAAGCATCTCAAAGCCTATATAAACACCCCAGGTAGTAACTTAGAGAGGGAGTTCGACAGAAACCCTCTGTCGAGGGGAGCCCAAAGCCATCGTCTAGGGGCGTCGTGCTAGGCCAGAGAAGGCGATTTGTAGGGATTCACTCGGGGATAGCCGCTGATCCATCTCAAGAAGCGAATTATACTCAAGACGGAGGATCTCCTCTTCAATTCCTTCAGGGGGTTTTAGGGATTTCTTGTGTTTTGTTTTATCTTTTCTCTTGAGATGTTTTCCTTTATTGTTATGAACTAAACCCTTCGGATACCCGAAGGGGATGAAACCTATGATGAATCTTGTTATTTGATTATTTGAATTATATGATAATGACTTAGTTTGTTCTTAATTATGTGAGCTTAATCCAAATTTAATGTGCTTAGGTGGAAGAGGAATAGACCCTGCTTAAGAGTAGATCCAACATAATTAAGTGGAATTGATCGCATGCCTAGAGATAGGGTGACGAGATTTTGCCAGATTAGGGTGAAACCTAATATGGGAGTCCACAGATCGATTTATTGCTATTCTAAGGGTTTTAATTAGAAAGAGATTTCAATTAATCAACCTAGGGTTAGACGTTAGTAGCCTCGAGAGAGGTATTAATATACATTAGGGAATCCTACGGATCAAGTCAAGTGAATAAATCGTCTGGTTCAGAGTTAGATAACTAGTGAAGTCTAGGTGGATTCTTCCTTGGGTATTGTCTTAATCAATTGGTTTTTCTCACAAGTATTTCCCCTTTTCATTCTTTGTGTCTTAGCATCTTTAGCTTATTAGTTAGTTACTTTTAGATTAAACAATAATTCACTTCAATTCTTAGGCTAAATAATAGAAAGAAAGTTAGTATTAGTACTTTTGGTTCCTTTGGGTTCGATATTTCGGTCTTGCCACTAAACTATACTACTGTTCAATAGGTGCGCTTGTCTTAATCGTTGTCACAGTTAGTTTCTAGGCTAGATCATTCATTATATAAATTTTAAGACTTTGATATAACGATCAACAACCTTTACAAATAAGCCCTTTTAGGTGTTTTCATGGAAACACCTTTCACAAAAATTGTTCTTTAACCCACTAACATTCGTTTTCTTCCATAAAAACTCAGCAAACAATGTAAACACTCTCATGGAATATCCTTCATCCTTCAACCATTTTACAAAATAGTCCCCTCATTAGCTAGCTTAAGCTTTAAGGGTTCCAAAAGTACAAAAATTATCAAAAAAGGCCTCTAAAATCACTTACTTGCAAGAAAATAGCTTGGCTGAAAGTTTGAGCTTCAAAACCCCTATTTCTTGCTGAAAATTTCGGTGGAAGGAGAAGAGAAATGAAAGAGATGATAGCCTTTTCTTTATTTAATCTTATTTTATTCAATTAAGTCACCAACTCACCTAACCATTAACCAAGCCTCTAATTTGTCCCCTATGGCTGGCCATCACTTCCCCAAATGGCCTAATTGCACTTTAAGGATCTCCAATTTAATATTCCATAGCTATTAGACACCTCTAGCTTGTAAAATGAAACTTTTGCACTTTATGCGATTTAGTCCTTTTTCGCAATTAAGCATGCAATCGCTAAAATTTAAGCACCAAAATTTTCATACATCCATATAATTATGCCATAACACAAAATAATATTAAAATAATTTTCCTCAACCTCGGATTAGTGGTCTCAAAACCACTGTTTTGACTAGCCTCAAAATCGGGTTGTTACATAACATGCTCAATACATACATTATATATTCAGGTCACACAATTTAGGGTCTAAGCAGTGCTTACCGACCCTCCAGTAGGTTCACAGTCGACTTGGGCGACCCGTGCAACCCGAAGAAACATTTTAGCTAAATAGGCCCACACGCCCATGTGGTTTGCCCGTGTGGGCCCACACGCCCAGATTGGCCTTACCCGTGTGGATCACACGGCCGGACCCAGATATCACACGCCCATGTGGCATGTCTGTGTGGGCCCACACGCCAAATTTGGTTTAGCCCGTGTGGCCCACACGTCCACACCCCGGCCATCACACGGCCGTGTCTTACGCACGGCCTGGCCTTCGTCGATCACACGGCCATGTTATCGCTCACGGCCTGCCACACAGGTGACCATACGCCCGTGTGGCATCGACAGTGGCCTTTTTCGGCTTTTGGCAAAAGCTCAATTTCTGCGTTTCGGGTACACATCTGGTATTGTTTCAATGCGAAACCACTCCCGAGCCTTCAAAAACCTAAAAATCGACACACCCACGCTTAGAGTCAGCCTTAATTCATGATTAGATCATAACCATGAAACCAAAATCAAACCCTCCATTTACTCTTACTCCCCAAATGGTTCAGTTACGATTCTGAACGAAGAGAGCCCCTTTCCTCGCGATTCGTTGCTACCAAAACAAACAATGAGGTACCAACCAGAAAGAATCGAAAAGGTAGAAAGATACGGATTTAAGGAACCTTAAATCGAGAAATTCACTCTATGCTCACAAACCTTAACCAAGCAAGGACTCCCCAAAATGCTAGGAATAAACGTGAGACTTAGAAGTGACGAACAAAACTTGAAGAAACAAGAAAGCCGAAATTTTGCCAGAAAAGGGAAAATAATCAAAAAGGAGAAGATGGAGAGATTTTAGGGAACCAAAAATAAAAATAAAAATAAAAATAAAATGGATATGATAGCATATCCCTAGAGTTTCTCCCCACTAACTCAACTAACCTACAACCACTCCAGAATCTCTACTCAGCCGAAACTCTTGTCTATCATCGCGCAAAAATAACACCTATGCTCAAGCAGGGATCCGAACTCCAGACCTCCAACACACCAACACACATCTTAACCACCAGACTAGCTGGCCCATTTTGTTATATACCTATAAACAATTAACCTTAAACCCTTTGATCAAGGTTAAGTCTTTATTCAGAAAAAGACAAAAATTCACCCAAGATAAGGCTTGAGCTTGGGACCTCTCACACACACCCGGAACACTTAACCACTGAAGCAGATACACAGTTGCGTCACATTTTACCAGAAACAAAAATAAGAATTTTGGGACTTTACAACTCTACCCCCCTAAAAGAAAATTTCGGCCTCAAAATTTACCTGATCAGAACAGATGAGGATACTGCTAACGCATCGCATCCTCAAGCTCCCATGTGGCCTCCTCAGTGCTATGATTCCACCACAGCACCTTCACTAAAGGGATAGACTTCTTTCGAAGAACCTTTACATCGCGATCCAGAATCTGAACCGGCTCCTCCTCGAAGGTTAAATCTTGCCTAACCTCAATTTCCCCAATAGGGACAATATGAGAAGGATCAGACTGATACCGCCTCAACATCGAGACGTGAAAGACATCGTGGATGCGGTCTAACTCTGGAGGTAGCTCTAAATGATAAGTGACCGGTCCCACACGTTTCAGACTCCGATATGGCCCGATGAACCTAGGGCTCAACTTGCCCTTGCGACCGAATCTCAGAACTTTCTTCAATGGGGAAACCTTGAGAAAAATGAAGTCCCCCACAGAATACTCAATATCACGCCTCTTCAGATCCGCATAAGACTTTTGTCTATCAGAAGCCGCCTTTAGATGATCCCGAATCAATCAAACCTTATCCTCAATCTCAGAAACCAACTCAGGACCCAAAACTCGACGTTCGCCCAACTCAGTCCAACACAAAAAAGTACGACACTTACGACCATACAGAGCCTCGTAAGGTGCCATCTGAATGCTCGATTGGAAACTGTTATTGTAGGCGAACTCGGCTACCAGCAGATAATCCTCCCAACTGCCTCGAAAATCGATAACACAACTCCTCAACATATCCTCCAGTATCTGAATCACTTTCTCAGATTGACCATCAGTCTGAGGATGGAACGCAGTACTAAAATCCAATCTCGAACCCAGAGCCTCATTTAACTTTTTCCAGAACCGAGTTGTGAAGTGAGGATCTCTGTCATAAATAATCGACACTGGAACCCCATGTAGTCTCACTATCTCAGAAATGTAGAGCTTCGCCAACTTCTGAAGAGAGTAGTCGGTCCTAACCAGAATGAAGTGCGCAGACTTGGTCAATCGATACACAATGACCCAAACAGAATCCTTCTTTGTGGGTGTTAGAGGCAACCTACTAGCGAAGTCCATCGTTACTCGCTCCCACTTCCATAGTGGAATCTTAACCGGCTGTAGCAAACCCGAAGGTAACTGATGCTCAGCCTTAACCTGCTGGCATGTCAGACATCGTGCCACAAAATCAGTAACCTCCCATTTCAATCCCGGCCACCAGTACAGTTCTCAAAGATCTCGGTACATCTTATTCCTACCGGGATACATAGCATAAGGGCTACTATGCCCTTCTCTCAGAATAGACTGCCTCAAATCAGTATCATTCGGTACACAAATCCGACCACGGAAACAAAGTACCCCATCATTATTCAGCCCAAAGTTCTTAGTGCTGCCACTCTCAATCTGAAGGAACCGAAGCCCCAACAATTCATCCTCTAACTGGTTATCCCGAATCTGTTCTATCCAAGTCGGTTTAACCTGCAGCTCAGCCAATAAACTTCCATCATCGAACAAACTAAGTCAAGCAAACATCACTCTCAGATCAGTCATCGCCCTACGGCTCAACGTATCGGCCACCACATTGGCCTTGCCAAGATGGTATTCAATAGTACAGTCATAGTCCTTAAGCAGCTCAATCCATCTACACCGCCTAAGATTCAACTCCTTCTGAGTCAGGAGGTACTTGAGGCTTTTGTGATCAGTGTAGATAATACACCTCTCACCGTACAGATAGTGCCTCCAGACTTTCAAAGTAAAGACTACGGCGGCCAATTCCAAATCATGTGTCGGATAGTTTACCTCATGCGTCTTAAGCTGACGAGACGCATATGTCACAACCTTACCATCCTGCATCAGAACACAACCTAAACCCACAAGTGACGCGTCACTGTAAACCACAAACTCCTTCCCAGGTTCAGGCTATATCAAAACAGGAGCCTCAGTCAGAACAGTCTTGAGCTTCTCGAAGCTCTCCTGCTGCACATCAGTCCAGACAAATGGAACACCCTTACGTAGTAGCTTAGTTAAGGGCACTGCAATCAGTGAGAAACCTTCCACAAACCGCCAATAATAACCCGCCAGACCTAGAAAACTACGAATCTCAAACACGTTCTTAGGCTGTTTCCAATCCAGTACAGCCTCAATCTTCCTAGGATCGACTCGGATCCCCTCAACAGACACTACGTACCCTAGAAAAGTCACTTCACAAAGCCAGAACTCACACTTACTGAATTTAGCATAGAGTTGTTTTTCTCGCAAAGTCTGAAGCACCACCCTAAGATGTTCATCATGATCATCCTCAATCTTAGAGTATACCAAAATGTCGTCGATGAAAACTACGGCGAACTGGTCAAGATAGGGCTAAAATACTCGGTTCATCAGATCCATGAATACGGCCGGAGCATTCGTCAAACCAAAAGGCATAACTAGGAACTCGTAATGTCCATAACGAGTCCTAAATGTCGTCTTATGCACATTCACCTCCTTAACCCTCAACTGATGGTACCCTGAACGGAGATCGATCTTAGAGAATACTGAAGCCCTTCTGAACTGATCAAACAAGTCGTCAATTCTCGAAAGCGGATACTTATTCATAATGGTCAGCTTGTTCAACTGCCGATAGTCAATGCACATCCTCATGGTCCTATCCTTCTTCTTAATAAACAGAACCGGTGCTCCCCACGGAGACACACTAGGACGGATGAAACCACGGTCCAAAAGTTCCTGCAGTTGAGCCTTAAGCTCTGTAAGCTCCTTCGGTGCCATACAGTAGGAAGCGATGGACACCGGAGCTGTACCAGGAAGAAGCTCAATCCTAAATTCCACTTCTCGATTTAGAGTTAAACTCGGTAACTCCTCAGGAAAGACGTTTGGGAAATCCCTTACAGTTCTGATGTCCTTTACAGTAGAGCCCCCAGAAACAGAAACACTAATATAGGCCAAGAACGCCTCACATCCCTTACAAACCAGTTTCTCAGCCACCAGTGCAGAGATCACATTAGCCAAATAATTTCGACGTTCTCAAATCATGAGTACCTCATTATCCTCCTCAGTTCTCAAGACGACCCTCTTAGTCGCACAATCCAGACTAACACGGTGCTTGACCAACTAGTCCATACCCAGAATCAGGTCGAACTCCCCAAACGGAAGCTCCATCAGATTAGCCAGAAATACCAACCCTTGAACCTCTAGCAGAACATCTCTATACAGTTTGCTAACCCGAACCAATTGCCCCAGTAGACTCAGTACAATCATCTCACTAGAAGTACTCTCCACCAAAATTCCCAAGTTTCCAGACACAGTGCTAGCTACATAGGAATGTGTGGAACCTATGTCTATCAAAGCAAAGTAAGGTACATCATAAATTAAGAACATACCGGTAATGACGTCTGGAGCATCTCTGTCCTATCGGCGATGAGTAGCATAAATAAGAGCAGGCTGCATCGCCTCTGTCTGTCCAACACCTCTGCCTGGTGCTCTTTGTCCATGGCCCATATCGTTACCACCCCTAGCCTAACCAAGGCCCCTCGGAGGATGCTGAACTACCCTCTGTGACTGCGTAGTACCAGAACCCGGAACTTGCACCTGATCGGCCCTCAGTGGACACTCCCAAATGTGGTGCTCTAATGACCCACACATCAAACACGCCCCAGTCCTCCTCCAACACTCTCCCTGATGGCGTCTACCACAATATCCACATGGCTGCAATCCAGTAGGAACAACAGGGGGCCTAGCTCTAACCAGCCTATCAGTCCTTGCCTTTTTCTTAGGCCTCTGTACTGAACCCGAGGGCTCTGAATCCCTCTTGTTCTTACCCATCTCACGATCTCTATTTTGGCGCTCAGCGCGCTTAACCTCTTCAGCGATCTACGCCTTCTCTACCAAAACAGAAAACTCTCGCTCCCTCTGCGGAGCTATCAGTACCCTCAGATTATCCATAAGGCCGTCCTCAAAACGGACACATCTCTCATATTCAGACGCCACCATACCTCGCGCATAACGGCTCAGTCTAAAAAATTTAGCCTCATACTCGGCCACTGATCGGTCTCCCTGAGTGAGGTTCAGAAACTCACGCCTACGAGCATCGATGTAACTTGCTCCCACATACTTCTCTTGGAAGGCAGACTTAAAGAACTCCCAAGACAGACGATCGGGCTGAGTGCCCTCCTTAACAGACAGCCACCACTGGTAGGCTTCATTGCGAAGCGATGAGACTGCACCCTTCAATTTCTACTCAGGGGTACAGTCTAAATCATCCATTATCCTCTCAGTAGCCTCCATCCAGTACTCAGCCACATTAGGGGTGACTCCAGTGACACCCCTAAAAAGTTCAGCTCCATTGGAACAGAGTCGTTCCATAACCGACCTTCGGCCCCTAGATCTAGTGTTGGGCCCAGCAACCCTCTTCAGTATCCTTAACATAGCCTGGGATAATGCGTCGTCCCCAGCTATACGATCTTGAAACCTAGTCTCAGCAGCAGGTGACACGAGCGTCTCACTCGTATCTAGGTTCGGCATGCTGCCTAGAGAAGAGGACTTAACTCGAGGCCCCCTACGGCCTCTACCTTGGCCTCTAGTACCACGCCCACGGATACCTCGTACACTCATTTCTATTTGGATTTATCTGTATTACGAATTTTATGAATCAGTTATAGTTTTAATATTTATTAACAGATGTTTTATGTAAAGTCGTATCATAAATTCAGAGTTTGTTTTTCGCAAGTACAGTCTCTATCAGTTTCAGTTTCACTACAGTTTCAGTATACACTAACTAGAGTATTTTCAGAATAGACTATCTATACTACCATAACAGTTTATCAGAATACTTACAGGATCGGCGTCGAAGACTCGGTGTACCACATTCTCAGTCAAATCATTTCAAATAATTTGAAAATCAGTTCTTAAAAACCAAGTTTTAAAACCCAAAATCCACAGCCGAGTTTTGTAACCTAGCTCTAATACCACTAAATGTAACACCCCAAACCCGGCCTAGACATTATGGCCGAATTTGGCAATGTCACATGGAATGGGACTTGAAATCGAATTTATCAAGTTAAGACCGTCTCCATTTATTAGCTTCTATTTATCCCTCGTCAATTTCAAAATTACTTTCTCGCTAATTTGATAAGTTTAAAAACATATTCTGTAGCGGAAACTTTTAAAACCATGATATTTAAAGAAAATCGTTCGCGTTTAGGAAAAATGTTGTTTTTAATTAAACCGAGTTTTCGTTGAGTTTTACAGTTTAAAAGTCCATGAAAACTGTTAAAATTCAAATAAAGGTAAACAGTCCAAAAGTCCCAAATTACATCAAACAAAATAGGAAATAAAAACCATAAATAAATTTTAAGGCAATTCAATAGCCATGTGGTCACCGCTGAGTCCTCCGTCGTATCGATCCGTCTAAGTCTGGGGATTACCTGTACAGATAAAACCGAAAGGGGTGAGTTTAAGTAAACTCAGTGCGTAATCCCCACAGAATACATGCATATCAAACTACAGTTATCAATCAAATGTAGCCCGGGGCCTAAGCCCATTACAGATTTAGATACAGTTTAGGCCATAGCACATTCAGATACAGTTTCAAATATAATTTAGGGTCTTAGCCCATCTCAGATACAGTATGCATACAGTAACAAAAATCAGTATCCTACCCACCAGCCTCTACACACCATCTCCGACCATCCCTACAGACCATGTGGGGTTTAAAACACCCACCCAGCCCTACACACCAAGTCGTACCGAATGCGGCACATATAAGTAATATTGCAGCTGAGCTGCAAGATAATAGGCATGAAAGCCTTTCAGTACACTTCCTCCAATAATCAATCATCCCACCCCAATGCAGATGCAACTAAATATTCTCAATGCAGATGCAACTAAACATTCTCAATGCAAACATAAAGAATTACATGCTTACATGTTAAAATCTAGTTACCAGTCATACATACGAATCAGTAGACATGCATAAACTTAATATGCTCAATACATACATTATATATTCAGGTAACACGATTTAGGGTCTAAGTAGCGCTTGCCGACCCTCCAGTAGGTTCACAGTCGACTTGGGCGACCCGTGCAACCCTAGGAAACATTTTAGCTAAATGGGCCCACACGCCCATGTGATTTGCCCGTGTGGGCCCACACGCCCGTGTGGCCCACACGTTCAATTTGGTTTAGCCCGTGTGGCCCACACGGCCACACCCCAGCCATCACATGGTCGTGTCTTGCGCACAGCCTGGCCTTCATCGATCACACGGCCGTGTTATCACTCACAGCCTGCCACACGGGTGACCACACGCCCGTGTGGTGTCGACAGTGGCCTTTTTTGGCTTTTACTGAAAGCTCGATTTTTGCATTTTGGGTATACACCTGGTATCGTTTCGATGCGGAACCACTCTCGAGCCTTCAAAAACCTAAAAATTGACACACCCACGCTTAGAGTCAAACTTAATTCATGATTAGATCATAACCACGAAACCAAAATCAAACCCTCACTTACTCTTACTCCCCGAATGGTTCGATTACGATTCTAAATGAAGAGAGCCCCTTTCCTCGCGATTCATTGCTGCCAAAACAGACAATGAGGTGCCAACCAGAAAGAATCAAAAAGGTAGAAAGATACAGATTTAAAGAACCTTAAATCAAGGAATTCACTCTATGCTCACAAACCTTAACCAAGCGAGGACTCCCCAAAATGCCAGGAATAATCGTGAGACTTAGAAGTGACGAACAAAACTTGAAGAAACAAGAAAGCCAAAATTTTGCCAGAAAAGGGAAAATAAACGTCAAAAATGAGAAGATGGAGAGATTTTAGGGAACCAAAAATAAAAATAAAAATAAAAATAAAAATAAAATGGATATGATAGCATATCCCTAGATTTTCTCCCCACTAGCTCAACTAACCTACAACCACTCCAGAATCCCCACTCAGCTGAAACTCTTGTCCATCACCACGCAAAAATAACACCTATACTCAAGCAGGGATTCGAACTCCAGACCTCCAACACACCAGCACACATCTTAACCACCAGACCAGTTGGCCCATTCTGTTATATACCTATAAATAATTAACCTTAAACCCTTTGAGCAAGGTTAAGGCTTTATTCAGAAAAAAAGATAAAAATTCACCCAAGATAAGGCTTGAACTTGTGACCTCTCACACACCCAGAACACTTAACCACTGAAGCAGATAGACAGTTGCGTCACATTTTAACAGAAACAAAAATAAGAATTTTGAGGCGTTACATTCTCGCTCAACTCTGACCAGTATAACAGGGTTCTACATTTTTGTCCGTAAAAAGCTTCAAACGGTACCATTTTAATACTAAACTGATAATTGTTATTATAAGTGAATTTAGCCAACGGAAAATATTTTCCCAACTATCCTCGAACTTGATGATACAACACTATAATATGTCCCCTAGAATTTGAATTACCCGTTTCGACTGTCCGTCTGTCTGCGCCAGAGCTTTGTGAAGTTTACTCCAGAATTTAGAGGTGAATCTCGAATACATACAACTCAGCTAGATTTTCAAGCAAGTAATCTTTTTTTATCAAAATAAAATTAGCCAATTTCTTCAGTCTGACAATAGTAACCCAGATTGAGTCTTTCTTTCTCAACACCAAAGGTAGTCCAGATATGAAACCCATCGTAACTCACTCACATTTCCATTCAAAAATCATATCTAGTTATAATAACCTAGACAAAACTCGATGTTCAGCTTTGACCTTTTGACATACCAGACATCTCAATACAAACTCTAAAATTTCACGTTTCATTCTCGGCCACCACTAACTCTATCTCAAGTCATTACACATTTTGGCGTTGTCTAATTGAATCAAATAGACGTTGCTATAAGCCTTGGGTAAGATGTCTCATATAATCTCATAATTGTTTCGCACACATATTTGATTTCGAAAATATACACCTGTTGGTCAATCTTCTTCGATGTAGGAAGTCTTCGTGCCCCGCCTTGCACGTCCTACGTTTAAATGCTAAAGGTATAATTAACCTATTACTTTTTAGATCAAACCATGTTGGAGTTAATGTTTGTCAATTTATTGTTAAGCAATTGAAATATCTTTCCTTCACCCAATTAAGTCCATGTCTTTTCGTTTCTGCCACTCAAATTATGATGTTTTCCAATTCACTGTGAAGCAACTGAAATATCTTTCCTTCACCCCTAATTTAGTCCATTTTTTTCCTTTCTGTCACTCGAATTACAGAAAGCAAACAAGGGTAAACTACCAAAATAGTCATTTTTTTTGTCTCAGGTTACATTTTAGTCACTTATGTTTGAAATGCTACGTTTTAGTCACTTATGTTATCATTTTGTTACAAAATGGTCACTCTGCCGTTAAGATGTGTTACCTCCCAAAGGACAGCCCGACGTAGCAGTGAAAATAAGTTTTAAATGCCAACATGGAAGTCTAGTTGAGATGAGAAAAGTTAAATTTTTTTATGAAAATAGAGTACAAAATTTTGGGATGTCCAGCGTGAATGATTTGGTTTTTAAGGCAAATTTTGTATTCTATTTTCATAAAAAAATTTAACTTTTCTCATCCCAGTTAGACATCCACGTTGGCATTTTAAACCCATTTTAACTGCCACGTCAGACTATCATTTGGGAGGTAACATATCTTAATGGTAAAGTGACCATTTCGTAACAAAACGATAACATAAGTGACTAAAATGTAATCTAAAACAAACAAAAGTGACTATTTTGATAGTTTACTCAACAAACAAATTATTGTGCCCTTTATTATTTTTCTTTTTGTTATAAAGTTTACTATCTATACTCCTTAAAACAATAGAATTGTAGAACTGAGAGTTGAGAATGTTTGTCTCTGGAGAAAACTATAATTGTTGTAACCATTTTTTGTAAGTTACAATAAAGTTTGGAATGTATGTAAATTTTATAGCTTTACGTATTGTTAATATTTTATAGTTATTATATTACTACTAGGAATATTTTTGCGCGTTGCGTGAATTATCTTTTTAATAATTAATTTTTTATCAATTTTTATATATAATTATAATTATATTTAAATTATTAAATAATTTTATTGTATACTTGAGTGATCATTCATATTTCGTACATAAAAGAAAAAAGTTATATATATAAAAACTATTATTTTTGTGAAAAATATAATGTCGATAATGACAAATATATTGCAAAGAAAAGAGAAATAAAAATAAAGAACACACAGATTTTACGTGGAAACCCTTTCGGGAAAAAAACCATGGGCAGAGGAGAAGAAAATTCACTATGTCGAATTCAAATTAATTACAAGAGGAATAGGCTATCTATTTATAGGCTTGTAAAACCATATTCTAATAGGACTGTAGTAAGATTGAAACACCTTATTCTAATCAATATCAAATAGATGGAGTTTAATAAGGTTTAAAAAACCTTATTCTAAAATAAAATAAAAGAAGTGTAGTTCTATAGGGATTTTTCTTTTATTTTATTTTACCACTGTATTTTATTTAAATAAGGATTCGGGTCACTTAATTCTAACAATCTCCACCTTGACACGAATTCTCAATGAACAAGTTCTTCATCACGAACTCTCAACGAACAAGTTCTCCACCTCTTCCATAAAACCCCATAAGGGTTTAATTTCAACAATGAACACCAACCAAGTCTAAGCAATGCTAAAACTTGGTTATAGGAAGTGACTTACTCATCATATCTGTAGGATTTTCATGAGTACTAAATTTGCTCACAACAATATCACTACGAGCAATAATATCACAAACAAAATGATACCGAACATCAATGTGTTTTTTTCTCTCATGAAACATTTGATCTTTTGTAAGGAAGATGGCACTCTGACTGTCACAAAATACTATGTTGATTTGAAGGTCTTCATTGAGCTCACTAAAGAGTCCCTTCAACCAAATAGCTTCTTTACAAGCCTCAGTAATTGCCATGTACTCAGCTTTAGTGGTAGACAAAGCGACTGTAGTTTGCAAAGTAGCCTTCCAACTAATTGCACAACCTCCGATTGTAAAGACATAACCACTGAGAGATCTTCTTCTATCAAGGTCTCCAGCAAAATCAGCATCAACATACCCAATGACTCCATCTCTAGTTCTTCCAAACTGTAAGCAAACATCAGTAATACCTCGTAAGTATCTTAAAATCCACTAAACTGCTTTCCAATGTTCTTTACCGGGATTCGCCATGTATCTGCTAACTGCACTGACTGCATATGATAAATCTGGACGTGAATAAACCATAGCATACATGAGAGATCCCACTGCACTAGAGTATGGAACATGTGACATGTACTCAATCTCATCATCTGATTGTGGAGACAAAGCCGATGAAAGTCTGAAATTGTAACAGCCCAATTTTAGGGCTAGTCAGAACAGTGGTTTTGGAACCACTAACCCGAGGCCAGAGAAATTATTTTTAATATTATTTTACGTGTCATAGCATGATTATATGAGTGCATGAAAATTTTGGTGAATTAATTTTAGTGATTGCATGCTTAATTGCGAAAAAGGACTAAATCGCATAAAGTGCAAAAGTTCTATTTTACAAGCTATATGTGTTAAATAGCTATAGAACCTTAAATTGGAGGTCCTTAATGTGAAATTAGACCTTTCTAATGTTAATACCTGGCCATAGGGACAAGAAAATTTAATTTGGTCAAGATTTGATGGATTAGGTGACTTAATGGAAATAAAATAAAATAAAACATAAAAAAAGCTATCATGTTTTTCCTATCACCTTCTTCCTCTACTGAAAATACCAACAAGAATAGGGGTTTGGAAGCTTGAAATTTTTAGCAACTCATCCTCCTTACAAGTAAGTGATTTTGGTGGTCTTTCTTGATAATTTTTGTACTTTTGGAACCCCTAAAGCTTAAGCTAACTAATGAGGAGACTATTTTGCAAAATGATTAAGAGTCTAGGGTTTTTCCATGTGAGTATTTATGTTGATTTCTAAAATTTTATGGAAGAGAATGAATCTTAGTTGTTAAATAAACAACTTTTATGAATGGAGTTTCCATGAAAACACCTAAAAGGACCTTTTTGTAAAGGTTGTAAAATAGGTGGTAAATGTGTGAAATAATTGAAATTATGAGTTTCTATAAGAGGGAATATGAATCAGCTAGGCTTGGGTGTGTGAAAAATGAACACATTTCATTTTACAAGCCTAGGGGCAAAATAGTAATTTTGTGAAAGTCTAGAGGCAAAATGGTAATTTTGCCAAAATAGGAATTTTGGAATGATTTGAATAATGTAGTTATTTAATAAGCTAAATATGTCATTATAGATCAAGAAGAGCGTGGAATCAACCTTGACCGAGGAAAAGGCAAGGTTTCGGACTAGATCGCAAATTGACATATTTTGTATCGAGGTAAGTTTATATGTAAATGATACATTCTTTTTACTTATGATTTTACATATAAATGTATTATGTGAAATGGGGATGAATATTTTTGATAATTATTAATTGATAGAAAGTGAGGAAATTATGAATGAATACCGTAATTATTGTTATTGGTGGGCTATGTGCGATACCACCGTAATTATTATTATTGGTGGGCTATGTGTGATACCACCGTAATTATTATTATTGGTGGGCTGTGTGCGATACCACCGTATTTACTATTATTGGTGGGCTGTGTGCGATACCACTTTGTTATTTATTAGTGATGGGCTGTGTGAGAAACCACCCTATATTTGGTATTATCCCAAATGTGTTTATTGAGAAACTTTGGATTAAATGAGATTACTTGGGACTGTGTGATGATGAGTGCAGGGTATAAGTGCATGTAAATGTGAGTAATATGTATGTTGTGTATTTGGAATGTGGTAAGATTTGGAAAATGAGTAAGTACAATTGCAATGATCTAAATTATTCTTGATTAGAATGTAATGTTCTTGGTTGATAAGTATGTGGTATGATGTTTATTGTTTACATATAGACTTACTAAGCTTAAAGCTTACTCCCTTATCTTTCCCTTTGTTTTATAGTATCGATAAGCTAGCTCGGGGAACGGAGACCGTCGAAGGATCACCCACACTATCTACACATTTGGTATAGTTTGAGCATTCTTTTTTAGTATGGCATGTATAAGGTTTTGGTCTTTTGGGTTATACGTCATATTGGTTTAGCCAAATGTATTGGCTTGTGATGATATTTGATTCATTTTGTATAAGTCCTTGAGATGTGGCATATAATATTTATTTGAATGTAAACCTATTCGTATATGCATGTATGTGTCAATGCCATTATGTTATGGCTTATGGTTATTGTTGGTTGAATGATGATATGTTGCATGTGTTTATGGATGTTTAGTGTGGTCTTGATATTGTGAAAGTTGGTGCAAGTTTGAGTGGCAAAGGCTTGGTAGATAGCCTTATTTTGTCCACATGGGCTGAGGCACGGCCATATGTCTCAACCGTGTGGAAGACACAGCCATAAGACATGGGCATGTGCCTAGGCTGTGTGAAGTCTGCACCTGATTTTAGGAATTTAATTTGCCACACGGCCTGAGGACACGGGCATGTGCCTTAGCCGTGTGACCTTATGGAGATGATGACGTCATAAACAGAATTTCAAGGTTTTCACACACGGGCTAAGACACGTGCGTGTCATGGCCATGTGAGGGACACGGGCGTGTGCCAAGCCGTGTGAAAACCCCTGTAGGTTCGAATTTAAGAAATAAATCCACACAGGCTAGGAACATGGACGTGTGTGATAACACGGCCTGCCCACACGGGCGTGTTCCTTTCCACACGGGCGTGTGGCCCTGTTTTGAGTAAAAATTTTCTTAGTGCTCGTAAGAATCCGGATTAGTTCTGAACTACTCCTTATGTATGTTTTGGGCCTCGTAGGCTCGTTTAAAGGGTGATATAGATATTTAAGGAAAGTTTTAAATTTGAGTGAAAAAAATATTATGTATCGGTTTGTATGATTGCTTGCTTGTAAGTCTGGTAATGCCTCGTACCCTGTTCCGGCGTCGAATACGGGTAAGGGGTGTTACACAAATGGGCTGCTAAAGGAGTACTAACAGGCTTAGCACTCTGCATATTGAACCTGCAAAGAACTTTCTCAATGAACCCCTTCTGACTTAGGTACAATTTACTTACTTTTCTATCTCTGAGAATCTCCATACCAATTATCTTCTTTGCTGATCCCAAATCTTTCATCTCAAATTCTTCACTTAGTTGGGCTTTGACCTTTCTTATCTCTCCTTTATCTTTTGATGCTATCAATATGCCATCAACATAAAGAAGTAGATACACAAAAGAACCATCACTATTTTTTTTAAAGTAAACACAGCTGTCAAAACTACTTCTTTTAAAATCATGAGAAGTCATAAAGGAATCAAACCTCTTGTACCACTGTCTTGGTGACTATTTCAAACCGTAAAGGAAATTTTTCAGCAAGCAAACATAGTCCTCTTTTTCTGAGACTGTAAAACCCTCTGGTTGTTGCATGTAAATATCCTCCTCAAGTTCTTCATGCAAAAATGCAGTTTTTACATCTAACTGCTCAAGCTCCAAATCATGCACGACCACAATACCAAGCAAAGCTCGAATCGAACTATGCTTCACAACTTGGGAGAACACATCTGTAAAGTCCACTCTTGGAATTTGACTGTAACCCTTTGCAACAAGCCTTGCTTTATATCTGGGTTCAACTCCTAGAGTCCCTTCTTTCTTTTTAAACACCCATTTACAACAAACAACCTTTTTACCTTTAGGAAGTTTCACAAGATCCCATATTCTATTTTTGTGGAGTGATTCCATCTCCTCTTGCATACATCCACTTTTCTGAATCTTCACAGCTAACCACCTCTATTTTAATTAGATGGCTCTTAGTTCGCATCTATATCTTCAGCCACATTTAAAGCATAAGCAACTAGATCAGCCTCGGCATACTTCTTTGGAGGTTTAATTTCTCTTCTAGTTCTATTTTTGGCGATAGAGTATTGTGGTGAAGAAGCCACTCTATTCTCAATTTTTGTACTGGCTTGAGGAGTCGACTCTGTATTAATCTGATGCTCCACCTGCTTTTGATTTTCTTTATTGGAAGAGTCTTTAAGAGATAAGTTAAGTAGCATAGCAGTTTCATCAAAAACAACATCTCTGCTAATCACAACTTTTCTATTTTCAGGACACCATAACTTATACCCTTTTACACCAGCTTTATAACCAAGAAAAACACATTTAATAGATCTCAGTTCCAATTTTCCATTATCAACATGAGCATACGCAGGACACCCAAAGATCTTTAAATTAGAATAATTAGCAGGATTACCCGACCATACCTCTTGTTGAGTCTTTTTCTTAATGGCAACGGATGGAGATCGGTTGATCAAAAAACATGCAGTAGAGGCTGCTTCGGCCCAAAACGACTTTGGTAAGTTGGCATTTGACAACATACATCGAACTTTCTCCATGATTGTTCTGTTCATTCGTTCTGCAATGCCATTTTGCTGTGGAGTATCACGAACTATCAAGTGTCTCACGATCCCTTCTGACTTGCACGGTTTATTAAACTCATCAGAACAAAACTCTAAGCCATTGTCTGTGCGGAGGTATTTTATTTTTTTCCCGCCTGTTTTTCAATCATAGTTTTCCAAGACTTAAATGCGAAACACACATCGCTCTTCTGCTTCAGGAAGAACGCCCAAACTTTTCTGGAAAAATCATCAATAAAAGTTAGCATATAATTAGCTCCACCTCTTGAAGGCACTCTGGATGCCCCCCACAGATCTGAATGAATATACTCCAACGTTCCTTTCGTGTTATGGATTCCTCTGGTGAATCGAACTCTCTTTTGCTTCCCAAAAACACAGTGCTCACAGAACTTCAGTTTGCAAATTCCTTGCCTATCAAGAAGTCCTCTTTTGCTCAATTCAGCCATGCCATTCTCACTCATATGCCTTAGGCGCATATGCAAAATTTTAGTAATATCATCATCTGACAAGGAAGAGGAAGCGACAACTGCATCACCAATAACAGTAGAACCCTGCAAAACATATAACTTGGCAGTCTTTCTCTGCCATTTCATCACAACGAGGGAACCTTTGGAAATCTTCAAAATCTCACTTTCAGCTGTGTATTTGTACCCTTTTGAATCAAGAGTACTTAACGAAATTAAATTTCTCTTCAATTCTTGAACATGTCGTACGTCACTAAGTATTCTGACAACTCCATTAAACATCTTAACTTTAATTGTTCCAACACCTTCGATTTTACACGAAGCATTATTTCCCATCAAAACAACACCTTCAGACACTGTTTCGTAAGTTGTAAACCAATCCCGATTGGGACTCATGTGGAAGGTGCAACCCGAATCAAGGATCCACTCATCGCTTACTTTAGAATTGTTGACAGAAGCGACTAGAAGTTCACATTTGCTGTAGTCTTTACAAAGATCGCTTTCACCGAATTTTTCTCGGTTGTTTTCCTTTGATTCGCAGCCTCCCTTTTAATCTTGTTCTGTAGCTTATAGCACTCAGATTTAATGTGCCCTTTCTTCTTACAGAAGTTACAATTTTTACCTCTGTTTGAAGACTTCGATCTACCCTTAGATTTATCGCGAGGACTCCGTTCTTGTGTCCTTCCACGATCATCATCAGCATTTCGATCTTGTCTCCCACGAACAATGACACCCTCTCCCTGAGAGTCGGGTTTAACCACAAGATGCTTCATCTTATTATACAAGGTCAAAGAATCATAAACCTCATCAACTGTGAGAGACTCGCAGCTATATAAAATCGTGTCTCTAAAGGTTGAATAAGACGGGGTCAACGAACAAAGTAGAATTAACCCTAGATTTTCCTTATCATACTGAACCTCCATGGCCTCCAAGTTTGAGAGAATTTCTTTAAACACTGTTAAGTATTCATGCACAGATGCACCTTCCTCCAAACAATGAGCATAAAGACGTTGCTTCATATTCAACTTGCTGGTTAGGGTTTTCGACATACATATTTGTTCCAGCTTCTTCCATAATGCAGCGTCGGTCTTCTCCTTCATCATATCCTGCAAAATTTCGTTAGACAAATGCAGATGTAACTGTGTTAATGCCTTTCGATCCTTGCGCTTCTTCTCTTCCTCCGTCAATGTCGAAGGCATCTTATCTACCCCTAGCAGGGCTTCCTCTAAGTCCATCTGTGCAAGAACTGCATGCATCTTTATCTGCCACAACGCGAATCTGGTGTTGCGATCCAACAGCGAAATTTCATACTTCAAAGACGCCATTACCGTGATCGAGATGAAAAACTCGGAAGCTCTGATACTAATTTGTGAAAAATATAACGTCGGTAATGACAAATATATCGCAAAGAAAAGAGAAATAAAAATAAAGAACACGCAGATTTTACGTGGAAACCCTTTCGGGAAAAAAAACCACGGGCAGAGGAGAAGAAAATTCACTATGTCGAATTCGAATTAATTACAAGAGGAATAGACTATCTATTTATAGGCTTGTAAAACCATATTCTAATAGGAGTGTAGTAAGATTGAAACACCTTATTCTAATCAATATCAAATAGATGGAGTTTAATAAGGTTTAAAAAACCTTATTCTAAAATAAAATAAAATAAGTGTAGTTCTATAGGGATTTTTCTTTTATTTTATTTTACCACTGTATTTTATTTAAATAAGGATTCGGGTCACTTAATTCTAACAATTTTACTTACAAAAATAAACACATATTATTTACTATTTTGTGATATAATTTTCAAATATATATTAATATATCAAATCAATTAATATTTTTTATCATTTTATTTCCTTCCTTCCTTTCATCAAAAGTGGATAGCATAAAATTGTGTTTATTTTTTTTAATGAAATAATTGAACCCACCATATAAATGTGTAAATGAAAGTTTTTTGTATTCTTACTTGATGTTTTCTATTATAAAATTAATTTACACAAATTAAAGTTCAAAACAATAATGATGCTTTTTTAAAAAACAAATTTATAGTAATTTAATATATAAATGATATAACAATGTTGTGTTTAAATCATTTAAAAAAATAAATAGTAATTAATAAAAAGCTTAAAAGTGTAAAAAGTTTTCAAACTTTAAAAAGAACAATTAAACTTCTATTTTTTTTTTCACTCAATTAGGTACTTAAACTTTCAAAATGCAATAAAAAAAAATCTTCAAACCTAAAAAAAAAAAAAAAGCAATTAAAATCATTATTGCATTTGAAATATCATCATATAGCACCTACCTTTGTTCTAAACCCATTTTGTTTAACTAATAATTTCAATAAATTAGATTTAAAAAATAATTTTAAATAATCAAAACATAACAAAAAAAAAATATTACAACTTAATCAACTTGCTTTAAAATACAAAATGAAACATAACTCTAATATGAGCTAATACCAACCTTTGAATAAGGCAATTTTATGTTTAAAAATGCATTGACATAAGAGAGTAAATAATAATAATGTGAAAAATCTCATTTATTCAGATAGAAGTTGAAAATATAGTATTAAAATGTAATAATAACATTATTTGGATGTGAAATAATAGTTTTTTTAGAGAACTTTATTTGTTATAATTACTTTAAATATATCTCTTAATTGTTCTGGAAAGTCCCACCACTCAAGTAGCTTTGTTCTCATTTCTATCATCCATTTTACCTGCTTTGTTCTCTTGACTTACTGTGTGTCCTATACTGCAACTTGAGAGACCTTGCAGATTCTCTCTCGAGTCATCTAAAATAGGTTTCATCCCAATAAGAAATTTTTTAAATTACAAAAATTCAAATATAATAATAAATTTTAAAAATTAGAAAACTTTAAAAGTTCAAAATATATATTGATATTGATTATTCATTCCATTTTTTTTCTTTTTTTGTTTCAAAGAGTATGAAAATTTTTAGATAAGCAGATAAATAATTTTGAGATTCTTGATAGCGGGGTGACATCAAAAATTTTTTGGAGGGAGTAAGATGTAAATTTACCATTATATAAACTTAAAATTTTACAATTTTTAAAAGGATTAAACTGGTTTGAATTGAATTATGACTTTTCAAGGGAAAAGGCAATAAGCAATTTCAACATTATATTAACTTAAAATGTTACAAAATTTAGAGAGGTAAATTTACCATTAGTGTGATCCCTTGCCTAATAGATTGAAGAAAACAAAATTAACTACAATAATTGAAATTCATGATAGCACCTACTATTTTGTAATTTGAGACTTCATTTCTTTTTTCTCTTTTTCACGTCTCTTGAAAATAGTACTGGAAAAGTCTCTACATTTTGAAAAAGAAGTGTTTCAATGATCTTTCAAATTTCAAAAATAAATAAATAAATATAAGATTACTCTATTTAACTATTATGTAATACTACTAATGTATGTGAGCAAGAACCAAACTGAAGTTAGTGCTAACAATTGGTTAAATAAATCAACAAAAACTTAAATTTACTATATTCATTTATACTATTGTTTAAGTTCTTGATTGAGTCGGTGTTACCCACAATCGGGTCATCAACTCGGTTAGTTTGTTACGAGAATGTCCTTCCGCAATTAAAATAAATAATATCATTTGAGGATATTTTAATCTTTTCACTTTAAAAATCAACAAAAACATACATATGATAGGATTTGAACTCATGCTAATTATATTTATAAAATTCTTAGAAATTGGAAATAGATATTGGATATAGATTAATATATTAAAATGTAAAATATTAAAAACATTTTCAGTGTGAATTTTTTTGAAAATAAAATAAGTAAATTGAAAAAAATATTAATTCTAACATAAGTAGAGAACACAAAAAGTTGTAACGGAGAAGAATAGTTACTAAGAAAATTTTTTAAAAATAAACAAAAAACAATTAATTGTAAAAAAGAAATATTAAGTAAATATATTTAATAATGTTATAAATATTTTAATATTAAGTAGATGTCCACTGAGATCAAGATAAATTTGATATCTATAAATATAGACTTTAAAAAAGTATTATAAACATCCCTATTCATTATAAAGTATTAGACTTTTTCTACTCTCTCATTTTCTTTTTTCACTGTCTCGTTGTTTCATAACGCATTATCATTACTATTTTCTTCTAAATTTTATTCTTCTTAATTATTTTCCATAGCCCCAAATAGACCTACTCATGGGTCGGGCTACCCGCCTAGGACCGAAAGCTCGCTCGAAATTTGAGAGGGTTTGGACAAAAATATTAGACTCGAAAAATGGGCTTGGGCAAAAAAAATTAGGCCCGTCTAAAATATGAGCTGGACTCAGGCTTGAACATTCCCGGCTCGGCTCATTTTAAGTTTATAATATTTTATATTATGTAATTTAGAACACATTAAAAAATAAACCTATACTAAATATATAATACTACTCTAATGTAAACATTAAAATAATGTTAAAATTAATATATATAATTTCAATAAATAAAAAATGTATAAAATTATTAAATATTAAAATAAAAAATATTTTTAAAAAATATTAAAAATAATGCGGATCAAAAATAGGTTTGAGTTAATCTTCTGCAAATATGATCAGGTTTGAGCAAAATTTTAGGCTCATATTTTGGATTGAACTGGACCAAATTTGAACAAGTATAAAATATGTTAATATCATGCTTAGACCCAACTTGAATCCAACCCGATCCGGCCATCAAGACCATTAGCCCCAAACAATCTTTCTTCTCCTTACATTTTAATTTTTCCCCTTAGCACCAAACAAAATCATGAAAAACCATCCAGCGCCCTTCAAGTTTCCATCTCTCCTCAACCATTCACCTACCTTTAAGTAGTTGATACTTTCTGTCAAGGAAAATATATAACCATTCTATCCAATAAAGAGAAAATAAAAAGGGCACTGCAATGGGGATTTGAACCCGAATAATGCCTTCAATACCCAAGCTAGGTCGCTAACTACTCCAATAAATATTGACATTAAGCGTGAAGAAATCCATAAAAGCAGTCATTAGATCCAGTCAACCCTAACTCTCAAGAGTCGTCTTCAACCACTTAGTCGCAAGTTTTGATGTTATGCGAAGAAATTTATAAAGTTATAAACTCTCAAGGATTCTCTGAGATATTAGACATAGGATACACGGATTTGCAGCAAGTTTTTTTTTTTTTTTAATATTTTATATTTAGAATTAATTTAATTTAATTTTCATTAATTGTAATTGATTTGATTAATTTGTTTTATTTTATCTTTTCGAAGATGATAAAATATTTGATTTTAACATTGATCTTGATTTTTGATATTGGATTTATCAAGCAGATTTTAGATTAGTAAGAGCTTCAACGTATTTTTATTGAGGTATTATTGTGATTATTATTTTTATATGTTTGAAATATGATTGAATTATTAAGTAGGATTATTAAATATGGATGGTTTCATAAGGTTTACAAATCAACCTTTAGTATATTATATTTAAATGATTGTTTAAATATATATATTAATTTCCGACTCAAAATATAAGCTTTTGTGATATTGGTCCCCTTTAAATAAAGAATTTATGGGGATGTTTAAAAGTTCGTCCTATTAGATATGTTGTATTTTCCTGAGTGAATTCAAACATCAATTTTTTTAAAGATATAATCATAGATATGATAAGTAAGTGGAAACATAATAATAAATAAAATAAACCTTAAAATGATAGATACAACTTATCTCATCAACGTGATAACATGATTCTTTCATTTTCTTTAAATAAACATATAAATATACAAATTTATATAAATAAACGATTATAATATGTAAAAGTAGGCGAACACTACAAAAATATACATATTGTCAAAGACCATTAAGACCAAGTTCTATAAATAGGTGCAACTATATTTACAGTAGAGAATTTGACACTGTTAATTTTCATCACACATTCATGATTCAGAGACAATTTTTTCACAAAGAAGTTAGTTTTAGTACACACTACAATACATTCCTAAAACCTCTAATAGATAAACTAGTTGTAGATTGAGTTGTAAGCGATAATCTCATATCAACAATGGCAGATTCATCGGCTCCGAACTTTATTGCCTCTCTTCTTGCTCTTACAAACCTCAAAATTATGCCTTTCATGTACTTATGAGCTTTTTTTACGCTCATCTTTGTGCATGTGTCACAGGGCTAGATCTTTCGTCTTGCGATCCGTGCAACCTTAAGGGATCTGTTTGTTCCAAACTCGCCTAAGTCAGCCTTAACACCACAAGTGAGGATTCCTTTAGAATTCCTCCAAGGCGCCAATTTGTATAGAGGAAGCAATTTATGCCAAAGAAGCCATAAAAGAACAACAGAAAGCCACAGAAAAAAACGCACGAAAGGTGTTTGAGTAAATGCTCTCTAAGAATTCTATTACTCTTAAGAATTCAGGTTACAATGGAATGAAGTACAAATGAGGGGGAGGCTCTCTATTTATAGTTGAGCTCCCCCAAAACCGACGATCTAGATTGAGTTACATCGACCGACGAGATTAGCCTATCCCTTAAATCATGGGATTTACAAGATACACTATATCAAATTAATTCTACAAGATATGATTCCCATATTTACTAAAAATAGCCTATGTTGCCATATCTTTATAATTGGGCCAACAAGGCTTCAATCTGATAGGCTTCTCCAATAATTCTTTGAATCAGGCTAGTTCTCGTGGGCTAAATGATCCCCATCTAATCGATAGACCTCCATGGGGTGAATCTTGTGACATGGTCACGGGCTTTGCACTTTGGCCTGTGACATTCTCCCCCACCCATTCTCGCAACGCCCTCATTGCACCTTCAGAATGGCACTGACTTGATTCACCTTGGAAATCTCACGTCGCCTTGGCTTCTTCCCGACTTGTCTTACGATCGGGTTGTCCCTTCCTTCGAAACCTTTGCATCGGCTTCCGTCGCCTCTTAACTTAAACAGTTGCACGCGTTGGTACATCTCGTTGGCAAAAAGTCTCCGCTCTAACTTGCCCCAATTTTGACTTGCTCCCTGTAACACCCCTAACCCGTATCCGTCGCCGGATTAGAGTTACGGAGCATTACCAAAGTTTATGATTCAAACAGACAGAAATTTCAAATATTTCATATCATATCAATAAACATATTAAAACCAAGTCAAACCATACATATTGTCCCTTATACGAGCCCTCGAGGCCCTAAATATGTGTTAGAAACAAGTCGGGACTAAATCGAAAACTTAGAGAATTTTTCAGAAAACATTGAAAATTTTCAACACTACAGAGGTCACACAGCCATGTGGGCATTTGAAATAGAGACACACGGCTGTGTCCCAGACTGTGTCCGTGCCCGTGTAACTCACTGACTTGGGTCTCACAGCCAAGTCACACGCCCATGTGCCAGGCCGTGTACCCTTCGAAGTAACCCCACACGCCTATGTGCCAGGCCATGTTGTGTGCTAGGCCGCGTGACAGCCTGACTTGCAACCCTTTTAAAGCTACAGGGGACATGCGGCTGAGATACACTCCCATGTCTCTACTCGTGTGGACGAAAATAGGCCATTTTACAAACCATTTTTCTCACCCAATTTTCCATGTACCTACAACCAACATTGCACATATAAACAAACCATAATAAGGCATCCAAATCAAGCATAAACAAGTCATATACATATGGTATAACTTCATGCACCTCAAATGACAACATCCAAACATGTCTAACCATGTATTCAATTTGACCAAAATAATTAACTAACTTCCAATCAAGATTGCATCAATTCAAACTATTGAATTAACTTACCATAACCTATCCAATAGTACCAAATATGTCATTCAATCACTAACAACAATAGACATATATACCTTTCATAGTAAGGCACCAATTCTCAACAAGTTACAAGACTTATACAAAATGCATATTCAACTATCATTATCATCTTCCATCATTCAAACACACCAAGCATTTCAACAATCATTTTAATGCTAATATTTATATGCCAAAACTAAGCTCATAACATCATCAAAGTGCCAAATCACAAGCCAAACCAAATGGCCATTTCAACAACCAAAACACATGACCAACATTAGCCAAAATACCTATAAATGCCATTATAACCAAATTAAACATCCGAAAGTACCGATAGAGCCGGTGGATAGTGTGATATAGCTCCGACAAGCTTCCAACCCGAACGAGCTTTTGATTCACTATAAAACACGGAAAATAACACAGAGTAAGCATTTAAGCTTAGTAAGTCCGTATAACATAGAATTTAACTTACCATTTAGTCATATAATAGGTAAGTAAATAAAGCATATCCCAACACAATTTGGCCAAATGCCTAAGCACATATACACCAACCATGTTAGCCATGTAAATACATATATAAGTCAATAAACATGGATGAAAACAACAATTGATCAAGTTCCATATACATGTATAATCCATTTCATGTTTCCATATACCATGTAATAACATTTCTATGTAGTTCATGTGTATACCTGTAATAGTTCGTATCGAACTCTTACCATTTCGTATCAAAACATTGCCCGTTGAACCATTTAGAATACCGTTGGATACCCAGGATAGCTCACACATAGTGTGCTAACTCATATAACTGTAATCAGTCAAATCCTGTACATGTATGCTTACACGAGCTGTGAACCGGTATGCTCACACGAGCTGTGGGTCAGAACGTAGCTACACGATACTGCTCACACGAGCTGTGGAGTATCCGTAATACATGCCAGACCTCAGCCATCGGTAGGACGTTTAGGACCAACACCCGAATCATGTAAACCCTAATGACATGTCATTTGTATCTTACGAATTTCTAAGGTTCAAACGGGGCTCGGTAATTGTCGAACTTCGTTGAATATGCAACCATGAATATATATCATCATTCAAAATTCATGCATAATTTAATATAAAACATATAAACACAATTTAATCACACAAACTTACCTCGACGAGTATACGTAGATACGGAGGCGACTAGTCCAAGACTTTATCTTTGCCTCGATCTAAAGTCGTACGAGGTCTATCTTGATCTATACGGATAAATTTAACTCAATTTAATATATAATTCATTCAATTTAGCCCAAAATCATATTTTGGAAAAATTACCATTTTGCCCCTATACTTTTAATTTCTTTGCAATTTAGTCCCTGGCTAATAAAAATAGAAATTTGTGAAATTCCACCACAACCCACTATAGCCGAATATCAATTAGGTCCCTAGCAAGCCCTATATTTCATTTTTTTAACAATTTCACCATGTAAAATTTTCAATTTTTCAATTTAATCCCTATTTGACAATTTCATCAAAAATCTCTTAACAAAAGTTGTTTATCTAACAACAACCATCCATTTTCTATCATCAAAAATAAAAATTCATGTATACTCAATAATGGTAAAACCCTAATAGTTTAACAGTTTCACAAATTAGTCCCCGAGCTAGCTAGATTAAGCTACAACGATCCCGAAAACATAGAAATTGTTAAAAACGGGACAAAAATGCATACCTAATTAAGGAAACTAGGATGGCCAAATGTAGCTTGAATAATGAATACTCTTTTCTTATATTTTTGGTTGAAAGATGAAAGTAAAATATGGTGTTTTTATTTTATTTATTTAATATATCATTTATTTAATATATCATTTATTTACCTTTTTACTAATTTAACCTTTAAAATTAATCAAATTTACACAAATGCCAAGCCATGCTCATCCACTAACAACTATAATGGTCTAATTATCATATAAGGACTTCTACTTTAAAGTTCTATTACTATTTAATAACTTTAACTATTAGAACTAAACTTTTGCACTTTACGCGATTTAGTCCTTTTTATCAAATTGAGCATGTAAACAGTAAAATTTCTTAACAAAATTTTTAAACGGTGTTACTATCATGCTGTAGACAATAAAATAATAAAAATAAATTTTCTAATTTATATTTGTGGTCCCGAAACCACTATTTCGATTACACTGAAAACAAGTTGTTACACTCCCTTTGGAATCCCCTTGATTCTCACACCTTGGCTTCGTATAGCCCATAGTCCCTCGACCTCCTTGCTTAAGAACTTTGAAGGGGCCCCTACGATCTTGACAAGCCAACAAGTCAGAATTCAAAACACTATCAAAGTATTCGCAATGTACCTTACTCGCAGCATTTACTCGTCCCAACTATTTTTGCATCGCTCCTTTTTTCTCGAAGCCCGATGCACAACCCATATTTTCCAAAGGTGTCTATAACACCCCAAACCCGGCCTAGAAGTTAGGCTCGAATCTGGAATGTCACATTAAAGGCGCACTTCAAAACAATTTACTAGTTAACCATTTAAGGCCCAAAAGCCCAAAACAAAAGATTATTTCGAAAACCATATTAACACTTTAATAATTTTATGAAATTTCTTAAGTGGGTAGTTGAAACAATAATAACAATAAACCCAAAATTCAAAGTCAAATAGGAGTTACATGGCCTTATTAACATCCAATGGAAAAAACAAAGTATTTAAACAGAATCATCTGAATAAATTAAAATATTTGAACAACTTGTAGTATGGCCATCTCCGAGTCCTCTCCCTCGTCGAGCCGCCTATTCAGGATTACCTGAAACATTTAAAATTAAGGGTGTGAGTTTCGAAACTCAGTGTGTACAACCCTTGGAAATCAAATCACATACAGATATTCACATTGGGCCTAAGCACTAACAAAATCGGTGGTCTTAGGCCTTAGCCCACAATGACCTCATATCATATCATATCGTATCATTTATAAACAGATAATGCAAAACCCACCCAAAAAATCCATCCGCTAAACACACCATTTCCCTTCCAACCTTATGACTCCTGTGGGGAATTCTAGCTCGACCCACCCCTCCGCTACACACCATGGGTAGCCCGATTGCGGTACTACCGAACGTTGCAGCAAAGCTGCTAATCATATATTGGGCTTAAAGCCTCTGGTGGATCCATACCATACGGCCATGCGATCCTGGATCCATACCATACGGCCATGCGATCCTCAAATATTGACACAGAGTCATCAATATATATATGTTAGGCACATAGCCACGGTAAATATGATTGGCACAAAGCCATAATAACAGCACAAAGCCTTTGGTATTGGCACAAAGCCCATAATTACGGCACGAAGCCCATATTAATGGCACACAGCCCTCGGTAACATTATCGGTGCAGCATGGCTGCTCGGTGGCTAAAAAGCCTGTGGTGGATCCATACCATACGGCTATGCGATCCCGGATCCATACCATACGGCCATGCGATCCTCAAATCTTCCTCCGTACCATAATTCCCACCCATATGCATCCTATGCAGAATATCATATGAATGCATCAAACACAAAAGTAACATCCACAAACCCATATTCATCACATAGGGGTATTTTCGTCATTTCACTACCCAAGGGTATTTTCGTAATTCTACCCTATAGGGGTATTTTGGTAATTTGGCAAATTAGGGGTATCTTGGTAATTTTACAAACAGGGGTATTTTAGTAATTTTACAATATAAGGGTATTTTAATAATTTTACAATATAAGGGTATTTTAGTAATTTTCCAACATAAGGGTATTTTAGTAATTTTCCAATATAAGGGTATTTTAGTAATTTTCCAATATAAGGGTATTTTAGTCCCTCTCGGGTTTTAGTTATAATCTTTGGCCCATAAACAAGTCCTCGCGGTTAAAGTGAACAAACACTATGCACCGGTAGGATCTCGAGAAAGAGGAGGTGGGTCACTCGGACCGCTTAAATACCAAGCTCTCACTAGATCCAATCCTAGACATGCATATGTCGGTTACCACACTCTAACTAATCGACTTGTCTACAGGCATGTTTAATTAACTTGAGTCTTATGAAATTGAAGAGTTGTTCAAACTAGGCCTAAGTCCATAACCCTAGCATATCCGCTTACGTCCCCATAAAGCCCATCAAACCCAAATTACAACCTTACGGCCCATTAGGCCCAAATCTTATCATATGACCTATTTGGCCCAAAACATATCCAGATCATGTATCATGCAAGACTAATTCAATTCGTATAACAACCAAACCATTCCATCAAACTTAGCCTCAGGGCCCAGCGGGCTCATTTAGCCACTTTCGGCTTTTCGGCATTGCCGATATCGTGTGTGTAGTGTTTGTACACACCTGGTAACCTTGCGTGCTGCGAACTCCTTAGTCACGAACCTACAATTGACATTACTAGCGATTAACCAAATTTTTAACATACACTGACTAAAATCGAAACCTCACCATACCCTTACCGTGTACCCTACGTTCTAGTAGCCCTTCCTTTGCTACTATTGGCGATTATCCTCTAGATCTGCACCCAAACACCTATATCGTCAAAACCAAGTGACCCATATTGATCATAAGTCACCCATATGAGCCACATTAGATTCGGCCACTTACAAAACCATGACTAGGTCGAGAACCCTTACCACATTGTTAGCAACCCTTACCTACCACGCTTGCGATCTTTGATTCTTTCCCTTGTTAAAACATAGTTAACGACAAGGATTGGGTTAGATAGCCCTTCGACTTTTAACAAAACACACTAAAAAGTTTAACTAAGCACTTACCGAAATTCTCCTTTGATCATGCGGCTTTGATATCTACTTGAACAAGATTCGGCTTCCAAACGTGACTAAGAGTAGATAATAATCGATTGAGGTGGAAGAACAACAAAGAATCAGCATAAACAGGGGTTCCGGCAAATAGGGATTTCAGAAAACATGGATTTCAGAAAATAGGGATTTCGGCAAACAGGGATTTCGGCAAAAAGGGATTTTGGCAAACTGGGGTGGTGGTATTCGGCAATGGAAGAAAATAAGGATGAGGGGAAAGAAAAAAAAAAGAGAAAGAAAGATGGAAACTCCAAGAACCCCTTCTAAGGATTTCGGCACCCCCTTTTATAGCCAAAGCCGAACTGCCTTCCCCCCACAGTCCTATTCGGCCCAACACTTCACCCTCTTCATCTCCTATCTTTTCTCTCTGATAATACCTTAATCTTATCCGAAATATCCTCCACATCCATCAGTCCTGCTTCCTTCAAACTCTCCACGGCAAGAGTTCAAAATCCACACAACTCTTGCCGTCCACCTATGCAAAATAAAACACTCCAAAATACACTCCTCCTGCTCGAACCTTGGACCTCTTCAACTTTCACACAGGCCACCTCACAGCTCCCAAGTAACGCCACTTTCCACTTGACCACAAGCCCAATTGTGTCCTATTTTCTCTTAATCTACTTAAGAGGCCTACTGACTGAAGTCACAGTTCCCTTGGGGCTAAAACCAAAATTTTTCTAGTACCTTTACTTGATCTCAAGACTTCTCCAACACCCCTAGACACTCCAAATTCATTAACCCTCAGATCCCACATACCAATTATCATTTTCTCGCTTAAAAAAAACTTCTGAGTTCCAAAGCCCAAAGCCCAATTCTTCTAGGCCCAAATTCGGGGCGTTACAATTCTTCCCCCCTTAAAGAAATTTTGTCCTCGAAAGTTCCAACTAACAGGGTGGTCGTGTATCAACTACCCCATCACGCTACCGCTGCGCACTCTGACCCTAATAATTTTATTACATACCCAAAACATCCACCTATCGCAACCATTTTCAAACATACGCAGAATAGGTACCAAATTACGATTCAAATGTTTTCAAAGCCCTAACACTTCCAAAGCCTCGGCCTTGGCCTCTTCCTCCTCTTCTAGTGCTCATCGTTGATTCTCGTATTATCCGAATTAGGAATTTTATGAAATTAGTACATAGTTCCACTTGTTTAGGGCACATGTCTTATGTAAGTAACAATTTAAAAGTGGTTTCGTGGTCGAACATCCACTACAGGCTTAAGTTTCCTAAGGGCTTTTAGTCTCTAAAAACCTATTTTAAAGTAGCCCAATATCTACACAGTTCAACAATTTAAACACATGTAGTAAAGAGAACTTACTTGGCTCGACGTCGAGGACTCGGTGAACCACACTTCAAGAATCCTGCCAAAAACTTTTTAAAACCCAAAATCTAAGGCCCATTTCACAGCCCGAGCTTTGCAACTTGGCTCTGATACCACTAAATGTAACACCCCAAACCCGGCCTAGAAGTTAGGCCCAAATCTGGAATGTCACATTAAAGGCGCACTTCAAAACAATTTACTAGTTAACCATTTAAGGCCCAAAAGCCCAAAATAAAAGATTATTTCGAAAACCATATTAACACTTTAATAATTTTATGAAATTTCTTAAGTGGGTAGTTGAAACAATAATAACAATAAACCCAAAATTCAAAGTCAAATAGGAGTTACATGGCCTTATTACATTCCAATGGAAAAAAACAAAGTATTTAAACAGAATCATCTGAATAAATTAAAACATTTGAACAACTTGTAGTATGGCCATCTCCGAGTCCTCTCCCTTGTCGAGCTGCCTATTCAGGATGACCTGAAACATTTAAAATTAAGGGTGTGAGTTTTGAAACTCAGTGTGTACAACCCTTGGCAATCAAATCACATACAGATATTCACATTGGGCCTAAGCCCTAACAAAATCGGTGGTCTTGGGCCTTAGCCCACAATGACCTCATATCATATCATATCGTATCATTTAAAAACAGATAATGCAAAACCCACCCAAAAAATCCATCCGCTAAACACACCATTTCCCTTCCAACCTTATGACTCCTGTGGGGAATTCTAGCTCGACCCACCCCTCCGCTACACACCAAGGGTAGCCCGATTGCGATACTACCGAACATTGTAGCAAAGCTGCTAATCATATATTGGGCTTAAAGCCTCCGGTGGATCCATACCATACGGCCATGCGATCCTGGATCCATACCATACGGCCATGCGATCCTCAAATATTGACACAGAGTCATCAATATATATATGTTAGGCACATAGCCATGGTAAATATGATTGGCACAAAGCTATAATAACAGCACAAAGCCTTCGGTATTGGCACAAAGCCTATAATTACGGCACGAAGCCCATACTAATGGCACACAGCCCTCGGTAACATTATCGGTGCAGCATGGCTGCTCGGTGGCTAAAAAGCCTGTGGTGGATCCATACAATACGGCTATGCGATCCCAGATCCATACCATACGGCCATGCGATCCTCAAATCTTCCTCCGTACCATAATTCCCACCCATATGCATCCTAAGCAGAATATCATATGAATGCATCAAACACAAAAGTAACATCCACAAACCCATATTCATCAGATAAGGGTATTTTCATCATTTCACTACCCAGGGGTATTTTCGTAATTTTACCCTATAGGGGTATTTTGGTAATTTGGCAAAATAGGGGTATTTTAGTAATTTTACAATATAAGGGTATTTTAGTAATTTTACAATATAAGGGTATTTTAGCAATTTTCCAACATAAGGGTATTTTAGTAATTTTCGAATATAAAGGTATTTTAGTAATTTTCTAATATAAGGGTATTTTAGTAATTTTTTAATATAAGGGTATTTTAGTAATTTTCCAATATAAGGGTATTTTAGTCCCTCTCAGGTTTTAGTTATAAACTTTGGCCCATAAACAAGTCCTCATGGTTAAAGTGAACAAACACTATGCACTGTAGGATCTCGAGAAAAGAGGAGGTGGGTCACTCGGACCGCTTAAATACCAAGCTCTCACTAGATCCAATCCTAGACATGCATATGTCGGTTACCACACTCTAACTAATCGACTTGTCTACAGGCATGTTTAATTAACTTAAGTCTTATGAAATTGAAGAGTTGTTCAAACTAGGCCTAAGTCCATAACCCTAGCATATCCGCTTACGTCCCCACAAAGCCCATTAAACCCAAATTACAACCTTACGGCCCATTAGGCTCAAATCTTATCATATGACCTATTTGGCCCAAAACATATCCAGATGATGTATCATAAAAGACTAATTCAATTCGTATAACAACCAAACCATTCCATCAAACTTAGCCTCAGGGCCCAGTGGGCCCATTTAGCCACTTTCGGCTTTTCGGCATTGCTGATATCGTGTGTGTAGTGTTTGTACACACCTAGTAACCTTGCGTGCTGCGAACTCCTTAGTCACGAACCTACAATTGACATTACTAGCGACTAACCAAAGTTTTAACATACACTGACTAAAACCGAAACCTCACCATACCCTTACCGTGTACCCCACGTTCTAATAGCCCTTCCTTTGCTACTATTGGCGATTATCCTCTAGATCTGAACCCAAACACCTATATCGTCAAAACCAAGTTACCCATATTGATCATAAGTCACCCATATGAGCCACATTAGATTCGGCCACTTACAAAACCATGACTAGGTCGAGAACCCTTACCACCTAGTTAGCAACCCTTACCTACCACGCTTGCGATCTTTGATTCTTTCCCTTGTTAAAACATAGTTAACGACAAGGATTGGGTTAGATAGCCCTTCGGATTTTAACAAAACACACTAAAAAGTTTAACTAAGCACTTACCGAAATTCTCCTTTGATCATGCGGCTTAGATATCTACTTGAACAAGATTCGGCTTCCAAACGTGACTAAGAGTATATAATAATCGATTGAGGTGGAAGAACAACAAAGAATCAGCATAAACAGGGGTTCCGGCAAATAGGGATTTCGGCAAACATAGATTTCGGAAAATAGGGATTTCGGCATACAGGGATTTCGGCAAAAAGGGATTTTGGCAAACTGGGGTGGTGGTATTCGGCAATGGAAGAAAATAAGGATGAGAGGAAAGAAAAAAAAAAAGAGAAAGAAAGATGGAAACTCTAAGAACCCCTTCTAAAGATTTCGGCACCCCCCTTTTATAGCCAAAGCCGAACTGCCTTCCCCCCACAGTCCTATTCGGCCCCAACACTTCACCCTCTTCATCTCCTATCTTTTCTCTCTGATAATACCTTAATCTTATCCGAAATATCCTCCACATCCATCAGTCCTGCTTCCTTCAAACTCTCCACGGCAAGAGTTCAAAATCCACACAACTCTTGCCGTCCACCTATGCAAAATAAAACACTCCAAAATACACTCCTCCTGCTCGAACCTTGGACCTCCTCAGCTTTCATACACGCCACCTCATAGCTCCCAAGTAACGCCACTTTCCACTTGACCACAAGCCCAATTGTGTCCTATTTTCTCTTAATCTACTTAAGAGGCCTACTGACTGAAGTCACAGTTCCCTTGGGGCTAAAACCAAAATTTTTCTTGTACCTTTACTTGATCTCAGGACTTCTCCAACACCCCTAGACACTCCAAATTCATTAACCCTCAGAGCCCACATACCAATTTTCATTTTCTCGCTTAAAAAAAACTTCTGAGATCCAAAGCCCAAAGCCCAATTCTTCTAGGCCCAAATTCGGGGCGTTACAATTCTTCCCCCTTAAAAAAATTTCGTCCTCGAAATTTCCAACTAACAGGGTGGTCGTGTATCAACTACCCCACCACGCTACCGCTGCGCACTCTAACCCTAATAATTTTAATACTTACCCAAAACAGCCACCTATCGCAACCATTTTCAAACATACGCAGAATAGGTACCAAATTACGATTCAAATGTTTTCAAAGCCCTAACACTTCCACAGCCTCGGCCTTGGCCTCTTCCTCCTCTTCTAGCGCTCATCGTTGATTCTCGTATTATCCGAATTAGGAATTTTATGAAATTAGTACATAGTTCCACTTGTTTAGGGCACATGTCTTATTTAAGTAACAATTTAAAAGTGGTTTCATGGTCGATGATCCACTACAGGCTTAAGTTTCCAACGGGCTTTTAGTCTCTAAAAACCTATTTTAAAGTAGCCCAATATCTACACAGTTAACAATTTAAACACATGGAGTACAGAGAACTTACTTGGCTCGACGTCGAGGACTCGGTGAACCACACTTCAAGAATCTTGCCAAAAACTTTTTAAAACCCAAAATCTAAGGCCCATTTCACAGCCCGAGCTTTGCAACTTGGCTCTGATACCACTAAATATAACACCCCAAAGCTGGCCTAGAAGTTAGGCCCGAATCTAGAATGTCACATTAAAGGCGCACTTCAAAACAATTTACTAGTTAACCATTTAAGGCCCAAAAGCCCAAAACAAAAGATTATTTCGAAAACCATATTAACACTTTAATAATTTTATGAAATTTCTTAAGTGGGCAGTTGAAACAATAATAACAATAAACCTAAAATTCAAAGTCAAATAGGAGTTACATGGCCTTATTACAATCCAATGGAAAAAAAACAAAGTATTTAAAAAGAATCATCAGAATAAATTAAATCATTTGAACAAATTGTAGTATGGCCATCTCCGAGTCCTCTCCCTCATCGAGCCACCTATTCAGGATTACCTGAAACATTTAAAATTAAGGGTTTGAGTTTCGAAACTCAGTGTGTACAACCCTTGGCAATCAAATCACATACAGATATTCACATTGGGCCTAAGCCTTAACAAAATCGGTGGTCTTGGGCCTTAGCCCACAATGACCTCATATCATATCATATCGTATCATTTATAAACAGATAATGCAAAACCCACCCCAAAAATCCATCCGCCAAACACACCATTTCCCTTCCAACCTTATGACTCCTGTGGGGAATTCTAGCTCGACCCACCCCTCCACTACACACCATGGGTAGCCCGGTTGCGGTACTACCGAAGGTTGCAGCAAAGCTGCTAATCATTTATTGGGCTTAAAGCCTCCGGTCGATCCATACCATACGGCCATGCGATCCTGGATCCATACCATACGGCCATGCGATCCTCAAATATTGACACAGAGTCATCAATATATATATGTTAGGCACATAGCCACAGTAAATATGATTGGCACAAAGCCATAATAACAGCACAAAGCCTTCGGTATTGGCACAAAACCCGTAATCACGGCATGAAGCCCATATTAATGGCACACAGCCTTCGGTAACATTATCGGTGCAGCATGGCTGCTCGGTGGCTAAAAAGCCTGTGGTGGATCCATACCATACGGCTATGCGATCCCGGATCCATACCATACGGCCATGCGATCCTCAAATCTTCCTCCGTACCATAATTCTGACCCATATGCATCCTAAGCAGAATATCATATGAATGCATCAAGCACAAAAGTAACATCCACAAACCCATATTCATCACATAGGGGTATTTTCGTCATTTCACTACCCAGGGGTATTTTCGTAATTCTACCCTATAGGGGTATTTTGGTAATTTGGAAAATTAGGGGTATCTTGGTAATTTTACAAATAGGGGTATTTTAGTAATTTTACAATATAAGGGTATTTTAGTAATTTTACAATATAAGGGTATTTTAATAATTTTACAATATAAGGGTATTTTAGTAATTTTCCAACATAAGGGTGTTTTAGTAATTTTCGAATATAAGGGTATTTTAGTAATTTTCTAATATAAGGGTATTTTAGTAATTTTCCAATATAAGGGTATTTTAGTAATTTTCCAATATAAGGGTATTTTAGTCCCTCTCGGGTTTTAGTTATAAACTTTGGCCCATAAACAAGTCCTCGCGGTTAAAGTGAACAAACACTATGCACCAGATAGGATCTCAGAAAAGAGGAGGTGGGTCACTCGGACCGCTTAAATACCAAGCTCTGACTAGATCCAATCCTAGACATGCATATGTCGGTTACCACACTCTAACTAATCGACTTGTCTACAGGCATGTTTAATTAACTTAAGTCTTATGAAATTGAAGAGTTGTTCAAACTAGGCCTAAGTCCATAACCCTAGCATATCCGCTTACGTCCCCATAAAGCCCATCAAACCCAAATTACAACCTTACGGCCCATTAGGCCCAAATCTTATCATATGACCTATTTGGCCCAAAACATATCCAGATCATGTATCATGCAAGACTAATTCAATTCGTATAACAACCAAACCATTCCATCAAACTTAGCCTCAGGGCCCATCGGGCCCATTTAGCCACTTTCAGCTTTTCGGCATTGCCGATATCGTGTGTGTAGTGTTTGTCCACACCTGGTAACCTTGCGTGCTGCGAACTCCTTAGTCACGAACCTACAATTGACATTACTAGCGATTAACCAAAGTTTTAACATACACCGACTAAAACCGAAACCTCACCATACCCTTACCGTACTTCCCACGTTCTAGTAGCCCTTCCTTTGCTACTATTGGCGATTATCCTCTAGATCTGCACCCAAACACCTATATCGTCAAAACCAAGTGACCCATATTGATCATTAGTCACCCCTATGAGCCACATTAGATTCGGCCACTTACAAAACCATGACTAGGTCGAGAACCCTTACCACCTTGTTAGCAACCCTTACCTACCACGCTTGCGATCTTTGATTCTTTCCCTTGTTAAAACATAGTTAACGACAAGGATTGGGTTAGATAGCCCTTCGGCTTTTAACAAAACATACTAAAAAGTTTAACTAAGCACTTACCGAAATTCTCCTTTGATCATGCGGCTTAGATATCTACTTGAACAAGATTCGGCTTCCAAACGTGACTAAGAGTAGATAATAATCGATTGAGGTGGAAGAACAACAAAGAATCAGGATAAACAGGAGTTCCGGCAAATAGGGATTTCGGCAAACATGGATTTTGGAAAATAAGGATTTCGGCAAACAGGGATTTCGGCAAAAAGGGATTTTGGCAAACTGGGGTGGTGGTATTAGGCAATGGAAGAAAATAAGGATGAGGGGAAAGAAAAAAAAAAGAGAAAGAAAGATGGAAACTCCAAGAACCCCTTCTAAGGATTTCGGCACCCCCCTTTTATAGCCAAAGCCGAACTGCCTTCCCCCCACAGTCCTATTCGTCCCCAACACTTCACCCTCTTCATCTCCTATCTTTTCTCTCTGATAATACCTTAATCTTATCCGAAATATCCTCCACATCCATCAGTCCTGCTTCCTTCAAACTCTCCACTGCAAGAGTTCAAAATCCACACAACTCTTGCCGTCCATCTATGCAAAATAAAACACTCCAAAATACACTCCTCCTGCTTGAACCTTGGACCTCCTCAGCTTTCACACACGCCACCTCATAGCTCCCAAGTAACGCCACTTTCCACTGGACCACAAGCCCAATTGTGTCCTATTTTCTCTTAATCTACTTAAGAGGCCTACTGACTAAAGTCACAGTTCTCTTGGGGCTAAAACCAAAATTTTTCCTGTACCTTTACTTGATCTCAGGACTTCTCCAACACCCCTAGACACTCCAAATTCATTAACCCTCAGAGCCCACATACCAATTTTCATTTTCTCGCTAAAAAAAACTTCTGAGATCCAAAGCCCAAAGCCCAATTCTTCTAGGCCCAAATTCGGGGCGTTACGGTGTCAGCTCTACAGTCAACTCTGTAGGTTTCATATTGATCCCATGCGCCACTAACACTTTCGAAGGGGCTTTCGTAACATTTCGTTCTATCGAGTCAATGTTATTCCCATACAAAACATCCTCTACTAGTTGGATTGTTGACAACGCCTTTGTCCCAACCTTCATATCCTGATGCATCGGCACAATAATTTTTGATAACGGACCGGTGAAAATATGAACTTCATTGGCCCATAGATACAGAACTACCTAAATCTTGTCAAGGAAGTTTAAGCCAAGCACATAATCGTAATCATCTAATTAGATTACCTCAAATTCTTCATTGCCTTTCCATTCGTCGATTTGTAGCTCCACATTACGAACTACTCCCACAGTTGAGGCCTCCTCAGAATTTACCGTCTTGATCCTCTTATTCGATTTCCTAATCGAGAGACTAAGTTTCTTCGCAACTTTTTCTGGTATGAACAAGTTCGATGCTCCCGTATCAATAAGAGCACTCATCTTCTGACCTGCAATGTTGATGTCAACAAACATCAACCCTTCCTTGCCATTCCTTTTCTTAGGAATGAGCACCATTGAATTGACCCTCGATGTATTTTTCTCAACAGGCTTCGCTACCTCCGGCTCATCATTCCTCTTGACAGCTGAAAATGAAGATACCTTTGGGCAATCATTCTTTATATGCGGTCACCTACGAAGGTAACATCTTAACTTTCTCTTCTCTTTCGGGTTGTTAGGTCTCCACTTCTTGTTTCGTGGTTTTCCATTACCACCGTCGCTACTACTACCGTCGCCATTATCACTATGTCCCTCTTCATCTTCCACATGGTTCCCACCATTGCCCCTCCCATTAGGCTTGTGATACGAGCTCGCCTACGAATCAAATGGAAGCCAACCAAGACGCCATCAAGCTGCCTAGTGGACCGATTACACGTGGTCGTGCCAAGCAATTTAAAGATGCTATTTCAGCTATGGTGGAACGAACTTGGAATGAAGATAGGAAGGAGTTCAAGGATGTGCCGAAAACTTACAATTTATTTGAGGTCGAATTTTGTTCAAATTAGCTAGTTCTAATTTGCTAGCTCATTGAACACTTTAATTATGCATTTTTTTATTTAGTTTAAATTACTACAGCTTAATTAGTTGTCTAAATAATTTTGTGTCATTCACTTTGTTTAAATTATTACATAATAATTCATATTAATATGCTGCATATTTAATTTGTCTTGGTTCATTACATTCGGTCATTAAATATGTCCAAATTAGAGCAGATTTTGTCCTAAGTATATTACATATTTATTAGGAGTGTTAATAGTGTTTGATGAATTAACCAAATTTTTAATGTGTCTTAATAGGTTGATTAAGGTGGCTGCTGGAGGTGCATGTACCAGCCGATGCATTGAACACAATTAATGAGGAACATGCATTCAGCCATGCATGAATTTGAAGAAGGACTCTCCAATTTTCTAGGTGACCATTCGGCAAGGGGGATGCATTTGCTGAATTAATTTTGTCAATTGAACAACCAACAACTCTAATGACAATTTGGTTATGGCTGTTTACACACAAGGGCCTTTCATTGCTGATTGTTCACACCTGGTCCCATGGAGTGCCTTATTTTTTTTTAATAGGAGTGCATGAATTCGGCACCTTCAAGGAGGATTTAATTCCAGCTTTAAATGCCATAAGCTGGATCAAACTTTGTCCAGCTCAAGTCCCATCGTGCACACCACTAGACAAGGCTCCTTGTGCACATCAATGGTCACCATTAAAGGTTGTTTGGTTAGCTCAAAGGCCATTCAAACATTGAAATGCTTCATGAATTTTCAGCTGAAAACTAAGTGGCTGTTCGGTCAGCTCAATGGACACTCAACCATTAAAATGATTCCATGAATTTTTCCAAGCTGATTACTTAGTCAAAATTCAGCCATTAATTGTATTCATAAAGGACCATTCGGCTGGACCCTAATGAGCTTATAAATAGCTCCACTGTTACTTATTTTAAAAACTTTCTTTTCTGCTTCTGAATGAAATTATTTCATATTTTTTAGTTATTCACTCTCGTTATTCTTCAAGGTTCAAATTGACTTATCTAGCAACTAGTGGCGCCAATTTGACTTTATTTTCGAACTTATCACCAACTCGAGTGTGGCGTTCAAATCCATACCGCTGGTTCCTATCTCGCTAGATAGTGGGTCACGGTCCTATCCAACTTTTCATCCTTTCACCTTAAAACGTATAAGATTCGGGTCCTTAATTTTCCATTAAGGGTTCATTCTTGTTTTCAGCCAACTATCCATCTTTCCATCAACTATCTTTGTTTTTAAACCGCTTCCCATTTAACTTAATTCCTAAAATTTTTCCTTTTGTTAAAATTAAAACGAGAGCTACTTAATTTACGATCGGGCAACATTACGACTCGTTTCCAATTCTGATACAAACACGTATCAACTTGGAAGATTCAAACCTGTCTCTTCTCAGAACAAGTTCCACTAAGGACTCCATTACCATCATGGCTTTGGTAAGCTCCTGAACTCCTCGGCGTTGCAACTCTTGCTTCGCCCATGGTTTCAACCCATCCGTGAAGGAGAAAAATGCTTCATTCTCGCTCAAATCAGAAATTTGGATCATGAGTTCACTGAACTCCTGCACATACTCCCTAACTGTGCCTCGTTGCGTAAGCAATCGCAACTTTTCTTGAGCTTCATTCTCGGTATACTCGGGGTAAAATTGTACTTTGAATTCCTTCTGGAACTCCTCTCAAGTCTCAATCTCAGTCCCACCACGTCTCACATCTGTGGACCTACATCGCCACTATAGCAAAGCAACGTCAGTAAAAATATATAGCAACAGTATTTACCTTAGTAGCATTATCCTCGATGCTCATCATTCGAAAGTAATTCTCCATGGCCTAAAGAAAGTTTTCCACTTCAGTTGCAGACCTTGCCCCCTTAAACGCTTTCGGTTTGGGCACATCCATTATTTTTTGCTTCAGCTTCGAAGCCAACATTCCATTACCTGAGGCAGCCTTGAAAATCTTGAGGTCCCCCTTAAGCTCATAGATCTCATCCTTTAAAGATGTTATCATAGCCTCGAGAGCATTATCCTTCCCAGCCAGCTTGTTCTCCGAGGAACCGATAGTATCCCACACATATTCCCTGAAATGCTCCTTCATCGATTGTAACCCATTAGTGATTCTATCATCAACATCATCGATCATCTCCTTGACGTTCCCCATTGACTCCTCGAGAGTGACGACTTGACCCTCCAAAGCTGACAATAAGTCCCTCGATCGACTCACTTTTCTGGTTCTTCCACGGGTCTCCATTGGCTCATTCTGATCGAAAACTTCTTTCGACATCCCAACAGTGCCTTTGCAACCAATAGCTCAGATACCACTTGTCACGAGGTTAGATCTTTTGTCTTGCAATCCGTTCAGCCTTAGGCGATCTGTTCATTCCAAACTCGCCTAATTCAACCTTAACACCACAAGTGAGGATTCCTTTCGAATTCCTCCAAGGTACCAATTTGTATAGAGGAAGCAATTTATGCCAAAAAAGCCACAAAAGAACAACAGAAATCCACAATAAAGAACACACGATAGGTGTTTGAGTAAATTCTCTCCAAGAATTCTATTACTCTTAAGAATTCAAGTTACAATGGATGAAGTACAAGTATGGGGGAGGCTCTTTATTTATAGTTTAGCTCCCCTAAAACCGATGATCTAGACTGAGTTACATCGACGGACGAGATTAGCCTATCCCTTAAATCATGGGATTTACAAGATACACCATATCAAATTAAATCTACAAGATATGATTCCCATATTTACTAAAAATAGCCTATGTTGCCATATATTCATTATCGGGCCAACAAGGCTTCAATCTGATATGCTTCTCCAATAGTTCTTTGAATCGGGCCAGTTCTCATGAGCTAAATGATCCCCATCTAATCGATAGATCTCCATGGGGTGCATCTTGTGCCAGGGTCACGGGTTTTGCACTTTGGCCTGTGACATGTGTCTCTAGAGTGAGTTGACTTTTCTTTCTATCTTGAACCCCTTTTTTCTCTCCTTATCCTTGTTATGGATAAATTGCTCGTGGTATAATTTACAAGAGAGCCGATATGGTATAATAATATTAATCTCTCAAAAAATTTGTTTACTTGTTTCCCTTCTGTATTTGAGAATGATAACTATACTTATATATGCGATGAACAAGATTACCGTTCCTTCTTGATATTATGTGAAGAAACATTGATATACCTATGTGCTTGGACTGTCAAAAATCTTAAATAAGAGTTCCCTTCACTTTATTCTTCCACATCAAGCTCGATTATCATAAAATGAAGTTGTTTAAATGCTCAACCTTTAAGGAAGTTGTCATTGTGTTTAAACTAAATCTTGTGCTGGTAGTCCTTTTAAGTGTTTGCACAAACAAATAGATTTTTATGCTACGGACAATAGCAAGTTGGAAACAATCATGAATTACTATATAGTTGTTGTTGTGTATGCAGGGTAGGGTATGTATATACAAGTGTGGATTTCTATAAGAGATTATGTGGAGTATCTATTATTATGAGGTACAACTCCGGTCTAAAACCTTAAATCATTGTGTAAATAACTCCATTGCTTGCGTGATTTACAATTTTCTCATAATATTGGGAGTAAAGGTGAGAAATTAATGTTCCAATAGTTGCTTTGAGGTGGGAATTGCATGACATTGTGGTGATGTTATAAGTTTTAAAACAATTACTTACGTCTGTTATAGTGTAGTCTAGCGATGTTGCTAACTTATTAATATGAATGCATGTTTTAAATCATTAGCTACTGACCATTTGACATTAATAATAGTGGTGAGAGTATAGAGAATGCTTTAACACAACATGGTCAGGCTTTAATTTCTTTTCTTTTCTTTTTTTTTGTATGTTCTAGAAATTAAGATTAAACGGGTTTGAAATTCAATGTGCTATGGATAAGGAAATATAGTCATTTACTTTTGTTTTGCTGATAGGATTTAACATTTTTATTTTTTTAGTAATGATTGAAAACATAAAATTTAAGTCTAGAAACAACAAAAAAGAATTTAAATGCATTGAATAGATATCTGATAACTCTAATATTTATTTGTTTCTAAGATTTTTAGTTTATTTTATAATTTAATTTTGTTAGATTTTATGATGTTTTTAGTGAATTATATATTTGTAATGTTAAATAAGGTTAATTTTCGATATATTCTTATCCAACATAGGTCCAAAAAAGTATAGGAAAGAATAGCTTCACATAAGCAAATAGACTAATGAAAAATGTCTCTGCCCCAGTGAAAGCAAATAGACGACTTTCATTTCCGTTGGAGCAGTGCATATACCTGATAGTTTTTTAAAATGTATGATTTTTAAGTGTCATAAAAGGGGAAAAGAGAAACCAAAGAAGGAGAGAGAAGAGAAAAAGAGGAGCCACCCAAGCTTTCACACATCAAGAATCAACGGATTCCAACAAGAAGACGGGAGTTTCTCCATTATTTTTCCTTCTTGTTTCCTTTTATTATGTCTAGTTATTGTTTTAATTTTAAGATGTTTCCCAGATTCTTCATGAACTAAATCTTTTTTCTAAGGCTACAATGGATTTCATGCTTAGTTGATTGACTATTATCTATTTCCATGATCTTTTTATTGTTAATAGAGTTTTGATTATTTATTCATTCTTGTTCATCTTTGATGATAGTCTAGCCAACTATTAGTTTGACAAGCCTAAAGAAATCGAAAAAGGATTTTTCATTTTAGGTCTAGAATGAATAACTCTTGGTCTTAATAAGATGTGATAATCCATGGTTCATAATTAGGATAGGAATATACCCGATTAAGTTGGGCAGCCATAATTGGGGTAGTTTTTAATTAATTTGGTCTACATTATTGGTATGAGAATATAGCTCAATAATTGGATTAAATTAGTTATTTAATTGTTTGGAAGTGAATCAAGAGAAATTTAGTTCTCCAGGTTAATAATTAACTCTATTAAGATAAATTGAGTGGAGATAGATCAATTAGTTAACACATTGAACTAAACCCTGAACCCTATACCTTATATCCTAAACCCTAAATCTTAGGGTTTTTCCATTGATTATTTACTTGATTTAATATGCACTGCTTATTTTTATTTACTTTAAAATTATTTAGAAAATTTATTATCGATTAATTTAGATAGGTTTTAAAGTAATATTTGGTGATTGGAGTTTCGATTAGTAATAACTCTCTATGGGATCGATGTTTTATACTACTTGTAATGATACGTATACTTGCGTGTGCAAGTTTAGATAAAAAAAGTTATTTGGTGTCACTGCCGGGGAGCGAATTGCTACTTTTGTTAACATCAATTTAATTACTTTCGCCTAGCTCAAATTTATTTTTATTTCTTTTATTTTCAAGTACCTTTGGTTTTTTTAAGCACAGAAGTCAAAATCCAGATTTGCTACCACTTGATTTGGAAATTGAAAGAACTTTACGAAGACTCAAACGTTTAAACATTAATTCCTAGGTTGAACACGAAGAGTCAATAATGGTTGATCCTAATGGGAATAACAATGTTAATGAGCAGATTGATGCATGAGTTCCTCTTGTTGTCCCTCTTGCACATAGGTCTATCAGAGACTATGCCATACCATATACCAAAAGGCTTTGTACTAGTATCTGCTTTCCGACGGTGAAAGCAAACAATTTTAGATTAACCCATGATTAGAAAAGAAAAAATCAATATTATAACAAATGAGTGTTATAAATCATTTAAGGGTGACTTAAAAATTAAAACATAAAGAAAATTGAATAAAATTCTTAAAACTAAAAAAATTTAAAACAATTAAGTAGAATACCAGTTTGGATTTTCTTAAAATATGATGCTCGATAAAATCTTTATTTTTAATCCAAATATTGAAAATTGAAAAAAACTTCTCTTTTTTGTCCAAGAAAATAGAAAAGGAATATTAGAGTAATAAATGAATTAATGATAATTATTAGAGTATGCTAACTATTGTTAACAAGATGTGTTAAATACTGCAATTTAGTTAGTTAACTGTTATGGTATTTTCAGCAGTTAACAGTTGAGGTAGTTTTGCAATTGGTTGCTTCTATTATTTAGCTATTAGTTTCTCTCTTCCTTGTATAAATACATCTGAGTTGTATTGAGATCTTTTAAGTGAGAATGAATAATGTTTCTCCTTTATTGATAATATTTTCATATTCAATCACTTAAAAGATCTCAATACAACTGAGATGTATTTAAACAAGGAAGAGATAAACTAACAGCTAAATAACAAAAGCTACCAACTACAAAGCTACTTCAATAGTTAACTTCTGAAAATACCAAAATAGTTATCTAACTAAACTGTAGTATTTATCACATGTTGTTAACAATAGTCAACATACTCTAATATTCACCCAGCTACTCAACCCATTGATAACGACACCGAGTCCTCCTCTGAACTTGTAAAAATATGGTTTGGACAGTGGCTTGGTCAAAATGTCAACAACCTATTCTTGTGCTGGAACATGACCCACCTGCGACTTGCCTGCTGTAACCTTTTCTCGAACAAAGAAGAGATCTAACTCGACATGCTTGAACTTGAGATGAAGAACTGGATTAGCAGATAGTGCTACTGCTCCTGAGTTATCACACCAGACAGTAGCTGTATCAGTTAAGGGCACCTTCAGTTCAGCCAACACCGACTCAAGCCATATGGTTTTAGCTGTAGCATACGCTAGACCCCTATATTTAGCTTCTTTCATGGAACGAGAACTAACCTGTTGTTTCTTTGACCCCCATGACACCAGATTACCACCTAGGAACACACAAAACCTTATTGTGGACCTTCTATCGTCAAGGTCAATTCCCCAATTTGCATCTAAGTAGCCTACTAAAGACATTTGAGAAGAAACTGTAAAACCAATTCCATAGTCCATAGTACCTTGCAAATACCTTAGAATTTGTTTAACAGCCTTGAGGTGCTGGTCCAAAGGTTTGTGCATGAACTGGCATACCCTGTTGACAGCAAAGGAAATGTCTGGCCTGATAATCACAATATACTACAGTGCACCTACAATGCTTCTGTAGTCAGATTCACTATCAATAGGGCTACCACAATGAGCTGACAATGTACAGGAAGTGACCATAAGAATAGGAGAAGCATTCGAATGATTCATGTTACACTTCTTTAAGAGGTCCAAGATATACTTCCTTTGACTTAAAAACAGACCATTCAAGCCATATGGGACCTCAATTCCAAGGAAGAAATGAAATTTCCCTAAATCTTTCAGGGAAAATCGAACATGCAAAGACATCACAAATTCATACACACATGTGGATTGGTGACAATAATGTCATCCACATATACCAGAACATAAAGAGCCATACTACCTAAAGTCTTGATGAACAAAGAAGCATCGGCCTTTGATAAAATAAACCCATCAGCAAGCAAAAACTCTTTAAGCTTATGAAACCATATTCTAGATGCTTGCTTGAGACCGTAAAGAGCCTTCTTGAGCTTGCAAACCAGTGTTTTATCACCATCATGACGAGTTTCAAACCTAAGAGGTTGATTCATATAGATTTCTTCATGAAGGTTACTATTTAAAAAAGCATTGTTGATGTCAACTTGCCTTAGTTGCAAATCATAAGTCACTACCAACGTGAGAATTACCCTTATAGTGGTCGGTTTAACCACAGGACTAAATGTTTCATGGAAGTCAATTCCCGCTTCTTGAAGGTAACTTTTAACAACTAACCTGCCTTTATATCTGACTATAGTTCCATAAGCATTTCTCTTTAGTTTGAAGATCCACTTGCAACCAACTTCTCGTCGATTGGGAGGTAAAATGACCAGCTCTCATGTGTTATTTTTAAGGAGAGCATCATACTCCTATTGTGCCGCCTTGGTCCACTCAGGACTGGTGAAAGCTTCCTCAATAGTAAGGGGCTCTCATTCTATCAATTGAGAACACCTTGCGCATAAAGACTCCACTTTTAGACCGAGTTTGCATTGGATGAAAATTAGATACTGGTGAAGGAAGAGCAGATTGGCCATTAAGAACAGACATTGTTGTTGTAATAGTAGGAGTAGTGATCCAGATTCTGACCGAGGCATAAGTGGAGCAGTTCTTGTAGCATTGTAAACTTTAAATTATATAGGTTTTTTCTAGTAGTTTTTAGCACCTTTTTACTTAACATAATACTAATCTCAAGTATTTGTTAATTAATTAAGTGAATTTTTCTTATATTCCAACAATAGACATGAATTTATAAAATATGCAAATTTGTGATTTATTATGTTAATTTTGTGCACAAATAAAATTATTTCATGTTATTTATTAATGTGTTGTATTTAATTATGCAGTGGGCCCATGAAGTTGATTTAATAAAGAGCTTATTATAATTTTTGCATGGACATGAGCAATTCTACCCTACTTGGATGACAAAACCATGCAAATTGGGTCATGAAGATTTTTGACCTAGTGAAAAATAGTGCTACAAGGTGGATAAGTTTGACTATTAAATGGGTCACAAAACCATCCAAACAAGGAGAAAAGAAGCCCAATTCGGCAAGGATATTTGGGCAGCCAAAAATCAGCTTTTGGGATAATTAATTAGAGGTCCTTATACTTGGAAAATCATTGAAAATCAGCACACTACGTTTGTTCAAGAAACTTTCCACCCATTGAATGATTCAAGCATGATTTTATGCTTGAATCAAACAACCAACTCACCCTCCTTTCCACATATTATGGCCAGCCAAAGGTGGGAGAAATCAAAGGGATCTTTGACGCCATATTAGTAAACTCCTCCACCAACCTCAAGTATAAATACTCACTCTCATCTCACATTTCAAGCATCCCTCATTCATCATTCATTTAAAATTTATCTTTCATTCTCTCAATTTCTCATTCCCTCTCTTCATTCCCATGCATAGCATCCCAAATTTCCTTTCTTTCTTGGCTAGCAAAACCTTGATAAGATCATCTCTTGGCCAGCCACCTTGAAGAGCCATTAGCAAAGAAGCAACACGAGGACGGGAGGAAACTTCTTCAATTGGAGTTCACAAGGTTGCTGATTCGAACATAGTTTATTCTTCATTTACTTGTTACTTTGGTTTTAATCATGTTTGCAATGTGCTTTGTTATCTTGTCATCAACAATGGTAGCTTAAATCTGTTTAGCTACGATGGTTGCATCAATTCATTGAAGTTTGTTTAAATCATGTTTATAGTGTTTGTGTCTCAGACATTCATGTTTTCAATTAAACTCAAGCATGTATTTCATTCATACGTGATTGGATGCATTGGAATTAGCTAAGTGATCCTAACCAGACGACAGCTAATGGACACAATAGTTGAAAAGTGCATGCTTAATTTAGATCCTAACCCGACTAAATTAAAGGTTCATAATAACTTTAACGAGCTTTATTATCTTGCATAGTTTTTAGGTTTATGTGATTAAATTGTTTCAAACCTAACCCATCCCTGTTACTTCACATGAATTCTAAGAAACTCTTAGTTTAATATGATCAGTAAAAAGCATGTTTTACTAAGTAAAATATTTCGAAAGGACTTAATTCGATTTCAAACTCGTGAAAGATCGAGTTGCCATGGAATATTTTCCGAACACTATTAAACCTGAGAAAAATGAATTAAGTTGAATGATGTAATTATTCTAGCCTATTCATGTTATTGATTGTTGAAGTTTTTCTTGTTGCTGCTAAATTCATCTCATACATTTTAGTTAATTATCATATTAGATTAGAATTGAAATAGGGATCATCTTGCATCTAGTTAATTATTCTTGACATCCATCACTCAAAAAATTGTGTTTTTATCACCAACTTGTGAACTTTAATTTTACAATTAAATGATTAACATACACAGTTCCTCTAGAGACGATAACTCTTTTACTTACTTGTTACTTGATAACAACTGTGTATACTTACACAAACCTACACGTTACAAGCATTAGGTGAGGAATCTAAAGAAATAGCCACTGAAGCAGGAGCTACAAGAGTTAAGTCTGGAATTATTAATGAACCACTATCATTGTTGGAATGATTGATGAACAGGCCCAATTTAACCCGGGCCCAATACACCCAAATCAGAAACATAACAAAAACAAAGCAGCAGCACAACAACAAACAGGAAAAACAGTAACAAAATGGATTATAATGTATTTCTTTTCGGCTATATAAGCCCGAAAACAATGTAATACAAGAGGAGGAAGAAAAACTATCAGAAATAGAAAAAGCAAACGGTTGATTTCGATTTTATTTTGCTGTGATTGATCGCTTTTTCTTTATTTTTATCTTTATTTTCATTGTTTTTAAAACTTTCAAAAACAAAATCAAAAAGAAAAGAGCGAGGAAACCATACCTGAGCCGTCGGGGCGCGTCGTCGGAGCCTCATCTCCGTCGTCGAAGCCGGATTGAAGGCAAGGAAAGGGAGGTTTCTTCTCTGGGGTTTTCGGGGCTTCGAAAGGGTTCCGACAAATGGCCAAAAGGTCCGGTTTTGGGCATCACTGGCCACCGATACGGTGATGGCACGGTGGTGCGAAGGGAGGCCGAACGTCGAAAGAGAAAGGAGGGAGAGAGGGCTGCCCTTTCGTTGTTTGAGAGAAATGGGGGGGTTTCTTTTTTTTAGAAACACTAAAATGAAATTTTTTTTCCTAATTTAAAGAATAGAAGAAAACAGTGCCGTTTGGCTTTTGGGAGGGGGAAGAACTGCATGTTTGTCCTGAAAGGGAGATTTGCATGATTAGTCCTTCCCTTTTGTCGCGCCGTTTGATCAGGCCATATTCCTTTTTTATTATTATTTTAATTCGGCCCTCAGATTTCGTGTGTTTTTAATTCACCCTAATCATTGATTTTTAAGCCTTTAATTTGTTATTTATTTATCAACTTTAATATTTTATATATATCAGTTATTTTAAACCGTTTTATTTATTATATTAGGTATTTATATTTCTTTATATATTATTTATTTTAAACCTTTTATATTATTTTGAATTGCTTTACATATTATTTATTTGAAACTTTTATTACGAATTATTTACTTAAATCATTTTGCTAATTCTTTTAAATTGATTTATGTATTATTTCTCTTTAAATTGTTTAAATCATTGGTCCTTGATTATTAATGTTGATATTTAGATTTTGTATAATATGAGATTATTGTCATTGCATGTACCATGATTCATTTATTTATATCGTCATATTATTATAGTCTATTGTATAATTTTGTGTTCATATATTATTGTTTCATGATCGTTATTATTTTCATATTATATCATTACATTGTGTATCAAACCCAAACATTTTTATTCAATTGAAATCGTCTTTTTAATTTAAACAAATCATACATGGCTTTTAAATATTATACTCGCTATCGTTTTAAAATAAAAATTTTCAAAATAAGGAAATATTTCGCGTTTTAGAAATTCGAGAAAATCGTGTCCTAACTTACTGGATTTCTACTTTTCTTGTTTAGCCTAAATAACGGAATATCCTTTTAAAACAAAATACAAGTTTAAAATAAAAAGCTTATTCTCGAGAGTACAAAGTGTTGTGCCCTAACTTATTGGGTGTGACTTCTCATTACCTCGAGATAGGAATTTCTAAAAATGGCAATATTCCGTATTTAGAAATTCGAGAGGTCATGCCCTAACTTACTGGGTTTCGTTTTTCCTCGTTTAATTTAAATAACCGAATATTCTCTTAAAATTAAAATACACGTGCTTTTAAATAAAAGGCGGGCTTATTCTCAAGGATTCGGGGTGTCGTGTCCTAACTTACTGGATGTGGCATTTCGTAGCCTCGAGATGAGATGTTCTTTTACGATTATTCCAACTCATTCAGATGTTTTAAAATCAACATTAATAAAAATAATTGTGTTTTTAATTCGTTCTCGGTTTTCAACTTTCGATATTAAGACATTAATTAATCGATTTGGTACCAATTTTGGGCGTGACGGGGGTGCTAATCCTTCCTCGCACGTAACCGACTCCTGAACCCATTTTCTCGAATTTCGTAGACCAAAAATGCCGTTTTAGTAAACCAAAATGTTTTATTAAAGCAAAGGTGATTCGATCACACCTAACAAAGATCGATGGCGACTCCTGTTTTTATTTTCGTTTTCAAAACCCTAGTCGATTCCCATTTTACAAAAAATGGTTACGACAGCTTGGCGACTCCACTGGGGACATGAGAGAGTCGAGCCGTAAAATTGATTATTTTCTATCTTGTTGTCAAAAATTTAAAATCTGATTTGAAAAATTACGATCCTCTTATTGCATTTGTTTGTGTTATTTCATATAATTATTGTTGTTTGGTTCTCGTAGAATGTTTTAGCATCATATTGCATAAGGACCATTTGGTCTTACCCTTTTTAAGTGGGAGTGAGAAGCTACTCCTTCATGAGGTTTTCACCTCCGTGCAGGATAGTGGACCACTTTCGGAATACATCCGTACCTATGTATCCGTGAGATTTTCATCTCCGTGCAGCCATAGGGAAATGTATTCCCCTGAACTGAACTCGGTCTGTATGAGCCTATGATGGGTGAAGATCGAGGAATCTGCTGGTTTGGGTACCTCTCTTTAGAACCGAACCTCATATAACAAGCCTTAAGAGCCCACCTTAAGTAGGGCCATGCCAAACTCTAGTGGTTACCCGAGTAGGTGCTTTATTTCTTGCTTGTTTTAAGCTGTGTGTGAAATACTGACTTGTTTTGTTTTATTTTGATTGAATGGCATTTTCATCACATTTAGTTCACTTTCGCGCTTCATATTGCATAATCATCCAATTCTTTACCCTCTTAAGTGGGAGTAAGAAACTACGCCTTCGTGAGGTTTTCACCTCCGCATGGGCTAGTGGATTGCTTCCGGGATACATCCGTACCTATGTGCTTTGTGAGATTTTTATCTCCGCATGGCTATAGGGAAATGTATTCCCCTGAACCGAACTCGGTCCGTATGAGCCTATAATGGGTGAGGATCGAGGAATCTGTCGGTTTGGGTACCCTTACTTTAGAACTAAATGGCATATAGCGAACCTTAGGAGCCCACCTTAAGTGGAGCCGTGCCAAACCCTAGTGGTCACCCATTTATGTAATCTATTTTGGTTGTTTATTTTTATTATGTTAACGTGTTTTGTGTTGTTTATGATTGTATTGCATTGCATTCAATTGCATCGCATCATCTTAGAAAGGAGGTGTTGATTCATATTCGATTGCTAAATAGAAGAGTTTGTCATAAGGAAATGGGTTACTTGATAAAGTGGATTATAATACGGTCGTTCGAACATAGTCCAAGTAAACAACGAGAGAAGGCTGGTAGTCCGCAGAAGAATACAAGACTTTGCCCGAGGATTCAAGTGACAAGGATTTATTCGAGAGTCATCATGTCTCAATTTTCTTAAAGAAGCTTATGAACATCGCGGAGGATAAGTGAGTGAAGAGGTACGGCCTGGACCAAGCAACAAGGAGCTAGAAGAGGCATCTATTGAGAAAGTTCACGAGACACGACCATAACATCCAGATACGAAGAAAAGGATTGGTGTTTTCACCTGGACTATGAGAGCAAAGCCGCATATGCAACCCGTTTTATGTAAAGAAATTTATTTTCTAGAAAAGTTCTTCTAATGGAATTGAATTCATAATCAACGCCTCTCTTTCCTTTTGCATTCATTCCATGCATTTGCATTGTATTTCATGCATTTGCATTACATCGCATCATATGCATTAAAATTTGTAGAAAGGCTCTGATTAATTAAAAATTATTTCAGTTAACCTAGAAAACATGGAACAAAGGTTGGAGAGATTAGAGCAAAGACAAATACAGATGCAGGAGCAATTGACCGAAATCCAACAGGATATGCGAGATTAAATGAATGTGATGAGCCAATTAACCCAGTTATTAGCTGAAAGGCTTGAAAAAAGGAGTGACCCAGTGGTCAACAGTGTGGATGATGATGAAGACATCGTTTATTCCCCAATAAATGTCCTGACTCAAGTAGACATGCATCCGCATAGGGTACCGGTCATTATCGGACCCCAATGTCAGACTGATACTTCAGCCCTGTTGAACTTCTCGATGGGTTCAGGTTCTAATTCGGGGGATGATCGAGTCAATCCTGTGGTACATGGATTAGCCGAAACAAAGGAAAAGGGAGAATGGACCTTAAAAGCCCTGAAGAAGAAAGAAAAAGAAGTGAATAATACGAGTAAGCATAACAAGGGTAATTCGAAGCCGATTACGGTAAGCCAACCAAGGACGGTAACTACCAACCATCAGGTCTCCCCAAGGCAGGAACCCAATCCAAGACCAAACTCGAAAAAACTCCAGCTCGCGCCCATTCCAATCTTGTATAGGGAGTTGTACCAAATTTTGTTTGAAGCACATGTTGTATCCCCTTTTTACGTGGAACCAATACAGCCTCCATACCCTAAATGGTACGATGTGAACGCCCAATGTGAATACCATGCAGGAATTACGGGGCACTTGATGGAAAACTGCACCGCTTTCAAGAAATTAGTCGAAAGATTCATCAAAATGGGCATTGTAAAATTCGATGATCCATCTGGTGCAGAAAATCTGTTACCTAATCTTTTTGTTTAAGGGGTAAACATTGTGAGTCCATGATAGATAGGGGCATGAGATCCAAGAACGCATCAAGCTCAGGGCCCTAGTGCAAGGCCTGATGGATAATAAATTGAAGAGATCAAAGACTCGGTGGGAATGTTGGGGAATCTAAACATTAATGACATATTCGAAGAGGGAACCAGGGAATAGAATTTTCCAAGCGTCTGCCCTTACATACTTGGGAGTGTTTTGAACAATGGGACTGTGGAAGAGATCCCTGTATATTTTAGAGCCAAATTCAGAGTAATGTCCAAAACGCTTATTACTCTAAGCCCAGGAGCAATAAGAATCTTTTTTGTGAAATAGGCTTATGTTCAACATCTATATTTTCAATGAAAATGCATTTTTGTGTCTCACTTTGAGCAAATATTCTTTTATTCATTTATTTCATTCATGTTCATACCACATAAATAATTATTCTTAGATTCATTTATTCTTTAAATATTCTTTCGTGCCTACAACAAGTCCCTAGATATCAACGACATGATCGACGCTGCTACTGACTCAGAGTCTACTTTTGAGTAAGATATGTGTCTAGAGGGATCTCAGGACTTTGGAGACGATAGAGATTGTAACCTATCTTCCCGATTTGTTAAAAATGGTAGAATAAGATGAAACAGATCCTACCTTACAAAGAATCAGTGGAAATTTTAAGCCTAGAAGAAGAGAAAGAGGTAAAGATCGGAGCCTGTATCACCACAGAGACAAAGTGAGACGTCATTGAGTTATTCCAAGAATTCAAAGATGTTTTTGCATGATCGTATCAAGATATGCCCTGGCTGCCGAGACATGTGGATGTTGTTAAGGCTAAGGAAATCTTAGAGGAGGAACACATGCTAATGGTCTTACAATGGCAAGGCAAATCATGAGGTCCAGGTCCACCATGGAAGGGGCTCGCATCAGTGCCAAATTTATGGAGACAAGATTTCTCTGCCTCCTTCATCTCTTCATGTATGACATCTCCATGGACTTTCTCTATGTGAGGCATGGATGTCAGTGGGCCGATCATGCCGAAAGCTTCTACGAGTATCGATTTATCTTTGTGGTCGTCAATTACTTCACCAAGCTGGCAGAAGCTACTTCATATGCTGATGTCACAAAGTCGACAGACAGTAAATTCTATGTCAGTATAGAATCCCCAAAAAGGGGTTCATATTTGACGATGCATTATATTTGAATAACAGCACGACATCAGAAGTTTGCAGTTTGTTCAAGATCAAATACCGTATCGCCCCAAAATGAACGGTAAAAAAAATTGCCAGGAAAATGATTGAAACTCATGAAGATTGGCATCTGTGCTTGTCGAACATCTGTTAGAACCCCCGCCGGGGCAACGCTTTTCTCATTGACTTATGGGATAGAGGCAGTTTTGCCCATTGAAGTCAAGATTTATTCCCTCTAAGTTTTTCCAGATTTTGAGTTGGATAAAATAGAATAGATCTAATTTCGATATGATCAAGTAAACCTGATTGAAGAAAAGAGGTTGAAAGCTATCATGACGAGAAGGTTCGCCCTAGAGAATTCCAGGAAGGAGACCTAGTTTTGAAAAGGATCCTTCCCATACAAAAGGACTTCTGAGAAAAGTGGATGCCAAACTAGGTAGGACCTTATGTGATAAAGAAGACCTTCTCTGGAAAAGCGTTGAATTTGACCTAGAGGGATAACAAGGACTTGCCTAACCCTATGAGTTCAAGTTAAGAAATACTTCAAAAAAAAAGAGAAAAAAATAAGAAGTAAAAAAGAAAGATAAAATGAAAAGAAAAAAGAAAATGAAAAGAAGACGGAGAGGCCAAGGCGAAAACCTGCAAAGGGCGCCTTGAGACCAAAGGGGTTTTGAATTCAAAACCCATAAAGGGCAATTCAAATTTTAAATAAAAAGTGGGGCATTCAGCAGTCTTGCTATGCCTGAATTAACAATGAAGAAGTATGCTACATCTTGGGGCATCGACAAAGTGCTCCGGATCCCTAAACACATATTGAGCTTAAAATGGTCCTCAAGAAGTTTGAACAGAGAAGCTCATGCTGTGATATCTGGGGCACCAAGTTTTCATCTTACCCAGATTGAATTTGCTATCTTTGATTACTTTATTCTTTTCAAGATACGCTCCCAATAAATTTAATTTGTTATCTTGATTAATTCATTCTCATTTTGTGCTTTTTCAAAATTTGATATATTGATTAATTTATTCATTTCGAGTTTTGTTCTCAATAAATTTCTGTTTCGTCCATCATTATGATCTTTTTTAAGCATTTTGCATTGAAATAACGATTAGTGGACTAATACCACTTTCATAAAAGGAGTTTCGCATATTACTTTAGAAGTTTCTAAATGATACGAGAACCTGACACAGGTCTATTGTTTAGAGCTCACTAAGCTTAGGGGTGAAGATATTTGAGAAGAAAGAGTCTAAATTAAGACTATCTCCTTTGAGTTTCTGCCAAAACTAATGATTGAACACAAAAAGCAAGATATCGCGTCGGTGATAGAATCCTGACGGAAAATGAGCAATGCCAACCCAAGCGAAGAAGGTATCATTCTCGAGAGGAAAATGATATTCTGCAAACATATATATCTGGCTATGGCATTCGGGGAATTGTAACAGACCAAATTGATGGAAAAAGATTTAGATCCTATACCCCTGAATTGCAGTGAGAGGGTCTGAAGATGGTATAAGCCTTAAAGTCTCATAGGTACCATAGAATGGATCTTGAAGTTACATTGGGGCAAGTCATTTGAGCAAAATATGATTGTTTCTTTGAGTTTTTGGGCAAAGGTACCAGCCGAGCGAGATAGCAGCGTAATACGTCAGCAATAAAACTCTGATGGACGACGAGCAGTGACAACCCTAAGCATCAAAAAGGGATCATTTCATTTTGCATTCATACATCATCACTCAAGACACATTTAGTTAGGAGCATTCGATTCATTCTGATCATTGCATCCTAATCATTGTAAAAAAAATCATTTTTATGACATTCGGTATTCATGCGAATATCGTACATAATACATTTAGTTAAGAGCATTAGATTCATTCCGATCATTGCATCCTAACCATTTTACATAAGCATAAACACATAAACTGATTTTACAGGACAGGTCCCCCAGAGGACGGTGTCGCAACATCGGTGAATTCACAGATCTTGCCTTCCTGAGCAAAGCGGATCGAAGATACCAGTCTGGCATCTCTAAGTTTTCAGTGGAGCAGATTGAAGATAGCAAATCTTGCCTTCCTGAACGAAGTGGATCGAAGATACCGGTCCGGCATCCCTGAGTTTGCAGTGGAGCAGATTGAAGATAGCAGATCTTGCCTTCCTGAGCGAAGCGGATCGAAGATACCAGTCTGGCATCCTTGAGTTTGCAGTAGAGCAGATCAAAACCAGTCCTATCTCCCTGACCAGCAGTGGAATAGGTTGAAGATTGTAGATCTTGTCACCCTAAGCAGTAGTGGACCAAGATCGAACGGCAAATCTTGTCTCCCTAAGCAGTAGTGGAACAGATTTAAGCCACCAGTCCTATCTCCCTGACCAGCAGTGGAACAGGTTGAAGATTGTAGATCTTGTCGCCCTAACCAGTAGTGGGGCAAGATCAAAGGCAAATCTTGTCTCTCTAAATAGTAGGGAAACATGATTTAAGCCACCGTTCTATTGCCCTGACCAGCAGTGGAATAGGTCGAAGATGGTAGATCTTGTCGCCCTAACCAATAGTGGGGCAAGATCGAAGGCGAATCTTGTCTCCCTAAACAGTAGGGAACACGATTTAAGCCACGATCCTATATCCCTGACCAACAGTGGAATAGGTCAAAAATTGTAGATCCTGTTGCCCTAAACAGTAGTGGAAAATGATCGTCCTATCTTTCTGACCAGCAGTGGAATAGGCTGAAGATTACAAACCTTATCTCCCTGAAGATGCAGTGGAGCAAATTAAAATAAACAAATCCTTATCTCCCTGAAGTTACAATGGAGCAGTGAGACCGCTTGAAGAAGAAGAAAAGAAACGCCGAGACTCGGTAGAACCGAGCAAAATTGGTCCTGTTAAAGTCTTTGCTCCATTCTCGTTACACGACAATAAGCAAAGAGGGGCAGCTGTACAGGCCCAATTTAGCCCGGGCCCAATACACCCAAATTAGAAACATAACAAAAGAAAGCAAAGAAAGACAACAACAAAACAGAAAAAAAAGAAGAACAAAATGGATTATAATGTATTTCTTTTCGGCTATATAAGCCCGAAAACAATGTAATACAAGAGGAGGGAGAAAAACTATCAGAAATCGAAAAAGCAAAAGGTTGATTCCGATTTTATTTTGCTTTGACTGTTTGCTTTTTTTTATTTTTATCTTTATTTTCATTGTTTTTAAAACTTTCAAAAACAAAATCAAAAAGAAAAGAGCGAGGAAACCATACCTGAGCCGTCGGGGCGCGTCGTCTGATCCTCGTCTCTGTCGTCGAAGCCGAATTGAAGGAAAGGAAAGGGGAGGTTTCTTCTCTGGGGTTTTCGGGGCTTCGAAAGGGTTCCGACAAAGGACCAAAAGGCCCGGTTTTGGGCATCACCGGCCATTGATACGGTGATGGCACGGTGGTGCGAAGGAAGGCCGAACGTCGAAAGAAAAAGGAGGGAGAGAGGGCTGCCCTTTCGTTGTTTGAGAGAAATGGGGGGTTTCTTTTTTTTAGAAACACTAAAATGAATTTTTTTTTCCTGATTTAAAGAATAGAAGAAAACGGTGCCGTTTGGCTTTTGGGAGGGGGAAGAACTGCATGTTTGTCCTGAAAGGGAGATTTGCATGATTAGTCCTTCCCTTTTTTCGCGCCGTTTGATCGGGCCATATTCCTTTTTATTATTATTTTAATTCGCCCTCAGATTTACGTGTATTTTTTAATTCAATTCCTAATCTGATTTTTAAGCCTTTAATTTGTTATTTATTTATCAACTTTAATATTTTATATATATCGATTATTTTAAACCGTTTTATTTATTATATTAGGTATTTATATTTCTTTATATATTATTTATTTTAAACCTTTTATATTATTTTGAATTGCTTTACATATTTTTTATTTGAAACTTTTATTACGAATTATTTACTTAAATCGTTTTGCTAATTATTTTAAATTGATTTATGTATTATTTCTTTTTAAATTGTTTAATTCATTGGTCCTTGATTATTAATGTTGATATTTAGATGTTGTATAATATGAGATTATTGTCGTTGCATGTACCATGATTCATTTATTTATATCGTCATATTATTATAGTCTATTGTATAATTTTGTGTTCATATATTATTGTTTCATGATCGTTATTATTTTCATATTATATCATTACATTGTGTATCAAACCCAAACATTTTTATTCAATTGAAATCGTCTTTTTAATTTAAACAAATCTTACATGGCTTTTAAATATTATACCCGCTATCGTTTTAAAATAAAAAATTTTAAAATAAGGAAATATTTCGCGTTTTGGAAATTCGAGAAAATCGTGTCCTAACTTACTGGATTTCGACTTTTCTTGTTTAGCCTAAATAACGGAATATCCTTTTAAAACAAAATACAAGTTTAAAATAAAAAGCTTATTCTCGAGAGTACAAAGTGTTGTGCCCTAACTTATTGGGTGTGACATCTCATTACCTCAAGATAGGAATTTCTAAAAATAGGAATATTCCGTATTTAGAAATTCGAGAGATCGTGCCCTAACTTATTGGGTTTCGTTTTTCCTCGTTTAATTTAAATAACCAAATATTCTCTTAAAATTAAAATACACATGCTTTTAAATAAAAGGCGGGCTTATTCTCAAGGATTCGGGGTGTCGTGTCCTAACTTACTGGATGTGGCATTTCGTAGCCTCGAGATGAGATGGTCTTTTACGATTATTCCAACTCATTCAGATGTTTTAAAATCAACATTAATAAAAATAATCGTGTTTTTAATTCGTTCTCGGCTTTCAACTTTCGACATTAAGACATTAATTAATCGATTTGGTACCAATTTTGGGCGTGATGGGGGTGCTAATCCTTCCTCGCACTTAACCGACTCTCGAACCCGTTTTCTCGAATTTCGTAGACCAAAAATGCCGTTTTAGTAAACCAAAATGTTTTATTAAAGCAAAGGTGATTCGATCACACCTAACAAAGATCGATGGCGACTCATGTTTTTATTTTCGTTTTCAAAACCCTAGTCGATTCCCGTTTTACAAAAAAATGGTTACGACAATTGACATTTGGAAAAACAAAAATAGTAAACGAGTCTATGGGATTAGAAACTCGTGGAGAAACAATCAAAACTGAAGATCGTTGATGTGGTTGTCGAAAATATGTAGGAAAATTCAGAACCTATCTTGAAGCAAAAAGAAAGCAGTGTTCGTAAAAAATAACATGCCTCAATATAAAAATTCTGCCTGATTCATCAAAGCATTTATACCCTTTATGTTGAGGGCTATGACTAAGAAAAATACAGGCTTTTGACTGAGACTGGAGCTTGTACCTATTATAAGGTCGCAAATACAGATAACAACAACATCTAAAAGTTCTGAGATGAAAATAATCAGGCTTGACTTTATGAATCTTCTCATGAGGTGATTTCCCTTGCAAAACAAGAGTGGGAAGCTTGTTGATGACATACACAACACTCAAAAAAGCATGCGCCCACAAATGCATGGGAAGTGAAGCTTGAGCAAGCAATGCGAGGCCAGTCTCAACAATGTGCATGTGTTTACTTTCAACCAATCCATTTTGTTTTGAGGTGTGAGGGAAAGCTAGTTTGTGTTGAATACCAGACAGTTAAAGCACTTCACTGAAATACTTGAACTCACCCCCCAATCACTTTGAATTTTTTTATTTTAGAACTAAATTGAAAAGCTACAAACTTCTAAAATTGAAAAAACTTTGCAATAGCCTCTGATTTATTTCTTAGTAAGTACATCCAAGTATACCTGTTATATGCATCAACAAAAGTGATATACTACAAGCAACCCTTAGAGGACATATGAGCAGGTCCCCATAAATTTGACACCACCAATTCAAATGGTGATGTATACATAGTCTTAGAAGCAGTGAAAGGAAGTTTTTGAATTTTGCCTAACTGACAAGCAGAAAAAACACTAGATAGTTTCGATGGTTGCAAATGCATGTCATAACTGGAGAGAACTTGAGAAAGACTTCTAGGACAAGGATGCCCTAATCGTCTATGCCATAAATCCATAGTCATAGTGGATGCCATCCGAGCATGATTAAGTGAGCTGACAAAGCTTGAAAATTTCTTTAAAGAAACATGAGCATGACCTCGTTGTGTTGTAGAGCTAAATCTGTATAACCCTTTATGAAGATGGCCGACTAACAAAAACGCCCCTTGTCTGTAAGTCCTTCACAAAATAATAAAAAAAGGTGAAACTCTAAAAAAATTGTTATCTTTAGCAAATTGTGCAACAGACATCAATTTTTTTTTGAAAATGTAAGGAACATGGGGTACATCCTTAAGATGCAAAAGTCTGTTACCAAAGATGATGGAAGAAGAATCGATATGAGTAACTGGTACAACAAAACCATTTCCCATAACCAACTGACATTTACCTGTGTAATCAGTAGCAGCATGAAGTGTGGAGAAATCATTTGTGACGTGATTTGTAGCCCCTGAGTCAAAGTACCAGTATTGATCACCAACTCCGGCTGAAATTAGATGACACTCTAACTGGAAAGAAGTTTGCGGAGAAGTAGCATCAACCTGAAACTTTTCTGAAGGAGGCCGCCACTTCTAGTGAGATGCAAGTAATTGATTTTAGGAGCAAGACAGATTCCCTTGCACCTGGTGACCAAAACAATGACTCATGCTTTGAGGACCAAACCAATGAAAATTGGCTTGCATCTGGCCCCTCTTGTTCTCCATCGGGTATACATGTAACATCCTGAATTTTTGGGCCTATGCGTTTAATGGGTGAATATGTTTAATATGTTAATTTAAGTAATAGGGGTCCAAATTGGGCTCAGATTTAGGCAAAGGCCTTAGTTAAATTATTAGATTGGGCATTATAGAGTTAAAAGAGTGGTAATTATGTTTAAAATACCAAAGTGGGCTTGTGGCCCAATCTTAGGAGGTGACGCCACACAAGGGAGTAAGGGGCCCAAATTTAAGTTTCATGGAGCCCAATTCTTTTAATTTAAGTTAGCTAAATTTTGGGCATTAGGATTAGGTGGAGTGGATGGCAACAAGGCAAAAATTTGGGGGTTTTAATGTTTAAAATATGTGGATAATAAGCAGATAAAGGCTATTATTTAGGAATTTATTTTATGTGGATAATAAGCAGATAAAGGCTAAAATTTAGGGATTTTAATGATTAAAATATGTGGATAATATGCTGATAAAGGAGGGAGGAGTTAGAGATAATTAAGTCTCTTTTAGATGAGCTAGTAGATTAAGATAAAGGAGAAAAGATAGGATTTATCTGCAAGGTTAGGTAAGTGCCAAAATTTCTATAAATAGGGGAATATCTCTTCAATTTCAAAGATCTGGTTTTTCTCTCATTCTTTTCTCTTCTTCTCTCCGTAAAAAGCCGAAAACTCCTAAAGTTCCATCTTCTTCTTCATTCTCTGCAAAGCCGAAATCTCTAAGCCTATTCCCTCATCTTCACTTTGATTCAAAAGCCAAACTCTTTCCATTCTTTTTCTTCCTAGTCGAAATCTTCATGTCTCTTCCTTGTTTTCTTTTCTTCTTCTCTTTTCCTATCGAAAACAGAAACTCTTCACTCAAGTATTTTAAAAGCCAAAGACACATCAGCCTTCTCTTGTTCATACTTTTTCCGGGATTTTCCTAAAAGTGAAATCCTAGATCTCATCTCTGTTATTATTGCCGAATTACTTCATGGTGCCTACTTGTGCCGAAATCAAGGGAACTTTAGTGGAGTCAATCGCATAGATCTCTAAGTTATAGAATCGTGTTACTTTTGGGATTTCAAGGTAAGGGATCTATTAGTTTTAACGTGTAATTTTGGATTTATTAACCTTGGCCGATTGTTGAAGGGGCTAAATCTTTGTGTGTTTTTTCGGCTTTTGAGTAAGGCTTTACATTGAGGATAATAGATCCGAATAGCAAGGACATCGACTAAGAATATTGGATTTCGCGATATCAGGTGTGTAATACTTCCCCACCATCTAGATCTAATCATAAAATGCATGATCATAAGATTTATATGTTTTGATAATTGCCAACATCTCGGTTTATTGATGAAAGCCCAAGGAGGGTAAAAGCGGATCACCAGGTTAGTAAATAATTTGTTTAAATGTTATAAGTAAAATGCTTGTATGTGATTACATGGGTTGGGTTGATGAAAGGAGGAAGTTATACGTTATATGTGTAGCGGTTTTTACCGTGATCTGATGTAGCGGCTAATGCCGTGAATCGTTATCTGGGCTTCGGCCATTAAATGTTATACGAACCCGACCATTATATGTTATAAGGGCTTCGCCATCATATGTGGATGAGCGACATGACCGCCATCATGGTGTGTAGCGGTGTGGGTCGATTGTAGAAATCCCCAATGGTGTGTACGGTTGAGTACGGGCGTGTAGCGGATGGAAACCTAGGCCAACGGGTTGGGCCTTGCATATTATTTGCTATTAATTTTTATTATGATTATTACACTTGCTTATTTTGTTTAACGGGCTTAAGGCCCAAAATCTAGTGGTGCATGAGGGTTGCACATCGAGTCTCGCGACTCACCCTTTTAATTAACATTTCGGTGATACCTAGTGCTTGGACCGCCGAGAGGAGAGGCAAGGTGGCCATGCGAGAAGAATATATGGATTTAGCAAAAGACTCAAGTTATTATTTTATATTTTTAATTGGTGGATTTTAAATTTTTGTTGTAATAAGGCCATGGGCCACTAGTTTATATTTTGTTTTATTTTGGGCTTTAATTACTTTTAGTTATTTAATTTTTTTATCTTAATTAAACTAAGGCATGTAATTAAGTTTGGTTTTATTTTACAAAGGAATATTCTATATGAAATATATTTGGGCTTTTCTGAAAAATACGACATGTTTGACAAAAATTTTCTTAGTGACATACCAGATCCTGTCGTAGCAATTGGGCGGGTTTGGGGTGTTACAAATTAACATCGAGCCGGTTCAAAACTTCGGCTCTGGGGTTTTCTGGCTCAAAACGTTTTTTAAAGTTGGGTTTTGAAACATGCATATTTATACAGGTCTATTAGCTCGATGGCACCTTTGCGCCTCATCAAGTCTGCGCGTAAGTACCTAAACCATTGTGTGATATACATGTGGGCTTTATGGGCTTTATGGGACGTAGACTAGTTTAAATAGACTCGATGGACTATAGGCTTAGTTTAAAACACTTCTTAAATTTTCATAAGACTTAATTTCACTAAACAAACCCGTGAACGAGCCACAAGACTAGGGTGTGGTAACAGCATACGCATGTCTAGGATTGGATCCTAAGAGCACGGTATTTAAGCGGTCCTAGTGACTCACCTCCTCTTCGCTGGAATCCTACAGTGCGTAGTATTTGCTCACACCTAGCCACGAGGATTTGTTGACGGCCAAAATCTATAATTAAAACCCGAAAAGGACCAAATACATTATTTTTACAAAATTGCTAAAATACCTTTATTTTGAAGAAAAAAAAGTATCAAGATACCATGATTTGCAAATATACCCCCAGATTTACAGAAGCACCCTGATTTACAAAGTCAACGGTTTTTAAAAGAAAAAAAAAACATACAACACACAACATCAATCAAAAACCACAAACACTTGAACGCCACTATTATTCTTTTGAAATCAAATTCTCTAAGATACCCCTGTTTAAAAAAAATACCTTCTTAGTTTTGTAAATTTTTTTGAAAATACCCCTGACTTGTAAAATGACCAAAATATCCCTAATTTGTAAAATTACCAAATTACCCTTGATTTGCAAAATGACCAAAGTACCCTTGATTTGTAAATTACTAAATTACCCCTGATTTTCAAAATTACCGAAATACCCCCGAATTTCAAAATTTCCGAAATACCCCCAGATTTCAAAATTATCGAAATACCCTTATTTCATAAAATCACCAAGAAACCCTATTTTGGAAAATTACGAAAATACCCCTGTAGGATAAATTACGAAAATACCCCTGGGTAGTGGAATAACTAGAATACCCCTATGTATTGAGTGTGGATGTATGGATGTTGTATGTATGTTGATTGTTGAATGTATGTAGTTTATAGAACTAGGAAAGGTGAACTTGAGACTGAATTACGAATTCGAAAGAACTACTATTAAAACTACTAATCATAAGACTGTTCGTGGATAATCAGTGGAAGAAAACCAATAATTCATAAAAAAATTTAATCAGATAAATGCGAACTGATAGCATGAGTACAAGGGGACGAGGACGCTCTAGATGTGAATACCGGTGCGTATTCTACAATAGTGTACTAAGTGTTTATTTTGGGTTTAGAATTGGAGTCTTGCAATGAAAGCATGGTAGTGAGACTTAGGTAGTACGATTAATAGTTAGTTGGAAATTTCGAGGACGAAATTTCTTTAAGAAAGTAGAAGCGTAACATCCTCGAATTTTTGGGCCTATGCGTTTAATGGGTGAATATGTTTAATATGTTAATTTAAGTAATAGGGGTCCAAATTGGGCTCAGAATTAGGCAAAGGCCTTAGTTAAATTATTAGATTGGGCATTATAGAGTTAAAAGAGTGGTAATTATGTTTAAAATACCAAAGTGGGCTTGTGGCCCAATCTTAGGAGGTGACGCCACACAAGGGAGTAAGGGGCCCAAATTTAAGTTTCATGGAGCCCAATTCTTTTAATTTAAGTTAGCTAAATTTTGGGCATTAGGATTAGGTGGAGTGGATGGCAACAAGGCTAAAATTTAGGGGTTTAATGTTTAAAATATGTGGATAATAAGCGGATAAAGGCTATTATTTAGGAATTTATTTTATGTGGATAATAAGCGCACAAAAGGCTAAAATTTAGGGATTTTAATGATTAAAATATGTGGATAATATGCTGATAAATGAGGAGGAGTTAGAGATAATTAAGTCTCTTTTAGATGAGCTAGTAGATTAAGATAAAGGAGAAAAGATGGGATTTATCTCGCAAGGTTAGGTAAGTGCCAAAATTTCTATAAATAGGGGAATATCTCTTCAATTTCAAAGATCTGGGTTTTTCTCTCATTCTTTTCTCTTCTTCTCAGAGTAAAAGCCGAAAACTCCTAAAGTTCTATCTTCTTCTTCATTCTCTCAAAAGCCAAATCTCTAAGCCTATTCCCTCATCTTCACTTTGATTCAAAAGCCAAAACTCTTTCCATTCTTTTTCTTCCTAGCCAAATCTTCATGTCTCTTCCTTGTTTTCTTTTCTTCTTCTCTTTTCCCGTCGAAACCGAAACTCTTCACTCAAGTATTTTAAAAGCCAAAGACACATCACCTTCTCTTGTTCATACTTTTTTGGGATTTTCCTAAAAGCCAAAATCCTAGATCTCATCTCCTGTGATTGCCGAATTACTACATGGTGCCTACTTGTACCGAAATCAAGGGAACTTTAGTGGAGTCAATCGCATAGATCTCTAAGTTATAGAATCGTGTTACTTTCTTTGGGATTTCAAGGTAAGGGATCTATTAGTTTTAACGTGTAATTTGGGATTTATTAACCTTGGCCGATTGTTGAAGGGGCTAAATCTTTGTGTGTTTTTCCGGCTTTTGAGTAAGGCTTTACATTGAGGATAATAGATCCGGATAGCAAGGACATCGACTAAGAATATTGGATTTCGCGATATCAGGTGTGTAATACTTCCCCACCATCTAGATCTAATCATAAAATGCATGATCATAAGATTTATATGTTTTGATAATTGCCAACATCTAGGTTTATTGATGAAAGCCCAATGAGGGTAAAAGCGGATCACCAGGTTAGTAAATAATTTGTTTAAATGTTATAAGTAAAATGCTTGTATGTGATTGCATGGGTTGGGTTGATGAAAGGAGGAAGTTATACGTTATATGTGTAGCGGTTTTTACCGTGATCTGATGTAGCGGCTAATGCCGTGAACTGTTATACGGGCTTCGGCCATTAAATGTTATACGGGCTTCGACCATTATATGTTATAAGGGCTTGGCCATCATATGTGGATGAGCGACATGACTGCCATCATGGTGTGTAGCGGTGTGGGTCGATTGTAGAAATCCCCAATGGTGTGTACGGTTGGTACGGGGGCGTGTAGCGGATGGAAACCTAGGCCAACGGGTTGGGCCTTGCATATTATTTACTATTAATTTTTATTATGATTATTACACTGTTTATTTTGTTTAACGGGCTTAAGGCCCAAAATCTAGTGGTGCATGAGGGTTGCACACTGGGTCTCGCGACTCACCCTTTTAATTAACATTTCAGTGATACCTAGTGCTTGGACCGGGCCGAGAGGAACGCAAGGTGGCCATGCGAGAAGAATATGTGGATTTAGCAAAAGACTCAAGTTATTATTTTATATTTTTAATTGGTGGATTTTAAAATTTCGTTGTAATAAGGCCATGGGCCACTAGTTTATATTTTGTTTTATTTTGGGCTTTAATTACTTTTAGTTATTTAATTTTTTTTTTATCTTAATTAAACTAAGGCATGTAATTAAGTTTGGTTTTATTTTACAAAGGAATATTCTATATGAAATATATTTGGGCTTTTCTGAAAAATACGACATGTTTGACAAAAATTTTCTTAGTGACATACCAGATCCGGTCGTAGCAATTGGGCCGGGTTTGGGGTGTTACAATACAGGGAAAGTTTCCATCAAACTTAGAGTAACACCTTTGAACTGTATGACCCACTCAACCAAAAAGTTGACACTAGGGCCGACCATGAGAAAAACAACCCCCTATGCCGACCTCAAAAATAACTCCTACCACTTCGACTCTATTGCTTGTAACTCAGATTATACGTCCTATTAGAACCAACATGTGACCCATTCGGCTTAGGCTAGCTTATGTTCCCAGAAACCTATTGAACAAGATTTGCTTGTATAGACAAAGAAGTAGTAAATTCAAGTTGCCTAGACTCACAATTAGTGAGAATTTCAGCAAGAAGCTCAAGAGAGGTTGGAGTGGCAGAAGCCACAACCCTCGCCAATTTGTACTCAATAGGAAGACCAACAAGAACGATACTAACTTGTTCTTGATCAGATACCAAACTTCCTACTGCAGATAATACATCACATGTTCTTTATTTTGAGCAAGTAGTCCTTTATAGACAACTGACCTTTCTTTTACGAGTACAATGTATGTCGTAAATTCGATATTCTAACAGTGGAACGAGTAGCAAAAGGCCTTTTCTCAATAATGGACCAGAATTCAAAACTTGTAGTTGCACTTGTCAAATAAACCAACAAATCATCACATACCGTGGATAACAGCCAGGAAGCCAACTGTAACATCCTGGAAAGGGCCTATGCATTTTCGGTTTAATTGTACGAAGTGACATGTTTTGTGTACTAAGAATAAATTTTGAACATTTTTGGAAACTAGGAAATGTAAGGAAATGTCAAGTTTACAGAGCCGAACGAAAATTTTTGGAAACTTAGAAATGACTTAGAAATGTCGAGTTTTAAAGTTTAAAAGAGGAAATTAAGACAAGGTGGCCTTAAAAGAAAAAGTTTGTGAAATTTGACACACAAACAGGCTTGGAAAAGTGGCTTGGAGATGCCACTTAGGGCCTCTGGAAATGGCGCCACATGCAAGGTGTTGGGCCTGAGTTCGAGTCACTTGGGAAGCAAATAAAAGGAGTTTTATTTTTGCTTGTGTGGATGGCACAAGCCTTCTAGAAAGGAGGAGTTTTATTGTCATAAATATTCGATTGATAAGGTGATAAATAAGGGATTTAATTTGGATTATTTTTGAAGAGATAATAAAGGATTATTCTCTAATTATTTTAAATTAAGGGATTATTATTTTGATAATTCAAAGGATAAAGTTATCAAATAAAGAAGAGTGGTGGCCAAGTAAGGGATTAGAGTAGTAGTTTCGGCTATAAAAGGAAGAAAATAGGGCTACTCATCAAATTTTCTTCCTCCTCTTCTCTCTCTCTTTGAATTTACAGTACTCTCCTCTCTTCTCTTCTCTTTTTCTTTTGTCAAGCCGAATCTATAGTCCACCATTGTCAAAATTCTCAAGTTTTCTTTTCTTCTTATTTCTTCTTACCAATCCATTCAAAAGTCGAATCTTGGAAAGGCTTCAAGCATAGGTGCTGTCGATTTCTTCAAAGGTAAGAACAAGTTTGATTTCCAATCTTTTCTTTTAGATTAGCCGAGAGATAATCTAACCCCATACATATTATGGTTGCCGAATATGGAAGGACCTTTCGGGATTATCAGAGTAGTCGACTAAAAGGAGGAGTATTCGGGATTTCTAAGATTAAGGTAAGACATGTGAACATTCGGCCAAAGGCCCTGATTTATGTTTTGATGATTAAGATTAAGTCTAACGTAAGGTTTTAGGGATTTCGACATTTCTAGGGAAACAAGGAACAGTTTCGAGATTTGTTGGTGTTCCAATCGGCAACAAGGTAAGAATACTAATCCTACTAGGATTTGGAATTTTGGCCGAATGGCTTTTTATTAAGGTAATAAGTGATAAATCAATGTAGGGATTAAGGATCTAAGCATTAGATCAAGCTTTTCGGGATCTCAAGGAAATTTTAAGCGAATCAGGTGTGTACCCCACACTATCCCATAATATGTTTTATGGCATGATTAATTAATATATGTGATATTAAGAATATGAAAGTGGCTAAGGTACCATGTTATGGTACAAAGTACTCAGGTACATTTCCTACTTCTACTAGGAATATGGAAGATGTTATTTGTAACATGAGAATATGATAAGAATGTGAACTCTGGCATATTATGCATATTATTATATGGGGCATATGGGTTATTGAAAGGGGAAGTGAATATGGTGACCTAAGACCACGAACACGGTGACCTAAGACCGTGATATCTGAAAAGTGGTGACCTAAGACCGCAGATTTGGAGTGTAGCGGAAGGAGGGTCGACTTAGTAGTCCCCACGGTGTGACTGGCAGGTACGGGGGTGTGTAGCGGATGGATAATTAGGTTTGGGTTTGGGAATGCATCATAACCTGTATTCTATGTTTTGAATGTGTAATATGTGATATACCTGATTCTATTATGATTTAGTGTCGTGTACACATTGAGTCTGTTTGACTCACCCGTTGTGGGACTATGTTTTAGGTGATGAATGAGTGATGGATGGACCGGCGGGAACTGTGGTGGCCATGCTCAACATGAAGTTTATATTTTTATGGACTCTTGAATTTATTTTAGTACTTTGAATTATTTTTGGGAATTTTCTTTGATGTAATAAGGCCATAGTGAACTCTTTTATTTCTGTTGTGTTTATTTTTTATGTTACGAACTTTGTGTTCATTAAAGACTAAGCAAATTTAATTTGAAATAAACTTTAAATATTTTGTCACCTAAAATAAACGGGTTTTCAATATAAAACAAACTTGCTTTCAACTCGAGCCCAACCCACAAACAAACTTTCTTCAAAACACATGGTTTTTTTTTCTAAGTAACAAAACGAATTTTGAACCGGTTTTCTTCGAGGAACATACCAGATCCGGTCAAGGCTCGTGGGCCGGGTCTGGGGTATTTCACCAACAGCTTATCTTATTGTTTATGCAAAAGAAAATCAGGATTAGTCACTAACTTGTCATCACCATCAACAATAAATTGAGAAACATTGATCGATCCAATGACATAATCTTGAACACTATATCCTTGAAAAATGAGCATAATCTGATACTTCCAAAGAAGGAAATTGGTCTCGTTGAGCTTGACAGTATCATGTTTGGGAAATTGTTGTATTTGTTGGACTGTGCCACGCGCATCTGTTGCTAGACCAGCACCATTAGCATATGATTGACGCTGAATACCTTCGTTACCTGAGGTGATATCTAGGGCCATGACAGAACAAGAGTATAAATAGCCCTTCCTGAAAAACAAAATCAACACTTTACACAACTAAGAAAAGAAATTGGCTCAGATACCATGATTAAATAATAGTATTTATCCTTTACTTTGAACAAATCATCAGTCGATTTTCATAGTGAGCTTGAGAGTTTGAGAAAGAGAATGAGATAGAGTAGATGACTATTGAGATGTTAATTCTATTTGTTATACTTCGTTACCACAACTTCAAGCTCCACAAAATGTCATTGAATGTTGTAATATCAAATAGCACAATATGCAAAACACTAACAAATACCTGAAGATTGTAAATATAACATGTAAACATCAAATTAGGGGGCTCTCTTAGGTTTTAGATTCATAAATTTGGTTAGATTTGAGGTTTCTTAACATTGTTCTTGTTACTTTTTAGTTTTAGAGTTAATCTATTTTCAGTTTTTTTATTTTCTATTTCCTTTTACTTTATTTTCACGCATTGGTTGTTCTGGATTGATAATCAACACATTTCGCAGATCAAAGTTGTTGTTCAAACAATCTCACGCCTAGGAGTCTTTGGAATTTCTGAGAACTTCTTAATCATTTTCTTTGCTATTTTGCATTATTTTAATATTGAATAAATTGATTAGGGTAACTGCATTTAAAATGGGCTATAACTAAACCCGTAGGGGGATTCATTAATCGAAATGGATGTGATTAATTTAAAGTTAGGGTTCATAAATCAATTGATTGGATTAGATTGAACGTGCTTAAACCCTAGAACTGATAACTCTAGGAAGTAATTTAGGTAGATGAGACTGAAATAATATTCTACTTATAACTAATTCAATTTAGCTCGGTTTAGTTCCATATTATTTCTAGTTATAGTTGAACGACACCCATATTATATACAATTATTTCTTTAGGGTGAAACCCTTAATTATAAAATTTTATTTCCTATCTTGTATATTTCATACATAACTCAACACCCTTGAGGAATTTTAATTATTGCATATTTATTACTTAAAATTCGACATCTATAAATCTTAAGATACTCTTAAAAACAGTATTCCAAAAAATAAATTTTTACACCTATAATAATAATTAATATTAAAATCATTAATATAAAAGTAAAAAAAAAAAAACAAGGGGAAGAAAATGTGAATAATGATAACACCGTAATCATATTATCCTTTAATTAAACTCTTATTTTTTTGATAAAAATGTTATATCTTATCTATTGTGAGTGGAGTACAAAAATTTCCGAACACACATATGAAAATTTAGCAATATTGTAAAATAATAATAATAAGAAGATAATTATTTGATATATATGCAATAAAGTGTTTTCAAGGATAATAATAATAATAATAATAATAAAACACATTAGGCAATATCCTAAAATCACAAGTTAGATTGTTGTACTTTACTAGGAGCGAATAGAATAATTATATTTTCTTTTTATTCTTTTACTCTTGCATTAAAATTTATTGGTCAAATTATTTTTTTCATCTATACTATAGTCAATTTGGAAATTTAATCTGTAAATTTTAATATGTTATAATTTTATCCTCCTATAATTATTAAAATATTATTATGTAATTTTTTTTAAATAACCCGAAATTCAATTCTCCTATGTAATTTATAAGATGAAAATATGATGACCAAGATGATTATCTTCACGTCATTTAACAAAATTATACTGCATAACAATATTTTAAAATTAAATTGATGATCGAATTAGTTAGTTTATTAATTTGTTGGTTCGATTAATCCGATTAAAAATTCAAACATTTAAATACTCAATTTAACCGAATTTTTAGCCTTTCAACTGGTTTGTATTAATTTTTTATCTAACCAGTTTAAATTCATTCTCTAAATTGATTCTCCTCAATCCATTTTATTTCAAACAATAATGCTGCATAGAAACTAAATCCTCGGATAGTGTATAATACAGAAACCATCTAATAACTTTATTTTGCACTGAATACTAGTACTTGTTTTTTTTTTTTTAAAGAGGATACTACTCCATGGCAGGGCATTCAATGTTTGGGCCACCTTCCCACCTTGATTCTAAAAGTGATCGCAAACCATTTAAGGTTCCTAGTAACTACAAGCCATCCCAAACCCGTTCCAACAAGGAAGCCAGTTCCGAAACCAAGCAAAACCCCTCTCCATTCCAATCCTACGCCATGATTTTGTTCAAAGGTTGAAGAAGATGGGGGTGGCGAGGCTTCCAAATCCTCACATTTTTTGGACAGTGGATTTCCGCACAATCCCAGATTCCCATCAAATGAACTGTTTGGAAATGTACCGAATTGTCTGCCTTGTGGAATTGGCCCACTGAGATGATTGTAAGACACGTCGAAAACTTCCAGGAAGTTGAGTTGCCTCAGTTGCCATGGAATTCTTCCAAATATCTGGTTATGGGAAAGATCCAAAGCCTCCAGGTTTGTCAGAGTTCCGATAACTGTTGGAATTTGGCCTACCAAAATGTTGTTCGATAGATTCAACAATTCCAGCCCTTTGAGATTTCCAATGGATTCTGGAATTTCTCCACTGAATTTGTTGCATGAGAGATCAACAGCCATGAACACTTCCAAGATCTTTGTATATTCCATTTTTATACCTTTGTTTGTCAATGTCATTGAGTAATTGTACTCATCTGGGATGGTTAGCCCAGCCATAAACATGTGATCGTAAAAACTTGATTGCATGTATGACAAGTGCTCCACATGAAAACTTTTCATGGCAATCCAGCTCTCCAAGTAAGACGATGGCAAAGAGCCGATGAATCCATTGTTGGAGATGTCGATAACACGCAATTTAGGAAACACAGAATTGAAATCTCTGCTCTTTATTTCACCATGAAACCTGTTGGAACGTAATATGAGAATCTTCAGTTTAGGAAGACTTTCCAACCAAAAAGGGAAAGTATCTCTGATTTGGTTGTTCCCTATGTCAAGAAACTCCAGCATTCTACACCTTGCCATTGATCTTGGCAACTTCCCTGTCAGCTTATTTTTACCTAAATTAATCATCTTCAATTTGTTTCCATTCATCCAGGCTTGAGGAACAGGACCGTGAAAGTTATTGACATTCAAATTTAGCACTGACAAGGATTTGCTAGCTTTGCTCAAACATTGGGGAATGATGCCACCTAAGTTATTTCGAGATAAATCCAAAACTCGAACAGAGCCCAAGCTGCAAAATAACTGTGGGATTTCTCCCGTGAATGAGTTGTTGGAGGCCAAATAAACCATAATGGAAGAGGATGGAATTGGGGGAGAGCCTTGAAACAGGTTGGAGCTGAGGTCCAAAAAGAGTATATTAGACCAAGGGAGAAGGGTGGGATATTGATGAAATCCCGTTAGAGAGTTAAAAGAAAGGTCCAATAGAAATAGAGTATCGAAGCTCATTTCCCATATCCATTTGGGCATCTCACCATGTATATCATTTTGAGAAAGGTCTAGATATACCAGTTGGTTCTGGTGAGTTAAGAAGTTTGGGAACTGTCTAAGATTACACGAACGCAACCCCAGCTCACTAAACATTGGAAGACTAGTGGTGGTATTGGGACTGGTTAGGGAAAGCAAGGTTAAATTGTTTGAGGATAAATACAGAACACTCAAATATTTAAGTCTAACAAACTGGTCCATCTCAACTATACCACTCAATCTGTTTGAGTAAATCTCGAGAATTTGGAGATTCTCGAGCCCAAAAATTGAGTCTGGAAGTGCCCCTTCCATCATATTTGACCCAAGAGAGAGAGATTCTAACTGAGTCAGGTTTGTAATTCCAACTGGAAACCGTCCAGTAAGTTGATTACGGTTTAGGTCCAACACAGCAAGCTGAGTCAGGTTTGCAAAGAAAGATGGGATGGGACCTGTAATTCCACAGAAGGGCAAATGCAACTCGTGAAGCTGGTTCAAGTTAGCAAACCAAGAGGGGATGCTACTGGGGTTGAAGTTGTTGATGCCAAGTGAAAGAAAACCCATTCGAGTGAGGTTTGACAAAGAAGATGGTATATCACCGGAGAAAGAATTGTTTAGAAGGGCCAATTCAGTGAGGTTGGTGAGATTACCTAGTGAAGATGGCAACGGCCCTCTGAATTTACAAGCAGTAACATCCAAGAGTTCCAAGGAATGGAGGTTCCCAATGGAAGCAGGTAAAACACCAGACAAACTTGTAAACCCCATTGATAGAAACTTAAGCCGCCTACATGAAAGAGTTGCAGGTAATGTACCGCTGAGGTGCAAGTTGTTGGATACATCAAGGAACTGGATGTTTGGTAAGTGGAAAATGGACGTTGGCAGCTTACCCAACAATCCACAATAACTGAGATCAAAAGATGATAAAGAAGACAAATTCACCAAGATGTTAGGTACTGGAGAAGATATAACCACATGACGGAGATGAAGGTGTTTCAGGCTGGTTAGATTTTGTATCAAGCTCTTGAAATCCGGCCTTTCAAGTTTCAGTCCACCTTGTGAAAACATGCCCAATTCCAACCCCATCGTGTTTGATAGATCGAGTGAAGTCAACCTGGAGAGCCATGAAATTTCTAATGGAATTTGACCAGAAAATGAAGTAGAGAGATTAAGATATGTCAGCATCGAAAGATTGCCCAGTCTGGATGGTAACTGAGAGGAGTTGAAGTCATTGTCTGCGAGGTTAAGCTTTCGCAGATGGAGGAGATAGAAGAGGCTGCTGGTGGAGTTGATGGAGCCATACAGGCAGCTGCTGCTGAGATCAAGAGCAGTCACATGACCGGTGTTATGGTCACACTCGATGCCATCCCAGTAGCAGCAATCAACCCCTTGAAATTTCCATCCATCAGCCTTGGGATAAGCAAATGGATCAGCAGAAGCTTCTTTATCCACAGCCAAGCTTTCCTTGAATAGCAACAAGGCAAGTCGCTCATCACTACGACATAGCGGCTGCACTGAAGAAACACAACGAGTGAATTGAAACAAACAAATCAAGAGAGACAGGAGGAGGGTTAACGCCAGTGAAGACCCCATAATTTTTTCCTCCTTGTCAATTAGAATACAAGAAAATTCAAGGCAGAGAAGAGCTTTTGTAGACAAACAAGCATCGTAATGCATTACTTTCATGCATTTACTACCATAGAAGACCTGTTGATCAATCTTTTCTCCGATGCAGGAAGTCTTCGTGCCCCGCCTTGCACGTCCTACGTGTAAATACTAAAGGTATAATTAACCTATTACTTTTTAGATCCAACCGCGTTGGACTTGATGCTTGTCAATTAATGTTAAGCGATTGAAATATCTTTCCTTCACCCAATTCAGTCCACGTCTTTTCGTTTCTGCCACTCAAATTATGATGTTTGTCAATTCACCTTTAAGCAATTGAAATATCTTTCCTTCACCCCCAATTCAGTCCACTTTTTTTCGTTTCTTTCACTCGAATTACAGAAAACAAACAAATTATTGTGCCCTTTATTGTTTTTCTTTTTGTTATAAAGTTTACCACCTATACTCCCTAAAACAATAGAATTGTAGAACTGAGACTTGAGAATGTTTGTTTAAATTGATATAAAGTTAATAATTATTTAAATTGATATTCATTACCATTATATTTACACCAATCATATATTTGAATTATTATTCGAATTGTAAAATTCAATTTGATTTATAATCGAAATTCAAGCTAACCGATTTGATTGAATATTAATTTGTAACTTTTTTTGATTTTTTTAATACAACTGAGTTTTGATTAGTTTTTTTTATAAATTTTTAAATCGTATATATATGTTTTTTTTTATAAATTTTTTAGATATAAAGTTAATAATTATTTAAATCAATATTCATAAACATTATATTTACACCAATCGTATACTTGAATTATTCAAATTATAAAATTCAATTCAATTCATAATCGAAACTCAAACTAATTACTAACATAAATCACCATATTCAATTAACTGAGAAAACAATCCGAGCTCCTGAACACCGTCCGATCCTAAGTCTGAAGATAACCTGAAACATATTGAACAAACGAGTGAGCTTGAAGCCCAGTGTGTGACTCGGCCCACAAACATAATTTTTACTTATAACATGCACTTTTACAAATATCATATCAAAATGTCATATTACCATAAACATATATCATATCAAAATGTCATATTTTCAGAAACATATATCATATCAGAATGTCATATTTTCAGAAACATATATCAAATTAAAATGTCATATCAAATCGGGACAAATCCTACTCCCATCCGCTACACACCAACTCCATCCAACCAATCACACCAAATAGGACTACAAGAGCCCATCCATCAAATCACACTTGGTTGTGGTGGTATGCCACTCGTAATGGTGCAACTGAGCATCCAGACAGATATTGCGGTTTAACCGCCAGAAATTGGAGTAATACTGCTAGAAAACACTTCCTCCATCATATCAAACCCACCCCAATGCACATGCATAATCATAATGGCATACGCACATATCACATGAATGGTATGGCATGCATACCTAAACATATTTTTTTTTACAAATCATAACATATCATATTGCTTATACTAACAGTTATTCTACATATAGGTGTCATGCATGTTTTTACACGTAATTATGCTTTCAAAGTTATCAGAACACAGATCGTACATCAGTTTTTCACCTACCTTAACCATATCACATACTGACACATATTGACAGATGTCACATTTCGAGTCTTATTTAAGTCAAAAGGACCTCACGGAAGGTTTAATTACGAATTTTTAAGTCAAATGAGCCTAAATGAAATTTTCTAAAAAATGGGTCCACACTAACTGGCCAGCCTGTGTGGACCACAAGGCCTGCCTAATTTGCCTGAGTGATCACACACGCTCATGTGCCTTACATAGCCTACCCAAATTGTCTGTGTAATCGCATACGTCCATGTGCTCCACACGACCGACCACATGCCCATTGATGGTTGTCGATTCCACCAATATAAACCTACACCTAATTTGAAAATTTAAGCAGTATAAGGAGTAGGGTCGATCCCATAGAGACTGGGTTTACTCAAAATTGTTTCTCTCTCTCTCGACCAGATTTGTGTCTGGGCAGTTGTCATGCCCACGACTTCAAACGAACCTGTCAAAAAAATAAAAATAAATAAATCAGGGGGGTTTTAAGATGTTTAAAAACTAACTAATTAAAACAGAATAATTAAAAAAATTAGAAAGCAAATTCAAAATTAAATTTGGGTTTGTAATCAAAGTAAATAAGCCTTAGCCTTAGACTCGATAAATTTTGAGTCAAGAATCGATCCTCGAAAATTGATCTTCTCCTCTAAACGATAAGCTGGTTATAGCGATTAAGAACATCTTAACCACCAATTCCTCCTCTCGTAGCTGGTTCCGGTACGACCTGCAAACCAACCCTTACCGATTACCTAACCGAGATACACGTGTTCCCGATTGAAGATTTCGGTAGCCTTGCGTTCTGAAGAACCCAACTCGAATCAACGGCCTCAACCGCGTGGGTCGTTTAAACCTGATCATCTCTTCCTTGATTTGTTCTCGGAAACTCGACTACAGCACGGCCGACTCGAATTTCCAACTGTCAGCAAATACATCCCCAATCCAACGTGCACTTTGACTTGGAATCAAATTCAACCTTAAGGGATGATTTATCTATCCCGATACTTAGGAAAAAGGTGAATACCGATTGGAAGGATTATTTGCGCGAATACGAATCTCACGATTTCCGACCAAAAAGAGCACCGGCCTAAGGCTAAGATAGAATTTAGTGTGGCATGAATTTATCCATGCCTGCAAGTTGTGAAATGTGTTTTGGCTTGGTGTGAAGGGTGATGGAATTTTGGAAAGGGAAAGGGGCTTGGAAAGTAATTGCTCCAATTTTGGAAAACCAAACAATTGGATTGGAAATTGGCAGTGTGTTTGACGTTAACTTTGAAGGAAAAAGAAGTAATCCTATTCAAAATTGAAATAGGAAAAGAGAGAAATAAAACACCAAATAGGAATAGGAAAAGAAGTATTTGATTGATGATTTTCCAATTACAAATAACCCCTATTTATACACATGGGGTTTACTAAAAATAGGCTCAATTAATTTAATATAAAATCTTAAATAATTAAAAATAAAAATAAATAAAAATAAAATAAACTAAACTAAAAATAGGATTTTCTATTTTTGGCTTTTTACAAAGTCAAATTGCTTGATGTGTCCTTGGCTTCCTCCATCTTTTTGATTTGGCCCCATTTTCATAATTTTCTCTCAATTTGGCCCTTTTCAGCTTGCTTTTGATCAATTGCATCCCTGACAAGAATTAAATCATAAAAATACTAATTTAGCAGGGATTAATTCAGAAATAAATCGAATTAAACACAAGAAATCATGCAAAATAATCATGTTATCAAATCCCCCTACTTATCTCATGCTTGCCCTCAAGCATGTTGTTCTTTCAAACATTAAAATTAATTCTACAATTTATTAAAAATTGAGCCTCTTTTCTGCATCCAAACTCAATGTAAACAACATAGGCAAAAAATAATTAAATAAATGCTCAGAACATATAGTTTAATCAACAAGACAAGTGTCATAAAATTTGAAATATGCGAACTAGATAATTTCATTAAATTGAGTTTGAATCCAATTAATTGCAAGGCATTATTAATTAACTAAAATTTTAGAAAAATAAATTAGACATGGTCAAACCTTTTTACGCGAACTAGGATGACAACCCAAGCACCCTATCCCGGTTACTCAGTTCAAACAGTCTTTATTATTGGGCTTTGTTAGCGGAATGTTATTAAGTTATCGACTTGTCACTCGAACCTTTTTACGCGAGATGAGATGACAACCCAAGCACCTCACCCCGGTTACTCAATCCGGTCACGTTTTCGAAACTTTCACTCATAACTTGAGCCTTTATTTATTTATTTATTTATTTTCATTTTTTTTTCTTTTTTCATTTTTTCATGCACAAGCAAATATTTTTTCAAACAATCAATTCATGAAAATCTAGCTACATATATCAACCTTAAAACACAAGTGTCGACTAATCTATATACTTGAGCATTTAAATTCAAAAAAAATTGCCCAATTGTCCAAGTTGACTAAGTATGAGATTAAAGGCTCAATGTCAAATAAACTGTTGAATGAATTTAATATAAGATTGAACATATGCAAAAGAGAAAACATGCAGCAAAAACCAATCAACCCTCCATGCATACTTACTATATTCATCCCCTACTTATTCTATGCTTGTCCTCAAGCATGTGTCATATTATAGAAAAGAAAAAGCAAAGACTCAAATAAATAAAATGAAAAGTTCAGAGTACTCCCCATGTGTGTCTTCAATGACTTTGTCGGTGTTGGGGGTAGCGATTTTGCAGGATATCAAGGATTGTGGAGACTTGATTTTCCATTGTTCCAAGCGTCGCCTCGATTCGGCCTAAACGTGCCTCCACAGATAGAGGTTGTTCATCTTGCTCTCTCGTATTGATGTGTGGATGTTGGCGAAAAATCCTATTTTCGCGAGTAGCCCGTGTACCTGGAGGAACAAAATAACACGAAGTATGGGTGCCGGCAAGCAATCCCATAGAATCCAAGCAATATTTATCGAGACTATCCATACTATATGCACATGTCAAGGTTGAGAAATCAATTTCAGATTGAAAAAGTCGAGAGGCTAAATTTGAAATAAACGAACCAAGTATAAGTGGACGGTTGTAACGCAAAATGGCATGAAAATTTTGTGCAAACTAATATCCTAAATTAACTTTAAAACCCGAATGTATACACCACAAAAAGAACAGTTCAGTTTTAGTCAAAGCAGATGATGCGTCATTTCTACTTGAAAAGCTAAATGCCAAAAATTGATGTATATATCTCAAAGCAGGTTCATGCACCAATAAGTCTTTTGTGGTCTTCGGATTATAAAGATGATCAGAATTAGTTAAAACACGATAAACATGCTAAGCATCAAAGTTGCTTGGAATATCTAACAGAGCATAATGATAGGAATCGGATTGAATATCATCAGAATCGATGAAACTCATGGCAATGTTAAATTTCGAAATTGACATCCAAAAGCCCCTCCCAAGCAAACGAAAGCATACAATATTTTGTGTTTCAACAGTTCGCAATGCATTTATCTCGAAGCTAAATGTGGCATAGAATTCATATACTAATTCAAAATATGCATTACAAGTAATATTAGCAAATAAAGTCCAACCAATAGCATCAAAATAATGAAGCACAGCATCATGAATATCTAAAAGTTCAAGAGTGGGAAAATCGATTTGCTTACAGACCGAGAGCGAGCGTTGTCAGATGGCATCGTATCGTGTTTGATGCTCCGATGTCGAGAAGTCTAGAAATCCTCGCAGACGACTTTCAGTAGAAATTGTATTGGCACGACTATGTTTGTTGCGTCGACTATCTTGGGGTGGTCGAACGTGTTTGTTAGGTGAGTCGGGTGGGTTTTCTTCTTCAGCAGCGTCAGTACTACTGTTCGGGGGTGTCGATGGCTCACATGTCAATTGTCGATGACTTCGGGTTTGGCGTTGAGAGACGTGTTCATCGACAATAGGGGTAGCTTCGACATTGTCGTTAGAAGCCCCAACTTCTTCAAGACTACCCGAAGTGTCTGATTTGACTGGGGTCAGACTTCGCTGACGGTGGGCTCTTGATGGGCCGTCAGTTTATCATGGAGGAGGTGGAGGAGAGTCGTCGTCGGCTAAATCAACAACGGGAGGTGCTAAAAATCGATGTCGGTTTCAGTTGAATGAAACCGGAACATTGTCGGTTGTTTGGTTTCGAGTTCAGACCATTGCGTCTATGCTAACGTCACGAATATTCAGCTCTGACTCAGATGAAGACGGCGATAATGGGCGACGACGGCGCACGGTGGTGGCGCACAGCGGCAGTTTGTGGCAGCGACTGGGGAATGTGCGTTTCGGCTGATTTTTATGGTGGCGACGGTGGTGGCGTTGGTTGGTCGTGGTTAAATTTTTTTAGGGGGTGGTCTTGTGGTGAGAAAGAGAGAAAAGAAAATATAAAAGGTGGTGGTGTTGGGGGTTTTGGGTTCCGATAGGTTAGAATCGACGGTGGAAAGTTTAAAGCTTCAACATAAAGTGGAGTGGCGGTGCTAATGGCCGGCGAACGGTGTTTGAAGGAGGTGGAGAAAGAAGATAGAGGTGGAGGCTTTCGGCGTTTAGCAAGGAAGAGAGGGGAACGGTGATGGGTGTGGTAGCGTCAGTAAAGGCAGTGTGATGGCGACGGAAACGTATGGTGACGGAGATAGTGATGGCGGCAACGGCATGTGGCAATGTGGGAGGTTAGGGTTTGTGTCTTTGTTGTGAATAAGAAGATGAATGAAAAAGGTTTGGGGATTTGGGTTTTGGGTGTTTAATTTTCTTTTTCTTTTTTTTTCTTATTTTCTTTGGATTTTCGGTTGGGCTTTGTGGGTATTGGGCTAATTTGGTTTGTGTTGGGTTTTGGTTTTTTTTTATTGGGTGAGTTTAGATAGGTTGAATGGTGATTGGGTAAAATGGGTTAAATTATTGGGTTATTATTGTTGGGTTGGTATTTGGGTGGGTGTTGGTGGGTTAAAAGGATGGGTGGGTATTTTATAAAGGTTGGGGATTTTTTTTATTTTGGTAAATATTTGTCACCATATTAGCATGTCGTGCCCGCGCCACCACTGTTATCCGACTTTCGAAAAAATTCATGGTCTCCATTATTTTCCTGAAAACATCAAATTAATCGAACTAAGTAAAAATTTATTTATTTACATCCTATATTTATTAAAACTTAAAATTAAATAATTGAAAAGAAATTTGGGTTGCTTCCCAAAAAGCGCAGCATTTGTTTAACGTCGTTAGCTCGACGACCTGTTATTCAAATTTTAGGCTCATCGAGAACAATCTCCTCAACTGTGTGCGTTTGAAAACTCTCAAAAAAGGGTTTTAGCCATTGACCATTCACCTTAAAGCATTTTCGTGTTTCTTCGCTTTGAGTTTCCACTTCACCATTCAAAAATAAATTAGTAATAATAAACGGTCCTATCCATTTGGATCGAAGCTTACCAGTGAAAATTTTTAAGGTGGAGTCATATAGGAGAACTTTTTATCCTATTGAAAACTGCTTCCTAGTGATGAATTTGTCATGAAACGCCTTCGTCTTTTCTTTATAAACTCGAGCATTTTCATATGCATCGTTTCTAATTTCCTCGAGTTCCTAGATGTCCAATTTCCGAGATTTTCCTGCAGACTCTATTTCCATATTACACTGCTTAACTGCTCAAAACGCCTTGTGCTCTAACTCGACTAGAAGATGGCACGGTTTACCGAAAACGAGTCGGTAAGGTGACATGCCTATTGGTCCCTTGTAAGCTGTCCTATAAACCTAAAGTGCGTCATTTAGTCTCAAACTCTAATCTTTCCTGTTAGGTTTAACTGTCTTTTCCAGAATAGACTTGATCTCTCGATTCGACACTTCGGCTTGCCCGTTTGTTTGTGGATGGTAAGTAGTGGAAATTTGTTGAGTCACTCCATATTTCTCCATAAGTACACTTACGAGCTTATTGCAGAAATGAGTTCCTCTGTCACTGATTATTGCTCGTGGAGTGCCATACCTGGAAAAAAATAGAACTTTTAAGAAAGTCAACTACGGTCTTAGCATTATCATTGCGAGTGGCCTTTACCTCTATCCACTTAGAGACATAATCAACAGCTAAGAGTATATAAAAATTACCGAAAGAAGAAACGAAGGGACCCATAAAGTCGATGCCCCACACATCAAAAATTTCACAAATATTAATAGGAGTAAGGGGCATCTTATTTCGACGACTAAGGTTGCCAGCTCTTTGGCATTTTTCACAAGTTTTGCAAAATAAAAAGGCATCACGAAATATGTTTGGCCAAAATAATCAACATTCGAGAATTTTGTGTGTGGTGCGTTTAGGTCCAAAGTACCCTCCACATGCATAAGAAGGACAAAAAGTTAAGATAGACTATACCTCTGTTTCTGCTACACATCGTCGTATTACCTGATCCGAGCAATGCTTCCAAAGGTAAGGATCATCCTAAATGTAATATCGCGCATCCTTTTTTATCTTATCTTTTTTAGACCTTGGTAATTACGAAACAAAGCGACTGTAATTGAGGAAATTTACTATGTCTGCGTACCAAGGATGAACTGCATTTGCTGAAAACAGGTTTTCATCTGGGAAGTTGTCCTTCAATGGTGTGTTGTCTACTAGGATCAGTAATCGACTCAAATGGTCAGCTACTAGGTTTTTGCATCCCTTTTTTATCCCGGATTTCAAAGTCGAACTCCTGTAGCAGCAGGATCCACCTGATCAGTCGGGGTTTTGCCTCCTTCTTCCCTATTAAATATTTCAAAGCTGCATGATCAGAAAAGATAATTACCTTAGTTCCCAATAGGTAAGATCTGAATTTATCTAAAGCAAGCACAACAGCTAATAATTCTTTCTCGGTGGTTGTGTAATTACTTTGGGCAGCATCCAAAGTTTTCGAAGCATAGTAGATAACATGAGGCTCTTTCCCTATTCTTTGGCCAAGAACAGCTCCCACACTTTGGTCACTTGCATCACACATGATTTCGAATGGGAAGTTCTAATTCGGTGGCAGCACTATAGGAGCGGAGACCAATTCCTACTTCAGCACGTCGAATGCGTCTTTACAAGTCTGGTCAAATTCAAATTCTTTATCCTTTTGTAACAGATTGCAAAGTGGTCGCGCGATTTTTGAGAAATCTTTCATGAATCGTCTGTAAAATCCTGCATGGCCAAGAAACGAATGAACTTCCCTCACAGATGTGGGGTAAGGTAATGAGTTAATAATATCTGTTTTTGCCTTATCAACCATAATTCTTTCCAAGGAAACTATATGACCTAAAATTAATCCTTTGTCAACCATGAAGTGGCATTTCTCATAATTTAAAACAAGATTAAATTCTAGGCATCTTTGTAATATCTTAGCAAGATTATCGAGACATTCATTAAAAGACTTACAGTATACCGTGAAGTTATCCATGAAGACTTCAATGATTTTCTCGACATAATCGGAGAATATGCTCACCATGCATCTTTGGAAAGTGGCCAGAGCATTGCAGAGTCCAAACGGCATTCGTTTATACGCAAACGTTCTGAAGGGGCACGTGAAAGTCGTTTTGTCTTGATCTTCCGGAGCCACTGGAATTTGGAAAAATCTTGATTTTACCAGCTAATCGCTCGAGCATTTGATCGATAAAGGGAAGTGGAAAATGGTCTTTCCGAGTAGCTGCATTCAACTTCCTGTAATCGATGCAAACCCTCCATCCATTCTGGACTCGTGTAGGGACCAGCTCTCCCGACGAGTTTTTCACCACTGTCACACCAGTTTTCTTGGGCACGACATGAACCGGGCTAACCCAATCGCTGTCGGAAATCGGGTATATCATTCTGGCATCTAGCAGTTTTTGGATCTCCTTCTTTACTACCTCCATCATGGGTGGATTAAGACGCCTTTGAGCATCTCTCTTCGATTTCGCGTCATCTTCGATGGAAATTTTGTGCATACAGGTGGATGGACTTAGCCCTTTTATGTCGGCTATTGTCCAACCAATAGCTTCCTTATAATCTCTCAGAACTCGAACTAGACTTTCCTCCCCGTCTTTGGTTAGCTTGTTTGACACTATCACTGGTAAGGTGTCTTTCTCTCCCAAAAAGGCGTACTTAAGGTGGTCTGGTAATGTTTTAAGCTCCAAGGTTGGTGGCTACAAAACCGAAGGCAACATTTTAGTTTGGGATGGTAATAGTTCAAATTGGTTACCTCGATTCATCAATGATGGTTGCGTTTCTAAGTGATTGACAATTTCTCTCAATGGATCTTCTATGATTTCTGATTCCTCGAGATGATGTAAAGCATCCATGTCAATGCTTCTGTAAAGGATAGTTTCCAATTCATCAAAGTCATGATATTTGGAATAAGATTGAGTTAAACAGTCCATAATATTGTTGCTAGAAATACTTAATAGTGAGTTAGGATGACCCATAGCTTCGTAGATATTGAATTTCACGATTTCACCATCAAACTCCATTGTCAGCGTTCCGCTCCGAACATCAATCTTTGCACTTGCAGTACTTAGGAACGGCCTTCCAAGCAAAATTACAGACGAATTAGTTGAGTTATCATCTTCCATATTAATAATGTAAAAATCTGTAGTGAAAACTAATTCGTTAACTTTAACAAGGACGTCTTCAAGCAACCCTTCGGGATAGACGACTGACCTGTCCGCCAACTGGATTATTACTCCTGTTTCTTTTAAAGGACCCGCGTTAATCAACTTATAAATAGAATAAGGCATAACATTAATGGAAGCCCCTAAATCACACATGGCTTTTTTAATGCCTACATTACCTATCTCACAAGAAATAGCAAACATACCTTGGTCCTTGTATTTGGGAGGAACTTTTTTTTGCAGTACTGCGAAGACATTTTCTCCTACATTTACTCTTTCGTTACCTATTAACCTTCTCTTGCTAGAACACAATTCCTTGAGGAATTTCGCATAACGAGGGATTTGTTTGATAGCGTCGAGTAAAGGGATATTTACCTCTACCTTCCTGAATGTCTCGAGGATTTCTTTTTCCTCCTTCTCTTTCTTATCCTTTGCAAGCCTCCCTGGAAAAGGAGGTGGTATCACAACTGGTTTCTGAATTTCTGATTCCGGTCTAGCTGTTAGATCAGAGATTTCCCCTTCCTTGTCTTGCCCACGACTTTTGGCTGGCTTTGTTTCCAGAACCTTTCCGCTACGAAGAGTTATTGCACTGGAATTCTATCGAGGATTCGGCTCTATCTAGGAAGGTAATTTACCTTGAGACTCCAAACGATTAACTTCCATCGAGAGTTTACTAACTTGATTAGTTAACTCTTGTTTTGATGCGTCTGTCCTCTGTTGATATTTTGCAGCATCGGCGACAAGTCTTTCCATAATAGCTCTTAGAGATGTGCTCGGCTTGGGTTGCTGTTGTGGTGGTTGCAGAGGTCTCGGTTGGTATGATGGATTATATCGTGGATTAGCTCCGTAGCTCAAGTTGGGATGATCCTTCCACCGGGGATTGTAGTTGTTGGAGAAAGGATCATAGCGTCTTTGCGGAGGTCCAGGAAAACCCCCGACAGCATCAACATGTGCCGTTGAATTGTCGTTAAGGATTGGGCACAAATCCGTCGGATGTTCAGATGTACAAATTCCACACAGTTGGGTCAGACTCTTCTTTTCTGTAAGCAAAGACTGAACAACATTCGTAATGTAACACCCCCAAACCCGGCCCACGAGCCTTGACCGGATCTGGTTATGTCACTGCGGAAAGACGGTTGAAAATCTTTTTGACTTTTGGATAAAATATGAAAATTGTTAACTTTTGAAAACCATGTCCATTTAAAATTATAATTAAAACTTTGTTATTATACAATGCCCATATTAAAACTTTATTAAACAGATATATATATATATATATATATAATTTGAATAAATAAGTTGCTAAAATAAAGTTATCTTCACTTAGTAATTTAATTTGAACAAGCCATAAATAATAATAAAATAATACCAAAATAATAAAAATAAGGCCCTTATTACAACCCAATATTTAAACCCAATACTTAATATTAAAAACATAAAATAATCAAAATAATCTCCTTCTGCATGGCCACCTTTGTATCCCCTCCAACCCGGTCCATTAATCACGAATCACCTGAAATGGTTGAGAAAAATAGGGTGAGTCCACTGACTCAGTGCATAATCATTACACATGCTTCCCACACGTATGGGCTTGGCCCATATCCACACAGCATCATACAGTAAATATGCAATTACGAAACCCAACCCAACCTAGGTCCATCCGTTACACCAACCTTAGCAGACTCCCTGCTCAAGGCCGTGGCTATTCCACCGATCACAACCGAGTGATCCCACAAATCCTACCTTGGCAGACCTGCTGCACATGGCCGTGGCTGAGCCACCGATCACATCGTGATCCCAACATTAATCCGTCTCACGGTGATGCACTCGACTATCAACCGCCGAGATGGGCACCTAGCCAACATCTCCCTTGATGAAGCACACAGCTAACCATCAAGCGCTAATGTAGCACGAGGCTGACATTAGACCACGTACATAATATGTACTCCCCGTCCTTCTTTGCTCAAATCCGATCCCCATGCACATATGTCAATATATCATGTCAAATCAACATATAGAGTGAGTATAATAGCATGCTCATTACCATATCAAATGCAGCACCATAAATAATTTAATATCATAAAACACTAACTCATAAACTAGGTTACCCCAAACATGGGTATCCACCACTTTAGCCTTTATTGTCGGCTATCACATATCATACACAAATATATGTATATAACAATACACAAAATAGGGAAACAGATCGATAATTACGCACCTTATTAGCACAAATTACTAAATCCAAAACCCAAAGTCTAGACGATTTGCACTCCTACAATTTCGAACTCCTTCTCAATGCCGATTTGGTCCTTTGCCAAATCACAAAGGCTTGCTCCTTGAAGTTGTCGAAATCCCTATTTGCCATTGTTAGTATCGGCTATGCACAATAATCAAGGAAGATGGCCCTTGGCCGAATAGTATAGCTGCTTACCAAAAGTCTCCAAATCCCGAAAGATCACCTCTTGGTTCAGCCACTAGACTAAAAGGGGTTAGATTTTGGTTTCGACTAACCAAAGATAAAAGAAAGAAGAATAACGTTAAAGAGTTCCTTACCATACCATCCGAACTGATCGAATCGCTTGCACCCAAAGTCTCCTTGAACACTGAGAGATTTGGCTTTTAGGGAATGACAAAAAGAGTAGTTTTCGGGAAAAGATGATAATACAAAAGAACAAGAAAGAAGAATAACTAGACTACCACCTTCGGCTTTGAAGTTCAGTGAATGATTCGGCTCCAACAAAAGATACAATCGGCACCAAAAGAGGGAGATTCGGTTTCAAGGTTTCAAGAAAAGAGAAAAGGTAGAGAGGACTACAATATTCGGCAAGAGGCACTAGAGAAAAAACAATTAAAATTCAACACTTAATCCCCTAAATGACCGAAATTCAAACACCACCCAAAAGACCCTTGGCCGGCCACTGCTTCCTTTTTAATCATATCCCAAATTCCTCTCCTAATTTATCTCTTAACCACTCACTTGAACTAAATAAAATAATCCTTATTTATCTCTTATCAACATTCAAAGTAAACAAAATAAAAACTACCTTTTATCCATTATCACCTCTTCAATTAAAATACAAAATAAAAACTAATAATAATCCATTCTTCCAAATTAATTTAAAATCAAAATATTAAGCTTATCATATTGGAGTCCACATGTTGCCCAACTCTCCCCACAATTTGCCAAAAAAGCAAAATTAAAAGGCTCAAAATATTGCTTCTCTTGTGTCTTGAACCCATGACCTGCACCAAGCCCCTTTAAGCTTTAACGCCCCATGCCATTCTGCCAGAGCGTTTTTTGTGACATAAACCCGCCACATATTCTTTTAAGACCTCATTCCTTATTTCCCCTTGTCTTAACGCCAAAACTAAAATAAAACACACCAGCGCTTCCCTCATGGCTCGAACTTGGGTCCCTTCGCCAAGACCCTTAAGTGGCGCCCCAAGCCACTCCACCAACCCGTCTTTCTTGTCCACCAATGCCCACAAAATCCTTTAAACCCTCCTTAACTCAGCCCTTCCTTTTTAACGCCAACCCCTAAAAATAAAACACCTTGCTGCCACCCTGATTCGAACATGAGACCCCTTAGCACCTTGAGGCGTCACCTTCCTAAAGCCCCAAGTAGCGCCTCCATGCCACTCTACCAAAGCAATTCTTGTGTCTTAACCTTCCAAGTATTTCTTTTAAGACCTCTAAAGCCAAGCTCCTCTAATTAACACTTAAAACAAAAATTTTCCTTATAGCTCTCAGGCCTTCTCTTAGCTTATAACTAGCACCTAAAATACCTCTATCAATACCGTGAATGACCACACTTAAGCAAAATAAATTAAAAGAAATTTTACCCCTATTCCAGGATGTTACAATTCTACCCCCTTAAAATAATTTAGTCCTCGAAATTACTTGGTTAGACTAACTGGTCGTACATCTAAATTCACCACACTATGATATAGTCACAAGCACTCACACCTTAAAGAGCTATCCACCTTTTCTAAGCACACGCTTTCTAAGTCCATACTCAAGGTTCCAAATACTTTACTAACAACGAGTAAAAACAACCCGACTTAACCACAAGCAAGGCAATGAGGGTATTCTAGGAATAAAGAACGTGCTGTGGTCAACCGCACATCTTCTTCCTCGCGACGTCCGTCACGTAAACCAACCTTAGCCGCCTTGCGTCGCACCTTCACCCTCTCTGCTTGGTGCTTCACGACCTCGGCCTACGAACCATTTCCGCCATGGTTCGGACCACGACCTCTTGTCACTTGGTCGACCATCTCTACCCAACAGACACATAACCTTGGCCTAAAGTCCGAGTCCTGTTCGGATCCCGAGGACAATCCTTAATCAAATGAGTCTTAGACTTACACCTGAAGCATTCTCGATCCCGATTCCAGCACTCACCAACATGGTACCTTCCACACCGAGCACATGGACGGTCCAGATTTTCTGTAGCTGGCTTAGCAACACGAACAGAATTTTCAACCCTCGGTCTTTTCTGAAAACCCTCGGATGATTCAGATGCTCCAAAACTCCCCTATCCCTTCCTCCTATCCTTATCTCTGCTCGCTTTACCGAGTTCTTAATTCCCTCACTACCTTAGCTTTTTCGACTAACACCTCGAACTCCCGCTCTCGTGAGGAGCTATCAACGATCTCAGTCGTCCCTTAATCCGTCCTCAAATCGGACACATCGCTCATATTCTCAGAGCAACCACTCCTCGAGCATATCGGCTTAACCTTAGGAATTCGGCCTCGTATTCGCTACGGTCTTGTTCCTTGAACCACCCTAGAAACGCCTTCCTCTGCGCATCAATATAATGAGTTCCAACATACTTCTTCCGTACGCCGCTTGACATACTCCAAAGTGAGATCCTCACCGTGGCACTATCCCGAATCGTTAGCCACCATTGATATGCCTCGTCGCGACGGCATACACCATTCCTTTCACTTTCTCCTCAGATTCGGATCGAGCTCATCCATAATTCGCTCGGTTGCTTCCAACCAATATTCACCGTCATCGGTGCCACGCCGATACGCCCAAACACCTCGGCTCCATTAGCTCGAGTCGCCAGTGCATGCACTTCCTTGCTCTCGATTTCCACCCGCCCACCACTATCTCCAAAACTCGCAAAGACGGCCGCGATATCGCGTCATCCCCGTCCGCTCTTGCCGCCATTACCAAAGGTCGGTGGTGGAGGTGGTACCTCATTCTCGCCTTGACCCGATCTAACGGGTTCCGATCACGACCATTCGCGCCGACCACGTCCACGACGACCACGTCCTCTAGAACTCATTTCTAGCGCCTCGATTTAGTCTGATTTAAGAAATTTTATGCATTAGAAATTTTGTTCCACTATTTATCCACGAGCAAATTTTATGAAACGAAGTTTTCAGGAGTTGTTCTTTCGATCAAGCAAAGTTTCAATTCGAGTTCACTACTCTAATTCGTGAGAATCACCTTCGTTCCTCAATAGGGCACATTCATTCATCAACAAGAACTCATTTATTCAGTGGTATCTACCACACACATTTACTATTCGGACATTTCTGCCTGTTTCTACCCCAGGGGTATTTCCGTCATTTTCCTACAGGGTATTTTCGTAATAATCCAGAGAAATTTTAAAACTTTAATAAACCAGACATTTTGAAATTTCCACAACCTGGAGGGTGTTTCAAAATTTGTCAAATTAAAGATACAAAGAGAATTTGGAACCCACTGGGTATTTTGGTAATTTTGTCAATCGGGGTAATTTTGTAAATTTTCAAATCAGTATATCTTGAATTTTCACAAAATAGTATTTTTGAATACTTTTGCAAAGTTGGGAAATTTTATTAAAATTGGGGTTAAACCGGAAATTTTGAAAGTCAGGGGCATTTTAGTAATTTTAACATAGGGGTATTTCAGTAATTTTGTAAATCGAGAAAATGTCTTTCAAAATCAAATTTAGGGTTTACAAACCGAAGGGGTAAATTTGAAAATTTTAAAACTAAGGGTTTTTAAACAAGAGAGCGAGTCCCTTTCGGGTTTTAATAATTGGTTTAGCCTATGAACAAGTCCTCTTGGTTAAGGTGAACCAGTAGCTACGCACTGCAGGGATTCTGCGAAGAGGAGGTGAGTCACGTGGACTCGCTAAGTACCAAGCTCTTCCGGATCCAATCCTAGACATGCGCACACAGGTTGCCACACCTTAACTCGGCGACTTATTTCACGAGTTTGTTTAAGAGCTTTAAGTTTTATGCATATGTTTGAGTAGACTAATCCTGTGGTCCAACAGATCCTAGTATTCTATTCTACGAGCCCAAACTAACCCCAAATCAATTCATATAAACAAATCACTTCAAGAAAGTCCGGCACTTACCGTGGACTCGGGCCGAGAGTACAGTGCCATGCCAAAAAAACTCAAAAAAATTTCTTAAAAGCCCATATTTTTGAAAAGCCCATTTTGAAACGTTTTTGGGCCCAAAACCCTCAAAGTCGAGTTTTGAACCGGGCTCGATATTAAAAATCAGAACACCCCCAAACCCGCCCACGAGCCTTGACCGGATCTCGTTATGTCATCATGAAAGACGGTTGAAAATCTTTTTGACTTTTGGATAAAATATGAAAATTGTTAACTTTTGAAAACCATGTCCATTTAAAATTATAATTAAAACTTTGTTATTATACAATACCCATATTAAAACTTTATTAAACAGATATATATATATATATATATATATATATATAATTTGAATAAATAAGTTGCTAAAATAAAGTTATCTTCACTTAGTAATTTAATTTGAACAAGCCATAAATAATAATAAAATAATACCAAAATAATAAAAATAAGGCCCTTATTACAACCCAATATTTAAACCCAATACTTAATATTAAAAACATAAAATAATCAAAATAATCTCCTTCTGCATGGCCACCTTTGTATCCTCTCAACCCGGTCCATTAATCACGAATCACCTGAAATGGTTGAGAAAAATAGGGTGAGTCCACTGACTCAGTGCATAATCATTACACATGCTTCCCACACGTATGGGCTTGGCCCATATCCACACAGATCATACAGGTAAATATGCAATTACGAAACCCAACCCAACCTAGGTCCATCCGTTACACCAACCTTAGCAGACTCCCTGCTCAAGGCCGTGGCTATTCCACCGATCACAACCGAGTGATCCCACAAATCCTACCTTGGCAGACCTGCTGCACATGGCCGTGGCTGAGCCACCGATCACATCGTGATCCCAACATTAATCCGTCTACGGTGATGCACTCAGCTATCAACCGCCGAGATGGGCACCTAGCCAACACTCCCTTGATGAAGCACACAGACTAACCATCAAGCGCTAATGTAGCACGAGGTCGACATTAGACCACGTACATAATATGTACTCCCGTCCTTCTTTGCTCAAATCCGATCCCCATGCACATATGTCAATATATCATGTCAAATCAACATATAGAGTGAGTATAATAGCATGCTCATTACCATATCAAACAGGCACCATAAATAATTTAATATCATAAAACACTAACTCAAGTAACCTACTACCCCAAACATGGGTATCCACCACTTTAGCCTTTATTGTCGGCTATCACATATCATACACAAATATATGTATATAACAATACACAAAATAGGGGAAACAGTGCGATAATTACGCACCTTATTAGCACAGTCTACTAAATCCTGAAACCCAAAGTCTAGACGATTTGCACTCCTACAATTTCTGAACTCCCTTCTCAATGCCGATTTGGTCCTTTGCCAAATCACAAAGGCTTGCTCCTTGAAGTTGTCGAAATCCCTATTTGCCATTGTTAGTATCGGCTATGCACAATAATCAAGGAAGATGGCCCTTGGCCGAATAGTATAGCTGCTTACCAAAAGTCTCCAAATCCCGAAAGATCACCTCTTGGTTCAGCCACTAGACTAAAAGGGGTTAGATTTTGGTTTCGACTAACCAAAGATAAAAGAAAGAAGAATAACGTTAAAGAGTTCCTTACCATACCATCCGAATCGATCGACCGCTTGCACCCAAAGTCTCCTTGAACACTGAGAGATTTGGCTTTTAGGGAATGACAAAAAGAGTAGTTTTCGGGAAAAGATGATAATACAAAAGAACAAGAAAGAAGAATAACTAGACTACCACCTTCGGCTTTGAAGTTCAGTGAATGATTCGGCTCCAACAAAAGATACAATCGGCACCAAAAGAGGGAGATTCGGTTTCAAGGTTTCAAGAAAAGAGAAAAGGTAGAGAGGACTACAATATTCGGCAAGAGGCACTAGAGAAAAAAACAATTAAAATTCAACACTTAATCCCCTAAATGACCGAAATTCAAACACCACCCAAAAGACCCTTGGCCGGCCACTGCTTCCTTTTTAATCATATCCCAAATTCCTCTCCTAATTTATCTCTTAACCACTCACTTGAACTAAATAAAATAATCCTTATTTATCTCTTATCAACATTCAAAATAAACAAAATAAAAACTACCTTTTATCCATTATCACCTCTTCAATTAAAATACAAAATAAAAACTAATAATAATCCATTCTTCCAAATTAATTTAAAATCAAAATATTAAGCTTATCATATTGGAGTCCACATGTCGCCCAACTCTCCCCTACATTTGCTGCCGTCAAAAGCAAAATTAAAAGGCTCAAAATATTGCTTCTCTTGTGTCTTGAACCCATGACTGCACTCAAGCCCCTTTAAGCTTTAACGCCCATGCCATTCTCGCAGAGCGTTTTTGTGACATAAACCCGCCACATATTCTTTTAAGACCTCATTCCTTATTTCCCCCTTGTCTTAACGCCAAAACTAAAATAAAACACACCAGCGCTTCCCTCATGGCTCGAACTTGGGTCCCTTCGCCAAGACCCTTAAGTGGCGCCCTGCCACTCCACCAACCCGTCTTTCTTGTCCACCAATGCCCACAAAATCCTTTAAACCCTCCTTAACTCAGCCCTTCCTTTTAACGCCAACCCCTAAAAATAAAACACCTTGCTGCCACCCTGATTCGAACATGAGACCCCTTAGCACCTTGAGGCGTCACCTTCCTAAAGCCCCAAGTAGCGCCTCCATGCCACTCCACCAAAGCAATTCTTGTGTCTTAACCTTCCAAGTATTTCTTTTAAGACCTCTAAAGCCAAGCTCCTCTAATTAACACTTAAAACAAAAATTTTCCTTATAGCTCTAGCCTTCTCTTAGCTTATAACTAGCACCTAAAATACCTCTATCAATACCGTAATGACCACACTTAAGCAAAATAAATTAAAAGAAATTTTACCCCTATTCCAGGATGTTACACGTAAGCTTATCCAATTTATCTTTTAAAGATGAAACGTTTACCCCATTAACCCGTCTGGTGGGTTTCAAATTCGGTCGATACTGTTGAGAATTTTCCGCCATGGTGGATATCAGTTCTCTTGCCCTTTGAGGAGTCATATTGACAAGCGTTCCTCCACTAGAAGCACCAATCATCTTCATTTCCATATGGAGCAAACCCTCGTAGAAATATTGAAGAAGTGATTGTTCGGTCAACCCGTGTTGAGGACAACTTGCACACAATTTTTTGTACCGCTCCCAATAGTCGTAGAGCGATTCACTCTCCATTTGGCGAATTCTCACTATGTCCCTCCTAAGTTCACCGCTCACGATCTTTGGAAGAATCACAAAGAAATACACGAGATAAGTCATCCCACGTTGTGATAGAACCGGGGGGTAAGTAAAATAACCATTCTTTTGTTGTATCATCTAAAGAAAAACAAAAGGCCCGAAGTTTGATTTCGCCTTCGGTTACTCCCTGAGGCTTCATGCTTGAGCAGACCATGTGGAATTCTCTCAAGTGGGTGTGTGGATTTTTGTTCTTCAAGCCTCGAAAAGTGGGCAAAAGGTGAATCAAGCCTGATTTCAACTCGAAAGGGGTTCTTCCGGTTGGATAGTTGATGCATAACGGTGTTTGCTCGTTGGGAGCAGCGGCTAGTTGACGAATGGTTCGGTTCGCCATCCTTTCTGGTTCACCGAGGTTGCCTTTTGCTTCTTTTGTTTCAAAAAGTGGTTCGGTCTCAGGTTCAACCACTTCGACTTGTTTCCCACGTCGAATTGCCTCTGCACGAATTACTTCGCTCAACTTTTCAATATCGGATTCTAGGATCCCTTGTCCTAGCTCAACTCCTGCTTTACTTGCGCGTTTAAGAGCTTCCGTCTCTTTTCGTCGCGCTCGTGCCGATTTCTTGATCTCTGGGTCGTATTAGAGATCTCCTGATAAAGATAGAATTTTTATAAGTTTGATTTATGCTTGCTTTTGATCAATTGCATCCCTGACAAGAATTAAATCATAAAAATACTAATTTAGCAGGGATTAATTAAGAAATAAACCGAATTAAACACAAGAAATCATGCAAAATAATCATGTTATCACCCATGTGGTGCACAGGACTAACACACGAACGTATGACGTAAAGCAGTTTCAAAAACAACCTCTATTTTCGAGTTTTTATGAGTTCTAATCGACGTTTCGGGTTAGATTAACACACTTGATAACAAATTTGATTAACCACACAATCGAGACCTCACTTATCCTACAAACAATCATTTATTCGCTTCGATCCAAGATAACATCCATATATTAACAAAACTCAGTCCTTAAAGCGATGTTCAAGCATTTACCTCTCAGGAACAACATCAAAATCAACAATTACCTTGCTGTAGGATTTTGATTCTCACATCCTTCACCTAATCAAAAGCCACGAGATCACTAATCACAATGTAGAACGAAAATAATACTAACGCAACCCCACCTTAATCAAAGAACGAACTAAAAATAGGATATCAGAAAAAGATAATTAAACAAACTTACACTATGAACAAACTACTATCCAAGAGCAAATATCACGTATGATCACCAAAAGAAAATGAAACGATAGCAAGAAAAAATCAAAGGAAGGAGAAAATAAAAGTAAACTTCACAAATAGAAAAATGAAAGAAAGATGGAGAAAAGGGGGAGTGGGAGAGGGAAGCCTGAGAGCGGGAAGTGGGGGAGATATTTTAGGATAATTTCAAAACTACCCATATCTCATTAAATCTTATTAACTAATCACTTATCAGATTCCCTTAGAGTTCAAAACAAAAATAATTTTCACTTTGCATGCATATTGTTTTAAGGGTGACTTTAAAATTAAAAACATAAAGAAAATTGAATAAAATTCTTAAAACTTAAAAAATTAAAACAATTAAGTAGAATACTAGTTTGGATTTTCTCGATAAAATATTTATTTTTAATCCAAATATTAAAAATTGAAAAAACTTGTCTTTTTTGTCCAAGAAAATTGAAAAGGAAGATTAGAGTAATGAATGAATTAATGATAATATTTATCCTTTACTTTGAACAAATCATTAGTTACAAAGAATGTTAAATTTTCAGCATTCTTATTCCTTGGCTCAATTCTTAATGGTGTACCACTCCTTGGAACGGGCTTGGTTTAGATTAGCTCAATTCGATCAGTCGGTTTTGATAGTGAATTTGAGAGTTCGAGAAAGAGACTGAGATAGAGTAGAATTTAGGGTGAGGTTCCGATCGAATTGAGTAGAGTTAAAAAATTTTGAATTAATCGAGTTGACGAGTCATATTTTATTATCTTAACTCGATTTGAAATTTTTTCGACTCGAGTCGAATGAAATGAAAGTCAAATCTAATCAAATCGAGTTAAATTAAAAAAAATTAAACATGTCAAATTAAAATCTTGTTATAATATAACTAATCTCATGTTCGAGCACATAGTATGATAAAATTGAATAATTAATTTATTTATTTAGGTCTCTAAAATTATTATTCTATAAAATTTTTAAATTATTTAACTTTCTTTATATATTTTTTAGAATTTTTTTTGAAATATTTATAATTTTGTAAAAAATATAAATTTTGAAATTTTTATAAATATTTTAAATTTTAAAAATTATATTTGAATTACGAATTTGTTGTGAGAGTGACCAATTTGCTCATTTTCAAACTTAACAGGGACCAAGAGGATATTTACACCAATCTGTTATTCGGATTGTAAAAATTCAACTCGATTCGAATTTGAAACTCGAATTACATATTCAAGTTGACTCGAATAACTCGATTCGATTAACTCAAAATTCAAATTTTTTTCAATTTTTTTTAATCCAATTAAATTTTACTCACCCTAAATTAGATCACTGTTGAGATGTTAATTCTATTTGTTATAGTTGGTTACCATAACAACACCTTTAAACCTATCAACTTCAAGCTCCACAAATTGTCATCGAATGTTGTAATATCAAAGAAGTCAATGTGCAGAACACTAAGAAATGTGGATGGGCTAGTTGAGATTATCTTGGATTAAGTTTGCAAAGTGATGATAACCTTTGTTTCCTCATAACCTGCATATAAAATAAAAATATTCATTTAAAAAAGAAAGACATTTGTTAGTATAGTGAGTAAGAAAATCTTTGAATACAAAGAGATTATTATTAAAATTGAAAATAAGCGAAAATTAGTGTGAAGACAATAATGAAAAAAAAATTTAGAAATCAAGTGATCAATAAAAAACCAAAGAAAACTATAAATGCACAAAAATAATATGACTTCCATAGAAATTAAAATCTATAAAATGTAACCTCCAAATTTTTTTTGAAAATAAAACTAATTTAATGATAAATTTCTCATTCAAAACATAATTAATTCAAATGAGTAGTATAAAAATAACTTGTCCTGAAAGAAAATATGAAGATAGATTATTACGGGCCATACTTGGGATTCAGGTATCCACTTCAAAAGAAATTTGTCTAAAATAGGATTTGAACTCACGCTAATTGTATTTATAAAATTTTAATTTACTATTCAACAAAAGTTTTTTTATATATTTTATACATTTTAATTTTATTAGGCACACTTTATTACATTCATTAGTTGTATATATTATATTAATAATGTATTTGATTGAGTTTGTAACACTCCAAATCCGGCCTAAACGTTATGACCGGATCTTTAGAAATTACATTAACTTGTTTAAAAACTTTTGATTTAATCAAACTTAGTTGTACATTTCAAAAGCAAAAATTTAGCAGAACTCTCACAAATGTTAAAAAAAAAAACTTAAGTCCGGGAACAATTATTTCAAATCCAGAATTTGAATTCAAAATCCCTTACTTTGAAAATATCAATTTTGGGCAAATCCTTTCCAGTTTTAATACTAACATCTGTTAAAAACTATTTATTTATTTACAGAAAAACACTTAAGTGATTACTTAATTATACAGCGGAAAAATTTTCAGAGTTTCAATTTTGAAAACTGAATTTTAGTTTGTTAACCCATGTGATTTTTGCAGTTTTGCGTTTGCAAATATCAAATAAAGACGAACAAAACAAAACAAAAATCAAAACAAAGCCCAAAAACAAATTTCAGTCCCAAAAGTCCAAAAAAATACTAACGTAAATCACCATATTCAATTAACTGATAAAACAATCCGAGTTCCTGCACGCTGTCCGATCCTAAGTCTGAAGATAACCTGAAACGTATTGAACAAACGAGTGAGCTAGAAGCCCAGTGTGTGGCTCGGCCCACAAACAGAATTTTTACTTAAAACATGTCACTTACATTGTGTCTATATCACATTCATCTTCTAATTCTTCTATCAATTGTGACCATTGTATCTCATTAACTTCACCTGAACTTGCATATGAGAAAATGTGTTGAGTACTATCCTTTTTTCTAAATTGGGTGAGAAATTGTGGAGTGCTCTCCTTTTTTTTCTAAAAAAAATAGTAGTGAATCTGAGTTGAGTATTGTTATCAAAATTAATTTTTTATAAATTTTTATTTTTTAAATATACTTATTATATTATGCATGGTAGGCGGGAATAATGCAGGGCGGGTGAGGATGGGGCGATGAGGGTGGGGATGAGGTGGGTACAAGGTCATACCCACTCCTACCCCACCACCCACGACGGGTCTAATTTTTTCCCCATCCCCGCCCCACCACCCGTAAAACTTGTACCCATACTCGCCCAATTGGATGCGAAGTGGGGCGGGAGCCGCAAAGCCTACCCCACTGACATCCCTAGTTTTAAATATGATTGAATTATTGAGTTGGATTATTAAATATGAATGGTTTCATAAGGTTTACAAATGAACCTTTGTAATATACTATATTTAAATGATTGTTTAAATATATATTAATTGTCAACTCAAAACATAAGCTTTTGTGATATTGGTCCCCTTTAAATAAAGAATCTATGGGAATGTTTAGAAGTTCGTCCTATTAGATATGTTGTATTTTCCGAAGTGAATGCAAACATCAATTTTTTTAAAGATATAATCATGAATGTGATAAGTGGTATAATAATCACTAGAAGTGGCAACATAATAATAAATAAAATAAGCCTTCAAAAGGTATATATATAACTTATCTTATCAATGTGATAACAGAATTCTTTCATTTTTTTTAAATAAACATAAATACATAAATTTATATAAATAAACGATTATAATATGTAAAAGTAGGTGAACACTACAAAAATATAAAGACTGTCAAAGACCATTAAGACCAAGTTCTATAAAGAGGTGCAACAATATTTACAGTAGAGATTTTGACATAGTTAATTTTCATCACACTTCATGATTCAGAGACAATTTTTTCACAAAGAAGTTAGTTTTAGTACACATTACAATACATTCCTAAAACCTCTAATAGATAAACTAGTAGATCAAAGAAGATCAAGTTGTAAGAGATGATCTCATATCAACAACAACAGATTCATCGGCTCCCAACTTTATGGCCTCTCTGTTAGAATCGTAAATCAAGATATGATATAAAAATTAATAAATCATAAATCATGATCTATCATGTCAAATCATCAAGAACAAAATGATAACAGAACTAGATGCAGAAGCATACCTGAATCCGTGGATTTTTTGAAATTTTTCAGATCTTGAGGATTTGAACTTCCAAATTAGCATATAAATAATATTGAGAAGGTGACTCTCTCTCTTTTCTAAAGATGGGATATTAGAAAAGTTACCTTGTGTATAACTTGGGGATCATAACCCTAATATATATAACTTTGGCACATTAGCCATAATTTTTAATCAGCCCATCATCAATTAGAAATCAGTTACTAGAGTATCTACACATATTTGACCCATATTTTATTTAATAATTAAAGCCCAATAAACCTTAACCAAATTAAATCACTTTTAATTTGGGCTAACCTATTATGATAGTAAATAATAACATGTAATTACCCTTATTATATATGTGATGTCCATATTTTCCAACAATCTCCCACTTGGACCACGTATATATACTAATTACTCTATAATTACATGTCATTATATAACCTTATGAGCTTACAATTTTACTATCATATCCAAAAGGTATTCCGAACAATCTCATTCATTAATTATGTTAACATTGAACCAAGGCGACTTTTGTTACATATATCGTAACTAAATCCATCCTTGATCACGTATATTAACACAACAAAATGACATAGATCAAATATGGATTTGTAGCATGTAAATTACATGCAATATGATCTAAACATGTAACAGCCCATTTTTCAGTGAAATCGAAACAGTGGTTTCGGGACCACAAATTTGATCTGAAAATAAAATTTATTTTTATTTTATTACATGGTCCATATTATGATAATATATCATGTGAAAATTTTGATAAGAAAATTTTATTGATTATGTGCTTAATTACGAGAAGGACTAAATCGCATAAAATGTAAGAGTTGAATTCTAGTAGCTATAAGGATTAAATAGCTATGGAATTCAAAACTTGAGGTCCTTATATGGTAATCAGACCATTAAAGAAAAGTATGTAGATATTTTAGTGACTCATCCATGGAAATTTAGAAAAAGGGTAAGGACTAAATTGGAAATTGAAATAATTAAATTAATTAAAAGATGATAAAAGATATCATCTTATTTTTATGTCATCTTCTACCTAAAATACATGGAAACCCTAGGAGAGAGAGAGAAGAAACTTTCATGGCATAATTGGGTAAGTTTTCTTGTCCCGTATTTAGTAATTTTGATATTTTTGAAACTGGGATAGCTTAATCTATCTATTTGGGAGATCAATTTGATGAGTTATCAAAGTATGAAATTTGGTTCATGGATGAATATACTGAAAATTTGAAATTTATGGTAAAAAATGAAAGGTTGTTGATATATAAACAACTTTTACAAAGTGATTTTTGATGAAAACATGATTTAAGGACTAAAATGTAAAGTTGTGAAATTTGATGAAAAATTATTAAATTTATAGAAAATATGTACTGTAAATTCTATATTGAAATTTCGGTTAGGCTTGGAATAGGGAGTAAATTGCATAAATTTCATTTTCCGAGCCTAAGGACGAAATTGGAATTTATGGAAAAGTTAGGGGCAAAATGGTAATTTTGCCTAGGATGTAAATTGAGTCCAAATGATTATGAAATGTGTGAAATTGATGATTAAAGTTATTTATATAGATCCAGGCAACACAAATTCGAGGTTAGACTGAGGAAAAGAAAAGGTTTCGGATTAGTAGATTTTATACGCGAACAAGTGTCGAGGTAAGTTCGTGTAACTTAATCGAGCATGTAATTATGTTAAATTAAATATTGTGTTGTATGAAATGTGATTATTATTTATGTGAATTGCTTGGATGTTACGATATAAGAATGAATACATGCTTGAAATGGTTGAACAGGGGTAAGTTCCGTTTAAATATTGAATTCTGATGAATATATGTGCTTTCCCGAAATGCATGAGGTCCTGCATTTGTTGCTAACGGATTTAGCTTGGACGAGTAATCCTATTGACCTCATTATAGAAAGGATTTAGCCCGGACGGGTAATCCTAATATAATACCTCTCGGGTATACGTTACAATTAGGATTTAGCCTGGACTGGTAATCCTAGTTGAGCTCTTCTGAGCATACGTTAAATAAAGGATTTAGTCTGGACTGGTAATCCTGTTATACGATATGTGGCTCGAGAGTGTGCTCCTTCATTAAGTGCCCTAATGGGTACTCTTGAAAAATAATTGACGGGTTATTGAATCGTACACCTCGAGTGTACCACTTGAGCATCCATCGGAACTTCAATGGTTCAACGGACAAAACTCTTGGCAAGATGAGAGAATTATGAGATGGAATGATAATGTCTTGAAAGAATATGGCAGGATGAGCTCATATATGTTTACTTGATGTATATGAAAATTTTGTGTCAAACATGTTTGATTGAATGTTTGTATTTAGGAAATTTTGCCAAGTTGATGGAAAACATGTTATTGTATGCTTACATTTAATAAACAGGATCGGTAAGTTTAGTTTTCCTTTATACGAACTTACTAAGCATGTAATGCTTACTCTATTTTATTTTCCCCTATTTTATAGTGCTCGGAAGCTCGCAAAGGTTGGAGATCATTGGAGCATCATCACAATATCCACTAGTTTATTTTGGGTATATATATAGCAAATCATTTTGGTATAATGGCATGTATAGGTTAACTTGGCCTTAATTGGCTTGCTAATGATGTTTTGTATCCTAGCCATTGGAATGGCTAGTAATGGTCTATTTTGGTATTAAGAAGTAGATTATTATGCTAATCATACATGTGATTTAATTGAATGGGATAAAGATGCAAATGCCTAAATTAAATCAAGGTAAGATCGTAAACATGTATGCATGTAATGGTATGCCATGTTGAATGATGGAATTTGCCTAATTTGAATGCTTGAAATGGTTGGTATTTGGATGTAAGTTTTAAGTGCAAGTCAATGGTGTGATTTTGGGTTAGAAATGAAGCTAGAAATGGCTTTATTTTGTCCACATGGGCAGACACGCGGGCGTGTGTCTTGACCATGCGTGACACACGGCCTGGTACATGGGCCTATGGTTAGGCCGTGTGTCTCCTGCACCTAAATTTTGAGAAACAGAATGCTCAAAATTGAGTACACGGGCAGAGACACAGGCGTGTGTCTCAGCCGTGTGTGCTACACGGCCTGAAACACGGGCGTGTGTCTTGGCCTTGTGAAACCTGAACCTAATTTCGAAAGAATTTAATTAACCACACGGCCTAGCACACGGGCGTGTGGCATGGCTGTGTGCACAAGTCAGAGAGTTACACGGGGTCGAACACGGCCTATAGCACGGGTGTGTCCTAGGGTCACACGGGCGTGTCCCTCGGACCACACGGGCATGTGAGCCCTGCAACTTGAAAATTTTTTGTAATTTCGCGAAAAATTCTTAGAGTTTCCGATTAAGTCCCGACTCGATTCTAATGCTTGTATTGGGCCTCAATGGTCCATTTAAGGGATGATATCAATAATCTCGGTTAATGAATAGTAATTTACATGAATTATTTGTAAATATTATGAAAGTTTTGGTAATGCTCCGTAACCCTGTTCCGGCGACAGATACGGGTTAGGGTTGTTACAAAACATGTCTATTTCCAACTAGTCCTTTTTAAACTTAAGTGAGGTCAGTATCAAAGTAACAAAACAGAGTGAATAAACAAAATACTTCATTTTTTATCAGAAAATAAACAAATACATCAATGTCTGAAAAGAAACATAAAGTAAATAAAAAATGCAAACTCCCACTAAATCATGATATCCTCAAATAATGTAACCCCCATATGAGCAGTTTACTCATAAAAGACCTTGGGAGTAGATTCGCTACCATGGAGTTTGTCACAATGTGCTCTATGGATATTTTTCCATTTTGCACTTTCTTTCACAACTAGGACTTTATGTCAATATGTTTTGACTTAGATGAACTCCTGCTATTGTTGGAATACAACACCCTTAACTTATTGTCACAAAATAATTTGAGTGGTCTTTCTACATTCTCCAAAATGTGTAGCCCAGTGACAAAGTTCGGCAACCATATTTCATGGTTTGATGCCTCATAGTATGCTACAATGTAACACCCCTATACCCTATTCGACCCAAGGAACTTGATATAGGAATATTACATTTGGTGCCAAAGTGATTTTGGCTAATCACTAATATATTTTAACATTAAAAAAATAAATAAATTTTTATAATTTATATTTTAGTCCCTACTACTTGAAACATACTTGATCTTCCTAAGTACATGTCATTCTATTCAAAATTTTGAAACATACCCTCTTGGCACTTGGAGATGTGATGAGATGAATGCTCACAACCTCAATTACAACTCTTCAAAATCATCAGACCTAATCACATACGGAAAAACAAACAAGACTGAGTAAAAACTCAATGATATTTCTATAATCCGAATATTTAAAAACAATATAATATAATATAATAGGCACAATTAAATTTATAAGGACATATTAATGTCTAGTATCATATCATAACTATCATTTTTCATTTATTAAACAATATCCTAATTCACACAATTGCTATATAAATGATTATTCACATATCAACCATATTTATTCATACAATGACATCAGTCATGCAGTACTCAATTCATGAATACATCATTTCATACCATACTCAGTTCATGAGTATATAACTCATATATTCCATGTATTGTCAACATATTTCACATTCTATTTTCAATTCACTATATCACTTCCATTTCTCATATCATTTCATTTCATTATCAATTGTAAGACTTTATTATTCATTTACCCCTATTAACAAGACTCGGACTTGGACGGATACACGGATCCAACCAAAACACATCCGTTTGGCACCCAGTGCCTCATCGGATAATTCGGAGTAATAATTTGATACCCAGTGTCTCATCGGCTAAACCGAAGTAAATTGGTACCCAGTACCTCATCGAATTAATCCGAAGTAATAAATTGACACCCAGTGTCTCATCGAATCGAAGTCGAAGTAATCCTTGAACTCTTCCAATCCTATGGCATGCCATCTATATCTAACTTAGCTCGATATAGTTAATAGGGTTTAATTCCACATTTTAAAAACAATCATTATCCAATATCCACATTTCACATTTCACATTTTTTTCACAAATTCATATAAATTCAATTTAATATCAAAATACTAATTACTCATCTCAATCACTTACCATAATTATTAAATTAAAATACGACAATTAATTATTAGATTCGGATTATAGAAATACAAACCAGAACTTCCGAGCTACTCCTCGTCGACTTTATCTTTTCCTTTCTTAGTCGAGGTTTCCGGCACAATGTTTGCTATGAAATTAAAACAATTAAAATTCATCAATACAATATAATTCAATTTTACATTAAATATTTCAATTTTTATTCAATATTTGCCTAAATTCCAATTTAGTCCCTAACCGAGACTAACTTTATTTCTTTAAAACTAATTCCATATTTTCATTTAATTTCCACTTTAAACTAAAATCAACTCTCTAATTTCATTCAAATCCCTAAATTTTTAAATTTTCACAATTTAGTCCCTAATACTCAAAATTTACAATTTATTCCAGAATTCAATCCTTTTTCAATTCTAACTTAAAAATCTATCAATTTAGTCCTTAATACTCTAATTATTCAATATAGACAACATTTAAAAACTCAATAATTTCTAAAATTTCAACATAGGTTGTGTAGTATTTAATACTGGGATTTCAAAAACATAAAAATTACAAGAAAATGGACTAAATTGACTTACCAATTAAGCTTTGAACCCTTGAACCCTAACTTTTTCTCCTTTCTTTCCCTTTTTTCTTTTCTTTCATTTTGCTTCTATGTTTTGTTCCTTCTTTTGTTTCTTCTTATTTCATTTCTTTTATTTATTATTTCATTTACTTAGTATTATTATAATAATATAATTTAATATAATTTAATATATATATACTTAAATATTAAGTAATACATATATTATTACTTTATACTTATGTATATTATTTTTACACTTGTTATTTACTATTACCATACACTTGTTAGCATAAAGATTATTTATTTTTTTAGTCCCTTTACTTTTCTTTAATTTATAATTCAACTTTCACTCTATATGCAATTTAGTCATTTTACCTAATTACTCTTAATTCAAGCAAATTCACCTAAACAGAACCTAATTAACTACACAACTAACTTCGTAAATATTTTTAATAAATATTTACGAGTTCGTTTTACGAAAACAGAGACTCAAAAATACACTTTATGATTACCCGTGACTATCGGGTCGTTACAGGGTCATTACATACAATTCTGCTGTCATAGTGGAAGAAGCTACAAGTGTCTATTTGGCATTTTTCCAAGATATAGCTCCTCCAGCTAACAGGTAATTATAGCCTAATGTAGATTTCCTACTATCTTGACACCAACGAAATCAGAATCAGAATACCCTACGACCTCCAAATGATCTGATCTCTTATAAGTGAGCATGTAATCTTTTTTTCTCTGAAGATACCTCATAACCCTCTTGGCTACTACCCAATGGTCCATACTAAGGTTGCTTAAATATATACCTATCATCCCAACAATGTATACAATATTTGGACGCGTACATACTTGAGCATACATTAGACTTCCAACAGGTTATGCATAGGGAATCTTTTGCATTTCTTGAATTTCAAGGTTACTTTTAGGGCATTGAATAAGACTAAATTTGTCTCCTTTAGCGACAAAGGTGTCACTTGGTTTATAACTTTGCATGTCAAACCTTTTGAGTACTTTATCGATATAGCTCTTTTGTGACAATCCAAGAATACCCCGATATTGGTCTTGATGTATCTGAACTCCTAAAACAAAATAGGCTTCCCCAAGATCTTTCATTTCAAAATGTTTAGATAAAAACCTCTTGGTTTCGTGCAATAAGCCTACATCATTAGCGGCAAGCAAAATGTCATCGACATATAGAACTAGAAATATGTACTTATTCCCACTGAATTTGTGATACACACAATCATCAACAATATTCATCTCAAAATCGAACGAAACAATCACTTGATGAAACTTATGGTACCATTGACGGAAAGCTTGTTTGATTCCATAGATTGATTTTGTCAATTTGTAAACCATATTCTTTGGGTCTTCCGACTCAAAGTTTTCTGGTTACACCATATAAATTGTTTCTTCAATATCGCCATTGAGAAATGCAGTCTTAACATCCATCTAATGTAACTCAAGATTAAAATGAGCAACAAGCGTCATGATTATCTTGAAAGAATCTTTCGATGAAACTAGAGAGAAAGTCTCTATAAAATCAATGCCTTCTTTCTGAGTATATCCTTTAGCTACAAGACGTGTCTTATACCTCTTCACATTACCATTTGCATCCCTCTTGGTTTTAACTATCCATTTACAACCAATTAGTTTTGCACCTTCAGGTAATGAGACAAGTTCTCAAACTTTATTGTCTTGCATATATTAATACTCATATTTCATATCTTTAATCCACTTTTAAGAATTAGAACTTTTCACGGCTTGATGAAAGTTGATTGAATCATATTCCATCATTTAATTATCATCATCATGTTCTTGAAGACATACAACATAATCATCTAGAATAACATTTCTCCTTTCTCTTGTGGACCTCCTTAATGACACTTGTTCTTGATGTTGTTGAGTTTGTTCTTTTGGAAAAATTACCTCATCTTGAATAGGAAGTTTTTCAACATTGTCTTGTTGAGGTTTTGGATTCACTTCTTGATCAATGATAGGTATGAGAACCTGAACATTATCAAAAGTGATAGTAGGAACTGAGTTAGAATCTAATTCTTCCTCAAAAGAAATGTCTCTAACCTTATTTCTCCCTCCAAACTCAACATCCTCAAAAAATGTTATAGTTCCCGTTTCAAAAATATTCTTAATTGTGGGATCATAAAATTTATAGCCCCTAGATCGCTTAGAATAACCAATAAGGTAGATGCTTACTGTTTTGGAGTTCAATTTCTTTTCATGTGGCCTATAAAGCCTTGCCTCAGTTGGACATCCCTAAATGTGAAAGTGCTTTAGACTAGGCTTTTGACCTGTCCAAAGCTCATAAGGTGTTTTTGCAACTGCTTCAGTGGGTACTCAATTCAGAATGTAAGCTATTTTCTTTAATACTTCTCTCTAGAAAGATTCAGGTAAGGTAGAATGAGCAATCATGCTCCTCACCATTCCCTTAAAAGTCTTATTTCGTCTTTCAGCTACACCATTTATATTAAGTGATCCTGCCATGGTATACTGTGGGACAATACACCATTCATACCATAATCTATCCATCAAGTGTTTCTAGGTATTAAAGCTAAATTAACCTCAGAACATACCAAATTAAGAATTATACATTTCTTTGCACTCCAGGCATGATATTTGATACATTCTTTCTTCACGTGTCCAGACTTGTTACAAAAGAAACAACTCTCTATAGCTTGTTGTTGTTTCTTTTGAGTTAGACCCTTAGCAGCTTCATTCTGATATTTACTTTTCATGCCCTTGTCTTTAATGGTATTGGCTAAATGAGCACTTTCAAACTTATCACGCTTTAACCTTTCTTCCTCTTGTACATAATGAGAAATGAGCTCATTTAGAGTCTGTTTCTCCTTTTGACAGTTATAACTAATTTTAAATTAATTAAATTGTGTAGGAAGCGATACTAAAACCATTCCTCAAAAAGCTCGATCTTAAGTGCCTTAAGTCTTGAAGCAACATGGAACATCTCCATAATGTAATCCCTCGCGTTTCTTTGAATCTTATAGTTCATAAACATCAAAGAAGTTAGAAGTGATGTCATCTCAACCTTATCATTTTTAGCAAAACATTTCTCAATTTCGTCAAGAAAACCATTGGCCTGAGTAATCTCTTCAGATTCTATGCCCCTAAAGGCTTTTGGAATGTTGTGTATCATGATTATTAGACTCATGCGATTTAAACGATCCCACCTCCCAAAATCCCTCTTAACATCAGGGGTACTTTCTGCAATAAGGTGCAGGTTGTTTTTCCCTTAGTGCAAGGCCTATGTCCATATAGCCAAGCACTATAAGTAAGTACATTTTACATTCTTTAAAATTAGTTCCATTAAGCATGGGTATAGAATTTATATTAGTAAATATTGTGGCAACAAAAGATGAACTAGCTAAATCCATGGATTCCTTGAAATTTTTTAGATCTTGAGGATTTGATCTTCCAAATTAGCATACAAGTAACCTTGAGAAGGCGGCTCTCTCTCTTTTCTAAAGATGGGATATTAGAAAAGTTACATTTTGTATAATTTAGGGACCATAACCCTAATATATATAACTTTGGCACATTAGCCCTAATTTCTAATCAGCCTATCATCAATTAGAAATTAGTTACTAGAGTATCTATACATATCAGTCATACTGGTTCTGTAGATTCGATTGAGTGTTAATTGATGTTATGTTATATCTTATTCTAATTCCGGGCATTTGAATGTGTGCATTTCTGATTCCGTATTCTGTTTCTATAAGTCTGTCTGTGAATGGTGGTGCAATTTGCATTTGCATTAATCATTTTGGGTTTGGTTGCGAAAAGAAGGGAGTCTGATATGTTTTGGCAGTTTCAACTCTAATACGTCTGTATAGTGGTTTACCGCATAGTACAACATATATGTCAGCTCTGCTGCATATTAAGATTTGAGTGGCTTAGTCCACATACGTGGTGTGTAGGGTTGGATGGGTTTTTCGAGGTCCTATGTGGTGTGCATGGTTGGATGGGCTTGAATGGCTCATATGTGGTGTGCATGGTGGTTGGAGAGGCATTTGGCTAGTTGGGTGGGTTTTTATTACTTGTCGCATTCATTCCGCATTCTGTTTGTCTGTCTGATTGCAAGACTAACTGTTTATAGATCGAGGTGTTTTAGTACTGATACGTTTGATTTGTTTGTGAAAACTATTCGTATATCGGATTGCCATTAAGATATTTTTTTTATTGTGACACTTTGGTGTTAGTTTTTCTATCATTTTCGAACTCGTACTGAGCTCATGTAGCTCACCCCCTTTGTTTATCCCTTTTTAGGTACCCTCGTTTTCTGTAGCTGGACTTGGCATGTCGGAGGTTTCGGAGTGATATGTTTTAAGCCGAACTAATAAAATGACTTTTTAGATTTTTAAATTTGTGAACTATTTTGGACTGTAAACATCTATAAAGACTGTGGTACAATCTAATTTTGGATTTTCGTAAATAGTTTTGTTTTGAATTCTAGAAACTCAAAACTTTACTTCCGAACACCTTTGACGTGACTTGAATTCTCTGTTTTGAATCCTAAAAGGGCTAAACGATTTAGTTCGATTTTAATAATTGTGTTCGTATAAGATTTTAACAACTCATTTGTAAAATTATTTCAGATCACTTCGGTGATCAATGTAACCTTCGGGATTCGGTCTAAACTTCTAGGCCGAATTTTGGGGCATTACATGTATGCCTAATGATATGAAATTGTAGTAAATTACATCATAGTTGCTCCGGAAACGAATGTGGATTCTATGAAATTTCTCTCTATTTCACCAAGTTTACCTTTGGTGTTTTCTTTTCTGAAATTTTTTTGGAGTTTTCCCTTAAACGATCAAGTTTTCTAAATCGTAGGTTTTCTTTCTTTGTTATTTTATTATTTCCTTATTTATTTTAATATCCTTCATTCGTTCTGAATCATCGTTTAAAAATTATGGCACCCCAAAGACCTCATGATGTCCCAGTTGAGAGTGACGAATTCGAATGTAGTACTACCATGGAGGAAAAGTGGCATCTATTAGAGTGTAGGGGGATTGAGTGTTTTTCTAACTTTAAATATAAATTTTCAATCCCCAAAGGAAAACATCGTCTAAGCAAAGTAGGTTTAAAGGAAGGTGATTCGCTATATTTTTGGGTTTCACTGTATGAATTTTAAACAGGGTTTCACCTACTGTTGCATCCTTTCTTCGTGGATGTTCTGAATTCATGCGGGGTTGCACCGAGTCAGCTAATGGGAGCATTTCGATGGGCCTTGATGGCTTATTTTCTATATTGTCGCAATAAGAGGGAAGAAACTTCAGTTGATGTGTTCAGGAGAGCTTATATATTGTCTCTTGCTAGTGGTACATACCAAAAGTGCTTTATGATGTTGATAGCTCACAAAGGCACTACAACGATGTTGAACAATACAAGGAATAATATGAATCTTGTAAGAGAGAAATATATCAAAGTAGAACAAATTTGCGCAGGTGGCTTTCCATTTACACTTTCCTTGTGCAAGCCTGAGAATGATTGGAATACTTTGAAGCCCATTTTGGAGACTGATGTGAAGATGGAGCAGTGCCAACATTTATGTCAAGGTTCGACGAAAAAGTTGGAGGACACTCATATTTTACACAACATATGAAGATACTGCTTGATGGGGAAGAGTCTGAACAAATGGGACGGAATGGACATCAATATAATTGGTAGCAACTAATTAAATAAAAAAATTATATTAATACTAAATAAATAAAAACACCTCCCCCTCCCTTTTCCCCATCGTCCCTCCCCATCCCTCTCCCTCTCTCTCCATCCTTTTTCCCTCTCCCACTCTCCACTTATATAATGTAACTCAACAATTTAATATTAATATAATTATTTTTATTTAATATTAATATTAATATAGCTTTTATTTAATTTGATTTAATGACGTGGTGATATGGCGCTTCTTGATTGGCTCTAGCTTTTTTTTAACATGGTGTAATGGTAGGGGCCAATTTTGGCAACGAAATAAAGTTTAGGTACTTGATTCGACCAAAAAAAAAGTTTAGATACCTAACTCAAACAAAGGATATAGCTTAAGGACATCCTATTTAATTAAGCCCTTTGTTCATCATGAAGCCAAAATAAAATCAACTAAATTAGTAAAAATGGCTTAATATTAAAATTTCCTCTTAAATTATGCTTTTTTTTTCATCTTGATACTTTTTTTTTTTTTTGGTTAGAATGGATACTTTCACTATTTTTTTACATTATTACCTTCACCCTAAGTCATTAATCAACTATGGTCAATAATAACGTGACCTAATTGCATAAGTACACGTGACAAAAGGCCACATAAGCAATGTGACATCGTTACTTGTATCAAATAATTTTAAAAAAAAAAAAGCTAAAAATATATATAAATTAGGGAAAAAATCTAAAAGTCAAATTTATATTTAAAATATATAAAAATTAATTTCAGAAATTAATTTTCATAATATATAATTATATAAAAATATAAATAATTCAAGATATATAGAGAAATTTTTAAAAATTCAAAAAATAACCCAATATTCAAATTAAAAGTTTAAAAATTATATAAAAAAATATTTTGATTTCTCTAATTTCCCCCGACTAAACCTCAACGATTGCACATCGGAAACAGCCAAAAAGAAACCAAGAATAATTTATAACTAGAGAGTAAAAATTGATTTTTCCTTCCCTAAATCTGTTGTTGTCATGGCATTTTAGCAGTCTCCGTTGCTTCGTATATACACTCACACTGTACCAACATACGCTCCAACCATAGCCGGTCACAGCTCTCCCTCTTGGCGACCTAACTATCTTCGTCGGTGCAGGTCTGGGCCATTGTTGCTTCCCTCAATTTTTATTTCAGACTTAAGATTTAGTTGTTGTTTGGATTTCAGAGAGTTGCTTACGTTTTGTGGTTACTAAATTGATTTTATTTTTGGGTTAATTGAACTGCATTTAGGGTTTTGGATGAACCCTTTGTTTCGAGATGGGTTTAGCTCATGGGATTTATTGTTGTTCGGTTTATTGGATTCGTAGGGAATGTCTATATATTTTCTTGAATTTTTAAAAATCATTTCCTCTTTTTTTCAAAAAAAAATTCTATATTTTGAATTATTTGCATCCTTTTATAATTATATATTATAAAATTTAATTTTTAGAAAGATTTTTATATTTTTTGAATATTATTTTAAAATTTTATGTATTTTATATTTTTAAACTATATGTATAGCTTATTATAAATAATCATAAATTTATTTTTTGAATTTATATATTTTTCTAATTATTTTTTTTAGAATTATTTAATATTTATACTATTAATAAAATCTTTGAATGAGTTGGTGTTATTAGTCAACCTGCCACCAATTTAGTGAGAGATATTACAAAATTGATTTTACATATTTAAAATAAGTTATATTCTTTGAGGGTATTTTAGTCTTTTTAATTTTAAAATATAAGAATATATATATAGTGGGATTAGAACCTATACCAATTACATTGTAAAAACTTTAAATTTACCACTCAAACAATGTTTTATTTTAATTTGTTTATACATTTTAATTTTATTATACACAATTTATTACCTCCATCAATTGTATATATAAATAATATTGTTGATTGATATGGTGTCACGAATTAACTTGACCTCAACTTAGGATTGGTTACAACAATATAATAAATAATTGTATTCATTTAGTATTCTTATGTATTCATGTGTTTAAATTTCGTTTTACTTACAATTTAATCTATTTTTTATTTTAATATCATATATATTTCATGTGTTATTATTAATTAGTTTCAAGTTTTATATTTAATTATTTATTATGTGTTATTTTTAAACACATATCTATGTTCTAAATATGTTATTTTCGTACGTGTTTTTTTTTTTATTTTTGTGATAAAGAAGAAATTACAAGAAACAAACTACATCAAAAAAGCCCAACTCTCCAAACGAGAATATTTCAAGCATTCGCAATCTTTGGCTTCCCAAGTGAGCCAACTTAGTCATACTATCAGCTTCCTGATTCTCTTCTTTGGGTATGTAACATATATTCCAATGAAGAATATCAGACAATAACTAGAGAATTCTCCTAATCAGAGTTGAATTGGGCCTTCCTATAAGACTCCCTTGGATGGTCGTAACCACCTCAAGACTATCAATCTAGGTCAGCACATTAACAAAACCTCGATCAATTAAGATGTCCAATCCATCCAATATGCCCCACAATTCAACTTTGAACATGAACAGCTCCCCAAGAACCAATTAAAACTAATGATCCAATCTCCATTTCGGTATCTCACAACTTCTCCTGCTGCCACAGAACCATCCTCAAGCCCAACGAAACCGTTTTTTTCAAGTAGACCCAACTCCTAGATGAGATAGAGCACAAAATCAAATCCTGAACCGTACTCGATGGACTCTTACCAGACATCAAGAATTATTTGGCCCAACTATACGAAACCTTCATAGTATCATTACTGCTCCAGGTCATACCCTGAAAGATAAAAAGATTGTGATTCTTCCAAATACTCCAGATGATAATCCCAAAAAGACATTCCCAATCGACCTTTCCAAAGCAAATGTCATATTGGTTCTGTAGATTTGAGACGAACCATTCCTATAGATTACCAGAGTAAAACCTAAGAATTCGATTAGTGGGAATTAAAAGGTTCCGAATATTTATTGATGCAGGACAATCCCTTATGGCATGTAACACATCTTCAGAGATATGACCACAAACTCCACATGTCGAACTATGATCCAAGCCCCGACGAACACTTTCTGTGCTGGTGATTAATCTCTGCTTGAGCACAAGCCAAACAAAAAATTCAACCCTTTGGGGACCTTTGAACTTCCAAGGGATCTTCCAGACATCTTCCTTTGGTTTTCATGAACGTTCTCGAAGTTTTCCATAGGCACTTTTAACAGAAAAAGAACTCATCATCATTCCCCCTAGATTATCCTGTCAACTCCTGCTGCTAAATGTGGTGGAGATATCCCAATAACCTTTTGAATAACTATCTCATGCAACCAGATCTGACACAAATCAAGGTTCCAAGTACCATCTGTTGCAACCATATCACTAAGAAAATAGTCCAAATCCAAACAAGAATTTCTGAGAATCATATTAACGAGAGGCCATACATTTGGAATCCAATGATCATGCTAACACTTGATATTTCTCCCATCCCCCACTGACTAAAGCATAATCTCCTGAATAAGTCGCCAAACCTTAGTAAGGGCTCTCCACAGGAAAGAGCTTCTACTATGGGATAAAGTTTCTTGAATACCAAAAGCCACCCCATACTTCGCTCGAAGTACCTATACCTAGAGAGCTTTAGAACCAGCCACAAGTTTAAAGCCCAACTTCATCATGAAAGAAGTGTTATGATCTTGCAGCTTTCAAAAATCGAGGCTACCATGTTCTTGAGGCTGACACACATCCTCCCAACCAACCAAAGCCACTTTCTTACAACTAATCGAGGATCCCCAAACAAGTTAATGCAACATACGTTCGATTTCCTCACAAAGATCCTTAGGAATCAGCATTGACTGCATGAAATAACTGGGAATCGCCAGTAGAACCGATTGCGCCAGGGTGGCCCTACCAGCAGGAGACAACAACCTTACATCCCAACCCTACAATTTACTCTGAACCTTGTCCACCACAAAACGGAAAGAGCTATTGGGTACTCTGCCATGAATAGGGGTACTCCTAAATAGTTCCAGAGATTACGTACTCTGCGAAATCCAGGAATACAAGACAAGTTACCTCCTAAAGCATCACATACACCTTTTGAGAAACAGACATTCGTTTTATGTGCATTAATCTTATACCTTGAATACATACATAAACTATCCAACACTTCATTCAAGACTGTAGCTTGATCCTCTTCAGCTTGACTGTAACAGTCCGGTTTATACCCTAGTCGGAATAGTGGTTTCGGGACCACAAATCTGAGTCCGTATAATATTTTAATATTATATTCTGTACTGTTGATATGTGGTTTAGCATGTGTTAAATTTTCGTAAGTTAATTTGATTGTCTGTGTGATTAATTTGACCAAAAGGATTAAATTGCATGAAATGTGAAAGTTGCTTGTTATTTGCTAAAGCACCTATGTGTTGTGGCTTTATAAAATGTGAGGATTTATGTGGCAAATAAGCCAATTCTATGATAGTGGATGGTAATAAATGTGGCACATGCATATTTTTTTTTATATGATTATTAGTTTATTATATATGTTATAAATATGTTATTACTTATTCATTAAGTTATAATTATTTTATAATAAAAGAAATTTAGTGGATGGTGGAATGACATGATAACCATTGTTTATGTTTGTCCTATATGATTATTTTAAGGCTAAATTAGTAAATAGATTATTATGTATGATATATTTGATAAAAGCATGAAAATGGACATTTTCTCATCCATTTTCCACCGAATTTGGGAAAGAAAAGAAAGAACAAAAGCTTTCAAATTTTCAGCTATTACAAGTTTAAATTAAAGGTTAGTTTTTGATCTGTTCTTGATAATTTTTACGTTTTTGTAATCGTTGCTTTGAGAGCTACAAAACCCATGTTTTAATTTTGTGAATTGATGATGTTTGTGTGAGTTGCCATGGATGATAAGTTAAGCTTTTTGATGATTTTTGGTGTTAAATGAAAGGTATGAGTTAGATAAACATACTTTGTTCTTGGAGTTTTGATGAATTTAGCTAAATAGGGCTAAATTTAGAAAGTGATAAATTGAGGGATTAAATAGCAAATTTGATGAAAAGTGTGGGCTTGTATGTGTTGTATATATATTCGGCCAAGCATGTGTATGTGTGGATTTTGTGAATTTGATTTTTTGTGAAAAATGGACTAGAATGATAAAATGTGCAAATGTGAGGGCTAAATTATAAATAGCCCAAAATATGTGTGTATGGATTGAATTGAATGAATTAATGATTAAAAGGGTTAATTCTGAATATGTTTAGATCAAGAACAGAAGAACACAGAATTAGATCGCGGGAAAGCGAAAGTAAACGAGTAGTCGTTTTCATTTCGATAAACTGAATCCGAGGTAAGTCACTATGCAAATAAATGTATATGTATGCAATTATAATTGTTTTTATGATTGATGTTGATCATGAATACTATTGATAAGTTATGCTTATGAATTCTGAGAAAAATCTGATATAGTGACTAAGTCCGATAAGTCCCGTGTGAATCTAGGAATAGATAGGATTAGCTATGTCATGACATAGGTGTCTATTCTGTTTTATCATGTAAGACCATGTCTGGGACGTTGGCGTTGATTTGAGACTCGTGTAAGACCACGTCTGGGACGTTGGCATCAATATAAGTTTTACAAGTAAGACCACGTTTGGGACGTTGGCATCAATATGACTTTTACGTGTAAGACCATGTCTAGGACATCGGCATCGTATTGATTCGTGTAAGACCCTGTCTGGGACAGTGGCACTAATATCTGAGTACATGTAGGACCTCGTCTGGGACGTTGGCATTGTACAACTATTCCGAGCTTTCTGAGTATCCTACTAGTTTCCTATTGGTTCAACGGGCAAGTCTGTGATACGAATTGAAACTCCGAACTATGAATGAATATGTGAATGTATGTTCGATTCAGGTACGTTCATATGTACACTATGTGGGAATATAAAGGTAAGTATTTAAGTGATTTCTGATTTGAGGAAATGTATAATCAGGTATGGGAATGTGAATAAGGTACAAGAATAGTTTTGTGAGAATTATGTATATACATGTGATTCTTGAGTTGATGAATGAGGTAAATATGGCCAGGGATATGGTTTAATGCATATATGTGAGAAATGCAATATGAATATGAATTGTGTCTATGTTCTATATGTTTAAATGCTATATATGTTAAGTTTATTTGTATATGACTTACTAAGCTTTTGGAAAGCTTACTCTCTGTGTGTGTTTTCTCTGTTTTATAGGTCGTTAAAGCTACTGAAGCCTCGAGACCGTCACGGATCGTCATCACACTACTAAAACTTAATTTGGTACTCTTTGAAAATGTATAAAGTTAGATATGGCATGTATAGGCTAGTATTTTAGTACAAGTTGTTATGTGATCTTAGCCATGCGATTTGGCTATTTTTGAATTAAGACTTTGCTTAAATGAATGTGATATATGATGCATATTTTGGTATGGTGAAAGCATGTGAAATGGCCAAGGTTTGAGTGAGCAAATGAATGAATTATGCTTGTAATGATATGAGTTTTATTCTTTGAAATGGTCATGGTTGGAAATGGTATTGAATGCATGGTTTGAATGATTATTTTGGTATGTTTTTGATGGTTATATGTGCATGAGATATGTTGGAAAATATGGCTTGTAGGTTGACCCTTACGGATGGCATTTTGGCCTTGTAAATGGCCTATAATACCACACGGTTGTGGCACACGGGCGTGCCTAAGACCGTGGTTGAGTTGGCAGAATGTAGCTTTAATAGCACACGGCCTCGACATGGGCGTGTCAGCTGGTTGTGGTGTATAAGTCAGTAGCTAGCTAAGTGCACACGGCCATGGCACACTGGCGTGCTTGTTGGCCATGTTAGAAAAGTCAGTATATGGTTTGGTAGCACACGGTCATGGTACACGGACGTGCCAAGTAACCGTGTTGATATAGTCAGTATGTAAACACGGATGGACACACGGGGGTGTCTAGAAGCCGTGGAGGGCACACGGTCTCCTCCCACGGGCGTGTCTCCCTTGAAAGTTAGAAAAATTTTTAATTTTTCATGAAATTTCATATGTGTTTCAGTTTAGTCCCAACTCGGTTTATAAGCATGTTTAAGGTCTCGATGACCGTATTGAGGGACACTATGCTTGAGAATGATGAATGAATGTATGAATTTCTGTACATGCTTTTCGATCTGTCCGGTAACACCTTTAACCCTAGTCCGTCGTCGGATACGGGTTAGGGGTGTTACATTTGGTTGGTATCAGAGCTATGGTTTAGTCGATTCTCGGACTAACGTAGCGTGTCAGAGTCTAGCTATACATGCCATATATCTGAATTGTGATAGTGTGATGAATCCTGACGTATAAATGTGATTTTTGTATAGTAATGGATCCCGAAAGAGCCGTAGCTGACGACATAGAAAGAAATGTGCCTGATCCCGCGCAAGGGACAGTGCCCTCTAATCCGAGACCGGCTATTAGCGGTCAAGGGGAAGAAGCTAAACAAGCTTTCTTCCAAATGATGAGTGAGTGGTTCACTCAGTTTGTAAAGAATAACCCGATCAAGCTTTACGCAACCCCGCCCTGTTAATCCCCTCGGACTACGGTTGTGCCACGGATATGCATCCGAATCTGTTGAATAAGCCTCCTATTGATAAGATTCGTAAGTATGGGGTTGAAGAATTCCGGGCTACTAAAGATGATGATGCGGAAAAGGCCGAGTTCTGGATTGAAAATACTATCCGGGTATTCGATGAAATGTCTCTGACTCCAGATGAATGCATAAAGTGTATTATATCGTTACTCCGAGATACAGCTTATCAATGGTGGAAAATTCTGATTTCTGTTGTTCCGAGAGAACGTGTTACATGAGACTTCTTTCAGATTGAGTTTCGGAAGAAATATATCAGTGAGAGATTCATTGATCAGAAACGGAAGAAATTTCTGGAACTTAAACAGGGCAGAATGACTGTTTCTGAGTATGAACGAGAATTCGTGAGACTGAGTCAGTATGCTCAGGAATGTGTATCATCCGAAGCTATAATGTGCAAAAGATTTAAAGACGGACTTAATGAAGACATCCGTTTGCTAGTTGGTATTTTAGAAATAAAAGAGTTCGTTGTACTTGTTGACCGAGCTTGTAAAGTAGAAACACTCGGGAAAGATAAAAGAAAAGCTAAGTCTGATACTCGAGATATGAAAAAGAGATTTCAAATTAAATCATTTCAATCTGCTTCGAAAAGATTCAGGGATAATGTGAGATATTCGAACAGAAATCAATCTAGACCTCAAATGAGTTCCAAAACTCCAAAGAACTTCGATGCTGATGTTGGTAATGTCCGGATGAGAGACCTGAATGTAAACATTATGGAAAAAGGCATCCGGGAAGCTGTAGATTGAACGACAGAGCTTGCTTTAGATGTGGATCACTTGATCATTTTATCCGTGATTGCCCTGAGCCTGTTGAGCCAGAGACAGTTCAAAATCTGAGATCTGATATTACACTTGTGAGAGGTAGACCATCGAAGAATGTAAAGAATGTTAGTGGTAGTCAGAGAACTACAAGAGAAAATGTTGTCAGATCTGAAGCTAGAGCGCCTGCCAGAGCGTATGCTGTACGAGCTCGAGAGGAAGCTTCATCACCGACGTTATAACAGTACTTTTACTCTTTATGATACTACGTGATTGCTTTGATAGACCCTCGTTCTACGCATTCATATATATGTATGAATTTAGTATTCAAAGAAGACTTTGCTGTAGAGTCTCATCGAGTTTATTATAAAAGTATCGAACCCCTTAGGTAAAAGTGTCCTTGTTGACAAAGTATGCAAGAACCGTCCGTTAATGTTTCGAGATATCTGCTTTCCTAGCGATCGATGTTTGTTGCCATTTGACGAGTTCGATATTATTCTGGGTATGGATTGGTTGTTTTTGCATGATGCGGTTATAAATTGTAAAAGAAAGACTGTTGATTTTAGATGTCTGAATAATGAAACTGTGCGGATTGAGTCTAATGATATGAATGAATTGTCTGCTGTGATATCGGTTTTGAAAGCTCAAAGTTATGTGAAAAAGGGATATGAAGCATATTTCGCTTATGTTATTGACTCGAAGGTGTCTGAAAAGAAAGTTGAGTCAGTGCCTGTTGTCTGTAAATATTCTGATGTGTTTCCGAAAGAATTGTCGGGTTTGCCTCTGATACGTGAAGTTAAATTTGGTATTGAGTTGTTGCCGGGTACTACGCCAATTTAAATTACTCCGTATAGAATGGCACCAATAGAGCTGAAAGAGTTGAAGTCACAGTTACAAGAATTGACTGATAGAGGGTTTGCTAGACCGAGTTTCTCACCTTGGGGTGCTCCTGTTCTGTTTGTGAAAAAAAAGATGGCACGATGAGAATGTGCATCGATTACCGTCAGTTGAATAAGGTGACAATAAAGAACAAATATCCGTTGCCCAGAATTTATGATTTATTTGATCAGTTAAAAGGAGCTACTATGTTTTCCAAGATTGATCTGAGATCGGGATACTACCAGCTGAGAGTTAAAGATTCAGACATTCCGAAGACTGCTTTCAGAACGAGGTACGGGCATTATGAGTTTTTAGTTATGCCATTTGGACTAACTAATGCACCTGCTGTTTTTATGGATCTGATGAACAGAATTTTTAGACCGTACCTAGATCAATTTGTTGTAGTATTTATTGACGACATTTTGATTTACTCACGGGATGAGAATGAGCATGCTGAACATTTGAGAATCGTATTGCAAACTCTGAGAAAAAGAAATTGTATGCAAAATTCAAAGCAAATGTGAGTTCGTTACATGAAGTTAGTTTTCTGGGGCACATTGTGTCAGCATCTGAGATTCGAGTTGATCCGAATAAGATTTCTACTATTCTGGATTGAAAACCTCCAAAGAACGTGTTTGAAGTCCGAAGCTTTTTGGGCCTAGCTGGTTATTACCGCAGATTTGTAAAAGACTTTTCGAAGATAGCTACTCCGTTGACAAAACTACTTCAGAAAGATGTTAGATTTGAATGGTCGGATAAATGTCAAAGAAGTTTTGATCAGTTGAAAGCTCTGTTAACAGAAGCTCCAGTACTAGTACAGCCAGAATTGGGCAAAAAATTTGTTATATACAGTGATACTTCGTTAAATGGTTTGGGATGTGTTCTGATGCATGAAGGCAAAGTTGTAGCTTATGCCTCGAGACAATTGAAGCCTCATGAGAAGAATTATCCGACACACGATCTTGAACTAGCTGCGATTGTGTTTGCATTTAAGATTTGGCGCCATTATCTGTACGGTGAGAAATGTCATGTATTTTCAGATCATAAAAGTCTGAAATATCTGATGACCCAGAAAGATTTGAACTTGCGTCAGAGAAGATGGCTTGAGTTATTGAAAGATTATGAGCTTGTGATAGATTGCCATCCGGGTAAAGCAAATGTTGTTGCAGATGCTCTGAGTAGAAAATCATTGTTTGCATTACATGCTTTGAATGCTCAGTTAGATTTGTCTGATGATTGTTCTTTGATAGCTGAGTTAAAAGCAAAACCGTTGTTTTTACAACAGATATGTGATGCTCAGAAGTTTGATAACGAATTGTTAGCAAAACGAGCTCAGTGTGAAGTGAATTTCAAATCTGAATTTCAAGTTGTTGATGATTGCTTGAGATTCCGAGGTCGTATCTGTGTTCCGAGAAATCCGGAGTTAATTCAGCTGATTTTGAGTGAAGCACATAACAGTTATCTATCTGTTCATCCGGGGAGTACTAAAATGCATCACGATTTAAAGCAACACTACTGGTGGTCAGGTATGAAACGAGACATTTCTGACTTTGTTTCGAAATGTTTAGTTTGCCAACAAGTGAAAGCCGAACATCAAGTTTCGTCGGGATTGCTTCAGCCGATTTTGATTCTGGAGTGGAAATGGGATAAAGTAACAATGGACTTTGTTTCTGGTTTGCCTCAAACTCCGAGAAAGAAAGATGCAATTTGGGTCATAGTTGATCGACTGACGAAATCTGCCCATTTTATTCCGGTAAGATCTGATTACTCACTTGATAGATTAATGAGCTTTATATTTACGAGATTGTAAGATTGCACGGGGTTCCACTATCTATTGTATCAGATAGAGATCCAAGATTCACATCGCGGTTCTGGAAGAAATTGCAAGAAGCTTTGGGCATGAAACTCCATTTCAGTACAGTATTTCATCCGCAAACTGATGGCCAGTCTGAACGGATCATTCAGATTTTAGAGGATATGTTGAGATGTTGTATACTTGAGTTTAATGGTTCGTGGGAACAGTATCTGTCGTTGATCGAATTTACTTATAATAACAGTTTTCAGTCAAGTATCAAAATGGCACCATATGAAGCTTCGTACGGACGTAAATGTCGTACACCTCTGTATTGGACTGAACTCAGTGAGAATAAGTTACATGGGGTTGATTTGATAAAGGATACAGAACAAAAAGTGAAACTGATCCGAGATTGTTTGAAAGCAGCATCCGATCGTCAGAAGTCCTATGCAGACTTAAAACGAAAAGATATAGAATTTGAGATCGGCGACAAAGTATTTCTAAAGGTGTCACCGTGGAAGAAAGTACTCCGTTTTGGACGTAAAGGGAAGTTGAGTCCGAGGTTCATCGGACCGTATGAGATCATTGAACGTATCGAGCCTGTTGCATATAGATTAAAATTGCCTTCTGAGTTAGAAAAGATACACAACGTATTTCATGTTTCGATGCTTCGTAAATATCGATCCGATCCGTCACATGTAATTGCCCCATCTGAAATTGAAATCCGATCTGATATGACATATGAAGAGGAACCGATCTGTATCTTAGCTCGTGAAGTGAAAGAGTTAAGAAACAAGAAAATTTCGTTAGTAAAAGTACTGTGGCATCGACATGGAATAGAAGAGGCTACGTGGGAGTCTGAAGATTCTATGAGACAACAATATCCGACTCTGTTTAACGGTAAGATTTTCGGGGACGAAAATCCCTAAGGGGGAGAATTGTAACAGTCCGGTTTATACCCTAGTCGAAACAGTGGTTTCGGGACCATAAATCCGAGTCTGTATAATATTTTAATATTATATTATGTACTGTTGATATGTGGTTTAGCATGTGTTAAATTTTCGTAAGTTAATTTGATTGTCTGTGTGATTAATTTGACCAAAAGGATTAAATTGCATGAAATGTGAAAGTTGCTTGTTATTTGCTAAAGCACCTATGTGTTGTGGCTTTATAAAATGTGAGGATTTATGTGGCAAATAAGCCAATTCTATGATAGTGGATGGTAATAAATGTGGCACATGCATATTTTTTTTATATGATTATTAGTTTATTTTATATGTTATAAATATATTATTACTTATTCATTAAGTTATAATTATTTTATAATAAAAGAAATTTAGTGGATGGTGGAATGACATGATAACCATTGTTTATGTTTGTCCTATATGATTATTTTAAGGCTAAATTAGTAAATAGATTATTATGTATGATATATTTGATAAAAGCATGAAAATGGACATTTTCTCATCCATTTTCCACCGAATTTGGGAAAGAAAAGAAAGAACAAAAGCTTTCAAATTTTCAGCTATTACAAGTTTAAATTAAAGGTTAGTTTTTGATCCGTTCTTGATAATTTTTACGTTTTTGTAATCGTTGCTTTGAGAGCTACAAAACCCATGTTTTAATTTTGTGAATTGATGATGTTTGTGTGAGTTGCCATGGATGATAAGTTAAGCTTTTTGATGATTTTTGGTGTTAAATGAAAGGTATGAGTTAGATAAACATACTTTGTTCTTGGAGTTTTGATGAATTTAGCTAAATAGGGCTAAATTGAGAAAGTGATAAATTGAGGGATTAAATAGCAAATTTGATGAAAAGTGTGGGCTTGTATGTGTTGTATATATATTCGGCCAAGCATGTGTATGTGTGGATTTTGTGAATTTGATGTTTTGTGAAAAATGGACTAGAATGATAAAATGTGCAAATATGAGGGCTAAATTATAAATAGCCCAAAATATGTGTGTATGGATTGAATTGAATGAATTAATGATTAAAAGGGTTAATTCTGAATATGTTTAGATCAAGAACAGAAGAAAACAGAATTAGATCACGGGAAAGCGAAAGTAAACGAGTAGCCGTTTTCATTTTGATAAACTGAATCCGAGGTAAGTCACTATGCAAATAAATGTATATGTATGCAATTATAATTGTTTTTATGATTGATGTTGATCATGAATACTATTGAGAAGTTATGCTTATGAATTCCGAGAAAAATCCGAAATAGTGACTAAGTCCGATAAGTCCCGTGTGAACCTAGGAATAGATAGGATTAGCTATGTCATGACATAGGTGTCTGTTCTGTTTTATCATGTAAGACCATGTCTGGGACGTTGGCGTTGATTTGAGACTCGTGTAAGACCACGTCTGGGACGTTGGCATCAATATAAGTTTTACAAGTAAGACCACGTCTGGGATGTTGGCATCAATATGACTTTTATGTGTAAGACCATGTCTGGGACATCGGCATCGTATTGATTCGTGTAAGACCCTGTCTGGGACAGTGGCACTAATATCTGAGTACATGTAGGACCTCGTCTGGGACGTTGGCATTGTACAACTATTCCGAGCTTTCTGAGTATCCTACTAGTTTCCTATTGGTTCAACGGGCAAGTCTGTGATACGAATTGAAACTTCGAACTATGAATGAATATGTGAATGTATGTTCGATTCAGGTACGTTCATATGTACACTATGTGGGAATATAAAGGTAAGTATTTAAGTGATTTCTGATTTGAGGAAATGTATAATCAGGTATGGGAATGTGAATAAGGTACAAGAATAGTTTTGTAAGAATTATGTATATACATGTGATTCTTGAGTTGATGAATGAGGTAAATATGGCCAGGGATATGGTTTAATGCATATATGTGAGAAATGCAATATGAATATGAATTGTGTCTATGATCTATATGTTTAAATGCTATATATGTTAAGTTTATTTGTATATGATTTACTAAGCTTTTGGAAAGCTTACTCAGTGTGTGTTTTCTCTGCTTTATAGGTCGTTAAATCATCAAGCCTCGAGACCAAATCACGGATCGTCATCACACTACTAAAAAACATAATTTGGTACTCTTTGAAAATGTATAAAGTTAGATATGGCATGTATAGGCTAGTATTTTAGTACAAGTTGTTATGTGATCTTAGCCATGCGATTTGGCTATTTTTGAATTAAGACTTTGCTTAAATGAATGTGATATATGATGCATATTTTGGTATGGTGAAAGCATGTGAAATGGCCAAGGTTTGAGTGAGCAAATGAATGAATTATGCTTGTAATGATATGAGTTTTATTCTTTGAAATGGTCATGGTTGGAAATGGTATTGAATGCATGGTTTGAATGATTATTTTGGTATGTTTTTTATGGTTATATGTGCATGAGATATGTTGGAAAATATGGCTTGTAGGTTGACCCTTACGGATGGCATTTTGGCCTTGTAAATGGCCTATAATGCCACACGGTTGTGGCACACGGGCGTGCCTAAGACCGTGGTTGAATTGGCAGAATGTAGCTTTAATAGCACACGGCCTCGACATGGGTGTGTCACCGCCGTGTGGTGTATAAGTCGATAGCTAGCTAAGAGCACACGCCCATGGCACACGGGCGTGCTTGTTGGCCGTGTTGGAAAAAGTCGATATGGTTTGGTAGCACACGGTCATGGTACACGGACGTGCCAAGTAACCGTGTTGATATAGTCAGTATGTAAACACGGATGGACACACGGGGGTGTCTAGAAGCCGTGGAGGGCACACGGTCTCCTCCCACGGGCGTGTCTCCCTTAAAAGTTAGAAAAGTTTTTAATTTTTCATGAAATTTCATATGTGTTTCAGTTTAGTCCCAACTCGGTTTATAAGCATGTTTAAGGTCTCGATGACCGTATTGAGGGACACTATGCTTGAGAATGATGAATGAATGTATGAATTTCTGTACATGCTTTCCGATCTGTCCGGTAACGCCTTTAACCCTAGTCCGTCGTCGGATACGGGTTAGGGGTGTTACATTGACCAAACAGAATCGGATCATCTGCAAAAAAAAATTGTGAGACAGAGGCGGGCCCGATCGAGATAGACAAATAGGTATCCAATGTCTAGAATTAATATTAGATTAGACACTATGGTCGAGCCATCCTATGCACAGAACAAAGATATAGGGGGATAGTGGGCACCCTTGACGGACCCCCTAATCAACTAAAATTTCTAAGTTGGTGTTCCATTCCACAAAATCCACATAGTGGAGTTAGAGATAGAAAACATAATCACATTACAAAGGTAATTCGAAATACCTACAACTTGGAGAGATGCACTAATAAACTCCTAACGCGCTCAATCATAAGCCTTATCAAGATAAATCTTGATGGCCAACAAGCTCCTAGTCTTCTTTTTTATTTTCATGGAATGAAACATTTCCTAAGCAATAATAATATAATTCATGATGCTCTTTCGCGCAATAAACCCAGTCTGCTCTTGGCTAATTATTCTTGGGAACACTAGTTTAAACCAATTGGCAATGATTTTCATTACCAACTTGTAGAGAACCAAGCACGTTCTAATCAATCAAAATTGAGAGAAACATTTTGGATTCGAAAGGAATGAAAACTATTAAGGCATTGTTCAGCTCTGGATCATTTTTTTCTCTATTAAAAATATTCTTGACTTAGGTACAAACCAAATCTCCAAGACGATTCCATTGACTTTGAAAAAGAGGCCATGAAATCTGTCACTCCCGACGCCTTCAGAGGACTCATATCAAACATGACAGACTTTATCTCCTTGTTGGGGACTGGTTTGCTCAAAAACCGGATCTCACTATCTTCAAGCTTCGGAAATGAACAAGTGGGAAGTTCCCTCATCAGTCCCAAGTCCTCACCATACAAATTCTCGAAGAATCGAATCGCCTCCTGACGTAGTTCCTCCTCATCAAAATTCCACTCCCCCTTCACATTTTTTAAAGCCGTCCAATTCTACTTTCTCCTTTTTAGGGTGCGCCTATGGAAAAATTTTGTATTGCGATCTCCCAAAGAAAGCCAAACACACTTCGCCTTTTGTTTCTAAACAAGTTCCTCATGATACAAGACATGTTCCAATTCTTACTAAAATAAATTATCAGACTGTGAATAATCCATACCCCTCTTAATCGTATTGAGTTTTTGAAACTATCTTTTTTGCGTAACCCATTATGGCCATACACCTTCTTATTCCAATCCTTAAGCTAACTTGTGAAATTAGAAAGCGAACAGGACATAGAACCAACAAAATTTCAATTTTTCTTAATGAAGTCAAAAAAACTCTGCATGCTCAACCTATCCTACAAAAAAACGAAATAGACGACCCAAAGACGAATGAAGCACAGGTCGCAGTGATAGAAGAATAGGCCTGTGATCAGACTTGAGTCTAGGGAGATAGGTCACAGAATAGTTTCAGAACGACACAAGCCACACATCATTCCCGATAGCTCTGTCAAGACGCTTCGAAACTCCACCCCTCTGCCACGTAAAATGAGCACCTCTGAAACCCAAATCATGTACCAAAGAAGAGTCTATAAAGTCTTCAAAAAATGGACATCTTTTTCCATTGGCTCACCCATCCCTCTTCTCATTAGAGGCTAAAATCGCATTGAAATCTCCTATTACCACCCAATGGAATCAAAACATGGAATAGTCGCCTTCAAAGCATCCCAAAGCCACATTCGCATACGACATCAGGACTACCGTAGACAAAGAAAACAAAAATCGATCGTTGAAAAATATTGTCATAAACCCGAATCAAAACAAATTGGGGATGACTCCAAATAATATCAACTCGTATCAAATCCTTCCATCCAACCCAAATACCCCTAAAAAAGCCAATTGTTTCCACTCGATGAGAATACTGAAAGCCAAGACTTGCGATAATCAAATCATCTTTATCACCGCTAACTTTAGTTTTTAAAAGGCCAACAATATTTGATTTATATTCCTAATTATACTAACAAAAGATCCTTGAAAACTTGCTACTCACACACCCTTGACAATTCTATGAAAAATGGATAAATTCATAAAAATAAAATAAAGAAAAGATGGTAACTTACCATATCTCTTGGCTAGCATATGCCTTCACTACGTTTTCCATCGTTGTTCAAGTTCCTCATCTCAGCCTCTTTATTAATTTGTGAGTTGATAAGTTTGGCCATGGAATTCATTGTATCTGACAGTGAAACCCTTGCACTCTCAAAATTTTTAAATCACCTCTCTCGTTCTCGAATTATTTTACTAATAGCACCACCACTTCAGACAGTATCCCCTAATTCCTGATCCCCTCCCTTTCAAAATTGGGATCCATTTACCTTTCCCAGCCAAAATATCGACTTCAATAGGATTGACATTATTGAGTTTCACATTTTCCTCGAAGGTAATAGCCGAGGGTCTCCTAAAATCAAGTAGCTCATTATTAAGTTCCACTATCGATTCAACTGGGCTATCAAAAGTTGGATTAAAGTGACCGTTAATACCCCAAAGTGACTAGCGTTCTTTCGTAATTAACTCACTCAAAAGGGGATTAAACTTTAAATTTCCCTCTTACACTATCATGGAATTAGCCAAATTAATTGGAACCTCCAAGCCCCCATTTCCTTGAGTTGATAAAACAGGCCCAATAGACTTGACACTTTCAGCATTCCCAAATACCGCATTCCTAAAACCTGGTGGGTCCACCATCATCCCATTTTATTTGCCCGATTCAGTCAAAGCAGGCTCACTATCCACCAAGCCCTCGGTTTCATTCAAAGAATCCAATCCAACCACAATATTTTGTCCCAAAACGTTGAAACTAATCGTTATTTTTTACACTAACCCATTATTTTTGTTTACCCAAGATAGACTCCCTTGATTCTTGACTGTTAGAAAATCCCCCTTCTGAAACCTTATCCCCGAAAAATCTGCCTCCGTCGCACTAATCTCAGCCATTTTCATTCTAGGCAGATTTAAGGCGTTATTCACGATCAGCTTCGTCTCTAGACCTTGATGAGCCTTGGAGCTTCACCGTGACTTCCTCTCAACAATCATCCAAGGCCCAAACAGATCCAACAGCTCTACCATTTTGTCTACCTCCGGTAAGTCTTCCGTCGCTGAACTTTTACCTACAACAACATCCTTTAAAGTCTCCACACCCGAGCACATTTCTTTTGAATGGCCAAACCTTTCACAAGAGAAACAAATGAATGGAAGAGATTCAAACTCCACCCTCTGCACCACCCAGTTAACCAGGATCTGAGAAACTTGAGGTTTCCTCAGATTGATACACACAACCATCCTGGCAAATTTCCCCCTCGACCCCTTGTCCGTCTGAAAGTCAAGCTTGGTAATACCTATCAGACCCTCTATTTTCTCCAAGATTTGGCGCTTATAGAGGAAGCCCAAAAGACCAAGCAATTTGACCTAGACCATAGTATTTCTAGGGAAAGCCTGAAGAGGGTTAAAGTCTAGTGTCCATGTTAAACCGTGAGATACTGACCAAGCACAATCTATGGCCCCTGGGTAAGCACTTTCTCATAATCGTCTCAACTCTGAAACTTAACCAGAAAATATCTATTTTCCACATCCATTAGGTGAAACTGTTGGGAAGGCTTCCAAAGGCTATGAATCCTATTCTGCAGTATAGTATATGATAAATTCCAACCAAGTAGCTTTACCACCACCGTAGTCACCATATCTCTAATAAGAATCTGTTGAACCCTCTGAGAGAAACTAATAACAAGTATACCATTAATCATAGTTCTCACCACGTCTCCATCTAAAAGCTCAAAATCCTCATCCCTACCAAAGCTAGGAGCCTCTCGGCCCAAGGCTTTATCCCTCCATGAGATTTCTGGTGCTAGGATTGAGTCCACAACCATATCGTTTTTCGCATCAAAATCCAAACCCTTAAAGTGGACCTTTTTAATGTTCCGATCTCCGATTGTGTTTTCACCTCCGTCATCTTCAACCATCTCCACAGTTGACTAATTTTAATTTTAAAACATTAATATCATACAAAAAGGGTAATCCATTAAATAAAAACAATGTAATTTTATTTTCGTACGTATTTTAGTGAATAATAACATAGTATTACTTATGTAGTTTTTTTGTCACATGTTATTATGTGATTGGATCATGTGATCATTGATTATAGTTGATATTAGCAAATCCTTAAAATTATTGATAAAATGTTAAAATTATTAGGAAAACGATAAAAGAATTTCATAAGTTTTTGTTAGTGAAGCTGATTGTAGAAATTACCAATTTAGATACCATTTCTTTAAAGGAAAAATAGATATAAAGATGGAAGGTGACAGTAAAGGGTAATTTCCATATTAAGCCACCCGAAAATATCGAAGGTAAAAAACTAAGAACTCAACAACAGCGACCAAACTGGGAAATGAAATGAGAAATAGGAAAGCCATAAACACAAACAATGAGGATATTACCAACATATTACCAGAAGAGTGTATTTCTTACATCCTTTCCTTAACATCCCCAACCGATGTTTGCCGATCAAAGCTTGTCTCTCCGGTCTTCAGATCGGCAGCTGATTCTGATACCATTTGGGGCAAATTTCTTCCCTCTGATTGTTATGATATCATTTCCAATGCTTCTTCATCATCATCCTCCAAGTTGTTGACTTCTTCCATGTCCAAAACACAGCTTTATTTCCATCTTTGCAAGAACCCCATTATTATTGACAACGGTACCATGGTAAAACTTTTTATCTTCATTTTTTGTTTTCAATTTTCTTTTTCTTTTTAAATGTTATAGTATGGGTTTTTCAAGATTTGGGTAGTTTTCTTTTGATGAAATTAGGGTAGCCCAGTGTATGATTTATAATTAATCTAATCTATTGGGTGTTTGTTTTTATGGAAAATTTAGCTTTAGTGTTATTCTTTGTGGGAACCCCATTAGCCTAGTCTGCTTTATGTTTGGAATTTTCCTGGAAAATTGAAGAGCCAATAGCTTGGAGATCAAATTTATGGTGGTGCAAATTGTAGCAAACATGTTAGGCAGTCCATATAAATGTTTGGATGATTGGAATTTTGGAATCAATCAGGAAAAAGAACTGTGAAAAAGGACAAACCTGCTAAGACTAGAGAGATAGAATATATTAGACATTGAGTTTACCTAGATGCATTGATGCCTATGGTAGCAAGAGACTCATTTGCGAAAGGAATAATATCTATGTAGTGTTGATAGCCTAGTTGGTTCATGTAGTAACCCTTAAGAAGTGACATCCGATAGGTCTGAAGTGACAGACTCCGCCTCACTTCACCCGGAATATGGGTCTGAAGTGTTGCATATATTACAACTGCTACATGAATCATAAGTTACTGAGAATTCGTTGGAAGTGTAGTTGTAGAATTAATCATTGCATATGGTGCCTTGATCTTGATTCTTTAGTAACTTGAGCATCAATGAATGGCCAATTTTGTGGAATCCTTTCCTTATTTGTTGATATATATAAAGAAGATCAGTATGTTGACTAACTTGATTCTTCTATACAGAGTTTTGGCCTCGACAAAGCAACAGGGAAAAAATGTTATATGCTGGGGGCTCGACAGCTTTCAATTGCTTGGGCAAACACGCCTAGGTACTGGAGATGGAAACGTGTGCCTGAATCTAGGTGTGCCTACTCTTGCTTTCTTTTCTTATTGTATTTAAAAGTTAAATAACTATGTTGCTATGTTATACTGTCTTAGGGACTGACATTTTATTTCCCGTAAAATAATGCATGTTTGACTGCGATTTTTAGATTCTCGGAAGTGGCTGAGCTCAAAGAAGTGTGGTGGCTAGATGTGAAGGGAACAATAGAGACTAAAATTTTGTCTCCTAACACAACTTATGTAGCTTACCTTGTCTATAAATTTTCATCATCTAGATACGGCTTCGAGAAAAAACCTGTAGACCTGCATGTCGAGTTAGGAGAAAGTGATGCCGGGAGAACTTTTCGTATATTCCTAGATCCTTCAGCAAATATTCCTCAATTCTCTCGCGAGAGAGAAGATGGGTGGATGGAGGTTAAGTTGGGTGAGTTCTTCAATGAACATGGGGATGATGGGAAAGCTACTTGTAGTTTAAGGGAAGTCGATAATTATACCCTTAAGAAGGGACTCATTATTGAAGGAATCGATATTCGGCCTAAAGATAGCAGATAGAAAAGAATTACATACTATGTATGATAAACATTATTGCTTGTGACATTATACAACATATTTAGTGGGAATATTTGCTAGCATGGTATATCTTTATTACCTGAACTCTTCATTTTTACTGAAATACCTGTATTTGACACCAATGTCCAGCACATCTTTGGATATGAGTATGGCCAAATACATGGGAAGAACTTAGAAAATAGAGTATATCCATGTTAGATACATATCTATAACCTATACGCAATGGAGTGTAGGTAACCTTGGGTATGCTATAGTTATGGAAGTGATTCAGAGTTAGAAATTATTGCTTGGTTTTTGAGTGAAGAAATTTCAGTCATTTTATGCATTTCTTTTACAATAGTTGCAGGCTTGTAGTACTAGTGCCTTGGTAAAGCCTTTGTTCATTTTCCAAGTAAACTGGATTTAAACTTGATATCTAGTAGTTTTTTAGATATTTTCTATTATTATATATGAGACTGATAAGTCTATATTAGTACTTGTTTACTATTGAAATTATATATAATTTAGGGTAAACTACATTAGTACTCACTCAACTATGATTTCTTTTTCTCTTTTGGTCATCCAATTATGAAAAATTACAAAACAATCACTCAACTATTAGTAAATTTCTTTGTTGGTCACCCAATTATGAAAAGTTACAAAATGATTACTCAACTATTCAATTTTGTTTGTTTTGGTCATCTAACTATCTTGGGTTTTCGGGTGTTTCCATTTTTACATTAGTCAGCTAGTGATTAAAAAAAAAGACAGTTAAACAATTGGATGATCAATTTGTAACTTTTCATAATTGGGTGACAAAAAGAACACATAATTGGGTAATTATTTTGTAACCAATCATAGTATTGTGGTTTAACCTTAATTTGGTTTTTCATTCATTGATAAAAAAGATGGACTTTCTATTACTGTTTGGATAGAAATCTCTATTGGACTTAGAAAATTGGACCTGATTGGTTGGTTCAATCAAGAATAGACAGCCCACTTGGTTTGAAACATCCCCCATATGATGAAACTAGATATTTGATTCAATTGATAAAAAAAAGGGTAAATTTCATAAATAGTAACTAAACTAAGGTAATAATTACATTTTGATTATTCAACTTTCAAAATCTACATTATGGTCATCTATGTTATGGGGTTGTTACAATTTGGTCACTTATTCATTAACTTTCGTCACCCCTTTAACAAAAGGGATAAATATCAAATTTAAACAAACTTTGGTCCAATATGCAATTTGACACATGGTCGCAATTATACACATGAAACTTGAATTATGGTTCATATGTGTACGTTAAATTTTGATTTTGATTCAATTGTATACATTTAAAGAAATAAATACATACATTTATCTTCATATTGAATTAATATAATTGTTTGTGTATGCAATATATCAACGTAAAATTATGCTAATTCAATAATGTCGTTAGTGATTTATGAAAATTGAATCAAATTGGAATTCCATGTATAAAATGGCACAAAATCAAAGTTTATGTATGATATTACGTATTGGATCAAAATTCATGTATAATTTTAATAAGTTATCTATTAACAAAATAATGACGTAACATGTTAACTTAAAGGATAATAACTAATTTCGCTCTTTGAACCATACTTAAATTTTAAGTTGGTATTGCCGATTAGGTCTTAGCTTGATTAATATTGGCATTATTGCCAGTGTAGGAGAACGTAAGTTCAAGTGTGGTGAAGCACATTATCCGCCTATTTAATGGTTAGGGGCTATGGGCCATTTCCAGCTTCTAAAATGACTAATAATTAAATCCACAAAGATATTTACCGGTAAAAGAAGAAGAAGGAAGAATTGAATATTAATAAATCTAATGCCCAAAGTTCACCGTTTTGCCCATTTGATTGTGATTGTGGCTTTTGATCATGAGTTTAGATGTTAATTTAGATTTTGTTACTTTGATTTGCAAATTTCAATAAATTGAGGGTTTTAGGCTATGATTGTTGTATAATGCAAAGCAATAATTTTTTACATGAAATTTAAATTTTATTAATTTTTAAAATTTCTTTAAATATTTTTTTTTATGATTTTAGAAAATAACTTATGAATTTTCACATATATATTTTAATAATTTTACGGCATTTTTTATTTTTTAAAATTTTTTAAAAATCTATTCATTAAAAAAATCTAAAATTAATATTTAATTATAACTCAAGGGTTAAAGTAGTCATTAATAGTTTGAGTTAATATATCACACCATCATTTCGTTAAAGAGTGATGAAAGTTAACAGATGAGACGAGTGACTAAAACGTAACATTATAACACTAGTGATTATTACATAATTTTTAAAAGTTAAGTGATTGAAACGTAATTTTCACTACTCAAAAAATCTAAAAAAAAGAAGAAGATAAATTTCTATTTCAAAATTAATGAGATTTCAACTTTTAACATTTTATTCGTGTATTAAAAAATATAGCATTAAATCGAATGCAAATTTTAATTAATCAGTTACCATGTTTAATATTTATATTTGGTCAAAATATGTTATCAATCCTTGTATTTAATTGAAGTTTGAGATTCAATCATGTACTTAAAAAGTTTACCTTTATTTTTAAAAATCATGGTTGAATAAGAGAAATTTTGAAAATATTTTAAAAAGATGATTTTGGAGTCTATGTTAAAACCCAAAGAAAAACCTAAACTTAAGTTTGAGAGTTGATTGCACAAGAAAGATTTTAGCATCCACTCAAAATTCATATATTGTTAAATACATATTATCTAAAATTCAAAAATTAAGAATTTATATCTCAATTTTTAATTACAATTTAAAATTTTTAATAAATTTATTATATGATTGTAAGAGCCCAAATTTACTCGGGCCCGATAAAACCCAATCACTAAACCAACCAAAAATTTTAAACTTCTAAGCCCAAATCCTAGCCTACACTGGCCCAATAACCTAAACCATACAAGCAAACCCTAGCCCCTAACCCTCTTGCGCCGTTGTTGCCCTCGTGACACCCCCATGTACGACTTCCACGCCCGCACGCCCCACGCGCCTCCGTACGCTATGTCCGCGCCTTCCGTACCTGCAAACAAGACCACCAATAGCAGAGAAACAACAAAAAAATATATAAAATAAAATATTTGTATTTCGATTCGGCTATAAAAAAGTTATCAAACATTTGTAATTTTTTTACGATTTTGGGGGAATATACAAAAAATCAACAAGCAAGAGGTATTATACCTTTTTTTTCTCTATCTGTTTCGAATATCATACATACATAAAGATAAATAAAGCATATATGTATATTTTTACCCTTTTGTGACGATCGGAGAGTTGAAAACCGAAGCGTCTTTCTTCGCTTTTTTGATTTTGGAGGGTTTTTTGAGTTGTGTAAATACAAGATTCGGGCTTAGGGAGGCTTAAAGAACCAAAATGCCCCTATTTTGGGATTCTAACCACCGTATACGATGGCGGAGGTGGCGATGGACGGTGGCTCGATGACAGAGTAAGGCCATATTCTGGCCAGTACTCAGAGAGCTTTTTAGGTTTTTTTTTTGTGTTTTTTATGGATTGATGAAAAATGTTTTTTTAAACTCCTTTTTTAGTATTTATAAGCCCATGGTACGACGTCGTTTTGGTATGGTCTATTAACGACCAAAACAGCGTCGTTTAGAGGCTATACCCGCGCGAGTGACCCGACCCGGGGAGGATCCGCGCGTTTTCGAGCAATGGTTTATTTGTGCATTAGGCCCTTCCGTTTTAGCGGTGTCATGCAATGTGGTCCTGCGCTCTTTTGTTTTTTTATTTTGTCCCCCCCCCCCATAATTTCATTTCGATTTCATTTTGGTCCATTATGGAACAGCGTGTTTTAAGGGCAATGAATAATTACCCATTCAGTCCCCATGTTCTGCACGCGCATTCACCTAGACCATCCTATTAATTTAATGCCTAGTTTTGAGACTTCTAATTTGGTTTTAATTTCAAATTCGTCCATGACTTGTTTTGATTTATTTATTTATTTATTTTTACTTTTCTGTTTTTATTATTATTATTATTATTATTATTATTATTTATTTTTAAATCTTATTATTTCAAAATATATATTAAGTTTCCATATTGTCTATTTTAAATATTCTTATATATGTTATATAGTTTAAATTATTTCATATTTTTTATTTATCATTTTAAAAATTGTTTTATGATTACTTATTTTAAGATTTTGTATATTATTTTTATTAAATTGTTTCACACTTTTTATATGTTATTCATTTCAAACCTCTTTTACATACATTAATAAACTTAAATCTTTGTATGTTTGATTAGGTTGTTTTCAAATTAATTATTTTTAATCATTTCACACATATATTTTATCTTTAAATAATTTTGCATAATATTGGTTTTAATTACTTTTCGTTTTAATTTGTTTTTGTATATTATTTTGCTCCATTTTCTTCAATAGTTAATGTTGAAAATGTGTTATGTGATTATTGCTATTGTATGGATTATAATTCTTAATTTGTAACTATTAACTATTTATGATTCATTAGTGTAAGACTTCGTGTATGTATCGCTACCTTGCTTTGTATACTATTATTCCATTGCGTTCTATTTGTTTAAAAATCAAGTTTAATATCGTTTAAGTTTTAAAATTATTCTATTCAAAGGTTTAAAATAAGGCAATGCTCATGTTTGGAAGCTTCGAGAAAATCGTGTCCTAACTCACTGGGTTCCGATTCTTCTCGTTAAATCTAAACAACCAAGTACCCTTTTTCTTTTCTAATCAAAACGCATAAAAATTTTAAATAAAAAAACTTATTCTCGAGAATTCGAGATGTTGCGTCCTAACTCACTGGATGTGACGTCTTATCATCTCGAGGTAAGAATTTCTAAAAAAACAAAGGCAATATTCCGTATTCGGGAATTTTGAGAAATTGTGCCCTAACTTACTGGGTTCCAATTTTTCATAAAGCCCAAATAACCGAATACCATTTTCAAACTTTATTACACGGGTTTTAAAAATCAAAAGATAAGTTCAGTTTCGAGAATATAAGTTGTTGTACCCTAACTCACTGAGTATGACATTTTTTCGAAATAAGAGGGTTTTGGCATCCAATGTGATTCCGTTCAAATGTTTTTTAAGCAAACGGATCGTAATCTAGAATCTTTTCAAATTTTCGGCATTAAGACATTAAATAATCAATTAGGTACCAATTTTGGGAGCTACGAGGGTGTTAACCCTTCTTCGTACGTAACCGACTCCCGAACCCGTTTTCTCGAGTTTTTGTAGACCAAAATATGTTTTAATAAATCAAAGTTTTATTAAAATGATCAATTTTAAGGTGATCCGATCACACCTCAAAATAGGATCAGTGGCGACTCCATTTTTAATTTTCCAATCGATCCCTGTTTTTCAAAATAGAAAAAAAAAAGTTTCGAGATGATTGAATCGATTTGTTTTAATAACAAAACTCGGAAAATTATTTGTTCACGTCATTTGATTGAATTATTAAGACATAAAAAATAATTCTATTTTGAAAACACAAAATTTATTCACTCAATTCTAATATCAATAATCTGATGGATAGAGACTAAAGATTATAGTTTTCATTATAATTTAAAAAATTACTGTATTTAATATTTTAAAACCTTGAAAACATTTTTTTATATCTTTTAATATGGGTTGAACACAAATAAAATATAAAATTGAACACGTAACTACAAATTTAAAATAATGAAAAATCAACATCATAATGCTCCTTTCTTCATATATTTATATATAAATCACTAATCTTAACAACAGTAATTATGAGAGTAATATTCAAAATAGCATAATCAATTAAAATGGTAATGACGCTACTAATACTACAATCACTACCACATCACTGGATATACAATAAACACGTAATATCAAGTCATTTTGATTTTATTTTTAATTAAATTTCACCCTCAATGTGTCAATTTTGATCCTCAATTTTTTCGAAAAAGTCATAATAATGTTTTTTTAATGATAATATTAATTAAAATGTTAAATTTTTAAACACGATAGCCTACATGATAATCCACATGGACTTCATGCTAATTTTTTTTATGAAATTTATATATATATATAATTTTTGAATTATTTATTAACGTATGACATATAAGACAAATGATGTTATATTAGCATAATATGCACATAGACGGTCACACCCCAAAAATAAAGCTAGAAGAAATAGGAGTAAAATTTAGATTTTTTTTTAAAATAAGGTAAGAGAATTGGAATGCTTTAAAAATTATTTTTGTTAAAAAATTAATAAGAATAAACTTGTTGGTTCAGTGGTAAGGTTTTAATTTACCCTTAAATCCTAAGTTCTAAACCTCTTGTTTGCATTCAACCAAAATATTTTATTTTCTTATTTTTACCCCCACAAAAGTGTCAAATTTTCAAACTATCCCAATCCAAAAATTGTTTTTTCAATCTAGTCCTTAATTTAAAATAATCCTAATTCTACATGAATTCCTAAAACCTATTTCAATTATGATAATAGAGTTTTATAAATAGCTAATCTTTTCAAACCCTAGAATATATATCCAGTGATATTTTCAAGAAAAACTCCAAAAATTCTTCCTTTTCACCACCATTACAAAACCAATTTTCAAATAAAGAATTCAAGGGTTTCAAATCGTCCCTTTCCTCCTAAATAGATCGTCAATCTCCTCATCCAAATTAAAGTTTTTGTGTCTACAAAATCAGGTGTGGGATCTAAACTTAAATCATTCTGTATGAGTAATTGAAGTTTTAGAAAGTAAGTAAGCAGTATGCGAACCCCCTATATGCGAACCCTCCAAATAGGCAAACCCCCATGTATGTGAACCTATATGTGAACCTGTAAGCGAACCTATATCAAATCCTCATAGGATTAAGTATGCGATCCCTCAGTATATAAAACATGTGAACCCTAGATACTATGCGAGCCCTATATATAACATGCAAACTCTAGGTACTGTGCGAGCCATAGATATCATGCGAACCCTAGATACTATGCAAGCCCTATACATAACATGCGAAGTCAAGGTACTATGCGAGCTATACATATCATGCGAACTCTAGGTATTATGTGAACCATATATATCATGTGAAATGCGAATCCTTAGTAATTGCTAGGCGAACCCTTAACGTAATTGTGCGAACCCCTACTACATTGATATACATGCGAACCCTGTACTAAGTGGATAGGTGAACTGTAGCTTATATATAAGCAAACCCTCATGTATTATAGTATAGGACTTAAGATACGAACCTTATATGATAAAGTGTGTGAACCCAATATATCATGCGAACTTTACATATTATGTAAACCCTATATATGATGCGAACGCTACATGTTGCGCGCCCTTAAGGAATGTTATGCGAACATTTAGTAAGTATATGCAAACCCTTAAGGTACGCTAGGTGAACCCCTCTTAGTGAATATATGCGAACCCTTGATGGTTACCATGCAAACCCATATGAATTAGTTATGCGAACCTATATGAATTACTATGTGGAACCCTATGTGTGAACCCTATGTGTGAACCCTGTATGTGCGAGCCTTATAAGCAATGTAACATCCTAGGAAGGGCCTATGCATTTTTCAGATCAATTGTATGAAATGACAAGTCTTAAGTATTATGAATAAATTTTTGATACTTTTGGAAACCTAGAAATGAATGAAAATGGAAATGGAAATGGACATTTTTGGAAACTTAGACATTTTTGGAAACCTAAACATTTTTGGAAATGATCCAAAAATGGAAACTTGAGCATTTCGGGAAACTTGGATATAAGAGATAAATAAAGGAGTTTTATTCACATAAATATGTGAATAATAAGAGATAAATAAAGGAGTTTTATTCACATAAATATGTGAATAATAAGAGATAAATAAAGGAGTTTTATTCACATAAATATGTGAATAATAAGAGAGAAATAAAGGAGTTTTATTCACATAAATATGTGAATAATAAGAGATAAATAAAGGATTATTTTCTAATGAGATAATTGAGGAGATAATTGATGGATTAAAGGCTTTTATCTTTTAAATAAAAGAGATAATATTATCAAAAAGAGGAGTGGTGGCCAAGTAAAGGACTCCTAGGCTGATAACTTTGGCTATAAAAGGAGGACAGGAGGGCTACTCATCAACATTTGCTCCCTCTTCCTCCTCTGCCGAAATTCTCCCTAGGCAAAACCCCTCTCTGCGAATTTTCATTAAGCAAAAATCCTCTCTTTTTCTTCTATTTTCTTCTCCGTTCTCTCATGTTAAAATGAATCTTTGTGGATTCTAAGAAAGAGGCAATCATCCACAACATCAAAAGGGATCTTTCGGAAATCTAAGGATCTAAGGTAAGGATTATAAATATAAATATGTGGTTAAAGATTATGATTCACGTTTTCAAAGTTAGATCTAATCTAACACGGAGTTATAGGATTTCAACAGGCTTATAAAGGAATCCTCTTCAGATTTGGAATCCCATCATAAGGTAAGGGATATTCGGCCAAGGCATAATTTGTTTAAGTGTTTTCCATTATTTCAAAACCAGAAATCGACATGGTTACATACCTAGTATTAGCCGATTTCAAGGAAGAGGAATTCTAGCAACTGTTGGGACTTGATTAAATCAATTCGGCAACTAGGTAAGTAATTCTACTTCTAGTAGGATTTGGTTTTAAGACCAAATAGGTTTATTTATATGTTTTAATTAATGGCCGAATATAGGAGTGAAAGATCTAGATCGGTAGATCGCTCTACGGGAATTCACGAAACTATTAAGCGAAAAAGGTGTGTACTCTTACTAACTTTCAATAAATTGCATGGTAATCATTAGATATGTAAATATGTAAATGAATGTGAATGTGGCTAAGCACCACAAATGTGGTAAGGAGTACCTGTCGTTTCCTACTTTTGATAGGATTGTGAATGTGATATATTTTGAACATGTGATTAGTAACATGAATGAAAATTTAGTATGTGAAATATGTTATGAAATAATTGGGGCATTCGGGATATTTGTGGAGGAAGAAAGTGAAGGTGATGACTACGGTCTCACCAACGTAAAGTGGTGACTACGGTCACATAAAGTGAAAAGTGGTAACTTCGTTACATCCAGTGAATACGATGTCTAATGACACAACATAAGTGGCGATGAGCACGCGTCGATTGCAAATGATCCTTCGATGGTGTGTAGCGGATGGACAAATAGGTTTGGATTTGGGTTGCATCATCCTTTATTTTGTATGAACATGATATTGATATGACTTGTATGCCTGATTTGTTGGAAATTAGTACTATGTACACATTGAGTCTCAGAGACTCACCCGTTGGGGAATTATTTTTCAGTGTGATGAGCGGTAATGGACCGGGTCGGCAGGAGCTAAAGGTGGCCATGCATCGCTTGAAGAAATTATTTGGAATTTGGACTTTATGAAATTTTAGTACTTTATTTTGGGTTTGAATGATGTAATAAGGCCATAAGGCCCAGTTGGATTTTCTTTATTTTTGTTTATTTTTATTTAAATATGATACAAATTATGTTTGATTAAAGATAAGTAAATTTATTTCTTTTAAAATAATAAACCCAAAAATTATTTTGTCACTTTATTTAAGTTGGATTTCGAATTTATTAAATAGGTTTCAAATTAAGCCCAACCCAAAACAATTTTTTTAAAATTACACAAATTTTCTCTAAGTCATTTAGAACATTGAAAACCGATTTATTTAAGGAACATACCAGATCCGGTTCAGCTCGTGGGCGGGTGTGGGGTGTTTCATTGGTATCGAGCCCGCTTTTAAAACTCTGGCACGTGAGGGCTCGGGCCCAAAACGTTTTCAATTCGAGCCCAAATGAATTTCTTTGAAATAAGCGTGTTTTATGGCATGGCACCTAAGTCTCCGACCCATGATCCACCAGGTAAGTACCTTTAACCATCTGTGTGATTATGTGAATTATGAATTGTAAAAGGGTAGCAAAGGCATGGAACGTAGAATAGTGTGATAGGAACTTGAACCCTAGGATTAGACTACTCAAACACTTGAAACTCATAAGACTTAATGAACTTAACAAACCTATGACTAAGTTATTAAGCTAGGGTGTGGCAACCCCTGTACGCATGTCTAGGATTGGATCCTAAGAGCCTGGTATTTAGCGGTCCTAGTGACTCACCTCCTCTTCGCAGTATCCTGCAGTGCGTAGCTTCGGTTCGCCCTAACTCAGAAGGCTCAGTGGTGTGGCAACCTCTGTGCGCATGTCTAGAAAGGTCGGTGAGAGCTTGGTATTTAAGCAGTCCGCGTGACTCACCTCCTCTTCATTCGAATCCTGCCTGGTGCGTAGCTTTGGTTCACCCTGACCAAGAGGGCTCGGTCATAGGCTAAACACAAAGAATAAAACCCGAAAGGGACTTAGCCGTTTTTCTTTTATAAAAAAAAAAAACCCTTGGTTTATAAAATGACCAAACCACCCATAGTTTTAACAAAATTTCATTACTTTATCAAATGTTCAAAAAACCCTAATTTGTAAAATATCAAACTATCTTGATTTTGGAAAATTACAAAATTGCCCTAACTTACAAAATTACCAAAACGACCTTGATTTCCAAACTTTTTGCAATATCATTGCTTTGAAAAGTGTAACTCTCAAAGGAACCCTCAATGTTTTACAATCTTGGAAAATATCCCTAACTTAATAAATTTTACAAATTTACCCTGATTTTTGGAAAAATTATCAAAATACCCCGAGATCAAAATTACCAAAATACCCCTGGATTTCAAAATTCTTCCAAAATTTCCCGGAACTTTAGAAGTACCAAAATACTTTCATCAAAATCACCAGGGAACTTTTTATTTCTGAAAATTTACGAAAATACCCAGTAGGATAAAATTACGAAAATGCCCCAGGTAGTGGAAAAGCAAAATAACGAAAACAACAACAAGAATTACAACGTTTCTTTGAATGAACGAAAGTTCATATTTGTTGATGGATGAATGAATGAATGCAAGATCAGTATGCATGTATGAATACGAAAGAACCACTCTTAAACTCTTCTTCATAAGATATCATCGCGGGTAATAAGTGAAACAAGAATACTAATACATAAAATTCCTTAATCGGATCTCGCCGATAATGAGCTCAAGAGGGCGTGGTCGTCGTGGAAGAGGTAGAGGAAGGATGACTGTTAGATCGGGACAAGGTTCTCGACAATGAGATACCACCACCACCATCACCCCATTTGTCAATGTTGAGCAAAGCAGGCTCGCATGGGGAAGATGCCGTGTCGCAGTCAGGCCGCGAGTTTTGGAATTGGTGGTGGTGCGAGAAACAATTCAGAAATCGTAAGTCTGTGCTCGAGCGGCTCGTGCTAATGGAGTGAAATGTTTAGAGGAGTATCGGAGTGGCACCCAAAGATGGTGAGTATCGGTTGGAAGCAATCGAGCGCATCATGGATGAGCTCGACTTGACCCCGAGGAGAAGTTGAAAGGGATGACGCACATTACGCGATGAAGCGTATCAATGGTGGTTAACCGTTCGGGACGGTGCCACGAGAAGATCTCGACACGGGAATATGCTAAGGAAGCATTTCGTAAGAAGTATGTGGGAACCGGTATATAGATGAGCAAAGGAAGGCTTTTCTGGGGTTGGTACAAGGAAGTAAGTCCATCACCGAATATGAAGCGGAATTCTTGAGGTTGAGCCGATATACCCGAGGAGTAGTGGCGATCGAGCATGAACGCTGTGTTCGTTTTGAGGACGGACTTAGGGACGATTTGAGACTTTTGATAGCACCGCATCGGGAGCGGGAATTCTCTCGCCTTGGTGGAAAAGGCTAAAGTGGGCGAGGAATTAAGGACGCCACCAAGCAGTGTGGGATGAAATAAGCCCAAAAGAGGTTTTGGGCCATTTGGAAAAGGCCACAAGAGGCCTAGAGTTGACAGCCACAAAGTCAACAAGGCTGGTGCGGCCGGCAATTTCGCCCTTGTGAACATTGTGGAAGGAAGCACGGGGGAGAGTGTTGGAAAAAGGCGGGACGATGTCTCAAGTGTGGGTCCAAGGACCATATGATTAAGGATTGCCCCAAGCTATTAGATGAGAGCCAACCAAAGACTCGGAATGCTAACCAGGCTGGTAGAGGCGGACAGCAGCCTCAAAGAGGTCGTGGGTCGGCCAACAGAGGTAGTGGCAGAGGCCGTGGAGCTCAGGGCCGAGGTGCAGCTAACGCCGAAGCAAGGCAACCGGGTTTGGTTTACGCGGTTCGCCGGAGGGAAGAGGGAGACGCACCGGATGTTATAACCGGTACGTTCTTTATTCATGACAAACCCTATTTTGCTCTTATTGATGTGGGCTCAACTCATTCCTATGTTGCATGTAGTGTGGTTGAAACACTAGGCCTAGACTCAAACTTTCGATAGGCGGATAATCGTAGTAAGCCCTTTAGGCCAAACGGTGAGGATAGATAGGATCTTTCTGAATGTACCCTAGAGATTCGGGAGAGCGAACTTTCTGGCCGACTTAATGGAATTACCCTTCTGGAGAGTTTGAGCTTATACTTGGAATGGATTGGCTAGTAGAGCATCGAGCCGTGTTGGATTGTGCGGCTAAACGTATGGAACTAAGAACCCCTAAGATGAGGTAGTAGTGATGATCGGAGAAAGGAGGAACTACTTGTCTAACGTAGTTTCTGGACTTTGGCCGAGAAAATGGTTAAGAAAGGATGTAAGGCATTCTTAGCCTTCGTGAGTGCGTTAAGAGAAGAAGAGGAAGGTGTCAAGGGAGTTAGAACAAGAAGGGATTTTGAGGATGTATTTCCTGAGGAGTTGCCCTAATACCCCAGGATAGAGAAGTGGAATTTGGAATAGATTTGCTACCAGAACACGACTCTGTGTCAATCGCTCCCTACCGAATGGCACCAAAGGAGTTAGTGGAGCTCAAGGCTCAAATCCAAGAGTTGTTGGATCGTGGGTTCATTCGACCCGGTGTGTCTCCGTGGGAGCACCTGTTCTCTTTGTGAAGAAGAAGGATGGAACTATGCGGATGTGCATAGATTATCGTCGATTGAACAAACCGACCATCAAGAACAAGTATCCTTTGCCAAGGATAGATGACTTGTTCGACCAACCGAAAAGGCAAACAGTTCTCAAAGATCGACTTAAGGTCGGGGTATCATCAACTGAAAGTGAAGGAGGTCGATATTCATAAGACCGCTTTTAGGACAAGGTACGGTCATTTTGAATTTGTGGTGATGCCGTTTGGGTTGACGAACGCACCGCGCGTTCATGGATATGATGAATAGGGTTTTCCAACCCTACTTGGATAGATTCGTCGTGGTGTTCATCGACGACATTTTGGTGTATTCCAAGACGGATGAGGAGCATGATGAGCATCTCCGAGTTGTGTTAGAAGTGTTAAGGAAAAGAAGCTTTATGCCAAATTCAAGAAGTGCGAATTTTGGCTCAAGGAAGTGGCGTTCCTAGGACATGTGGTATCCGCAGAAGGAATAAGAGTGGATCCTAGGAAGATCGAGCAGTTGTTGGATTGGAAACCACCTAGGTCGGTGGTCAAATCGTAAGTTTCTTAGGCTTGGCAAAGCTATTACGAAGGTTCGTGGAAGGATTCTCGTCGATAGCCGCACCTTTGACAAAGTTACTAAGGAAGGAAGTACCGCTTTGTGTGGACGGATAAGTAACAGAGAGCTTGAAAAGCTTAAAAGGTCTTGTGAAGCTCAGGTGTTAATTCAAATGAGGCGTGTAAGGACTTCGTAGTATATTGTGATGCTTCGCACACGAGGTTAGGCCGTGTGCTAATGCAAGAAGGAAAGGTAGTCGCTTATGCATCTCGACAGCTTAAGGCCGCATGAGGTGAACTACCCAACTCATGACTTGGAACTCATGGCGATGGTTTTTCGCCCTCAAAGTTTGGAGGCACTATCTTTATGGAGAAAGGTCGAGAATTTACACGGACCACAAAAGCCTTAAGTATTTGTTGACTCGTAAGGAGTTGAACTTGAGGCAACGAAGGTGGTGTGGAGTTATTGAAAGATTATGACTGCTTCGATAGAATACCATCCGGGCAAGGCGAATGTGGTAGCCGACGCCTAAGTAGGAAGGTTGTGTCGGATTTAAGGGCTTTGTTCGCTCACTTAAGTTTGTATGAAGACGGAAGCTTTGCTGGCGTAGTTACAAGTCAAGCCAACTTTGGTGAAGGAGGTGAAAGAGGGACAGGTTGGTGGATAAGGACTTAAGTACTAAGTTACAGCAAAATGCGGCAAGGAGGATTAAGGGATTATGGCGTCAATGATGAAGGAGTCTTGTGCTACAAGGAAAAGGTTTGTATGCCGAGGGATAAGGAGTTGAGACAAAGGATTCTTCGGAAGCGCATGGTAGTCCTTATGCTATGCATCCCGAGGCATCAAGTCAGTATAGAGATCTAAGGGAACAATTTTGGTGGTCGGACCAAACGAGAGGTGACCGAATTTGTGGGGAAATGTTTGACATGTCGACAAGTAAAGGTTGAACACCAAGTCCCATCAGATTGCTTCAACCAATTGAGATTCCCCAATGGAAGTGGGAAAGAATTACCATGGACTTAGTTAGTGGGCTTCCCTTACGCCTACTAAGAAGGACTCGGTATGGGTGATAGTGGACCGCTTGACCAAGTCCGCACATTTTATCCTGTGAGGATCGACTATTCCCTTCAAAAGTTAGCCAAGTTATATGTGGCGGAGATCGTGAGGCTACACGGGTACCGATGTCGATCATCTCTGATAGAGACCCAAGGTTTACGTCTCGATTTTGGAAAGCACTTCATCAAGCATTAGGCAATCGAGCTAGACTTCACTACGGCTTTTCATCCACAATCGACGACAGGCGATCGAGCGGGTTATACAAGTATTGGAAGATATGCTAAGAGGTCAGTGTGATGGATTTCCGAGGAAGTTGGGAAGATTACTTACCTCTAGCCGAGTTCGCCTACAACAACGGCTATCGTGCAAGCATTCGGATGGCACCATACGAAGCATTGTATGGAAGGAAATGTAGAACACCAACTTGTTGGACCGAGTTAGAGAACGCCGCGCTTTGGGTCCAGAGTTAGTGGCGAAAACCGAGGAGAAGGTGGAATTAATTCGGGCACGGTTGAAAGAAGCTTCGATGAGACGTAAGTCGACGCGCAGACCTTAAGAGGAAAGAAATTGAGTTTGAAGTAGGAGACCAAGTGTTTCTAAAGGTCTCACCTTGGAAGAAGGTTATGCGGTTCGGTCGCAAAGGGAAGCTAAGCCCAAGGTTTATAGGGCCCTATCAAATCTCGGCGAGTTGGGCGGTGGCATACCAATTGGAGTTGCCACCAGAGTTGCATCAAATGCACGACGTATTTCATGTGTCCATGCTACGTCGCTATCGATCGGATCCGTCTCATGTGGTACCGTTGAAGAAGTGGAGTTAAGGCGGATCTATCCTACGAGGAGGAGCCGATTCGGATCTTGGAACGTGGCGTGAAAGCACTACGAAAAGAAGTCGGTGCCTTTAGTCAAGGTGTTATGGCGCAATCATGGATCGGAAGAAGCTTCGTGGGAGCCGTAAGAGACAATGCGACAGCAATACCCTCAACTGTTTAGTTAGGAAATTTCGAGGACGAAATTTTATTTAAGGGGGGTAGAACTGTAACATCCTAGGAAGGGCCTATGCATTTTTCAGATCAATTGTATGAAATGACAAGTCTTAAGTATTATGAATAAATTTTTGATACTTTTGGAAACCTAGAAATGAATGAAAATGGAAATGGAAATGGACATTTTTGGAAACTTAGACATTTTTGGAAACCTAAACATTTTTGGAAATGATCCAAAAATGGAAACTTGAGCATTTCGGGAAACTTGGATATAAGAGATAAATAAAGGAGTTTTATTCACATAAATATGTGAATAATAAGAGATAAATAAAGGAGTTTTATTCACATAAATATGTGAATAATAAGAGAGAAATAAAGGAGTTTTATTCACATAAATATGTGAATAATAAGAGATAAATAAAGGATTATTTTCTAATGAGATAATTGAGGAGATAATTGATGGATTAAAGGCTTTTATCTTTTAAATAAAAGAGATAATATTATCAAAAAGAGGAGTGGTGGCCAAGTAAAGGACTCCTAGGCTGATAACTTTGGCTATAAAAGGAGGACAGGAGGGCTACTCATCAACATTTGCTCCTCTTCCTCTCTCGCCGAAATTCTCCTAGGCAAAACCCCTCTCTCTCGCGAATTTTCATTAAGCAAAAATCCCTCTCTTTTTCTTCTATTTTCTTCTCCGTTTCTCTCATTAAGCTTGAATCTTTGTGGATTCTAAGAAAGAGGGCAATCATCCACAACATCAAAAGGGGATCTTTCGGAAATCTAAGGATCTAAGGTAAGGATTATAAATATAAATATGTGGTTAAAGATTATGATTCACGTTTTCAAAGTTAGATCTAATCTAACACGGAGTTATAGGATTTCAACAGGCTTTATAAAGGAATCCTCTTGATTTGGAATCCCATCATAAGGTAAGGGATATTCGGCCAAGGCATAATTTGTTTAAGTGTTTTCCATTATTTCAAAAACCGAAAAGCGACATGGTTACATACCTAGTATTAGCCGATTTCAAGGAAGAGGAATTCTAGCAACTGTTGGGACTTGATTAAATCAATTCGGCAACTAGGTAAGTAATTCTACTTCTAGTAGGATTTGGTTTTAAGACCAAATAGGTTTATTTATATGTTTTAATTAATGGCCGAATATAGGAGTGAAAGATCTAGATCGGTAGATCGCTCTACGGAATTCACGGAAACTATTAAGCGAAAAAGGTGTGTACTCTTACTAACTTTCAATAAATTGCATGGCAATCATTAGATATGTAAATATGTAACAGAATGTGAATGTGGCTAAGCACCACAAATGTGGTAAGGAGTACCTAGGTACGTTTCCTACTTTTGATAGGATTGTGAATGTGATATATTTTGAACATGTGATTAGTAACATGAATGAAAATTTAGTATGTGAAATATGTTATGAAATAATTGGGGCATTCGGGATATTTGTGGAGGAAGAAAGTGAAGGTGATGACTACGGTCTCACCAACGTAAAGTGGTGACTACGGTCACATAAAGTGAAAAGTGGTAACTTCGGTTACATCCAGTGAATACAGTGTCTAATGACACAACATAAGTGGGCGATGAGCACGTCGACTGCAGCGACTGCCTTCGATGGTGTGTAGCGGATGGAGGGTCGACTTAGTAGTCCCCGCGGTGTGCGAGTTGGTACGGGTGGTGTGTAGCGGATGGACAAATAGGTTTGGATTTGGGTTGCATCATCCTTTATTTTGTATGAACATGATATTGATATGACTTGTATGCCTGATTTGTTGGAAATTAGTACTATGTACACATTGATTCTCAGACTCACCCGTTGGGGAATTATTTTTCGGTGATGAGCGGTAAATGGACCGGGTGCAGTAGCTAAAGGTGGCCATGCATCGCTTGAAGAAATTATTTGGAATTTGGACTTTATGAAATTTTAGTACTTTATTTTGGGTTTGAATGATGTAATAAGGCCATAAGGCCCAGTTGGATTTTCTTTATTTCTGTTTATTTTTATTTAAATATGATACAAATTATGTTTGATTAAAGATAAGTAAATTTATTTCTTTTAAAATAATAAACCCAAAAATTATTTTGTCACCTTATTTAAGTTGGATTTCCAGAATTTATTAAATAGGTTTCAAATTAAGCCCAACCCAAAACAATTTTTTTAAAATTACACAAATTTTCTCTAAGTCATTTAGAACATTGAAAACCGATTTATTTAAGGAACATACCAGATCCGGTTCAGGCTCGTGGGCCGGGTGTGGGGTGTTTCAAGCAAACCCTATATGCGAACCCTGTATGTGTGAACCCTATGTGCGAACCTGTTATGTATGAGTTAGTCGAACTAACCATGTTAAATTGCATGAATAAGCTATATATGTGAAATTGTTTTTAGATCGCATAAATTATTCGCATATGTTAATTTGTTACAAATTAATTGCATAAACACATGCCAATGATTGTTAGTATGAAAATTCATACACCATATTGAAAAGTAAATGTGCTTGATAAAGCAAAGCAATCGATTGTTGATTGATGAATGGCATGACATGTTGAAACTATGTGCATAATTACATGAAATTGGGTATGAAGGACAAAGGAGTTCCATAGGAGAAAGTGGCAAATTAAGTCCACACCGAAAGACAATACTGCACGAAGTAGGTGACAATGTCATCAAAACTGAATAAACGGAGATGATAGTTTAAAAAGCCATCAAAATCGGGCAATCGGATGGTAAGTTATTGTAGTAAAAGTCATTGTCACGGGTGACAAGTGAACGGCCATATTCATTGGGAAATCTGGAATGGTTAGTTTTTTATACGTGTTTTGGTGTGTCGAGCGATGCTCGAGGGCGGATAGGGTGGATGGTGGGAATTTAGAAATTAAAATCATAATTGCATTGCATCATGAGTATAATTTGTACATGCATGGGTTTACTGAATATTTCTTCTATTATGCTTAATTTGCTATTATGTCATAAATTGAATGTTTTATTGTTTGTACCAGCATATATAATGGTTTGAAAGTTAGACTCGCACTAAGCTATCATAAGCTCACTCCCTTTTTTTTCCTTACCTCTTAGGTAACGCCGGAAACTAGGACTTGGAATGGCATCGGAGGAACCTCGGACTAGTAGCTCTTTTTATTATTATTTTAAAGTTCCATCAAAGTTTTCCGTAATTGTTTTTAAGGTTGTAATTATTAATTATCTCTTGCTTTTATAATTGAGGATTAGGTTTATTTAGTTTATTAAATTCTAAGCATGTTACTTAGTTAATACTCTAATAATTGCATGCTAATTAGTTTTGAAAACTATTATTTTTTAATATTTTTTTCTACTCGTTTGCAAAATACTTAAAAGTTTTTAAAAGTCTTTTCACACCTTAACTGTTTTTCTCAAAACTTCACATTAATAATATTGTAATTGAATTGCTAAATAAAATTGGTTTAATTAATGAATGTTTTTCTTAAAAACAGAAGAGTGATTTTCATACAATCCAACTCAAGCAAAAGAATGACTTTATAGGATCACTTCGGTGATCAAATGTAACGCCTTCTACTTAGTTGAAACTCCTATGCCGGATCGGGGGTGTTACATAGACTACCATGCGAGTTATCATGCTAACAACGTTAAAATTTCTATTGAAAAAGCGATTTGATTCTCTCTTTTTTTTTAAAAAAAAAAAGATTAATGGTTAAATTTAATTAAAAAAATCAAAACTAAATTAAGAGAAAAATGTAAATATTAAACGTTAAATTTATGATTATGCCCAGAATAAAATTTAATGAAAAGAAATATCAGCAGTTACTGCAGATAAAAACATTAGTAATTAATGCCAATAAAAGTAGAAAAAGTAGTAATACTAGGATTGAGAAAATAAAAACAAAATAGTAAAAATGTTTACTTTTTAAAATTTTGATAATTTATATTATTATCGATATAAATGAATAAAAAATAAACTTAAATTAAGTAGTGATATTTATGAAAATGATAAAAAATTTAGAATTTTAAAAAACAAGTCATGATATCAATGTTCCTTTATCTTCAATCTCTGCCTGTTTGAAAATATTATTATGAATACGAATTTAGAAAAAAAAATCTTAATAATTAATCACATAGTATTTTAAAATATCTACACATTTTGTATAATTCATGTTGAATAATTATTTGAAAAAGTTATATTGGAAAAAAGTAAAATAAAATGGGTGGGAAAAAAATGTAAATTTAGTAAAAACGGGGAAGTTGCTGACCATTTATTAAAAACATTGTAATTTAACTTCAACATTTCATTTTATTATGTATATTAATAAGAAAATCTCAATTGTTTAAAAGAATCGTAATATTTTGATTTTTTTTTTGTTAATGAAATTAGTAATGATAATTATTTCAATAAAATAAATTTTGTATATTACTTAAATAGATTTTTTTACTGAAAATTAATTTTTTAGAAAAAAAATAAGATCTAATTTTGTTAGTTTAATAATTATTTTTTATAATTTTGAAATAGGATAAATCTTACTCTTTTTTATAATTTATACATTTTTAGTTTGATGTTCAATTTCCTTCTCTGATTAAACCGTAAATATATAATGAAGTATGAGAAATTAAATAATGATTACATAAAATTTTGAGATGAGACAAGAAAAAAAAAAAAAAGTATTTGTGGAGGGAAAATTATAACACAAATCTCTTATTATTTTTTATATAATTTTTAATGGTGTATTTTATAATAATTCTTTTCAATTTGCTTAACATATAATTTTAATTATCTTTTTTATTTTATTATATAATAAGCCTTCAAACATATTTAAAAAATTGTATAATAATAAATAAGTCCTCCAACATGTTTTTAATATTTAATATTTTTTGGTACCTTTTTTTTTTTAATTTCATTTTAGTTCATTATAATACCTTTTATTTACTTATTTTATTTGTTGTTAGTTTCCTATAAATGAATAAAAAAAGTTTTAAATTTATGACATTTTTGTTATTCACTATTTCTTTTTTTTTTCTTCTTAAATTTACTCACAGGTTAATAAATTAAATAATTATTTTTTTTAAATCAAGATTCGAAAATGACAACAATTTTATGAAAATATTATAATGGTACTTTAACATGGCTCAATTTCATAACATGGGTTTACAAACAATCAGTTTAGCATTCCATATAATGCTTGCCAATTTCACTCATCATGCCACATTGGATTTTTGGAAAAAATGTGGTAAATTTTTGGGAAATGTGTAGTAACCTTTTAACTAGGTAACAACTAACAAGTAAGAGTAAAAAGAGAATTATTTAATATAAATATAATAATTCTTTATTTTAAAAGTTTATGATTAAATCTTTCTCTACTTATGATGCTTAATTGGTTTTGAGCTCTTTTAATTTAATTTAATGATTATTGAATTTTGTTTATATTTAATGACAGTGAGTGTTATTTAAATATTTCGTGTCTTACGTGGGTTGACTTTAAAAATTTTTGAAGTTATTTATATTTTAATTCAAATTTATATATAATATATTGGATTAAGTTTAATTATTATGAGTGATAGTTGTTTGATGCAACATTTTTATATATCTATAATTATTTCATGCTATCATTTTTTGTTTATGTATGACTGTAATCATTATTATAATATATATTTTCACAGTTTTGAAAATAAATTAAAATTAGTGTAATGGTAAGAAGGTGAGAATATAATTCTTAGATTTTGGTTTAAAAATACATTAATTGAAAATGAAAACTTGTTTAAACCAAAAATAATTTGCTACTGGAAGTGAGAAAATTAAGCAATTTCAATTGAAAGAATTTTTTAAGCAGGAATAATATGTCTAGAAGCGGGAAAATTAAGCTTTTTACAAAATTATAATATATTTAAAATTTAAATCATAAATCACATAATTATCCTTTATATATAAATTTGATCAGGTTAAAACCCCTGTTTGAGTTGGTGTCATTTAACTCGTAACACCACTAAACGCAATCAAACCCTTTATATCAATATATATATATATATATATAAATAATCATATGTACAATTAATGTCATAAATTAACTTCCTGAAATTGACCCGAACCCAATTCAAAATTAATCAATGGTTAATATTAAAATTGAATCAAAGGCTGATATAAAAATATTTACACTTGCCCACGTCCTTCAAATTTACCTTCTTTATACGCCAAAATTGAATGACCAAATACAAAGAGCATAATTTAATTAGGCAAAAGATAGAACATGATTACTAAAATAAATTGGAAAACTAACATCATAAAAAGTAAGACAACAACTAAACTAGTTATCTCATCAATACTTTTCTGCTATCACATTTAAGAGAGTCAAAATTGTAACATTTACCTTTTCAGGCCATCACAGTGGAAAAATCTAATTTGCTATTGAATATAAAATAAAAAAAAAATCATACTCTACTAGTAAAAATATCAAAAATCTAAAAAATAATAAAAGAGTGCAGAAATGAAAAATAAAAATAAAGATAAAGGCAGTGTAATCCCTAGATCCCAAGAACATTGTGATCTACAAGGGAAAAATAAAAGTAATTAGAACATGTGGAAATATGATGGCTTAATGAAAAGAAAAATCTATGTTTTTGAAGGTTTGATTTCATTTTACACCAATAAAAGGATGAGCACACAAACACAATAAACAATAAGAGCAAGAGATGGTTCCACAAGGAGAGCTACATTCAACACAAATACATACAAACATATTGAGAAAAAATTAAAGATACAAACAGAGAAGCATCAGATAAAAAAAAAAAAAAAAAAAAAAAACGGGGAAGAAAACCTAAAAGAAAACCACAACAAAGAAAGGCATGAGACTACCGAATCTAAGCTCACCAGCAAACCGAATCATTCAAAATCCAAAAAAGCCACAAACAGTAAAGCCAAAAAGTGAAGGTAGTCTTTCTTTTAGCATGCTTGAATTTTACATTGTTTAAAATTCTAATTAATTTTAGATTCTTCTTTTTTCGAGAGATGGAAGTTAAGTTTTCAATGAAAAAGAAAATAAAAGGGAGAAGTCAAGGGATGGTAGCGTAGTCTGGATGAAGGAGATGGATAAAATTGTGTGGGAGAGTAAATAAAAGAAGGAAATTGAAGGAATAAAGAGAGTTGGGGAGGAAGAAGGATAAACGCCAACATATTAGTTTTACTTTTAGGGATGAGTGGGAGGTTTGCGCTCATTTGAAGGATTTTTGGGTTATTAGAAAAATTATTATTTTAGTTCCTCGTCGTTTAGTGTTTCTATAATCAATTTTATAATTCATTCAATTTAGTACCTGACCATAATTTTTAAAATTCAATATCATATAGTCAAGTATACCAAAGCTTTGGACAATTAATGTTTAATTTTAAATTTTTGATCAATTTAAAAGTATTTATCGATTATGCATTCCTCTAACTACTAACGTAATTGAATGATTATGACATTAAACTAATTAAATCGGGTCTATATATGAATGTATTAATATTGTGGTGTAGTAATTCGAAGAGTATTGACCAATTGCACATTTATCTAATTATTAATGTATTTAAATGAGTTATAACATTAATTATCCAGCTTTTCATCTAATTGAATAAATCAATGTATGAAGGTAATGACATTATAGTGTATATGTATTTTTTAAAAGTACTAATCAATTGTATATTATTCTAATTATTAGCGTAATCCCATAATCTATGGCATTAATTGTATAACCAATAATCCAATTGAATAAATTGTATAATGTATTGTACAACCATTGATCAATTCAATTGGTCCATGTAAACATAAAATTGAGTATACATGTTTGAAATTCAATAACATATATCAAAATATATAAAAACTTTGGACCATCGATGTTTAATTTTAAATATTTGATCAATTTAATAGTATTTATCAATTATGCATTCCTCTAACTACAAACGTTAATCGAATGCTTATGACATTGAACCAATTGAACCGGATCTATATATAAAATGTACTAACATTGTGGTGTCCAAGTAATTTGAAGAGTATTGATTAATTGTACATTTCTCTAATGCTAACGTAACTGATCATGAGTTATGACATTAGTTGTACACTCATTGATCTAATTGAAGGAATCTATGTATGAAGGTGATGACATTATAGTGTGTAAGTATTTATCAATTGTATATTCCTCTAATTACTAGGAAATTCCAATGAATTGTGACATTAATTGTACATCCAATGTTCCAATTGAATAAATTGTATAATTAGTCGTACAAGTATTTATCCAATTAAATTAGTCCATATAATAAACTTAACATCTAGTATACATGTTTAAATTCAATATCATATAGTGAAATATATTAAAACTTTGGACCACCTATGTTTAATATCAAATATTTGATTAATTTAAGAGTATTTATCAATTATGCATTCCTATAACTACTAACGTAATTGAATGATTATGACATTGAACTAATTGAATCGAGTCTATATATGAATATACTAACATTGTGGTGTACAAGTAATTTGAAGAGTAATATCACTTTTACATTTTTCTAATTTCTAATGTATTTGAATGAGTTATTACATTAATTGTACAATCATTGATCAAATTGAATGAATCTATGTATGAAGGCGATGACATTACAGTGTGTAAGTATTTTTAAAAGTATTTATCAATTGTATATTCTTCTAATTACTAGGAAAGTCCAATGAATTGTGACATTAATTGTACATCCAATGATCCAATTGAATAAATTGTATATTAATCGTACAATCATTTATCCAATTGAATTAGTCCATGTAAACTAAACATCTAGTATACATGTTTAAATTGAATATCATATAGTGAAATATAATAAAACTATGGACCACCTATGATTAATTTCAAATATTTGATTAATTTAAGAGTATTTATCAATTATGCATTCCTCTAACTACTAACGTAATTGAATGATTATGACACTGAACCAATTGAATTGGGTCTATATACAAATGTACTAACATTGTGGTGTACATGTAATTTGAAGAGTAATGGTCACTTTTACATTTTTCTGATTTCTAATGTATTTGATTAATTATACAATCGTTGATCGAATTGAATGAATCTATGTATGAAGGTAATAACATTGTAGTGTACAAGTATTTTTTAAAAGTTTTGATCAATTGTATATTCCTCTAATTACTAGCGTAATCAAATAAATTGTGACATTAATTGTACAATCATTGATCCAATTGAATAAATTGTACAATTAATCATACAATCCTTGATCTAATTGAATCAGTCCATGTAAACACAACATTGAGTATACATGTTTAGAATTCAATATCATATCATGAAATAAATCAAAACTTTGGATCACTTATGTTTAATTTCAAATATTGGATTAATTTAAGAGTATTTATGTGACACTTGACCTATCATTAAATGTAGTAGTTATTTCGATCTAATTCCGCACTTAAGGAGCTTGTTTTCTAGCCATTCTAGTATTTAATATTGCATTTTCGATATTTAGTAGTTAGTATAAAATATTAGTAAAAATAAGTGTTTTTACACATTTTGTGAGTGTTTGTGACCTATTAGGCCGACACAAGCCTTAAGTAGTTCTAAATTGTGTAATTGAGTGTGTAGGATGATGAATTATAGGCCCAATGGACGTAGGAGCAAGGGACAAGTGATGCACAAGCTTTTCGAGCTGTTAAAGAATGTAAAGGCTGTCGACTTTCTACCCTCTCATCAAAATAAGGGCTCCACGAGATACATTTAAGTCGTTTGACTCAATGACGATCTTGCAACCATTCGAGTTTAGAATTCCCAAAGAGATGAGATTCTTCTTTAAATCAAGCACATGCCTGACATCTGACAACGTTCTGATTATCCCATCATGCATACTAATTTGAATGGTACCAAAGCCAGATATTTTGTAGAGTGAGTTATTTATCATAAGTACAAATCCACCTTCAATTGAACTGTATGTGGAGAACTAGTCCCTGTTGGGACACATATGATATGAACTGTAACAGCCCGATTTTGGGCTTAGTCGGAACAGTGGTTTCGGGACCACAAATTCGATGTTGAGAAATTTATTTTATTTATATTTTTATGGTCTACAATTTCACGGAATGATTTCGTGAAAATATCATTCGAAAATTTTGACGTTTGGGCACTCAATTTAGTCAAAAGGACTAAATTGTAAAAAGTGCAAAAGTTGAGTTCTACATGTTAGAGGTGTCCAATTGTTATGAAATTTTTAATTGGAGGTCCTTAAATGATAATTATACCATTGGTTAAGTTGGTGGACAAAAATGGACATGGATGGGTATGTTTCAAAAGATTTTTTTAAGGGGCATTTTGGTAATTTAGTGAATTAAATGAATTAAAAACAAAATTTAAATGCCAAATTTGTCCATCTTCAAGCTTAGGCCGAATTTAACATGTGGGAAGCCATGGATAGGGTTTTCAAGCTTTCCAAGCTTCATGGTAAGTCCATTCTAGCCCCGTTTTTCATGTTCTTTACGTTTTTTGAGTCCCGGTAACTTGATTTAGCTTATTCTAGCAATAATTTAACCTAGGGTTCATATTTGGAAAAATACCCATAGGTGAAATATGTTTATTTTGATGTTTTATGGCAGAATATGAAGCTTATAATTATGTTAAACAACTTTTACTAAGCGATTTTAAGTGAAAACGAGTAAAACGACATAATCGGCAAAAATACCTAATGTACATAAGTGCATGTTAGAGCAAGAATTTGATGTTGCCATAGAAGGAAAAAATGATCAGCATGTTATAAAACATAAGAATAAGGGATGAAGTTTAATTTTTGAGCCTAGGGGCAAAATCATAATTATGTAAAAGTTTAGGGGCAAAATTGTAATTTTTCCAAAGTTGAGTTAGGGACTGTTTTGAGTAGTACATTAATTAAATAAGTGAAATGTGATGTTTTAGACCCCGAAAAACGAGATTTGGACCTAGAACGGGAGGAAAATTGAAAATTGGGAAAGTTGGTAAAATGGACGTTTTGGTATCGAGGTAAGTTCATATGTTTAATAAGCATTTAATGATGCAAGTTTGAATGTTAAATTGAAATTTTAGTTATAAATAATTTAGTATTGATTTTCCAATATAATTATAATGTTTGATAATGACTCGACATTTTAATGAGAATTGGTATAAGTTTACATGTAAGACCATATTAGGAAGATGGCTTTGTGTAATATCAAGAAAGTATTGAATAGAATAATTTGGGGAGGATAAGTTAAATTGATGATTTGATGAGATTGAGAATGTAATTATGTAAGTTGTATGTAAATAATTCATTATCTTTATTGACGTTTTTGTATTTCAGCATATTTTATGTATTGTAGCTGATTTTTGAATCATAATTGACTATTGAAGGAATGGAATAAAGTATTAAAAAGTGAGATACTTCCCGTTTGAACCTTCGGAATCGAAAGATGTAAATGGTATGTAGCTAGGTCACATGAGTGGTACTACGTGCAGGCCACTATGTGCACAAGAGAGCTACAAGATATATATATATATATACGTAGCTAGGTCACATGTGTGGTACTGAGAGTACACCATGTGTACAAGAAAGCTATACGTAGCTAGGTCACATGTGTGGTATGTAGTGTGAGCCACTATGTGTACAAGAGAGCTACGAGATGGCTAGGTCATATGAGTGGTGCTAAGTGAAGGCCACTATATGTACAAGAGAGCCAGAATTATGTGTACAATCGAGCTAGGTCACATGAGTGGTACTAAGTGAAGGCCACTATGTGTACAAGAGAGCTTCAACTTCAAAGGTGGGCTGTGTGCGAAACCACCGCGTATCCATTATTATTCAGGCGTTCAACGGAAAATCGATTAAGTGAAATTATGTGTGAGTGTAAGTATATGCATGTGTAACGTATGAGCAATATGCTCGATATGTAATCGGAAATTGGAAAGATTGTTATAGGTAAGTAATGAATACAACTAAAGTGAGAGAGAGCAAAAATTTACAATAAAACTGTTTTGGACAGCAACAGTAACGTGAATTTGAAAAATCACCAAAAATATTAGAAAGTGAATTATAAGTTGGATAAGATATTGATTTAAATATTATTGAGCCTATTTTCAAATAAAAGAAACAGAGAAAGAAAAGGAATTCTATATTTTGAGATATCAGAATTTTTGTGAGACTGGTTCAGAATGATTACGTGATCCCCTGTTCTGACTTAGAAAAAATCATTAAAAATTTTAAGAAAATAATTATGGGATATAATTTATATGCCTGAAATCCTGAATGAGTCTAGATTTAAATTAACTAAACAAGAAGGTCATCTGAATTCTGTACAAGGAGAAAATTGATTCATAGTGAGGAGAGGTCAGAATAGTCGAACAGTGAAATAGGGGAAAATGTAATGAATAAACTGTACTAATTGGCAAGACCGAAAATTCTAGAAATTTTATGGTATGAAGGTATGTGAGTTTAGTTTCAGGTAAAATTAGCGGCTTGTAATTCGGAGCTCTGTAGCTCAAGAAATAAATAATTTAGTGATAGCAATTCAAGTAGACAGATTAATGTGAACATGAGTAATAAGGTATAAGCATGTGATTTAATGATTGTATCAATTTGAGAACTTGTTGTGAGGATTTGTCACGTTGAGGCTTTGGTAAGGTTACAAATGAGTAAGTTGGGAAAGTAAGAACTTAACATTATTTATGCAAGTTATAACAGCTTAGTAGTAAGCTAAATTCATTGCTAATGCTTATTATTTTTACATGTGAACTTACTAAGCTTTATAAGCTTACCCCTTTTCTTTCCCATGTTTCAGAGTCCTATTAAACAAGCTCGAGCTGGAGGTCGTCGGAGATCGCTTCACACTATCAAGCTATCTATGGGTATCTTTATTTATAAATGATTTAAGTTATGGCATGTATAGGGGCTTGACTAAGTCATTTTGTATATGTGTTAATTAATTTGACCAAATGTATTGCTTCATAACGGTAATGAGGATTATTTTGTATTTGGCCACGAATTGTGGCTCATATTGGTCATGGAGTTATAATGCTTGTGTATACATGTGTTTGTTAAAGTTTAAAATTATAAGTGAAATTTTGTGGCTCGTGATTTGGTAGAATGTATTGTTAAGTCCAGTAATGCCTCGTACCCGGTTCCGGCGTAGGATAAGGGTAAGGGGTGTTACATGAACACCTTGAATTCAAGATCCACTTGGATGTAAACTTAGACCTTTTAGTTGTTGATACCAGCAAAAAATCATCACTTCTGTCCTCGGCTACACTAGCATTAGCTACATCAGCTTTTTGCTTCCCTCTCTCGTCGTTTTAAGCGGCCCTCTTAATTTTATTATGAAGTTTATAACATTTTTGTTTGATGTAACCTTTCTTTTTACAATAGCTACATTCCTTGTCGCGGTTCTTTGACTTAGATCTTGCTTTTGATCTTCTCTGACCCGAATCCTTAGATTGTTTCCTTCCTCTGGCAACCAAAATCGAGACTTGCCATCTGATTTGTTATTTGAGCCTAACTCGTTGTCGAGTTTATCCTTAATTAAAAGATTTCCCTTCGCATCCTCAAACGAGAGTCTCTCTCTACCGTAAATCAGGGTTTCCTAAAAAGTTTTGTATGAAGGGAGTAAAGAACAAAATAGTAACATTGTTAGTGAGATACAACTGAATTGTTAACAATGCCTTCTCATCAAGTTCCTCCCACTCTGTCTGATTCACATCTACAAATTTTTTCCCTGTAACTACCTTTTTCAGATCACTCTGAACCAGAATTGTCGTCATTCAAACTTGTCACAAGATGAAATTTGTAATCCCATCGAAATTCTTGGTATCGTACCTCATTTCCATATCTAAACAGGTTGAATTTCGAAATCAAACCAAGCTTTGATACTAGTTTGTTGGGTCGAACCCAAATTTATGCAATGAACACGAACGAAAATCGAGAAAATTGAACACAAATATTTACGTTGAAAAACCCGTCTGAAGAGGATAAAAAACCATGGGCAAAGAAAAATTCACTAAAACAAAAAAAAAATCAAAAAGGGGAGTACAATATGGAGAAAAAAATAAACCTTGAACCCGAAATACAAAGATTCCCTGAACTTTTCACAAACTCTCTCTTATTTTGTTATTGTTATTCTAAACTGTCTAGGGTTGCTAATAGGCCTATTCATACGCTGAATTTCGTTTACAAATAATACTAAAACATCCCTAGAACAATCAGAGTTAGACTGGGAAAATATAATAGAGTTTAATTGGGAGAAGAAACCCGGTTAAGTGGGGAACACATTGCCACGTCATGACATCGCTATTGGCTCATTGGGACATGGCGTTACTTCTTGTCGAGATATCGTAGTCGCATTATCGGGGCAATGGCTATTCCTCATCACGACGTAAACTTTGTTTCGTCTGAAATGCGAGGCACACTCCACATGTACAATCATTGATCCTGTAACGCCCCAAAATTTTGGGCCTAGATGAATTGGCCTTTGGGCTTTGGGTCTCAGAAAATTTTTAAGTGAGCAAGAAAATGACAAATGCCATATTGGCTTTAAGAATTTAATAAACTTGGGGTGTCTAGGGGTGTTCGAGAAGTGCTGGGTTTGAACTCTAAGGAGAAGGAATTTTTAATTAATTATTAAAGGAACTGGGGCGGCGAGTAGTTGGGCTTTTAGATAAAAATAAGGAAAGATGGCATCAAAGAGCCTTGTGGTGGAGTGGCTAAGTGACGCCACTTAGGGTATAGGAAGGTGGCGTTATAGGCCAGCAGGGAGATCCTTGGTTCGAATCCTAGCTTAGTATTTTTTTTTAGGAGTTTAATTTTGGCCTTCTAGAAGGTTGGAAGTGGTGTGATGATGGACTCTAAGGAGAGTGATCAGAAGAGAAAATTTAGGAAAAGGATTGGGGAGTTATCGTGGAGAAAAATTAGGAGATGAGATATGTGGAAGAGGTTGAGTCGAATTGGGAATTTGGGGATAGGAAATTCGGCTATAGGCTATAAATAGGTGTCGATTTTGGGGTTCTAGGCTAATGCCAAATTCTTTCTTTTTATTTTGCCGAAAACTACTTTTCTCTCCAAATACCTGAAAGCCGAAATCCCTTATTCTTCCTCTTCTATTTTGCGCCGATTTCTTCCCTTCCTTCTCATCAAACTCTTTTCTTTCCTCTGCTTCTAGTCTATTTCTTTTGTGCCGAATATTCTTGGTCCCTAAAGTCTAGTATTCCTTTTTGCCGAATCCCTTGTGTGCCACCCCTTTTCTTCCACAATTTGATCAAAGCAATCCTTTTTTTTTCAGTTACTTAACCGAATATTTATTCTCTCCCTCTTTCAAATCTTTTATTCTCCTCGCGTTGGCTAAATTTTCTGGGACTAGCTATTGCATTCATTTGGCCGATTGATAAGGAATTTACGATGAGCAAAGGGGGATCTAGTAAAGTGTCAGTAAAGATGCCGACTGAGTGTGAGCAAGTGACCACTACTCCCAAGTTTAAGCGACGTAAGGTGTCTGCGGTTCAGGACTTTCAGCCTGGATGCAGAAGGGGGACTAAAACGGACCTCGGATTAAATAGGCAAATCGCAGTTGATCAAGGCAAGTATAGGAGTGTAATGTTTGAATATAGTGGATTTATTTTAATCTATTAAGTAAGTGACTAATGGAGTGTAATGTTTGAATATAGGTTCTGACGATTATGAGTACTTAGTACTCCAGGTGGTTAGGTGTGTACTTCTACCCTATGATTCGATAGTTTAATATAAAGCCGAAGGTGTGTACATACACTTCACACACGACCAATCGGCAAAAGCCGAAATCCCGAAAACCCGGAGCGTCAAAAAGCTGAAAGTTTGGCGCCAGCAACCACACGAGCGTGCGAACATTTGTGTAGGAGCACCGATACGATTACCGGGGCCAAGAGAGCAATCTCATGGTCTCGGGCCACTGTTTGGCCGACCAGGCCAGACGGGGCTAAATGGGCCTACCGAGCTCGTGGGCCCAAATCGACAAGAGTTGATATGTGAAGTTGAATGATGGATTGATATGGATGGTTGTATGATTTGATTATGATCGGGCCTAATGGGCTACATAAACATGATTGGGCTTAATGGGCTATATGGACATGATTGGGCTTAGTGGGTCTTATGGGATTTTAGAAATGCATGCTAGGGTTTTAAGGGACTCTAGGCCTAGTTCTGATAAATTCTTAAATAGCATAAAACTTAAGTTAATAATCAAACATGTCTGGAGACAAGTCGCTAGGTTAGAGTGTGGCAATGGACATATGCATGTCTAGGATTGGATCTAGGGAGAGCTTGGTACTTAAGCGGTCCTAGTGGCCCACCTCTTCTTCTCTAGGATCCTACCTGGTGCATAGTGTCTGTTCACTTTAGCCGTAAGGACTTGTTGATGGGCCAAAGTTCATAACTAAAACCCGAGATGAAAGAAATTACGAAAATACCTCTGTAGGGTAGATTTACAAAAATACCCCTGGGTAGTGAAATGACTGAAAAACCCTTGGTTTACAAAATTATCAAGATACCCCCGATTTATAAAATTACTGAAATACCATTGATTTGTGAAATGACTATGATACCCCTATGTGTTGAATGTAAGATTTATGGATGTTACATGTATATTTGCTGCATTCATATGATATTTTGTTTAGGATGCATATGGGTAGGAATTATGGTACGGAGGAAGAATTTAAAGATCGCATGGTTACTTGACGACCGTGGATCCACCGGTGGCTTTAAGCCTATTATATGCTTAGCAGCCTTGCTGTAACGTTTGAGTAGTTCTGCTATTGGTGCTACCTTTGGAGTGTAGGGATGGGTGGGTTGATATTTATATCCCCATAGGAGTGTTGGGTTGGAAGGGAAATGTTGTGTAGCGGATGGACTATTGGGGAGGGTTTGCATTGCATTGCATGTATGATATTATTACGTTATTATTGTGATATTAATGTGATATGGGCTTCAGTCCAAAGGCCACCGCTACTAAGTTGGGCTCAGGCCCAAAATGACTGATGATTGCTTAATACTCGTTGAGGGTTGTACACACTGAGTTTTTTGAAACTCACCCCCTCCTTTTAAAACTTTTCAGGTGATCCTCAGTAGGCAGTTCGACGAGTAGTGGGACTTAGGGGTGGCCAGCTAGCAATATATTATTATTTGGATTTTCTTTAAAATTCCTGGTATTTTGAAATTATTTTGGTTTGGATTGTAAAAAGGGCCTTGTATCTCCAATTTGACTTTACATTTGGGTTTTATTATTTTTTCAACTGCCTAGTTATTAAACTTAAATAAATTTCTAAAGTTTAACATGGTTTTCGAAATAACTATAACATATGGATGTTTTCTTAAAACATGGACTTTCATCATAACTTAACAAGTTTTTCCTAAGTTATGGCTGTTTTCAATTATTACGTTTCCGCAACTCCATTATTAAATACCAAGTTTTATAAATTGTTTATTTTTAAATAAAACTTCCGCAACTAAAAAGGGGTTTGTACTTAACATTTTACTTTATGAAGAGTTTTCAATGAAAATAAGGTTTTCGCTAAAACACTTCAATGTGACACGCCGGACTCGGGCCTAACTTCTAGGCCGGGTTTGGGGTGTTACATTTAGTGGTATCAGAGCCAGATTGCAAAGGTTGGGATGTGAAATGGGCCTTATTACTTGGGTTTAAAAAAAAACTATTTTTAGATTGGATCGAAATATTTTGGAAATTCTTGTGATGTGGCGCACCGAGTCTCTGACGTCGAACTAAGTAAGTTCTCTTATTATTAAGCTTGTTTAACTTGATATACTGTAGATAGTTAGTGGGCTACTTTAGATGATTATACTAAAGCTTTTTAGTTAGAGTGAAACTAAAGCCCGTAGGAACTTGAAACTGTAGAGGATTTACGAAAACAACCTCTTTACTTAATACTATCATAAAACATTAGAGCTAAAGTGTGTTAGTGTTATTAAAATCAGAGTGCGCAGCGAAAGCATAGTGGTGTGACTTGAGCGGTGCGATTAATAGTTAGTTGGAAATTTCGAGGACGAAATTTCTTTAAGGGGGTAGAGTTGTAACGCCCCGAATTTTTGGGCCTAGATAAATTGGGTTTTGGGATTTGGGTCTCAGAAAATTTTTAAGTGAGCAAGAAAATGACAAATGACATATTGGCTTTAAGGGTTTAATAAAATTGGGGTGTCTAGGGGTGTTGGAGAAGTGCTGGGTTCGAACTCTGAGGAGAAGGAAATTTTAATTAATTATTAAAGGAACCAGGGCGGTGAGTAGTTGGGCTTTTAGATAAAAATAGGGAAAGATGGCATCAAAGAGCCTTGTGGTGGAGTGGCTAACTGATGCCACTTAGGGTATAAAAAGGTGGCGTTATGGGCCAGTAGGGAGATCCTTGGTTCGAATCCTAACTTAGTATTTTTTTTTAGGAGTTTAATTTTGGCCTTCTAGAAGGTTGGAAGTGGTATGATGATGGACTCTAAGGAGAGTGATCAGAAGAGAAAATTTAAGAAAAGGATTGGGGAGTTATCGTGGAGAAAAATTAGGAGATGAGATATGTGGAAGAGGTTGAGTCGAATTGGGAATTTGGGGATAGGAAATTCGGCTATAGGCTATAAATAGGTGTCGATTTTAGGGTTCTAGGCTAATGTCAAATTCTTTCTTTTTATTTTGCCGAAAACTACTTTTCTCTCCAAATACCTGAAAGCCGAAATCCCTTATTCTTCTTCTTCTATTTTGCGCCGATTTCTTCCCTTCCTTTTCATCAAACTCTTTTCTTTCCTCTGCTTCTAGTCTATTTCTTTTGTGTCGAATATTCTTGGTCCCTAAAGTCTAGTATTCCTTTTTGCCGAATCCCTTGTGTGCCACCCATTTTCTTCCACAATTTGATCAAAGCAATCTTTTTTTTCAGTTACTTAACCGAATATTCATTCTCTCCCTCTTTCAAATCTTTTATTCTCCTCACGTTGGCTAAATATTCTGGGAGTAGCTATTGCATTCATTTGGTCGATTGATAAGGAATTTACGATGAGCAAATGAGGATCTAGTAAAGTGTCAGTAAAGATGCCGACTGAGTGTGAGCAAGTGACCGCTACTCCCAAGTTTAAGCGACGTAAGGTGTCTGCAGTTCGGGACTTTCTGCCTGGATGCGGAAGGGGGACTACAACAGACCTCGGATTAAATAGACAAATCGCAGTCGATCAAGGCAAATATAAGTTGTCCTTCGATGAGTGGTTGTAGTGGATTTATTTTAATCTATTAAGTAAGTGACTAATGGAGTGTAATGTTTGAATATAGGTTCTGACGATTATGAGTACTTAGTACTCCAGGTGGTCAGGTGTGTACTTCTACCCTATGATTCGATAGTTTAATATAAAGCCGAAGGTGTGTACATACACTTCACACACGACCAATCGGCAAAAGCCGAAATCCCAAAAACTCGGAGTGTCGAAAAGTCGAAAAGCCGAAAGGTTGGCGCCGGCAACCACACGAGCGTGTGAACATTTGTTTGGGAGCACCGATACGATTACCGGGGCCAAGAGAGCGATCTCATGGTCTCGGGCCACTATTTGGTCGACCGGGCCAAACGGGGCTAAATGGGCCTGCCGAGCTCGTGGGTCCAAATCGGTAAGAGTTGATTTGTGATGTTGAATGATGGATTGATATGGATGGTTGTATGATTTGATTATGACCGGGCCTAATGGGCTACATAAACATGATTGGGCTTAATGGGCTATATGGACATGATTGGGCTTAGTGGGCCTTATGGGATTTTAGAAATGCATGCTAAGGTTTTAAGGGACTCTATGCCTAGTTCTGATAAATTCTTAAATAGCATAAAACTTAAGTTAATAATCAAACATGTCTGGAGACAAGTCGCTAGGTTAGAGTGTGGCAATGGACATATGCATGTCTAGGATTGGATTTAGGGAGAGCTTGGTACTTAAGCGGTCCTAGTGGCCCACCTCCTCTTCTCTGGGATCCTACCTGGTGCATAGTGTCTGTTCACTTTAGTAGCAAGGACTTGTTGATGGGCCAAAGTTCATAACTAAAACCCAGATAAAAGAAATTACGAAAATACCCCTGTAGGGTAGATTTACAAAAATACCCTTAGGTAGTGAAATGACTGAAAAACCCTTGGTTTACAAAATTACCAAAATACCCCCGATTTATAAAATTACTGAAATACCCTTGATTTGTGAAATGACTATGATACCCCTATGTGTTGAATGTAAGATTTATGGATGTTACATGTATATTTGCTGCATTCATATGATATTCTGTTTAGGATGCATATAGGTGGGAATTATGGTACGGAGGAAGAATTTGAGGATCGCATGGTTGCTTGACGACCGTGGATCCACCGGTGGCTTTAAGCCCATTATATGCTTAGCAGCCTTACTGCAACGTTTGAGTAGTGCCGCTGTTGGTGCTACTTTTGGAGTGTAGGGATGGGTGGGTTGATATTTATATCCCCATAGGAGTGTTGGGTTGGAAAAGAAATATTGTGTAGCGGATGGACTATTGAGGAGGGTTTGCATTGCATTGCATGTATGATATTATTACGTTATTATTGTGATATTAATGTGATATGGGCTTCGGTCCAAAGGCCACCGCTACTAAGTTGGGATCAGGCCCAAAATGACTGATGATTGCTTTATACTCGTTGAGGGTTGTACACACTGAGTTTTTCGAAACTCACCCCCTCATTTTAAAACTTTTCAGGTGACCCTCAGTAGGCAGTTCGAAGAGTGGTGGGACTTAGGCGTGGCCAGCTAGCAAGATATTATTATTTGGATTTTCTTTAAAATTCCTGGTATTTTGAAATTATTTTGGTTTGGATTGTAAAAAGGGCCTTGTATCTCCAATTTGACTTTACATTTGGGTTTTATTATTTTTTCAACTGCCTAGTTATTAAACTTAAATAAATTTCTAAAGTTTAACATGGTTTTCGAAATAACTATAACATATGGACGTTTTCTTAAAACATGGACTTTCATCATAACTTAACAAGTTTTTCCTAAGTTATGGCTGTTTTCAATTATTACGTTTCCGCAACTCCATTATTAAATACCAAGTTTTATAAATTGTTTATTTTTAAATAAAACTTCCGCAACTAAAAAGGGGTTTGTACTTAACATTTTACTTTATGAAGAGTTTTCAATGAAAACAAGGTTTTCGCTAAAACACTTCAATGTGACACGCCGGACTCGGGCCTAACTTCTAGGTCGGGTTTGGGGTGTTACAGATCCAATTGAATGAATCTATGTATGAAGGTAATAACATTGTAGTGTATAAATATTTTTCAAAATCAATTGCATATTCCTCTAATTACTAGCATAATCGAATGAATGGTGACATTAATCATACAACCATTGATCAAATTGAATAAATTGTATAATTAAGGGTTAAATATAAAATTAGTACCCGAACTTGTCTACTTCTTCCAGATTGGTACTTATGATTTTTTGGTCTCAAATTGGTACCCGAACTTTTTTTTGTTAACTAAATCGATACCCTAGCCTAACATCGTTAAGTTCAAGACAGGTGGCAGAATAAGATTGTGGAATGTGGCATAAATGATGTCATGATGATGTCGTAATCTAAAAATAAATAAAAAACTTATTTTTTTTTCTTTTTGACTTTTCTCCCCCAATTTTTTTATCTGTGTAATTAATTGTTTTTTTTTGTCTTTTCTTCTTCTTCTTCCTCTCTCAACTCAAGTTGTTGCCTCCGTCACGAGCGGTGGTTGGCCTCCTTTTCGACCTAAAAATGGCACCAGAGTGTATCTCTACGTTCACTTATTCAACTACTCAAATTAGATTTCTCAAAAAAAAATTTAAAAGTCATAAAAGTATCTCAAAACTTTCGAACTTCTCTAACCCTGATGTAAAGATTCGACCATCCAACCGTCATGTAAATTCGACAACAACTTCCCTTTGGTATGACGAACCTCTTCACTGTAACGCCCCGAATTTGGGCCTAGTAGAATTGGGCCTATTGGGCTTTGGGTCTCAGAAAATTTTTAAGTGAGCAAGAAAATGACAAATGACATGTTGGCTTTAAGGGTTTAATAAACTTGGAGTGTCTAGGGGTATTGGAGAAGTGCTGGGTTTGAACTTTGAGGGGAAGGAATTTTTAGTTAATTATTAAAGGAACCAGGGCGGTAAGTAGTTGGGCTTTTAAATAAAAATAGGAAAAAATGGCATCAAAGAGTCTTGTGGTGGAGTGGCTAAGTAACGCCACTTAGGGTATAGGGAGGTGGCGTTATGGGCTAGCAAGGAGATCCTAGGTTCGAATCCTAGCTTAGTATTTTTTTAGGAGTTTAATTTTGGCCTTCTAGAAGGTTGGAAGTGGTGTGGTGATGGACTCTAAGGAGAGTGATCAGAAGAGAAAATTTAGGAAAAGGATTGGGGAGTTAGCAGGGAGAAAAACGAGGAGATGAGATGGAGAAGAGTTGGAGCCGATTGGGACTTTGCAGAGTTTCGGTTTGTGTATAAATAGGGGGTGCCGAATTCCCTCTGTGCTATTTCGGCAATTGGATTTCCTTTTGTGTTATTTCGGCAACTATAGTGCTCTGCCGAATTCTCCTTCACTTTTTCTGTTCTAAACCTCGCCTCTCCCTTATGTTTTTTCTTTTCTTCACTCCTAAAGCCTTAAATCGAATATCATTCTCTTCTTTCTCCATTGCTTGTGCTGTCCCACCTTCATCTCAATTGTTGGGGACCAAATATTCGTGACTTCAAAAGTCGAAAACCTTTGCTCTTGAAGCCGATTTCTTCATCGCCCCAAACCTTGTGCCGAATACTCTAGTGACTAAATCTCTGTCTTGCTGGCATCATTCCTTTGATTTTTGGTGGACCGGATCTTGGAAAAATCGGAATTAAGCTTGGATCTACAAGTCTCTGCCGAAAAGCTATCCATACGTTTCGGCTTTTGGGTAAGTGTTCTTGATTTGGGGATAAGTTGGCCGAATAGTCTATAGTAAGGGAAAGGGTGACTTAAGTGGATACAAGTCACCTATTATTTTATCTTTAACGATTAAGATTGATGCAGATCTAGGGGATATTCGTGAGTGGTAGCTAAGAAAGGGCTATTAGGATTGGTGGCACACGGTAAGGTTATGGTAAGACTTCGATTTTTGGTAAATATTGTGGTTAAGTGTGTGATTGATTGGAGGTTGGTATTGGTTGTAGGTTCAAGGCTGAGGATAGTGTAACACGTCTCATTTACCAGGCGTGTACATACACTTCACACATGACAAACGACAAAAATCGAAATACCGAAAAATCAGAATGCCGAAAAGCCGAAAAGCTGAAAGGTTGGCGCCGGCAACCAGACGAGCGTGTGAACATTCGTGTGGGAACACCGATACGATTTTCGGGGCCAAGAGAGCGATCTCATGGTCTCGGGCCACTATTTGGCCGACTGGGCCAGACGGGGCTAAATGGGCTTGTCGAGCTCGTGGGCCCAAATCGACAAGAGTTGATATGTGAAATTGAATGATGGATTGATATGGATGATTGTATGATTTGATTATGATCGGGCCTAATGGGCTACATAAACATGATTGGGCTTAATGGGCTATATGGACATGATTGGGCCTAGTGGGCCGTATAAATGAGATTGGGTCTGGTGGGCTATATGAACGTATGTGAATTTGTTTGGGCTTTGTAAGGGGTCTTGGGCTTAGTATTTGGTAAATTGCTTAATCTTACATAAAACTTTAATAATTTATTAAGTGCGACTGTGAACAAGTCATAAGGTTTAAGTGTGGCAACGGGCATATGCATGTCTAGGATTGGATCTAGGGAGAGCTTGGTAATTAAGCGGTCCTAGTGACCCACCTCCTCTTCTCTGGAATCCTACCTGGTGCGTAGTGTCTGTTCACTTTAGCCGCGAGGACTTGTTGACGGGCCAAGGTTTGTAATTAAGACCCATACTGTTAAGAATTACTGAAATACCCCTGTAGGGTAGAATTACTGAAATACCCTTAATTTGTGAAATGACTAAAATACCCCTATGTGTTGAATGTAAGATTTATGGATGTTACATGTACATTTGCTGCATTCATATGATATTCTGTTTAGGTTGCATATGGGGTGGAAATTATGGAATGGAGGAAGTATATGAGGATCGCATGGTTGCTTGACGACCGTGGATCCACTGATGGCTTTTTAAGCCCATTATATGATTAGCAGCTTTGCTGCAACGTTAGGTAGTACCGCAACCGGGCTACCATTGCTGTGTAGCGGATGGGTGGGTCGATTTAGAAATCCCCACAGGTGTATAAGGTTGAAAGGGAAATGTTGTGTAGCGGATGGACTATTGGGGAGGGTTTGCACAGCATTGCATGTATGATATTGTTATGTTATTAATATGATATGAATGCTATTTGCTTGACGAGGGTTGTACACACTGAGTTTTCGAAAACTCACTCCCTCTTTTATTTTTCTTAGGTGATCCTCAGTAGGCGGTTCGACGGCTGGAGGGACTCAGAGGTGCCAACTAGCAAGACTATTAGACTTGTTTTTCTTAATATCTAAATTCTAGATTTTAAGTGATTTATTTTAAGTTATTTTAGTTCGGATTGTAAAAAGGCTTACCCTCTAGTTATTATTCCATTACCCCCCCCTATGCATTATAATTTTGAAACGGAACCTGGATTTATTTCTGTTAAGCATAATTCAAATTTTTGAGAATAATTGTGTTTTAAGAACGAGCTTCCGCTGTCAAAAGGGAATTTTTACATAGTAACAAGGAAATGGGTTTTTTGAATACACATCGTTTTGAAAGCAAACTGGATTTTACTTAACTTTTCTCTAGAAGGGTTTTCAATGAAAACAAGGTTTTCGCAAAAACACTTTAATGTGACACGCCGGATTCGGGCCTAACTTCTAGGCTGGGTTTGGGGTGTTACATTCACCGTTCAAATCTCCTAAATAATTCCAAAAAATCTCCACATCGATTTTTTATTTTGGCTTTGATTTTATCTTTCTCTTTTCCTTTTTCTTTTTATTCTCAGAAATATTTGGCAAAGAAAACATTTTGGTCTTTAAAAACCATAAAGAAAAAATGTTATTCTGGTAATTGATATTATAGTTTTCTCAATCCGTTTTCGTATGATTTGGGTCCATGCAATGGATTTTCCAGTGGGTCTTTGTCGGTGTAAAAAAAAATACAAAGTTTCCATGTGATTATGATGTTGAAATCCAAAATCCAACATTTTTGTTTAAAAATGTTTTTATTTTTTTATTTCATTTAATACAAAGTTCCAACCTTATATTATTAGTGAGAATTTAGTTTGGTTTGGTTTGTTCATAAGCATTTGCACTTTCTTTTCTAATTTTGATGCGACGTGGTTTTTATTTCCAGTCTGAGTTCATCGCATTGGCGTCTAACATCTTCCAACCTTTCTCCTATTTTTCTTTGTTTATCTCTTATGCATCTTTAATCTTCCTTTATATGTCCTATATCCTGTTTTAGTCCATGGAGCTTGGCATTCAAACTCTTCATTTTTCGTTTCGAAGCCTCCTCTTTCTTGGTCATACTCAAGTTCTCAATTAAAATCAAATTGAGATTTAAACTTGAATTGGGGCGAGTGAAATGCCATGAACATTAAGGGATTTATATAACAATTAGGGAAACAACGTCTGGAACTAGGAGGAAACAATTGAGGAAGATGAAGAGAAATCGGGGTGAAAGGAAGAAGAAGTAATAGCTTGTGAGGGAATCAGGTGCTAGGCTTAAAATCGCTCAATTTTTCAATTTGTATCGAATGATATTCAAACCCAAAAATAAGTCTTGAAATTCCTAGAAATCAAACCCAAATATTAGTTTTGAATACTCTATATTTTCGTGCAATTTTGGATTTGGGTAAAATTGTTAGGACCGAAGGAAAAACATGAAAAAGAAATTAAAATGCAAAATTAGAATGGGATTATGTTGGATAATGAGGAAGAAGAAAAAATACAAAGAATTAAAGAAAAAGGGAAACGAGAAAAGAAGGAAAAAAATAAAAAAAATGGAAATATTTTTAAAAAATATTTTTATTTATTTTTTTAGATTATGACATCATCATGACATCAATTATGCCACATGTCATAGTCTTATTCTACCATCTGTCTTGAACTAAACGATGTTAGACTCGAGTACCGATTTTGTTTATGGAAAAAAGTTCAAGTACCAATCTAGGACAAAAAAACCTATAAGTACAAATATGGGAGAAATGGATAAGTTCATATACTAATTTTTATATTTAACCCTATAATTAGCCTTACAATCATTGATCCAATTAAATTGGTGCATGTAAACACAACATTGAGTATACATATTTGGAATTCATGATCATATAGTGAAATATATCAAAACTTTGGACCACGATGTTTAATTTTAAAATTTTGATCAATTTAAGAGTATTGATAAATTATGCGCTCCTCTAGATACTAACATTATAGAATTATTATGACATTAATTGTATAATCATTGATTCAATTTAATGAATTATACAATGAACATCGATCGAACTAATAGAATTATACAATTAATCAAACAATCATTTGATTCAATTGAATAGGCAAATGTATAAATGTAATGACATTGTGGTGCATGAGTAATTCTCATCGGATCATTTTAGGTTCGGATTATATCGGGTTATGATCATTTCATGTTTAATAATTCAATTTTAATTTAATACAAGGATTATGTTGAATAAATAAGTTTAAAATCAAGTTACTTGCACGATTTAGGTTTAACTATTAAAGTCGATAAAGTTTAATTTGTTAGTTTTAAAATAAAATTAAGTCAAAGTTAGGTAATTATTTAATTGGTTAAATTTATTATAAAATTAATAATTATCCTAAATAAGTTTGAAATAAAATATAATAAATCATTATCAATTTAAATTAATTAATCCATGGTATATAAAACCGTAAAAAGTAAAACTTTTTTAATAGAAAAAAAATAATTATTTTTATTTACATTAAATGTTCGCTATAAATATTCTACTGTTAATAATATTTTTAATCTCAAGTTTTGATGTTATTCGTTAATTACATTATTTTTAATTAAAAATTTGTTAATAATTTGTGGGATAAGAAGAAATCAATCAGATTTTTAGAATTTAAAACACATGTTAAAAAAAAAAATTGTCAAAAATCAATTTAGAATTTTTACATAAATTAGAATCAAAATTAAAATCAAAATAAAATTTCAATTTTTTATAGTAAAATAAAATCAAAATAAAAAAAAGTTTGGAGATTTTGAAATACATAAAAAAATTTGGAATTTTGTATTATATTTTGATAATTTTTCTTCACTTATTAATTTTACTTGGGAATAAATATATAAAATATAATTTCCTGTTAAATATTTATTTCTTTTAACATTGATCTCATTATAGGTTCTTATTATATATGCTCTTTTTGATACAATGTCCAGAACTATCCATAACCCCTCCCTAACCCTTAAATAGGAGGATAATGCACTTCAGCGCACTTGAACCCACGTCCTCCTGCACTGGCAACAATATCAATGCCAATCGAGCTAAGACTCAATCAACTTCTGTTAAGTATTTATTGTTTTTGGAATTTGCTATCAATATCATATGATATTATCATAAACAATGATAATTACATTTACAAGTTATAATTAAAACAAAATAATAATTTAATTTATAAGTATTATTTTTATTAATTTTTTAAAATATTTATTTAATTTAAGTTTGGGTCACTTCAAGTTACTTGTTTTAATTATTTCGAGTTTAAGTTGGACGAGTTCAAGTTGTTAACTTCTTATAATAAAATTTTGAGTCAAAATTGATAAGTTTATGCTATTAGTATATTAATCCTATATCAATAATAATTCCTTTGTAATTATAGTTTAATTTGATAGGACATTTTTTTTTCTGAGAGAATTTGTTAAGGTATAATCATGAGTCCCACCTGATTAAAATAAATATACAATTTTACAAAATATTACAAAAAATTTAACATAAAAATTTTATAAGTGGTTAAAATATGTTAAGAACACATTACAATTTATTAATTAAACATATATACAAATTAAATATATTTTTATTGTATTTTATTTAAGTAAAAATATCAATAAAATTTAATTTAAGTAAAAATTTAAATTTTGATACAAGTTTCTAAAACTTCATTTAAAAATGTAAAAAAATATTAAATATATTTTAATTTATACATATAATCAACCCGTGCACTGCATAAGATAAAAAAACTAATTTTATTTAAAATAAATGCAATATAACTTTCTCTTTTGAATTTTCCATTATACTAATAAAATTATCTTATTGGAATCAATCAGCATAATAAATTAATTAACTGTACAACTCTTACCCAAAAATCTCTCATTTAAGGTTTTTCTTTGGGTGCTTTTCATTTTCTCATCTATTCCACCATTAGGCTTTTTTTTTTTTTTTCTTCTTACATCTTTTAAACTTCAAATTTCTACTCAGTTTTCAAATCATTCAATTCTTTTTCTTTTGTCTCATCATCTCTCTTCTCATCCATTCATCATTCAAGAAAAGAAGACAAAGGAATTAGATTAAGAACTGTTAAGGGACCAAGATGTAATATTTTCAAAATTCAATGACCTTGTAAGTAATTTTTATTTTTTACATTTTTGTAAAATATACAAGAAAAATAGTAAAAAATTAGAATTATATAAATTTGTAAATAAACATTGGTCATGAATTTTGAATTTGTACAATTTTATATATGAAATTTTAATTTGATCTAATTCTCACAAATTATTAACACAATTATTGATATTACATCAGTTTATGTTTATATCTTGTATACATAAATAAATATATTTATTCAATATAAAAATAATTTGATGTATTTTTTTCTTTAAATGTGTATAATTAAATCAAAATTAAAGGTTCAGGTATATATTTGAACCATAACCAAAGTTTCATGTATATAATTATACCAAAATCAAAATTCATATATCAAATTACACATTAAATTAAATTTCGTAACGCTATAAAATTTGAAGTTAATGGGCCAAAGACCAAGTTGAGGAACGCCCGAAATTGAAAATGTGAAATTAAATCGAACAGAAACCAGTAATAATTCAAAATTTAATAAATATTAGCATAAAATTGGATTCGATATTCACAAATAAAAGAAAATTGATTTTTTGGTTATTTAACATGGGGAATTCCGGCGTCAGTAAGTAAAATTTAACAGAAAGTATTAAATGATTAAGTCTTTTAACATTTTAAAATTGTAACAAAAGTATATGGACAGTTAGGGGTATTCAAACGGTTAACCGAATCGAATTAATATTAATAAATTTTTTTAATTATTTAATTGTAACTAAATCGAAATTTAAAAAAAATTAATCGAACCGAAATATTTCAGTTAATCGAATTAGTAATAGCCTAATACATATAATATATAATATTATTCATTAAGTTCAGTTAATTATTCGATTTCGAATCAAATTAACCGTTAACCAAAATTTCAAAATACCTTAATCGACTTCCGACCAAATTAAAGCGGTTAACCGAATTAGAATGATTTGAACATCCTAAAGACAGCCTATTTTAATTAAATAATTGGATTTAATTAGGTTGAATTGTAAACTTGGTTGAAGCAGTGGTTATTATTTCTAACTCCTTTTGCCAGTGTTTTTACCGCGAGCGCAGAAACAACTTGAAAATTTCAAAAACATTTGGCGCCAAAACCCAAAAAGAGAAAATCGAGAAAACATACAGATCAAATTAAAAAATAAAAATAAAAAAATGAAGCACAATAGTAGGGGAAAAAGAAGAATGAATTCAAAGCAAACTCCGACTAGGGGTTTTGGACAGTATTCTATTGCTTCATCGTTTCTCTCACGTCCTTCCCATTCGTAAGCAAAACTCGAATCAATCCTATCTCTCTTCTCTCTTTCTTTTTTAGAGTTCCATTCTAATTTTCTGTTTCTTTTGGGGGGTAAAAAATTGTTTACCAAGTTAGTTCCAAGGAAGTACAGAAAGATTTGCGTTGCAAAGATTCGAAGAAGCTTACATCATTATCAGATTTTCTAAATCAAAAGCTACCCAGAAATTCTGGTATTCCCAAAACTGTTCAGGTAATTTTTCACCATTTCAGTTACCCAGAAAATGGTTTTTGTTTCTTTTGAATTTTATAACAATACCCCAAATTTTGGTAGGAGAAATCAAGGCCTTTTTCATCGCTATTATCTTCAAATGAAGGGAAATCTATTGACAAGCAGAAGGAAAGGAAGAAAGAAGAGAAAATTGATGGTCTTAATAAAGTTGTTTTTGAGCAGTTCAAGCAAGATAACTCTGGGAAAATAGATACTGTATTAAGTCCAAGCGTTGTTGGCGAAGAAGAAAATTCAAGAAAAAGACGGAATCCATTTGAAGGTATTCAATGCTGTGTGTTCTACTTTTTCTTGTTTTTTTTTTTTTTTTTTAGCGAGAAACCTTAATATGAAAAACTGTGCTTTATATTTGCAAAGAATAGGTTGCAAGTAATAAAAAAAAGAAGATATGTTAATTAGCTTCAGATGTCACTTAAAAATGATGTGTTAATTTTGTGATTTAGACTCGAAGGTTGGTGTTAGATATCTACATGTGTTTTCACTTGAGTATGATTCATTTCTTTAAAGTTTTTCATATGTACATGAATGTTTGAATATGTGTTTAATAAAAATGTTGGACAAAATATTTCAAGGAAAATAAAGAGTTCGAATCAAGTGGAAATATGTGATGATAAGTTATCAACCTTTATGGATTTCTGTTTTCAGTTTGGTTGTAAGTATGTTTGCAAGTTATTCAATTTCGAACTTAGAAATTTTTTCTAATTCTACTGACTCGAGATTGAGTAGTTTGAGCAACTGAATGAGTCAATTTCGAGTATTTTGATACTTGATTTGATTTGAGTAGCTTCCAAATTCGAGTATTTTTTAAAAGTTTTATATCAAATTCGAGTTGAAGCACAAATACTTGAACTTAAAGTCAAGTACGAGAATCTAGCTCCTTATTTATTAAATAAATAACTAGTTCAAATTTATCCCAAATCAAGTTTGAATTTTGAAGAGTTGGAATAAAGAATCTGAACCTCGAATTCTGAGTCAAATTTGAGCTCCACTTCTTATAGCTAGAGCTCAGCACCACTCAGTTACACCCTGCTTGCAACATCTCTTACTGCCATATAGGAAATTTGATGAATTTGACATAACTGTTAACTGTTTAGAATTTGATTTACATAAGGAGTTATAAAATTTGGTTGACTTTGTGTGGATTATCAGGAGTAGATGAACAAAGAAGAACACGGAAGTCTTTTCTAGTTCTGGGAGAGGAAGGTGATGATGATCCACAAAACATAAAGCAAAGAGGAAGAAAGGAGTGTTCTACAAGCAACAAGAAACCAAAGCCCCATTATAATCACTGTAAGTAATAGTTAATCCTCTAATTTCTCAAATTTCTGTTCAGTTAGTCATCTCATATACCTATGCTATTCGGACTTAATTTATGCCTAACAGAATTTGAAAAAAAGAAAAAGAAAACAGTGAAAATACTTCAAAATGATGAAAAAGGCGTAAGCTTTGGTTGTTGTTTGATAGTAAATGTAAGAAATTTGAATGTTTTGTTACCATGGTGGCAGATGCAAATGGTAGTGGGTGGTGGGACTGTGACATGGAAGGCGTGGACAGCGAGGAAGTTGGCTATGGCGAAGTATGGGAAGGGGTTGGCTCCACAACCTTTGGTGGAATAGTAGACTGGCATTGATACTAGTCCCTGTTGCAGTAAGTTCTAAACTTAACTCATGCTAACTGCTATGGGGTATGTTCATCAAAGTTTCTAATTTTGGTTATTATGAATGGAATCTTAATTCCTGTTTTCTGTCAATATGTATAACTGATCTAGATGTAGAAATACGGTTTGGAGTTTTTCTTCTATGGTGCAAATAGTTGTTGCAACTCTTCTATCTCATATTGAAAAACTTTGATGATCAATTATGATATACATGTAGAGATTTAAGCATGTGAGGTGCCTATTATGCCCTGTTTTCAAAACCGGACTAGATTGGGAATTGGTCGGAGTATCAATGTGAAATAAGAGATTGGATCGATGAATCCAACTTTTTCTATTTTATTCTTTTAATAATTTATTCAATTGACTTGAACAAGTTGGTCAAACTGAAAGCTAATGATATGATCGATTCAACACTTCAACAACCAGATTCTAAATTTTACAAAGCAGATAATATCTTAGGGATTAAGTGCAAAATTTTACAATTATGAAGACTAGATATTTGTTTTGAGTACAGATATTGTAGTTCTTATCATGATATCTATTTGGCTTTTATTGCATTTGGTTTGCTCTGGTTTTAGGGTAATGGTTAATAAATTGTAATTATTTAAAATTAAATTTTACTTTTAATTACATTTTAAATTTTTATAATACAAAATAAATATTTTATTTCTAAATTAATGAAAAATATAAATTATTATATAAAAAAATGTTTTTAGATATTACAATATTGATGGATCTAATTAATCATGTATGTCGAAACCATTTTTAAAAGTTTGATTTAAAACGGGGTCGACTTTTAAAAACGAAAATGGGAGTCGCTACCAATCCTTTTTTACTTAGGTGTGATTGGATCATCTTGTAAAATGTTTTATTTTAAAACATTTGATTTTGGTCCACGAAAAACAAGAAAACGGGTTCGGGAGTCGGTTACGTATGAGGAAGGGTTAGCACTCTCATAACGCCTAAAAATTGGTACTTAATTGATAAAATTATGTCCAAATATTTGAAATTTAAAAGTATTTAAAAATATGATTTTTTTTTTTAAAAAAAACTTCGAGCAATTTAAGTTAAAACTTGAGATTTCTTTGTTCCGAAGGAATATAAACATCACATCCAGCACGTTAGGACACGATATTTTAAAACTTTCGTAATCAAAATCATCCCATAATTTTTAAAACTCTAAAAGGATATTTAGTTATTTAGCCAAACGGAAAATCGCAACCCAGCACGTTAGGGCACTATTTCCCGAATTTCTAAATACAAAACATTGCCTTATTTTAAAAAAACCTTTAGATAAATATAGCAATTTTGTAAAAAAAAAATGTATTCATAAAACAATAAATAAATAACTACACAATGACAATCATAAATAAATAAATGAAAGAATATGAGCAAATAAAATATATACATAAAACCATAAATATCAAAATAGAAATTACTAAATAAATATGAAAATTTTCATGCAAGATTAATAAAAAATAAAAAAATATTACATACATATATGATATAAACAATGCAAACAATATATAAATAAAAAGAATAGTATATAATGATTTTAAATAAATAAAATATAATGATATAAATGAATCATGCTTTTCAATATAAATATATTTTATATAAAATAAAAAATATGATATAATATAATACTATACAATGTATAAATTTTTTTAAAATATATAATATGATAACTAATATATAAAAATAATATGTAACTAAAATAATATTAAACAAAACAAAATAATAAATAATAAAAGATATATTTATATATATAATACACTAATCATAAAATTACATACATAATTTAAACAATATAAAGAAAATAGATTATATAGTATAAATAAATTTTATATAAAATAAAGCTTTAGAAATAATACCTAATATAACATAATACTATATAATATACAATTTTTAAAAATATAAAATAATATATAAATTATAAAATAATATATAATTAAATAATATTAAACCACATAAAATAATAATACATATAAGGTTAATACATAAAAAATATATATACATTTTATACTATAAATAAATTAATATATAATAATATAACATTTTAATTCAATATAATATTAGAATAATCTAAAAAAATAAAAAAATAAAAAAAAGAATTAAATAGCGAATAAAAACAGATATAAAAGGGATTAAATTGGAACAGAAAGAAAATTGTGGGGCGAAATTTAAACAAATAAGCTATATTAAAAAAACAGAAAATACGGAGGGATTAAAAGTGCAATAAAACCATTATTAAAAAACACACAGATCTCTTTGCCCATCGGGTCGACGCGCGGATCTTTATCTAAAATGACGTCGTTTTGGTCCTTACCTGACCAGACTAAAACGGCGTCGTTTCCTTAGCGCATATAAATCAAATTTCGGCCCAAAAAACTCATTTAAACACCATTTTAAAAAAAAAAAGTTTTAAAAATGCTCTCAAATTCCTCTCGCTTCTGTCTGAACAGCCATCGGACTCCACAGGCCACGCGCCCCACGCGCCTTCATGGACGGCGATCGGAGAGCCAAACCTCTCCGTTTTGAAGCCAAAAAGCAGGTAACTTTCTTGCCTTTTCCTTTTTAGTATTCGTACAGAAAATAGTGTAGGTATGAAAATAAACAAAAATAAAATAATGAGAAAATCACCTTCGGCTAAAAATTTCTGTATTTTTATTTCTGTATATTTTTGTTTTTCTGTATGTTTTCGTGTATATCTCGTTATCGTCTCCCCCCATTACAGATTCATGCAAGGCTTTTTATAGCCTTCGAAATAAAGATAAAAAAAGAAATAAAAATGTTGCCATGTTCGTTTTGCTGCCGTGTTTCATTTTCTTGCAGGTGATCGAGGAGAGTGCGGCGGCGATGGGGCACCATTCGGGCGTGGATTGAGGCGCGATTGGCGACGTGACCAAGGGGCTGCTGGGGGCTGAGTGTTGCGGCGCGAGAGAGAACCCTAGGGTTTGGTGTTTCTGACTTTGGTTTAGGTGTTGGGCCACTCTGGTATTGGGTCTGTAATTTGTTTTGGGCTAAGGGTGTAAATGGGTTTTGGGCTAGTGGGTTGGTTTATTTAATTGGACTGTAAAAAATAAACCTGGACATTTTATTTTTTTATTTTTATATGGGCCCGGGCAAAAATGGACTATTACAGCTGCCCCTCTTTGCTCATTGTCGTGTAACGAGAATAGAGCAAAGACTATAAAAGGACCAATTTTGCCTGGTCTTTACTGAGCCTCGACTTTTTGTTCTTCGTTTTCTTCAAAAGGCTTCCAACTCCACTGCATCTTTAACGATTTTGGAACTTCCTCTTGATTTCAATAAGTCTGATGGTTTCAATTTGCTTCACTGCAACTTCAGGAAGGCAATGTCCGCCATCTTTTAATCTGCTTCGCTGCAAACTCAGGAATGCCAGATTAATATCTTCGATCTGTTTCACTACAATTTCAAGAATGCCAGATCTACAATCTTCAGTCTGCCCCACTACTATCTTGAGAGGACAAAATCTGAACTTTTTCAGTTTGCTTCCTTACTATCTCAGGAAGACTTCAATCTTCAGTCTGCTCCACTACCATCTCTAAGGAACAAAATCTGAACTTTTTGGTTTGCTTCCTTACTATCTTCAGAAGACTTCAATCTTGATTTGCTCCACTACCATCTCTAGGAACAAAATCAAACTTTTGGTTTGCTTCCTTACTATCTTGAGAAGACTTCAATCTTCGATTTGCTCCACTACCATCTCTAGGGAACAAAATCAACTTTTGGTTTGCTTCCTTACTATCTTCAGAAGACTTCAATCTTGATCTGCTCCACTATCATCTCTAGGGAACAAAATCTGAACTTTTGGTTTGCTTCCTTACTATCTTCGTGAAGACTTCAATCTTGATCTGCTCCACTACCATCTCTAGGGAACAAAATCTGAACTTTTTGGCTTGCTTCCTTACTATCTTCAGAAGACTTCAATCTTCAGCCTGCTCCACAATCATCTCTAGGGAACAAAATCTGAACTTTTAATTTGCTTCTTACTATCTTCAGAAAGACTTCAATCTTCAGCCTGCTCCACTACCATCTTGAGGGAACAAAATCTGAACTTTGCAATTTGCTTCCTTACTATATTCAGGAAGACTTCAATCTTCAGCCTGCTCCACTATCATCTCTAGGGAACAAAATCTGAACTTTTAATTTGCTTTCTTACTATCTTCAGAAAGACTTCAATCTTCAGCCTGCTCCACTACCATCTTGAGGGAACAAAATCTGAACTTTTTAATTTGCTTCCTTACTATCTTCAGGAAGACTTCAATCTTCAGTTTGCTCCACTATCATCTCGAGGGAACAAAATCTGAACTTTTCAATGTTGCTATACCGTCCTCTGAGGGACATGCCCTGTAGACTCGAATGTATTATGGATGACATTTGCATGAATGCAGAATGTCATGAGAATGATCCCAAAATGTACAATGGTTAGGATGCAATGATCGGAATGAATCTAATGCTCCTAACTGAATGTGTTATGCAAAAATGTCATGAGAATGATTTCTATTTAAAGTGTCATCACTCCTCAGGGTTTCATTTTTGTTCCTCTCGAAGTATCTATCATACTCTGCTCAAATAATTTGCCCCATGATAATTTCAGGGCCCACTCCACTTAAAACTTGGGACACAAGGCTTGTACCTCCTTCAAACCATCCCACCATGATTTATAGAATTTGAAACTTTTAATCCATTCCTATTTCCATTTAGGGGTACAGGATCTGTTTCAAATTCAATCCATTCCAATGTAATTCAAGGGTTTTGAATCCTCACCCATCAATTTGGTCCGTCATACCATCGAATGTTATGACCCAATGAAAATGCTTTACAAAATGATCCTCTTTTAGGATTGATATTTCTCAACTCATTATTTTGTCCAATCACCATTTGGACAGAAAATTCAAAGAAATAGTCCCAATCTAGACTTTTCTTAAGTATTTCCAATCCTTACACATGGAATTTTTTTTAAATAATTGTCATGTTTCAGTCTCTTGTATTATCTAGAAGCTTCTAGAATAATATACGAAACTCCTTTTATGAAAGTGTTATTAGTTCATTAATCTTTGTTTCAATATAAAATGCTTGAAAAAGATCACAACAATAGACGAGAAAGAAATTAATCAAGAGCATAGCTCGAAATAAATAGGTTAATCAAAGATGGCCAAAACAATAAAAGAAAATTGATTTGGGTGTATCTTGAAAAGAATAAAGAAATCAAAGATAACAAATTCAAAAAAAAATGAGTAAGATGGAAGCTAGATGCCCCAGATATCGCAGCCTGAGCTTCTCTGTTCAAACTTCTTGAGGACCATTTGAAGTTCAATATGTATTTAGGGGATCCAGAGTACTTTGTCGATGTCCCAAGACGCAGCATACTTCCTCATTGTTAATTCAGGCATAGCAAGACTACCACATGCCCTATCTTTGATCAAAATTTGAGCCGCCCTTTTGGGTTTTCAGCTCAAAACCCTTTTGGTCTCAAAGCGCCCTTTGCGGGTTTTCGCCTTGGCCTCTCCTTTTTGTTTTTTGTTTTTTCTTATTTTTTTTTGGCTTTGAATTTGAACTCAAGGCACCCTTTGCGGGTTTTCACCTTGGTCCTTCCTCTTTTAGGTAAAATCCTTCTTGATTGACCCTGAATTCACCAGATTGGGCGAGTCTTTAGCATCTATCTCGGTCAATATCAATGCACCTCCAGAAAAAGCCTTCTTTTCAACATAAGGTCTTTCTAGTTTGGCATATGCTTTCCTCTTAAATTTTCAATATCAAGTGCCCACCATGAAATTTCTTTGGGTGGACCATCAGCATCATCAATTTTAGTACATTTGACCATGATGAATACTTTCAAACCATTTTCTTCATCCAAGTTCACTAGAGACATTCTTCTTCATCCAATTCCTGATTCAATCGAAGCTTGGAGCAAAGGAATCTCGATTTTCATGGGCAAAACCGCTTCATAAACCAATGGGAAAAATGTTGCCCCAGCGAAAGTCCTGGTCGACATTTGATAAGCATAGAGAGTAAATGATAGCTTCTTATGCCAATCCTTACAAGTCTTAGTCACCTTTCCTATTTTTTGCCTTTTTTTTGTTTGGCAACCTTTGCTGCACTGTGATATGCTGCCTGATCTTTGAACAGACTACAAACTTTTGATTTTGTCCTTTTTGGTATTTTTTGTAGGCGCATGATCTTTTTTTTTATATTTGACTTCGACCTTGTAACATTGGCATATGAAGCTACTTCCACCCTATTTAGTGAAGTAAACGAAGACCACGACAATGAATCGATATTGGCTAAGAGCTTTTGACAAGATTGGTCCCATCACATCCATGCCCCCACATATGGAAAATTTGTGAAGAACTGAAGAAGGCACATGAATCTTGTCTCCTTTAATACGTCATAACTGATACCATCCCTTTCTATGTAGATCAATAGTGCCTGATCCTCATGTTTAGCCCGCGTCTTAGTAGCCCAGGCATGTCCTGATATAATCGTGCAAAAACATCTTTGAATTCTTGAAAATTACTTAACGATGTCTCGCATTATTTCTATGGTGAGCTGGGCTTCGATCTTCACCCCTTTTCTAGGCTTGCAATATCCATTGACCCTATGTAAGGTAGGATCTATTTTTCCTCTTGTTCTACCGTTCTTTAATAAATTAGAAGATATGTTACAATCTCTGTCATCTTCAAAGTCCTGAGATCCCCTAGACCCATATTTCATTCAAAAATGGGAATCCGTAACAACGTCGCTCATGTCATTGATATCTGAAGACCTAGTGTAGGTTCAAAGGAAGATTTCCAAAGAATAAATAATTCAAAGAATAATTATTTGTATGGTATGAATGAATAAAAGAATATTTGAAAGAAAGTCAAAAAATAAAAGAATCTATATATGGAAAGAATAAAAGATGCATTTTATTGAAATAAGAATTTAGGACACAAGCCTATTTCACAAAAGGGTCTTGTTGCCTCTAGGCTTAAGGCAACAAGCGTGTTTTGAATGTTACTCTAGATTAGCTCTAAAAATACAGAGATCTCTTCCACAATCCCATTATTCAAAACACTCCAAAGTATACAAGGGCTTAGAAACTTCATTCCCCGATTCCCTCTTCGCTTTTGATTTCTTCAAGAGATCGCAACTTTCTTGTCTCCTCCTTCAATTATCGCATTTACTGCCTCGTTACAGTGATCAGGTTTTGATGATTCGTCGAACTTCACAATTCCCATTTTAATGAAACTTTCAACCAACTTCTTAAACGTAGTACAGTTTTCAATTGAGTGACCCTTTATTCCCACATGGTACTCACATTGGGCATTCTCATTATACCATTTTGGGAACGGAGGTTGCAACGGTTTCAAATAAAATGGGGACACCACGTGTGCGTCAAACAAACTTTGATATAGCTCCTTATACGTCATTGGGATTGTCGCAAATTGGAGCTTTTCAGAGTTTTGCCTTGTGCCCGACTCTTGTCTCACCAACCCTTGTTGCCCAGCAGTGATCACCTTTGGCTGGTTAACAGTAATTGCTTTTGAGTACCCTTTGTTGTATGTACTCATATTATTCACCTCGTCGTCTTTTTTCCTAGGAGCAGACCTTTTAGTGGTTTCCCCTGCTTCAATCTTGCCACCCCTTATGGCATTTTCAATCATCTCTCCTACCATCACTATATCCGCAAAGCTCTTGGTGGTACTTCCTATCATGTGAGTGATGAAGGGAGCCTTCAAGGTATTGATGAAGAGCATTGTAGTCTCCTTTTCTAGGAGTGGTGGCTGAACTTGCATGGCGACCTCTCTCCATCTTTGCGCATACTGCCTGAAGCTTTCATTTGATTTCTTCTCCATGTTTTGCAAAGTGATTCTGTCAGGCGTCATGTCTGTGACATGATTGTACTGCTTCATGATGGCTTGGGCTAAGTCTTTCCAAGAGCCAATATTAGTGCGGCTGAGTTGGTTATACCATCTAGACGCTGCTCCCGTCAAACTATCTTGGAAACAATGAATCAAAAGTTGATCATTGTTCACATAGCCAGTCATGCGTCTACAGAACATAGTGATGTGGGCTTCAGGGCAACTAGTCCCATTGTACTTCTCAAATTCTGACATCTTGAATTTATGAGGAAGCACCAGATCTGGAACCAGACTCAGGTCTTTGGCATCAATCCCATGATGATGATCAGCATTCTCCAAAGCCTTAAACTTCTCTTCCAGCCATTTGCAGCGATCTTCTAACTGTCTCGAAGATTCAGTTCTGATCCCCTCTCTCTCTGCTATGTCTAAGTCAGGATTAACAGGGTTAGCAGGGTTGTCTCCTAGATTAGATCCTGAGCCCACTTGGAAGTTCATGGGCGGTCTATTATCAACTTGCCCCTGTTGAGGCCTAATTGTGATAGGTGGCCTTTGGGAATACTCCTCAAGTTGTACATGTGGTGGGGTGAAACCCCGAGGAAAATCCTCATTGTCATCAGCGTTAACTATGGGACCCTTTCCCCTGTCCATTGCCCCACTCAGCATTTGGGCCATTTGAGCCATCATATTCTTTTGAGCCTCCAACATCTGGTCCCTCATCTCTTGTTGGAGTTTTGCCATTTGCTCTTGCATCTGGTCTTGCATGTCTCTTTGGAATTGTTCCAATCTTTGATCCATTTTTTTGATTTGGCTCGTGTACCGTAAGGATGTTCAGCTTTCAGATTTTCCTTCCCTTTTTCTCTCTTCCCTCTCTCTGTTATAATTTCAACTAATTAGACTCTCTCTATAGACTTAAATGCATATGATATGATGTAATGCAAATGCATGAATGCAAAGAGAGAGATACGTTGATTCTGAATTCAATTCCATTAGAAAAACTTTTCTAGAAAGTAAATTTCTTTACATAAAACGGATCATATATACGGCCATGCCCTCATATTCCAAGCAAAAACATCAATCCCCATCTTTGCATAGGTCGAATCCTGTAAACTTCTAATAGATGCCTCTTATTAGCTCCTTTTTTGCTTGATTTGGGCCGCGACTCACTGCTCACTTATCCTCGCAATGCTTATTAGCCTCTTCAAGAAAGCCTTGCCGTGGTGATTCTCGAATAATCTTTGTCAGCTTGAATCCTTGGGCAATAAACTCTTGTATTCCTTCACGGACTATCAGTCTTCTCTCGTTGTGTTTGCTTGAAACATATTCGGACAACCGTATTATAATCCACTTTATCAAAAAATCCATTTTCTTATGACAAACTTTTCTATTTAGCAATCGAATTTGAATCAACACCTATTTTCTATGATGTGGATGCAATGCAATCAAAACAAAATAAAAAAACGTTAGCACAAGAAAAAATAAATAACATAGAACACATATCTGGGTAACTACTAAAGTTCTACATCGTTCTACTTAGAGTAAGTCCCTATGTTTTCTACGTGTGGTTCAGCTCTAAAGTTGAGGTACCCAAACCAGCAGATTCCTCGATCCTCACCCATTATAAGCTCATACGGACCGAGTTCGGTTCAGGGGAATACATTTCCCTATGGCCATGCGGAAGTGAAAACTTCATGAAGATATAGGTACAGATGTATTCCGGAAGCAGTCCACTAGCCCATGCGGAGGTGAAAACCTCACGAAGGCATAGCTTCTTGCTCCCACTTAAGGGTGTGACCACGACGGTCATGCAGTGCAATGCAGAGACATATATTTAGAACCACAGGCAATAAGAGGATTATGTTTTTAAAATCCAGAATTTTAAATTCAGACAAAAGGACATGAAACTATCGATTTTACGGCTTGACTCTCTTATTGTCCCCAGCGGAGTCGCCAAGCTGTCGAAACCATTTTTAAAAGTTTGATTTAAAATGGGGTCGACTTTTAAAAATGAAAATGGGAGTCGCCACCAATCCCTTTTTACTTAGGTGTGATTGGATCACCTTGTAAAACGTTTTATTTTAAAACATTTGATTTTGGTCCACGAAAAACAAGAAAACGGGTTCGGGAGTCGGTTACGTATGAGGAAGGGTTAGCACCCTCATAACGCCCAAAAATTGGTACCTAATCGATAAAATCATGTCCAAATGTTTGAAATTTAAAAGTATTTAAAAATATGATTTAAAAAAAAACAACTTCGAGCAATTTAAGTTAAAACTTGAGATTTCTTTGTTCCGAAGGAATATAAACATCACATCCAGCACGTTAGGACACGATATTTTAAAACCTTCGTAATCAAAATCATCCCATAATTTTCAAAACTCTAAAAGGATATTTAGTTATTTAGCCAAACGGAAAATCGCAACCCAGCACGTTAGGGCACTATTTCCCGAATTTCTAAATACAAAACATTGCCTTATTTTAAAAAACCTTTAGATAAATATAGTAATTTTGCAAAAAAAAAAAAGTATTCATAAAACAATAAATAAATAACTACACAATGACAATCATAAATAAATAAATGAAAGAATATGGGCAAATAAAATATATACATAAAACCATAAATATCAAAATAGAAATTACTAAATAAATATGAAAATTTTCATGCAAGATTAATAAAAAAATAAAAAAAAATATTACATACATATATGATATAAACAATGCAAACAATATATAAATAAAAAGAATAGTATATAATGATTTTAAATAAATAAAATATAATGATATAAATGAAACATGCTTTTCAATATAAATATATTTTAGATAAAATAAAAAAATATGATATAATATAATACTATACAATGTATAATTTTTTTAAAAATATATAATATGATAACTAATATATAAAAATAATATGTAACTAAAATAATATTAAACAAAATAAAATAATAAATAATAAAAGATATATTTATATATATATAATACACTAATCATAAAATTACATACATGATGCGGCCATAGCTCGGGATGCTGTTGCCGAACCTATCGAGCTGCCAAAGGGACCAATCACTCGGTCTCGAGCCAAGATGTTCCAGGATGCATTAGCTAATTTTGTTAACCGAGCTTGGGGAGAGCACATAGTCGATCCCATTGAGACTAGTCTCTTAGGCGTCCCCTGCAGCTTATTACAAGCTGAATTTTAATTTATTTTACATTTAGTTATTTGCTGCTGGAATAAAGTTGTTAAGTTAGTTAAATAATTGAAGGTGTTTGGAGTTATTTAATTTACATTTAGTTATTTGCTGCTGGAATAAAGTTGTTAAGTTAGTTAAATAATTAAAGGTGTTTGGAGTTATTTAATTTGTCTTAAATTAAATATGTCTAGAGTCATTTAAGTTGTCTTCATAATTGGGTGTTAAAGTCATTAAATTCGGCTGCATTATTACAGCCATTTAATTGGTTTTAAAACTCAATTAATTAAGTGGTCCTACTTATTACAGCCATTTAAAGTGTATTAAATTAAGACAGATTACTTAAGTTCTTTAAAGTGTCTTAATTGACTTTTGTGATTGATTCCAGGTGACTATTCAACTAGGGAAGTTTAAATACAAGAAGATTCATGCACCTTTGTGCATTGTATTTGGACGGTACATTGAACTCAAGAGTTAGGAATGTGCAGCTGAATCTATACCAATTTGAAAGGTCATTCCTCTTCCCAAAGAAAGCACTATTCGGTTCACACAAGATGTTCACACAAGGGGCTGTTCGGTTGGCTAAGTTCACACTAAGAGACCATTCATGGCCGGCCTTTCACACCTCAAAGGGCCTGTTTATATGCTCATTTTAATGCTGGTTCATCTTCATCTAATGCAGCAATTTAAGTCACTTAAATTCAGCATTGGCCGAACCTAGACTTGTGCCATGAACCATGCAAGAGTTCCAAGTTCTTCCATCCTTCTAGAATGCCGTCCCATGCTCTTCCATTAGCTGAATTCGGTCAACAACCATTAAGGCTCAATTCTAGAATTTTCTAAGTATTAAATAGATTACTTTACTTAGTAGTTAAGTCTATGAATCAAGCCATTCGGCTACCTTAGTCTACTAGTATAAATAGGAAATATTTGCACTATGTAAAGCACCTTTTTTTTTTTGTCAAATTTGATGCTTAAGCAATTGTGTGAGATTTCCAAATATCTTAGTTCTCTCCAAGATTGAAGTGACTTATCAAGTTATCCTTGTGGCGCCTTTCATTCCTTGTTAACCGAACTCATCAACACATACCTTTGGTTCCTATCAACTTTGATAGCGGGTCAAGGTTCCTATCATACTTCCAAAAAGCGAGATTCACTTACGTGCCTAATTAAGAATCGGGTCAGCAATCATTTTCATTGTTGGTTCTTTCTTTTGGCCTTAGTCGAATACCTATCTTTATCATGATCACCCTTCGAACCTATTAACCCGACACCTCTCTTTGAGCCTGACTTCGTAAATATCTTTTTGACTTGCTACGAACTTATCTTACCCCAAATTCACGATCGAACTACAAATACGACTCGATTCAAATACAACCGAGTTCGTATCATTTTGGTATCAGAGCCAGCTGAAATTGGAGTAAGAATCGACATATTCGGCACAACGGTAATATAAAAAAAATTCGTATATAAAAAAAAAGAGAAAAAAAAATTCGTATATAAAAAAAAATTCGTATATAAAAAAAAGAGAAAAGAAGAAAAAAAAAGGAGAAGAAGTAATTACCGGAATTTGCTCATACAAGTTAGATTACTGAGCCATACATAGTAGTTCTCTTGAGTTATTTCTTTCAGCCTACCCACTACCCGACGATAATTCCTACCCAAAACAACCAACGATTTTTTGCAGCCAGTCCACAAAGATCATTTGTAAGTCTATTTAGTCCCTTCGAGAACTTAGAGAGGCGGATTGAGTGGAAAAAGGCACGAGGGTTGTCAGTGCATTTGAGGGAAAAGGCCCATTGAGTGGAATTTCTTTGTGAGAGAAATAGTGAAGATTTGTTGAGTGTCAAATATGTCTCGTAGCCCCGAAAGAAACTTGAACGAAGTAGGTGGGTTTCGACCTATAAGAAATGTTGGAGGAGGAGTTCCGGATCTCACATTGCAAGCCATTATGCGAGAAATGGAGCGATTATTCGATTGCAAGCTCGAGCCAATTGAAGATCGCTTATACCAAGTAGAAACCCAAAGACCACGCGAGGCAACGCCAGAAGTTGCGAGAAGAGGGCGTGAGCATCCGAACAATGCCCTTGTTGAAGTAAGCGAGTCCGAAAGTGATCCTTCAATTGTCAATGGTAACCAATATCGAGATCAGCGACATCGGGGACGTAGAGGCTGAGATCGACCTGACGATAATCTAAAGAACATTAAAATGTCTATTCCTCCATTCCAAGGTAAGAACGACCCTGAAGCTTACTTGGAGTGGGAAAAGAAAATTGAATTAGTCTTCGAATGTCACAATTATTCGGAGAGCAAGAAGGTTAAGCTTGCGGCAATTGAATTTACGGATTATGCTATAGTGTAGTGGGATCAACTTGTAACGAGTCGAAGGCGAAATGGAGAACGGCCTATCTCAACTTGGGCCGAAATGAAGGCTATTATGAGAAAATGGTTTATTCCCTCCTACTACCACCGAGATCTTTATCAGCGCTTGCAAAGCCTTACCCAAGGCAACAAGAGTGTTGAAGATTACTATAAGGAGATGGAAATAGCAATGATTAGGGCTGACATTGAGGAGGATCGAGAAGCAACGATGGCTAGATTTCTAGCGGGCCTCAATCGGGACATTGCTAACATAATAGAGCTACAATATTATGTCGAAGTAGTAGATATGGTCCATATGGCTATTAAGGTGGAAAAATAGCTTAAGCGAAAGGGTGTCAACCGATCCTATTCCGCTCTTTCAAACCCAAAATGGAGCCAATGCGCCAATAAGGCCCTAATACGAGCCAAAGACCCTGTAGCTCCTGCCAAAACTAACCCAACCGTGGGGGAGACAAGTAAGAACAAAAATGAACCCGTTCCAAACCAAACCAGAGACATAAAGTGCTTCAAATGTCAAGGACGGGGCCATATAGCTAGCCAATGCCCCAATCGGTGAGTCATGGTAATCAAAGCCGATGGTGAGATTGAGTTCGAGGAGGAAATTGAGGACGAGCTCGAAGTACCAACTGATGAAGATGAAAACTTAGAGTTTCCTATTGAAGGAGAAATCTTAGTGGTGAAGCAGAGTCTTAGCATCCAAAGCGCAGAAATCGAACAGCAACGAGAAAACATCTTCCACACCCGATGTCACATCCAAGGTAAGGTGTGTAGTATGATAATTGACGGAGGTAGTTGTACCAATGTTGCAAGTAGTATGTTGGTGGACAGGTTCGGTTTGACCACGACTAAGCATCCGACTTCATACAAGTTACAATGGTTGAATGACGGAGGTGAATTAAAGGTAACGAAACAAGCTGTGGTTGCTTTTTCTATCGGAAAATACCATGATGAGGTTGTTTGTGATGTGGTGCCAATGCACGCGGGACATCTTCTTTTGGGACGCCCGTGGCAGTTTGACAAACGAGTAATACATGATGGATACACGAATTGGTACACATTCAAACACTTAGACAAGAATGTAACCTTAGCCCCTCTTACCCTCAAACAAGTGTATCAAGATCAGCTAAAATTAAAAGAATCAATGGAAAAGGCAAAAGAAAAAGAACAAGAAAAAAAGATCGAAAAGAAAAGTGAGAAAAGAAAAGGAAAAAGTGAGCGAGTGGAGGTAAAAGCCCAAAACGAAAAAGAGAGTGAAAAAGAAATTGAGGAAGGAAAAATGAGTGTATTTGCAAAAAGAAGAGAAGTGATGAGATCCTTGTTGATGCGTCAACCAGTACTTGTACTTATGTACAAGGAATGTTTATTTGAAACTAACAAAGTTGATCCTTCTTTGCCTTCTTCTGTTGTGTCATTAATTCAGGAGTTCGAAGACGTATTTCTGGAGGAAGTGCCAAGTGGGTTGCCTCCCCTCCGAGGTATTAAACACCAGATAGACTTTGTTCCTGGGGCCACCATTCCAAATCGACCTGCTTATTGAAGCAATCCCGAGGAAACCAAGGAGTTGCAACGACAAGTATCGGACCTCATGGAGAAAGGCTATATCCGCGAAAGTTTAAGCCCCTGTGCTGTACTCGTATTGCTAGTACCCAAGAAGGATGGGTCGTGGAGAATGTGTATCGATTTTCGAGCAATCAATAAAATTACTGTTAAGTACAGACACCCCATTCCGAGGCTCGATGACATGCTAGACGAACTCAGTGGCGCTAAACTATTTTCTAAGATCGACTTGAAAAGTGGGTATCATCAAATCCGTATGCGAGAAGGGGACGAGTGGAAAACGGCCTTTAAAACCAAATATGGATTATGCGAGTGGCTTGTGATGCCATTCGGTCTCACTAACGCCCCAAGCACCTTTATGCGACTAATGAACCATGTCTTAAGGGCTTTTATCGGATGTTTTTGTGTAGTTTATTTTGATGACATCTTAATTTATAGTAAATGTCTATCTGATCACTTAAAACACTTGCGTGCTGTTTTGGAGGTTCTACGTAAAGAAGTGTTGTATGCAAATATTAAGAAATGTAGCTTCTGTACTGATAAGGTTGTCTTTCTTGGTTTTGTAGTAAGTGCGGGAGGCCTCGAAGTAGACCAAGACAAGGTTAAGGCGATCCGAGAATGGCCACGCCCGACCAACGTTAGCCAAGTGAGAAGTTTCCACGATCTTGCGAGCTTCTGTAGGAGGTTTGTGCTGAATTTCAGTACCATTGCTGCTCCATTGACCAGTATCATTAAAAAGAATTTTTCTTTCACTTGGGGAGGCGAACAAGAAAATGCTTTTATTAAAATTAAGGATTGTTTGACTAACGCTCCACTTCTATGTCTGCCTGACTTTAACAAAACTTTCGAGGTGGAATGCCATGCTTCTGGCATAGGTATAGGAGCCGTTTTGATGCAAGATGGGCGTCCGATAGCCTACTTCAGCGAGAAGTTAAATGGGGCGACGCTTAACTACCCTACCTACGACAAAGAAATGTACGCTTTGATACGAACGCTGGAGACATGGCAACACTACCTTTGGTCGAAAGAGTTTGTTATACACACGGACCACGAAGCTTTGAAGCATTTGAGAGGACAAACTAAACTTAACAAGCGACACGCCAAATGGGTTGAATTTCTAGAATCCCTTCCGTACGTAATCAAATATAAGCAAGGTAAGGAAAATGTTGTTGCGGATGCCCTATCGCGTAGGTACGCTCTTCTAAACTATTTGGATGTTAAATTGCTTGGTTTTGCTTTTCTAAAAGAACTATACCCTAATGATCCTGATTTTGGAGAGGTTTACAAGCTTTGTGAAAAGGGTGCATGTGATAGGTACTTTAAACAAAATGATTTTCTCTTTAGGGAAAACAAGTTGTGTGTTCCCCAAGGATCAACTAGAGACATGTTAGCTCAAGAAGCTCATAGAAGAGGATTAATGGGTCACTTCGGCATCGCGAAAACCTTAGCCGTCTTACAAGAACACTTCTATTGGCCGAAAATGAAACGAGATGTGGCCAAGGTTTGTGAGCGATGCGTGGCTTGCAAGAAGGCCAAATCAAGGATTCAACCACACGGACTCTATACACCATTACCGATTCCGGAGGCACCATGGATGGACATATCTATGGACTTTGTTCTAGGTCTTCCTAGAACTAAGACTGGCAAAGATTCGGTTTTTGTAGTAGTAGATAGATTTTCAAAGATGGCTCATTTCATTGCCTGTAATAAGACTGATGACGCTTTGAATATGGCTAATCTTTTCTTTAGGGAGATCGTACGGCTGCATGGCGTGCCTCGAACGATTGTTTCTGATCGGGATACTAAAGTCCTCAGCCACTTTTGGAGGACTTTGTGGGGAAAGCTAGGCACTAAGCTGCTATTTTCAACGACGTGCCATCCTCAGACGGACGGCCAAACGGAGGTCGTTAATCGGGTTTTATCAACGCTTTTAAGAGCCATCATTTGGAAAAACCATAAAACCTGGGAGGAGTGTCTACCCTACATTGAGTTTGCATACAATCGTTCGGTACATTCGGCGACCAAATATTCGCCATTTGAGGTAGTATACGGTTTTAACCCTTTAACTCCTTTAGATTTGTTGCCTTTGCCTTCTGATCATCTTGTGCATATAGAGGGAAAGAAAAAGGCTGAATTCGTGAAACAATTGCACAAACGAGTTAAGGAAAATATTGAAAAAAGGACGGAGCAGTATGTACGCAAGGCTAACAAAGGACGAAAGCGAATCACGTTCGAATCCGGAGATTGGGTTTGGATACACATGCGCAAGGAGCGGTTTCCAATCCAAAGGCGGTCCAAACTTTTGCCAAGAGGTTACGGTCCTTTCCAAGTTCTAGAAAGGATTAACGACAACGCTTATAAATTAGACTTGCCAGGTGATTATGGGGTCAGTGCTACCTTTAATGTTTCTGACTTATCCCATTTTGATATAGGTGACGATTTGGGGACAAATCACTTCGAAGAGGGGGGGATGATGCGGCCATAGCTCGGGATGCTGTTGTCGAACCTATCGAGCTGCCAAAGGGACCAATCACTCGGTCTCGAGCCAAGAAGTTCCAGGATGCATTAGCTAATTTTGTTAACCGAGCTTGGGGAGAGCACATAGTCGATCCCATTGAGACTAGTCTCTTAGGCGTCCCTTTGCACTTATTACAAGTGAATTTTAATTTATTTTACATTTAGTTATTTGTCTTTGGAATAAAGTTGTTAAGTTAGTTAAATAATTAAAGGTATTTGGAGTTATTTAGTTTGTCTTAAATTAAATATGTCTAGAGTCATTTAAGTTGTCTTCATAATTGGGTGTTAAAGTCATTAAATTCGGCTTCATTATTACAGCCATTTAATTGGTTTTAAAACTCAATTAAGTGGTCCTACTTATTACAACCATTTAAAGTGTATTAAATTAAGACAGATTACTTAAGTTCTTTAAAGTGTCTTAATTGACTTTTGTGATTGATTCCAGGTGACTATTCAACTAGGGAGGTTTAAATACAAGAAGATTCATGCACCTTTGTGCATTGTATTTGGACGGTACATTGAACTCAAGAGTTAGGAATGTGCAGCTGAATCTATACCAATTTGAAAGGTCATTCCTCTTCCCAAAGAAAACACCATTCGGTTCACACAAGATGTTCACACAAGGGGCTGTTCGGTTGGCTAAGTTCACACTAAGAGACCATTCATGGCCGGCCTTTCACACCTCAAAGGGGCTGTTTATATGCTCATTTTAATGCTGGTTCATCTTCATCTAATGCAGCAATTTAAGTCACTTAAATTCAGCATTGGCCGAACCTAGACTTGTGCCATGAACCATGCAAGAGTTCCAAGTTCTTCCATCCTTCTAGAATGCCGTCCCATGCTCTTCCATTAGCTGAATTCAGTCAACAACCATTAAGGCTCAATTCTAGAATTTTCTAAGTATTAAATAGATTACTTTACTTAGTAGTTAAGTCTATGAATCAATCCATTCGGCTACCTTAGTCTACTAGTATAAATAGGAAATATTTGCACTATGTAAAGCACCTTTTTTTTTGTCAAATTTGGTGCTTAAGCAATTGTGTGAGATTTCCAAATCTCTTAGTTCTCTCCGGGATTGAAGTGACTTATCAAGTTATCCTTGTGGCGTCTTTCATTCCTTGTTAACCGAACTCATCAACACATACCTTTGGTTCCTATCAACTTTGATAGCAGGTCAAGGTTCCTATCATACTTCCAAAAATCGAGATTCACTTAAGTGCCTAATTAAGAATCGGGTCAGCAATCATTTTCATTGTTGGTTCTTTCTTTTGGCCTTAGTTGAATACCTATCTTTATCATGATCACCCTTCGAACCTATTAACCCGACACCTCTCTTTGAGCCTTACTTCGTAAATATCTTTTTGACCTGCTACGAACTTATCTTACCCCAAATTCACGATCGAACTACAAATACGACTCGATTCAAAATACAACCGAGTTCGTATCAATACATAATTGAAACAATATAAAGAAAATAGATTAGATAGTATAAATAAATTTTATATAAAATAAAGCTTTAGAAATAATACCTAATATAACATAATACTATATAATATATAATTTTTAAAAATATAAAATAATATACAAATTATAAAATAATATATAATTAAATAATATTAAACCACATAAAATAATAATACATATAAGGTTAATACATAAAAAAATATATATACATTTTATACTATAAATAAATTAATATATAATAATATAACATTTTAATTCAATATAATATTAGAATAATCTAAAAAAAGAAAGAATTAAATAGCGAATAAAAACAGATATAAAAGGGATTAAATTGGAACAGAAAGAAAATTGTGGGGCGAAATTTAAACAAATAAGTCAGATTAAAAAAACAGAAAATACGGAGGGATTAAAAGTGCAATAAAACCATTATTAAAAAACACGCAGATCTCTTTGCCCATCGGGTCGACGCGCGAATCTTTATCTAAAATGACGTCGTTTTGGTCCTTACCTGACCAGGATAAAACGGCGTCGTTTCCTTAGCGCATATAAATCAAATTTCGGCCCAAAAAACTCATTTGAACACCATTTAAAAAAAAGTTTTAAAATGCTCTCAAATTCCTCTCGCTTCATGCGAATACCCATCGGACTCCACAGAGCCACGCTACCACACGCGCCTTCGTGGATTCGGCAATGGAGAGCCAAACCTCTCCGCTTTGAAGCCAAAAAGCAGGTAACTTTCTTGCCTTTTCCTTTTTAGTATTCGTACAGAAAATAGTGTAGGTATGAAAATAAACAAAAATAAAATAATGAGAAAATCACCTTCGGCTAAAAATTTCTGTATTTTTATTTTTGTATATTTTTATTTTTCTGTATGTTTTCGTGTATATCTCCGTATCGTCTCCCCCCATTACAGATTCATGCAAGGCTTTTTATAGCCTTCGAAATAAAGATAAAAAAAGAAATAAAAATGTTGCCATGTTCGTTTTGCCGCTGTGTTTCCTTTTCTTGCAGGTGATCGAGGAGAGTGCGGCGGTGATGGGGCACCATTCGGGCGTGGATTGAGGCGCGATTGGCGACGTGACCAAGGGGCTGCTGGGGGCTGAGTGTTGCTGCGCGAGAGAGAACCCTAGGGTTCGGTGTTTCTGACTTTGGTTTAGGTGTTGGGCCACTCTGGTATTGGGTCTGTAATTTGTTTTGGGCTAAGGGTGTAAATGAGTTTTGGGCTAGTGGGTTGGTTTATTTAATTGGACTGTAAAAAATAAACCTGGACATTTTATTTTTTTATTTTTATATGGGCCCGGGAAAAAATAGACTATTACAATATGAATCATAAATAATACATGTTTAATCAACTTCACTAAAATAAATTTGATACAAATGGATTGAGAGTTTAAATATGTTTGAATTTAAGGTGTGTGGAAAATAACTTATGAAAAATATTTTTTTTTGCAATTTTTTATGTTTATGTCATAGGAAATAATTTAGTAAACGAAAAAAGATTTACATGGTAATAGAATATAAGCAATTTTTTTTCTTATAAATGAACTTAATTTTTTGAAAAGTATAGGTTAATTTTTTTTGGAAAAGAGTTTATTTATTCATAATTTTATTTTTATATAAAAATTGACTTCAACCTAATATTATTATATTAATAATAAATATATTTAATATTATTTTTTAAAAATATTAAAATAAAATATTATAGTGTTCAATATTACTATACATACATATTTGATTATTTGTATTTAATAATATAATTAATACAATTTATTATTTTATTAAATTATTTAATATTACAAATTTATTTTAGTAATAAATTTTAACCATAATAATTTTAAAATTTAAATAATATTCTTAATATATTATTAAAATATTTATATTAATATATTAATAATAAATATATATTACAATTTATAAATATTTTATAATATAAAATATAAATATTTTACCAACAAATGGTTGAAAGAAGTGAATGTGAATTTTTTCTCAAAGCATCTGGATCAAGTTTAAATCCTAGAATAATTATTAAAAGGGCTTTACTTGAATACTACTCTTGGCCTAAGTAAAACTAGACTCAAATTATATTTGTGTTTTGTTTCAGGGTATGTTTGGACAACATATAACAATTGGATGAAGATGTGATTATTAGGGTAGTAATTACATTTTCCCGTAAGGTTTAAAGTACACTAACAATCATTCAATTTTCAACTCAATCACGTAACTGGCCACGTTGAAGTTTATGTTGTCATTTAAACAACCCAATATAAGAACTCTAATTGGGCAATAGATGAAGAAGAGGAGGAGAAGAGATGGAGATGACGTCTAATCCCTCACTCTTAGAAACCAATCGTTGCCGGAAATGAAACTGAAGACAATACCCCTAGCAATGGCTACAACAAACATTCAATTTTATTTTTCTAAAAAAAGAAAATCCGTAGATCTCATCTTCATTTCATTATTTTAGCCATTTCCAATGACTGCATAATTGACAACTTTTGTTGTTAGACAATAAACATTAAAAAAATACATATACAAACCAAACTTATACAAAAAGAGAAGTAACCGACATTTTTACAAGAAATCATAGACTTACAAGGAAGACAATAATTGGAGAGATTGTCTCATTGTTGAATCTTCTTGCTTGAGTTTCCTCTAAAGTTTACAGTTTTTAAAGAAATGGAGGAGAAAGTAAGTAGAGGTGGAGTTTGCTTTGGTTTTGCAAACTCAAAAATTTCTCCAATTTTTTCTTAATAAAACCCAAAACTTCAACTTCTAAATCAAACTCTACCAAATGAGATTATTCCATATATAGAATACAAAAACAAAAGAAAAAAAATGAAAAAAAGAGGGGAAAAGAAAGAAGGGACTGATTTTAGAATTCAAGTTTCACTTTCACCACTATTGCAACTACTGGTTGGGTTTTTGCTTTTTTTTTTTTTCAATTTTATTGATTAATAAGGTCTGGGAAGGGAGGGAAATTAAAATGAAAAATCAAAAATAAAAAAAAGAAGAGAAAAATAATGGGGATAAAATAGAAAGGACTATTGAGCGTAAATGAAAAAAAAAATTAAGTTGTTGCTTGCTTGGGGAAATGAGAAGAATTGTGAGAAGAGGAGGAGGAGGAAGAAGAAGAAGAAGAAGAAAAAATAAAGGCGGCAGGCAGAGCAACGATAGTGGCTATGGCTTAGTGACCTTAAAAATGCCATAGGTTTTGTTTGTTAATTTTTTACTTTTGATGGTTAGTTGAAGAAGGAGAGGAGAAGAAGAAGACCCTTCTGTTCCTCATGTCCAATGTGGCAAGTTAATTGGTCACGTCACCTGTCCTGTTAGACTTGTAACGAAAAATGTTAGTGGGTGACTGATTTGTAATTTTTTAATAATATTAGTGATTGATTTTTTATTTTTTGAAAGTTGAGTGACTAAGTTGAAAATTGAGTGATTGTTTTGTTATTGAAATCAAAGTTAAGTGACTGTTGGTGTACTTTACCCTTCCTGTAATTACAATGAATTGTAATTCTCTAGACATGTTTAGCTGACAGAGTGTAATTACATCATTATTCTCAATGTCATGTTTAATAATACAAATTGTAATTAAATAGTTACATTATTTATATTTTTTAAAATATTAATTGTTATAATAAATTATCAATACGCTAAAAATTTTCTAAATAAGTAACAAAAAATAAAATAAAATCATCATATGCAATAGGTAGTTGATAATATGATTACATCACATTCAATTTTATCTAATTGCTCTAGCATTTCATATTTGTTAGGTTATTTCCTCTTTAACGTTTAACATATACTCTTTATCATTATCCGTTGGTCTTTAATTGAGTTCATCATCTGAATTTGTAGAATCAGTATTATCAAGATCTCTTTCTTTTATGTACTCTTTAAAGTATGGATCACCCCAATTTCATCTATGAATGAAGTTATGAACTATGCAAAATGCTAGTATGATCCATCCCCCTTTTTTTTTTATGCTATATTGAGATGATGTTAATATGAGAAATTATTTATAGAATAACGAATGTCCTCCCAATCACATTACAAAGCTTTGAATATCTCAAATTAAAAAGTTCGCGAGCTGTCTCTTGTGTTTATGTCTAGCTCTATTATCTTAAATGGTATCATATCCTCACGATTAAATAACTAGCATTTATCACATAATATTTGGGTTCGCATTTTTAATTATAAAAACTTAAACAAACTCAATTTGAAGAAAAACTTATACTTAAGTTATATCCCTTTTTATAATACACAAAACAAGTTTAAAATAATATAAAATTTATAATATATAACATTTAAAAAATTTATAAAGTGTCCAATAACTTTCATTAATATAATTTTTTATCATAACTTTAGAAAGTTAAAATAGCTACGAAAAAATTATAATATTTTTCTATAAATAAGTATATTATTTTTTGGTCATATTTTTTTTTATAAATGAGTATTTTATAACACTTTTATAACATGCAAATAATTTTTTTATAATATACTTTGTGGCTATAACTTTAGAATTTTTAAGATTTAAATAATATAACTTTTTTTGTTATAACTTTATAAAATACATATAAATTTTTTATAATTTATGTTTTTAGGATTTATATTATAACTTAAATTTGTCATAATAATCCCAAACACTTGTACGTGTTCATGCTTATAATATAATTTTCATAACTTAAAATTGTATAAAAAATAATTTTTTTAAAATTAAATAATGTATGAGTGTTTGAAAAATCATAGGGCAATTGGATTTGGACCCATGTAATTACTCCAATTCTTACCATCTCCTTAAGAATTGAAAAATGTAATTAGGGTGTTTTAATTACATCCAATTCAGTGAGATACGTCAATTACAATGGCTATCCAAATATGTCACTCTTTTGTAATTATAAGCAATTACTAGGTGGCTTTTCAAACATTACCTTAGAAGATCATTTTAGGAAAATTTGTTGGAAAATATTTTACACAGAGTCATTCAAACACTATAAAATATCAATTTTTTTATAAAATCAATTTATTTTCTAAAAATAATTTTTCAGAAGTTATATTTATTAACCCAAATTAGAATAAATTTAGTTTGAAACTTAAAATTATATTTTTTAAAAATTACACATGATGTTTGTACATTACTATACTTGAATTTGAATTTGAACGTTTATGGTATTAATTTTTGCCAACACTATTATCGCTTCATTAGCTTGCCATTGAATTTTCTTTTAAAAAAATTCAAACTATTATATATTGATTGCATTTTTTAAAAAACAAAGTAATTATACATATACTAGTATTTCCATTTTATATTATCCAATCGACTTCATATTCTTCTTGTGGGAATAAATCGTTGCCCTTATGATTTTGAACTATGACGTGGGTTTTTTAAATCAACATCTAGTACTATTAAACCAACAGCTAAAGTTTAAATTTTTAATTTTTTTTTTGAATTATAAGAGAAGGACAAAACTTTAATAGTAATATGACTAACATGATTTGAATTCAGATCATATTTAGGATGGTAAATTTTTAAAGTCTTAAACACCAAATAAAGACACTTCCCCATAACTGATAGATAAAAAAATTAGCATCTTGAAATTCTATCTTCACTCAAAATTTGTCAAAATATTTCACATATCTTATTTCTTTTTTACACTTTTTTTTACCACACTCATTTGTTAATTTTATTTATGGAGTTTAAAATTTGTAATAGCAAATAATTTATCATAAATTCTTACCTATTTTCTTTATATTTATTAATAAATTTATTTTTTTTTGCTTGTAGTTTAAATAAAAAGCCAAAAAATAAAAAAGAGAAAATGAGAATGGGAGGAAAGAAAATATGAGGCTAAATAAGGTCTATAGGCCGTTTCTATTTTTTATTTAGGCCTTTGGGCCGATTTTAATTTTAATTAGGGAAATAGGCTTATTTTAGGAGAGAGAATGTGAAAGCGCGTCCAGTTGGGTGCACTTTCTGTCTGTTAGAAAGCGCACCCAACTGGACGCTCTTTCACATTCTCTCTCTAGGGTTAGGTTTTTTTTAAGGGTTAGGGTTAGGTTTATTATTTTTTTAGAGTTAGGGTTTTGGGTTTTTTAGGGTTTATGGTTTTTTAAAAGTGTTCAGGGTTTTCGATTGTAACGGCAGAAGTTCTTAGGTAGTTTTGAGGGGGTTGAGATGTGATAACGCGCCTCAGTATACATACATTTCATATGTCATGGCGAGATATGACAATCACCTGAGAAACCCATCATAGGGAAATCAGGTTTTGAGGGCGACATGGCTTGATACGATTAGACGTCGAAGTCAACGTGAAGGTCCCAGTTGGCGGTTGTGATACGGTCACGGGTTCGAGTATAACCGGGGGGCCAGGTGGTGGTCGTTACGCAGTCTAGATTTCAAGCTTTTTGGATACTGGTAAACAATGCCCTATATATACCATACATAAGATTGAAACTATAATCATACGGAAAAAATCTGGGGACTTCAATGTAATTTGTTTTCTCTATTTCCAAGCAGTCAATATCTTTAACCTTTCATTCTTGTTCAAAGGCTGACACCAACATGGACATAAGAGGGCTCTCAAAAGGAGAGCGGATGTTCCGGCACAGTAGAGGTCAAACTTGGGTCGACACGGCAACAGTTGTAGTTATTAATAGGTTGTGTAATAACGACAACCGTTGTCGCTCCGAAAGGAGCATCACCTTTACTGCATCGTAACAGCCGCTCCCTGACTGAGAGTCTTCTTGCGTCCACGACGGTGCTGGCCTTCGAATAAGAAGAAAGGTTAAAGGTACTAGTTGCTTGGAAATGGAGAAAAAAATTACACCGATTATAACTAGAAGCCCCAGATTTTTCCGTATGAATATGCCCTCAAACTTCTGTATGGTATTTATAAGGTATCATTTTAGGTATTCAAAAATATTGAGCTCGTGTCCCCGTAACAATCGTAAACTGACTCCCCCGTTATCCTCGATCCATTACCGCATAACGACCATCGATTAAGACCTCCACGTTGACTTCCACCATTGACCGTAGAAAGCAAAATCACCCCATAACTGACTTCCCTAGGATAGACTTTGAAGGCAATGATCCCATATCGACATGATATATGAAACGTGTGCAGCTCGAAGTGATATTGCATCACCGACGACTCAAGAATACCTCAAACGTAAACCAAATATTTTTAGCAACCCAAATTTTTAAGACCGAGAAATAATTTATAGTGGAGAAATGGAGAGGATTGGAGAAAAATTATATGATTTAAAGATGGTGAAGCTTGGTATGTGAGAGTCATTTTATAGCCGTAGGGAAGGGTCTATTTGTAAAGGAAAACCTTGAAAGCGCGTTGGAACATATTCTAAACATGTTGAAGAAATGTTTAAAACATCCAAATTATTCAAAGCGTATGCCTTTTGAGCACGTTATACAATGCCAAATCTCAATGAAATTATATGACTTTTGATTACCTGATATAAAAAATATTTGCACCATACAATATGCAACGAATGTGTGAATTCATAAACAAGATTCATAGCCTGTATTTTTTTCTCCCTACATAATTCTCTTATAAAAGAGACGTAATTTTCATAACATAGTCACGCATAAAGTTAATATCAAACAAAATAACCTTGCATCACGGGTGAGAGTTGTGTGTACTCCTTCGGACAACTCTCTACATTTTTTTTTTGCGTTTATTCATCCAAATCGTGTGCAATATTAAAATGAGTCGACGAGTGAAATCCATTATATACTACGACCGTCAAATCTGTAATACAAAGTTCAGGGTGGTGCTTGTAGGAGCAAAGTTCATGGAATTTGAGTTCAATAGTATTATTCAAATGCGTGAGGTACAGACTAGAATTAGGATGAAAGTCGGGGGATCGACTTGGGGAAGAATTACGAGGTTGTAATGCTGATATCTTGCATCTGTTGTCCCTTACAAGTATGAGCTATTCGATGTGATTAGTGAGACGCATCTCGAGACAGTCATATCATTGTACATCGAAAAAGGAAATGTTGTTATTGAGTTATATGTCAAGTTCACTGATGCTAATGGATCTGGCCCATCTTCGACCATGGTCACGATGAATACGGTATCGAAGCTGAAGCAGAAAGTCCTACTACGGGGTTGTGCAGTGGGTTCTCTAGCATCCTTCAAAGCGGTTACTACGATGTTCCTAAAACATCTATAGGCAGACACTAATCAATTTCTAAAAGCGATCTAAACTTCAGGGGTCAGTACTAATCGGGGTATCAGCATAACCCAAATCTAAACACTCAGGCTCGATATTCAATCAGTGTATTAGATTTCAACTTTGGCATTGGGTCAATGTTATGGGGCAAAAATAGTTATACCGGGAGATCATCGACGTACACCGGTCATCAACTGGTTGAATATTTTGGCGGCCACATGGGTTACATGAGAACTGGTGACCTACTCCTTTCCACGGGGGCTGACGAGGGTACACCCAACATTGTGCTCGAAGGTGACAATAAAAGAGCGAACGAGGAAGGGGATGTAGGTGAGGAAGAAGGGGCTGCGGACGCAAACGAGGGGGATGAGTTAGAACCTGAGCCAATCTGGCAGCGTAGTCTGGATTTTAGAAGTGGAATTATTTTTCGAAAAGGATCCAATTACAACGGAGCCATAACTTTGCGAGTCTGACAATGATGCCTTGGATAATGCTCCAGATCCAAATGCATAATTCAGGGCATATGAACCTCTGCCGCTCATGAAGAACATCGACCTATCGACTGACGGTGGTTTAAAGTTTTCACAGATTCCGTACAGAACACCTGGTCATGCAAGCACATATCGTGATGTACAAGTATTGGAAGTTGGAATGAAATACCCCAACAAATATGTTTTTCTTGGTGCACTGAAGCGGTACAACATCAAGAACAGCGTGAACTATTATGTCACGAAGTCTCACTCTGAGAAATTCGAAGGAAAGTGTGCAATGAAGGACGAGAGGTGTAAGTGGAAAATCATGGCGTCTTACCGAAAGAAAATCGGGCTATGGATGATAAAAAAGTATTTTGGTCCCTATACGTGTATTGTGATGGGTGCAAGTTAGGACCATCCGAGGCTAGACTTGGACATGATTGCTGGCATTATTCTACTGATGGTGAAGGCCAGCCCCGGATTGAAATACTGGTGCTGATTGTAGACATACGTAGCTAGTACCAGTACACTCCAACGTACTACAAAGTGTGGGTTGCAAAAAATAAGGCTATGGAGAAGTTGCATCACGGGTGGAAGGGTTCGTTTAACTATCTATGACAATGGTGTCAGGTATGGGATTGGTATGTATCAGGTTCCTTAACCAACCTTGAAACGCGCTCAGGGTACTATGGCGATCAGTTGTTCCTTGGAAAAAGAGTATTCCACCAGTTCTTTTGGACCTTTGAGCAATGCAAAGAGGCATTTTAGCACTACAAGCATATGGTCCAAATTGACGTCACCTGACTGTATGAAAGGTATCAGCAGTGTTAGTTGATTGCTATTTCTTAGGACGGTAATCGGAAGATTCTACCAATAGCGTTCACAATAACTCCCGAGGAAACGGTAGATGATTGAGATTTTTTTCTGAGCCAGTTGTGCCAACTCATTTGCCCGCAGCCCGACATATGTGTCATATCGGACATGAGACCCAAAATACTATCGGAGATTGATCGTCACGGATCCCTCTAGGATCGCACTCATCATCTGTACTGCATACAACATGTGGGATCCGACTACTACCAAAAATATCCTTCGGCAACTGAGTGAGATCTGGTTATCGACATGGGTTTGTAGTACCAACTATGTATTCACTGCACATTGAATTTTCAAATACTTGGTTATTCCATTGCACTAACGTGTAGTAATTTATAGACAAGATACAAGCTCAGCCAACATGTTTCCATCAAAAGTTAAACAACTTGAGCACCATTAATGCCTACGGTGTGGCGTACGTTTCGAAAATACCATTCGAACAGTGGACGTAGTCGTACGATGGGGGTCTATGATGCCGCACATGATGTCAAACTTGGTCGAGTGTATCAATTCGGTACTGAAGAGAATGCGTCATTTGCCAGTAACATCGATTGTCAAAGAGACATATTATTGACTAACCGCCTTATTTCCTAAGAGGGAGTCGGTGTATGCTAGATAGATAGCGGGCGGCGGTACTTTCTGCGATGACGTGATGTAAGAGATTTAGTGAAGTACAACGAGAGTGAGAATTGATATATTTAGTGTGCCACTCGCATTGGAACCTCAATTTTTGAGTCACGGATCACGCTAGGCCCGACCAGGAAATGTCAGGTGCATTTTATCGTGTGAACCTAACGGAAGGGACCTGCGATTGTGGGAGATTCCAAGCACTTCATTTCCCATTCGCACATGCAATTGTCGTATATGGAAACATATGGATTGTCTACCGACTACAACACATTTGTACTGTGTGGAGTCCTAAATTCCCACCCGTCCTAAATGAAAGTATTTGGCCACTTGTGTCCAGCACGTCGTTTGAGTTGGTACCAAACAAGGACATGCGTCGCGTCCTGAAAGGTCGCCGGAATTCCACCCAGATAAGAAACAATATGGATATTCGGGAGAGGCACGATCAACAGAATTTATGCGAGTATTGTAGAAACCCAGGGCATACAAAGATAACATGCTCTTTGTACAGGGATACGTTGGGACCTCAGCGTCGATAACATTATTTTCAATGAAATTTCATATTCATTAGTATGCTTCGCGTATTCACTATGGTTTAATTTCTTATTTATTGTTATCTTACGCATAACTAATGAAAAGACAAATGTATTGTTCAAATAGAGACTTTATACTAATAGTAATAATTAATAATGTATAACACCTAAAAGGATTGTTTTGTAAAAATAAACTGTTTTCTTTTTTAATTTATGACATTTTATTTACATCAAAATATTTATAACAAAAAATTCATCACACTCATCATCGAGGAGATTGTGTGCCTCAAGGTGATGGGCGACGATCGTGTGTAGGATTCCTTCATGGAACCGGGCATGCAACCAGAGGTTCAATAGGAGGTGCAACTGGAGGTGCCTCCGGAGGTGATACCGAAGGTGTATCTGGAGGTGTATCCGAAAGTCTGGGCTTGTAGACTTCCTCCTCATCGTTATCATCACCTGAATATCAACCTTGCATGGCCCCCTGGGCAATTGTATTTTTCGGATCGACAGCATCATCATCTTCCTCTGTGGTCGATTGCTGCATCGTCCTTGTCGCTCATCGTGTATCCGTCACTCCCACATCCAGTGGTTACGACGATGAGCCACCCTGATAAAATAGTGATGCGTGCGGTGTTTGAGTCACTATAGGCGTGTAACCATAAGGTACCCCAAATTCCGGGTACAATGGCATTGACTGATGCATGGGCGTCTGTATCGGTATCGATGTTGGTGGCGGTGCATACATTGGCATCTAACCCAATACAGGGTTTAGCATTGTCATCGGCATGTGGGGGTAGTATGTAGGGGATGTTGGTGCCTCGAAATATGAGCCTGCTGGAATAGAAGAACCGGCCACGCGCGGTGGCAATCTGTAGTGCGTTGGTGCTTGTAAAAAATGAATGCGGTTAGTGAATTGAAGGGGAATAAGTTGAGGGAACTGACTTGGATATTACGTAGCTGTAACACCCTATACCTGGCCTAGACGTTAAGACCAAGTCTGGAGGCTACATCAAACCACTAACGAAAACCAACCTTAATTGTTTAAATTTTAACAGTCAACACTATTTATAATATCAAACTAATGTAGAAACCCAAAGTATAACTAGAAATCCAAATAAAATATTAATTAAGCAATAAAGAGATGACCGAGCTCCTACCACGCCAACTGCCTAATTATAGGGGTTGCTTGCAATTCAGTTAATAAATAGAATGAGTTTATAACTCAATGTGTGTAACCGATGTAAAGGCAAGACAACAGTATAAATATAACAGTAATTTCTCAATTTTAGATACAAAATCAGAAACAGGTGATACTCAGTGTTATCATAACAGTTTAGATAAGATACAGAACTGATCAGATACAAATGCAAAATATATTGGAATCAGATGCAATTTCTTATCCCCTATCCTCTACACACCATCTCCAACCATCCCAACATACCATTTAGGGCATCAAGTACCCATCCAACCCTACACACCAATTAGTGTCGGTATGACACACTTCCGAATGATTACAAAATAACTGTCAGATCAGTACGCGATAAATTGCCATAATCAGATATAGATTTGTGGCTTAGCCACTCAATTCGGCAGATCATTAAACTATCAACATTTCCTTCTTTTTATCATTCCCACCCAATGCAGATACAGATTACAGATATCTGATATCAATGATGTACATATAGTTATCCAAATACAATTCATAATCATATAATACAAATCATTTAACAGTTATCGCATCAATTGTACGTACAGATAATCTATTATTCAACCTCAGAATATTGGATATCAAATTATACAGTATAATTCAAATCATACGGACCCTACAGAAGGCCTACGTTCGACTCGAACGACGCATACTGTAACATCCTGAATTTTTGGGCCTATGCGTTTAATGGGTGGATATGTTTAATGTGTTAATTTAAGTGTTAGGGGTCCAAATTAGGCTCAGGCTTAGGTAGAGGCCTTGATTAAAATTATCTTTTTGGGCATTATAGGGTTTAAAAGGTAGTATCTATGTTTAAAATACCAAAGTGGGCTTGTGGCCCAATCTTAGGAGGTGACGCCACACAAGGGAGTAAGGGGCCCAAATTTAAGTTTCATGGAGCCCAATTCTTTTAATTTAAGTTAGCTAAATTTTGGGCATTAGGATTAGGTAGAGTGGATGGCAACAAGGCTAAAATTTAGGGGTTTTAATGTTTAAAATATGTGGATAATAAGCAGATAAAGGCTATTATTTAGGAATTTATTTTATGTGAATAATAAGCAGATAAATGCTAAAATTTAGGGATTTTAATGATTAAAATATGTGGATAATATGCTGATAAAGGAGGGAGGAGTTAGAGATAATTAAGTCTCTTTTAGATGAGCTAGTAGAATAAGATAAAGGAGAAAAGATAGGATTTATCTGCAAGGTTAGGTAAGTGCCGAAATTTCTATAAATAAGGGAATATCTCTTCAATTTCAAAGATTTGGGTTTTTCTCTCATTCTTTTCTCTTCTTCTCTCGAGTAAAAGCCAAAAACTCCTAAAGTTCCATCTTCTTTTCATTCTCTGCAAAAAGCCGAAATATCTAAGCCTATTCCTCATCTTCACTTTGATTCAAAAGCCAAAACTCTTTCCATTCTTTTTCATCCTAGCCAAATCTTCATGTCTCTTCCTTGTTTTCTTTTCTTCTTCTCTTTTCTGTCGTAAACCAAAACTCTTCACTCAAGTATTTTAAAAGCCAAAGACACATCAGCCTTCTCTTGTTCATACTTTTTCCGGGATTTTCCTAAAAGCCAAATCCCTAGATCTCATCTCCTGTGATTGCCGAATTACTACATGGTGCCTACTTGTGCCGAAATCAAGGGAACTTTAGTGGAGTCAATCGCATAGATCTGTAAGTTATAGAATCGTGTTACTTTCGGGATTTCAAGGTAAGGGATCTATTAGTTTTAACGTGTAATTTGGGATTTATTAACCTTGGCCGATTGTTGAAGGGGCTAAATCTTTGTGTGTTTTTCCGGCTTTTGAGCAAGGCTTTACATTGAGGATAATAGATCCGGATAGCAAGGACATCGACTAAGAATATTGGATTTCGCGATATCAGGTGTGTAATACTTCCCCACCACCTAGATCTGATTATTAATGTATGCTCATAAGTTTATATGTTGTGATAAATATCGATATCTCGGTCTAATGTTGGAAACCCGAAAAGGGTGAAGCAAATCACCAGGTTAGTGAATGTTTGACTTTATATGATGAAAGCATATTGATTTTATGACTGCATGGGTTGCGTTGATGAAAGGAGGAAGTTATACGTTATATGTGTAGCGGTTTATACCGTGATGCATTTATATGTTGTAGCGGCTAATGCCGTGATCTCATTATAAGGGCTTCGCCATAATATGTTGATGAGCGATGACCGCCATCTTGGCGTGTAGCGGTGTGGGTCGATTGTAGAAATCCCCAATGGTGTGAATGGCTGGTACGGGGGAGTGTAGCGGATGGAAACCTAGGCAAATGGGTTGGGCCTTGCATCTTATTTGTTATTTTTTTAAATGGAATTATTAATCTATTTTATGGGCCTAAGGCCAAAATCTAGTGGTGCATGAGGGTTGCACACTGAGTCTCGCGACTCACCCTATTAATTAACCTTTCAGGTGATACCTAGTGCTTCGGACCGGGCTAGAGAGGAACGCAAGGTGGCCATGCAAAAGACCAACTGGATCCAGCAAAAAGTCTCAAGTTAATACTTTATATTTTTAATTAATGGATTTTAAATCTCGTTGTAATAAGGCTATGGGCCACTAGTTTATGTTTTGTTTTATTTTGGGCTTTAATTACTTTTAGTTATTTAAATTCTTATTGAACTAATGTATCTATTTAAATTTGGGTTTTTAATTTATAAAGGCATATTTTATTTAAACTATCAACTATTAAATTTCTCTCGAATAAGAAGATAAACTTTAGAAAAATATTTTTCTGAAAATACAACATGTTCTTCCAAAATTTTCTTAGTGACATACCAGATCCGATCGTGGTGTTTGGGGCCGGGTTTGGGGTGTTACAAATTGGTATCAGAGCCCGGTTCAAAACTCGGCTCTAGGGTTTTTGGGCTCAAAACATTTTCTAAAATGGGGTTTTGGAATATGGATGCCTTTAGGTAATAACAGATCTGTTAGCTCGGCATGGCACCTGCGTCTCCGGCCCAAGTCCGCCAGGTAAGTACTCTGAACCATTGTATGATCTTTGTATATGTGGGCTTAATGGGCTTAGTGGGACGTAGATTAGTTAGAATTAGAACTTGATGGACTCTAGGCTTAGTTCAAACCACTTCTTAAAATGTCATAAAACTTAACTTCACTAAACAAACCCGTGAACGAGCCGCAAGACTAGGGTGTGGTAACAGGCATACGCATGTCTAAGATTGGATCCGGAAGAGCCTGGTATTTAATTAGTCCTAGTGACTCACCTCCTCTTCGCTTGAATCTTACCTGGTGCGTAGTGACTGTTCACCCTAGCCACGAGGATTTGTTGACGGGCCAAAATCTATAACTAAAACCCGAAAGGGACCAGCCACTCTATTTTGTAAAACTACTAAATTACCCCTGATTTATAAATAACCAAAATATCCTTGATTTGTAAAATTACCGAAATACCCCCGGATTGTAAAATTATCGAAATACCCCCGGATTGCAAAATTACCAAAATACCCTTATTTCGTAAAATCACCAAGAAACCCTATTTTGGAAAATTACGAAAATACCCCTGGGTAGTGAAATGATGAAAATACCCTTACATGATGACTGTGATGCCACTTGTACATTGATGAATGAATGTATGTGTTCCCTGGAATTAGGAAACACAAACTTGAGACTGAATCGTAGATATAATCGCGAATTCGACAGAACTACTCTTAAAACTACTGTTCATAAAACTGTTCGTGGATAATCAGTGGAAGAAATTAATGATTCATAAAATTTTTAATCAGATAACAGTCAATCGGAAGAATGAGTACAAGGGGACGAGGACGCTCTAGATGCGAACAATGGTGTGTACCCTACCATAGTATACTAAGTGTTTTTTTTTTTGCTTTAGAATCGGAGTGCGCAGCAAAAGCATAGTGGTGAGACTTAGGTAGTACGATTACTAGTTAGTTGGAAATTTCGAGGACGAAATTTCTTTAAGAAATTAAACCGTAACATCCTGAATTTTTGGGCCTATGCGTTTAATGGGTGGATATGTTTAATGTGTTAATTTAAGTGTTAGGGGTCCAAATTGGGCTCAGGCTTAGGTAGAGGCCTTGATTAAAATTATCTGTTTGGGCATTATAGGGTTTAAAAGGTAGTATCTATGTTTAAAATACCAAAGTGGGCTTGTGGCCCAATCTTAGGAGGTGACGCCACACAAGGGAGTAAGGGGCCCAAATTTAAGTTTCATGGAGCCCAATTCTTTTAATTTAAGTTAGCTAAATTTTGGGCATTAGGATTAGGTGGAGTGGATGGCAACAAGGCTAAAATTTAGGGGTTTTAATGTTTAAAATATGTGGATAATAAGCAGATAAAGGCTATTATTTAGGAATTTATTTTATGTGGATAATAAGCGGATAAATGCTAAAATTTAGGGATTTTAATGATTAAAATATGTGGATAATATGCTGATAAAGGAGGAGGAGTTAGAGATAATTAAGTCTCTTTTAGATGAGCTAGTAGATTAAGATAAAGGAGAAAAGATAGGATTTATCTGCAAGGTTAGTTAAGTGCTTGAAATTTCTATAAATAGGGGAATATCTCTTCAATTTCAGCATTTGGGTTTTCTCTCATTCTTTTCTCTTCTTCTCTGAGTAAAAGCCAAAACTCCTAAAGTTCCATCTTCTTCTTCATTCTCTGCAAAAGCCGAAATCTCTAAGCCTATTCCTCATCTTCACTTTGATTCAAAAGTCGAAACTCTTTCCATTCTTTTTCATCCTAGCCAAATCTTCATGTCTCTTCCTTGTTTTCTTTTCTTCTTCTCTTTTCTGTCAAAACCAAACTCTTCACTCAAGTATTTTAAAAGCCAAAGACACATCAGCCTTCTCTTGTTCATACTTTTTCGGGATTTTCCTAAAAGCGAAATCCCTAGATCTTATCTCCTGTGATTGCCGAATTACTACGTGGTGCCTACTTGTGCCGAAATCAAAGGGAACTTTAGTGGAGTCAATCGCATAGATCTCTAAGTTATAGAATCGTGTTACTTTCGGGATTTCAAGGTAAGGGATCTATTAGTTTTAACGTGTAATTTGGGATTTATTAACCTTGGTCGATTGTTGAAGGGGCTAAATCTTTGTGTGTTTTTCCGACTTTTGAGCAAGGCTTTACATTGAGGATAATAGATCCTGGATAGCAAGGACATCGACTAAGAATATTGGATTTCAGCGATATCGGTGTGTAATACTTCCCCACCACCTAGATCTGATTATTAATGTATGCTCATAAGTTTATATGTTGTGATAAATACCGATATCTCGGTCTAATGTTGGAAACCCGAAAAGGGTGAAGCAAATCACCAGGTCAGTGAATGTTTGACTTTATATGATGAAAGCATATTGGTTTTATGACTGCATGGGTTGGGTTGATGAAAGGAGGAAGTTATACGTTATATGTGTAGCGGTTTATACCGTGATCTGTTATATGTTGTAGCGGCTAATGCCGTGATCTGTTATAAGGGCTTCGGCCATAATATGTTGATGAGCAGCATGACTGCCATCTTGGTGTGTAGAGGTGTGGGTCGATTGTAGAAATCCCCAATGGTGTGAATGGCTGGTACGGAGGCGTGTAGCGGATGGAAACCTAGGCAAATGGGTTGGGCCTTGCATATTATTTGTTATTTTTTTTAAATGGAATTATTAATTGCTTTTATGGGCCTAAGGCCAAAATCTAGTGGTGCATGAGGTTTGCACACATCGAGTCTCGCGACTCACCCTATTAATTAACCTTTCGGGTGATACCTAGTGCTTGGACCGGGAGTGGAGAGGAACGCAAGGTGGCCATGCAAAAGGCCAACTGGATCCAAAGAAAAAGTCTCAAGTTAATACTTTATATTTTTAATTAATGGATTTTAAATCTCGTTGTAATAAGGCTATGGGCCACTAGTTTATGTTTTGTTTTATTTTGGGCTTTAATTACTTTTAGTTATTTAAATTCTTATTGAACTAATGTATCTATTTAAATTTGGGTTTTTAATTTATAAAGGCATATTTTATTTAAACTATCAACTATTAAATTTCTCTCGAATAAGAAGATAAACTTTAGAAAAATATTTTTCTGAAAATACAACATGTTCTTCCAAAATTTTCTTAGTGACATACCAGATCCGGTCGTGGTGTTTGGGCCGGGTTTGGAGTGTTACACTTACGACCCTAGGGAAAATTTCAATATTTTGGCCCACACGTTCGTGTGGATTCACATGGCCTGGGTGTCTGGCACGTGTGCCCTCTTAATGCCACACACGGCCTGGCACATGGTCGTGTGGTTCAAAACAGTGAGTTACACGGTCTGACACACGGCCAACCGCATGCCCCTGTGAACCTAATCTCAAAATAACTCTCACACGGCCTGGACACACGCCCGTGTCTATAGACTGTGTGAGACTAATTTAGAAACAGTGAGTTACACGACCTGGACACACTCCTATTTTCCTAGCCTGTGTGACATTAAACCACAAACAGTGAGTTACACGGCCTATCACACGACCTACCACACGGCCTGGCACACGACCGTGTGGCGTCAACAATCATGTTTTTCGGCATTCAAATTTTGTAGAAAATCAGGTTTTTGTTACACACCTTATATTGTTTCGATGTAGGAGCAACACAGAAGAATCTGAAACCTAGAAACGAACATCTAATAACTAATTGCACGATTAATCAAAACCCAACGCTAAATTCGCAACTAAACTGAAACTACGTCGAATAACTTCGACGGAAACCAAGTCGAAATTAACACCTACCCTTGTGTAAAGCAGTAATTACGAGAACCCTACATCGATCGAGGAACGTTACTCTCGAGAACTTTGCCTATCACAGACTTAGGCAAACCAGGAATTCAATCCAAATGAAAAAGAAGGAAAACCGACCATTATCAAACTCAAGCAAAAACAACTGGATAAAGATCATTTACACGGTTCAATTGAAAATTAACGGCACAATGAAACGAAACGCAACAGATATAAACTGATTCTCAACCAATTAATATAACCAAAAGGAAAAGAAACAATTCGAAGCAAAAAGGAGCAAAAAGAAAAAAAATGAAAAGAAAAAGAAACGTTCGTTTTTTTTTGTCTAGAATAGGAAAGAATTTGGGAAACTGAAACTACCAGTTAATTTTAAAAAAAAAAGAAGATAAATTTTTCAAAACAGTACAAAAACAATATTTTCCTTACTATCTATGTAGGGATTCGAACATAAGACCCATGAGTATATAGAAGATTGACCATTGATCCAGCAGGCTCATTCTTGACACAGAATCTAACTTAAGTCTAAGGTTCAGAATAAGAGTTGATTCAAAACAATTGACAAAATTTCCAGAATTGAGATTTGAACCCCGAATCTCAAACACACAATTAAGGCAGTTGACCATTGAAACAGATATTCATTATTGACAAAATTTAACAAGTGAAATTCAAATTTTTGGGGCGTTATTTCAGCCTCAAAATTTTCCTGATTCAAACAGATGAGGGTACTACTGACGAATCGAAGCCTCAGGTTCCCAAATGGCTTCCTTGGTGCTATGAATCCACCACAGGACCTTAACTAGAGGAACGATTTTTCTTCTCAAGACCTTGATATCTTGATCCAAAATCTAAACAGACTCCTCTTTAAAAGTCAAATATGATCGTACCTCAATCTCCTCAATAGGAACAATGTGAGATGGATCAGACCGATACCGTCTCAACATAGAGACGTGGAACACATTATGAATTCAATCTAACTCAGGAGGTAGCTCTACTTAGCAGGCGACTGATTTGGCACGTTTTAGAACACGGTAAGGTCTAATGAACCTCGAGCTCAACTTGCCCCTATGCCCAAACTAGAGAACCTTTTTCTATGGAGAAACTTTCAGAAATACCTGATCACCCATTAAATACTCAATCGGAAGCTGCCTTAAGATGGTCTCGAATCAATTTAACAGTATTCTCAGTCTCAGAAACTAGCTCGGGACCCAAAACCTGACGATCACATAATTTAGTCTAACATAGAGGGGTTCGACACTTACGGCCATACCCTCATAAGGTGCCATCTGGATACTAGACTAAAAGCTATTATTATACGCGAACTTAGCCTGCGGCAGGTAGTCCTCCCAACTACCCCGGAAGCCGATAACACAACTCTGCAACATATCTTCTAGAATTTGAATGACTCGCTTAGACTGTCCATCGGTCTGTGGATGATACACAGTAGTGAAATCCAATCGGGTACCTAATTCCTCGTAAAGTTTTTTCCAAAATCGAGAAGTAAAACACGGGTCTCTATCAGAGATAATCAAAACCGGCATGCTGTGCAGTCTTACAATCTCGGAAACATACAACTTAGCCAACTTTTAAAGTGAATAATCTGTCCTAATAGGTAGGAAATGGGTAAGCTTGGTCAATCGATCCACGATGACCCAAATTGAATCTTTCTTGGTGGGTGTCAAGGGTAACTCACTAACAAAGTCCACCGTTACCCGCTTCCACTTCCAAAGGGGAATCTTAACCTATTGTAGCAGGCCTGAAGGTAATTGGTGCTCAGCCTTAACATTCTGACACATTAGATAGTGAGAGACAAAAATAGTTACTTCTCGTTTTAAACCGGGCCACCAGTATAACTCTCAAAGATCCCTATACATTTTATTTTCACCGGGGTGCATAGTATAAGGGCTGCCATGCACTTCCCGCAAAATTAACTGCCTCAACTCAGCATCGTTAGGCACATAGATCCGACCCCTGAAACACAAAACCCCCATCATTGTTTAATCCAAAATCAGAAGTTCCACTATCCCTAACTTGACAAAAATGGGAAACCAGAGACTCATCACTGAACTGTTTAGCTCGATTTTGATCAACCTAGGTCAGTTTAATCTACAACTCGGCCAACAGACTACCATCATCAAACAAACTCAGATGAGCAAACATCAATCTCAAATCAGCCATTTCTCTACGACTAAAAGCATCGGCCACAATGTTGGCATTACCGAGATGATATTCTATTGTACAATCGTAGTCTTTAATCAACTCAACCCATCTACGTTGCCTAAGGTTCAACTCCTTCTGAATTAACATATACTTGAGGCTATTATGATTGGTGTATATGATACAACTCTCACCATACAAATAATGCCTCTAGATTTTTAGAGCGAAGACAACAACAACCAACTCAAGGTCGTGCGTGAGATAGTTACCTTGTGTGACTTAAGCTGTTGGGAAGCATAAGCCACAAATTTACCATCCTGCATCAAAATACAGCCCAAACTGACATCTAAAACATCACAGTAGACAACAAACACTCTACTAGATTCAGGCTGTACCAAAACAGGTGCCTGTGTCACAACGGACTTGAGCTTCTCAAAGCTCGCTTGTTGTTCATCAGACCACACAAAAGACACGTTCTTACAAAGAAACTTAGTTAGGGGAGCTACGATAAGCGAGAACCCCTCCACAAACCCCCAATAGTAACCTACCAACCCAAGGAAACTCTGGATCTCAGATACATTTTTTGACTATTTTCACTCAGTCATAGCCTCAATTTTCTTAGGATCAACTCGGATCCCATTAGCTGACACTACATGACCCAGAAAGTAACCTCCTATAACTAGAACTCACACTTACTAAATTTAGCATACAGCTATTTCTCGTGGAGTATCTGCAGGACAATCCGAAGGTGCTTATTGTGCTCGCTCTCAGTCTTTGAATAAATTAAAATATCATCGATGAAAATTACAACAAACTGATCAAGATGGGCTAAAATATCTAATTCATTAGATCCATAAACGCACTCGGAGCATTAGTCTAATCGAAAGGCATAATTAGGAACTCGTAATGCTCATAACGAGTTTTGAAAGAGATCTTATACACATTAGCCTCTTTAACCTTGAGTTGATGATACCCGGAACGAAGATCAATTTTGGAGAATAAAGAATCCCCACGGAACTAATCAAATAGATCATAGATTCTCGGAAGTGGATACCTGTTCTTTACCGTCAACTTATTTAACAGACGATAATCCACACACATCCTCATCGTGCTATCCTTTTTCTTGATAAACAGAACCGGTGCTCCCCACGGGGGCATAGTTGGTCGAATGAACCCTTGATCGAGAAGTTCTTGAGGCTGAGCTTTTAATTTCATAAGCTCCTTTAGTGTCATGTTATAAGGGGCAATATACACAGGAGATGTACCCGGCAAAAGTTCAATACCAAACTCGAACTCCCTGTTCGGAGGTATATCCGACAACTCCTCTAGAAAAATATTCGGAAAGTCTTTTACAGTTCGGATGTCCTTAAAAAAAAGTATTACAGAACCAAAGTCAGAAACAAAGGCCAGGTATGCTTCACAACCTTTCCGAACTAGCTTTTCAGCTGTAAGTCCGAATATTACATTAACGACCTCGGTATCTTTATCTGATCTTAGAGTTACCCTCTTAGAGGCGTAATCTAAACTGACTCAATGTTGCACGAGCCAATCTATTCCCAGAATCAGATCAAACTCTCCAAACAACAATTCCATTAGGTTAGCCAAAAACATAACACCCTAAATTTCTAACAGAACACGTGTACACACTTTATCAACTTGAATCGATTAACGCAAAGGACTAATTATGGATATCTCTCTAACAATATATTCAGCAGATATATACCCAGATTCACAAAAACAATGCTAGATACATATAAATGAGTGGAATCAATATATATTAAAGTAAAATGCAGAACATAATTAATAAAGAATGTACCTGCTATAACGTAGGCGTCGTCGCTATCCTCAAAGCACCTCGCTGTGTACACAAGAATAGGCTGTTATGCCTCAGTCTGAACTAAACCTCTGCCAGGTGCTCTCTAGCCTCAGTCAAAACCGTTACCTCCCTAACCGTACCACGACCTCTAGGCAGATGCTGAGCTACTCTCGAAGGCTGAACGGGCCTTGAAGTCGGGGCTTGTGCCGGAGCATGCACCTAATCAGATCGCTGAGGGCAGTCCCTAACATGATACGCTACTGACCCACATCGAAGACAAGCCTCTAGTTTTCTCCAACACTTGCCCAGGTGGCATCCACAAGTTTGAATCTCAATCGGTGTAGCTGATGCCTTAGTTATTGGAGGCCTATCAACCCTAGCCTATTTCTTAGGACCCTGAACAGAACTAGAAGGACCCAAATCCCTACTAAGCTTACTCTGACCTATCTCACAGTCTCTACTCTCGCGTTCAGTGCTTTTAACTTCCTGAACAATCTTTGCCTTGTCCATCAAGACGGAAAAAACCCACTCCCTCTGTGGAGCTATCAAGACTCTCAGATCATACCTTGGTCCTTCCTCGAACCGGTCACTCTTATCATAATTAGTTGAAACTAGTGCCAGAGCATACCTGTTCAATCTCAAAAACTCAGCCTCGTTCTCGACCATAGACCTCTCACCCTGAACTAAGCTCACAAACTCGCGTCTACGAGCCTCCACATAACTCGCCCCCACATACTTACTCTGGAAGGCATTCTTGAAGAAATCCCAAGTAATCTGTTTGGGCTGGTTGCCCTGCTCAACAGTCAACCACCACTGGTACGCCTCATCTCGGAGTAGAGACACTGCACCCTTCAGTTTTTACGTAGGAGTACAGTCCACTGTTGGGGCAACTCCAGTAACGCCGTTGAGAACCTTCACACCATTCGACCGGAGTCTTTTGGTAATCGATCCAAGACCTCCAGATCCAGAATGGGTCCCAGTGACCCTATCTAACGTTCATAGTATAGCTTAAGACAATGAATCGTCTCTAGATGTTGGGGTATAAGACCCGGTCTAAACAGTAGGAGTACCAACAGTCTCGTTGGTCTCCAGATTGGGCATACTGCCTATAGAAAATGACTTTGCTCGAGCTCCTCCTCGGCGCCCGTGGTGCCTATGAGAACCATGTCCGTGACTACCACACTGACTCATTCTATCAATTTATCTACAATGTCAGAAGAGGATAAATTAGTTCGAAATTCTTATTAGATATCTTATGACCGTTCGTATTAGATGATTCAACTAAGCAAACCAAATCAATTGCTACAGTACTTTTTAGCTATTTAGTGTAGCTAAAACATGAATACTTATAGGTTCGACACTGGAGACTTGGTCTTTACAAAATCAGGTTTCAAAGTTAATTAGATAAACATTTTTAATCAAACCATATTGTTCCTAAAAATGGGAGCCCCAAAAACACAACACAAGTTTTGTATCCTGGCTTTGATACCACTAAATGTAACACCCTATACTTGGCCTAGATGTTAAGACTAAGTCTGGATGCTACATCAAACCACCAATGAAAACGAACCTTAATTGTTTAAAGTTTAACAGTCAACACTATTTATAATGTCAAACCAATGTAGAAATCCAAGGTATAATCGAAAATCCAAAATAAACACCTATAAGGATAAATCCAAATAAAACATTAATTAAGCAGTAAAGAGATGACCAGGTTCCTACCATGCCAACCCGTCTACTTCTATGGGTTACCTAGAGTTCAATTAATAAATAGAGTGAGTTTATAACTCAATGCGTGTAATCGATGTAAAGGTAAGAGAACGATATAAATATAACAGTAATTTCCCAATTTCAAATACAAAATCAGAAACAGATGATACTCAGTGTTATTGTAACGATTTAAATAATATACATAACAGATCAGATGCAGAACAAATCAGAATCAGATGCAGTTTCCTACCCTCCATCCGCTACACACCATCTCCGACCATCCCAACACACCATATAGGATATCAAGTACCCATCCAACCCTACACACCAATTAGTTTTGGTATGACACACTTTCGAATGATTAAAAACTAGCAGTCAGATTAGTACGCGATAATTCGGCAGAATTAGGTACAAATTTGTGGCTTAGCCACTCCATTCGACATATTATTAAACTGCCAGCACTTCTTTCTTTGTTCATTCCCACCCAATGCAGATACAGATTATAGATATCAGATATAAAGGATGTACATACAGTTATCCAAATACAATTCATAATCAGATAATAGAGATCATTTAATAATTATCGCATCCATTATACGTACATATAATTGATTATTCAACCTCAGAATATTAGATATCAAATTATACAATTTAATTAAGATCATACGGACCCTACGGAAGGCCTATGTTGGACTCGAACGATGCTTATGACCCTAGGAAAAATTTTAGTATTTTGGCCCATACGTCCGTGTGGATTCACACGGCTTGGGTGTCTGCCTTGTGTGGTCCACACGGCCTAGCACACGCCCGTGTGGCCCTTTTAATGTCATACACGGCATGTCACACTGTCTTGTGACTCAAAATAATGAGTTACACGGTCTGACACACGGCTAACCGCACATCTATGTGACTCCAATCTTAAAATAACTCTCACATGGCCTGGAAACACACTTGTGTCTATGGCCCGTGTGACACTAATTCACAAATAGTGAGTTACACGACCTGGACACACGTCTATGTCATTGGCCCATGTGACCCTAAATCACAAACAATGAGTTACTCGGCTTGGCACACGGCTGTGTGATACACACAACCTACCACACGACTTGGCACATGGTCGTGTGGTGTAACACCCCAAACTCGGACAAGACACCACGACCGAATCTGGTATGTTACGGGGAAAACGTCTTTGAGTGATCAGATTTTTCCCGTTTAAAAGCGGGGTGAAAACGTAGTGAATTTGAGGAAAATTTGAGTAGGCTTGTTTGATTAGATTTTGAAAACTTATCCAAAGTATATAGTTAAAACGAGTTGATTTCATTTAGCATTTCCGATAGTTTCTTAGTGCTATTTTGAAACATTTTAGGCTTAGTAGAAAATCGAGTTTGATTTGGAAACTATTTGAGTTTACTTTATAGCAAAGCATAGCGAGATACCCGATGGTATAGTTTAAAACACACTGCATTATAATTTTGAAAACTTTATCTTACCAAATTTTAGTAAAATTTCATACCAAGTTATTTGTTAAGCAGGTTGCGAATCTAATTAAAACATAACCATCAAAAAGAATAATTTAAAGGCCTTTTACAAATCCAAATTAAATCTCAAATCAAAATAAGTAAGCTAAAGTACCCAAAGTGAATAGTCGGAGCAAAACTTTTATTAAAGCATGGCATGTGCACCTCGAGTCCACCCAAACTCCATGTCCGCGTCTCACGGGTCACTGAAATGTCAAAGGAGAGGGTGAGTCGAATGACTCAGATGCATAAATCCGTTCCCGATGAGACAACATGCTAACACACATCATACATAGCAACATGATTAATGCAACCCGATCCTAACCATCCGTATCGCCTTTTCTACCCGTGTGGTACCAAACCACCGGTGGTGCCAAACCACCGTGACGTCTGATCACAATGTGTTACCAAAACACTTTGGTGTCCCAAAGACACAAATGTGCTACCAAAGCAACGGTGACCGTAGTCACAAATCAATTGTGAGGGCCAACCCATCGTGTGATACCCAATCACTAGCGACGATCCCATATCTCATGTGGGGCCAACCCACGGTGGTGTTAACCACAGGGACAAGTCGCAATGAGGTGCCCAACCTCTGGTGTCCCAAAGACACAAATGTGCTACCAAAGCACTGGTGACCGTAGTCACAATAATCGGATGATGGGGCCAACCCATCGTGTGATACCCAATCACTAGCAGACGATCCCATATCTCATGTGGGGCCAACCCGCGGTGGTGTTAACCACGAGGACAAGTCGCAATGAGGTGCCCAACCTCACGGTGTCCCAAAGACACAAATGTGCTACCAAAGCACCGGTGACCGTAGTCACAATAATCGGATGATGGGGCCAACCCATCGTGTGATACCCAATCACTAGCAGACGATCCCATATCTCATGTGGGGCCAACCCACGGTGGTGTTAACCACAGGGACAAGTCGCAATGAGGTGCCCAACCTTTGGTGTCCCAAAGACACAAATGTGCTACCAAAGCACTTGTGACCCAAAGTCACAAAGTGTGTTACCAAAACAGTGGTGCTCAAATCGGCACAAATCATCACTTTGCCCCCTCCACTCATATCACCCATCAACAACCAACTCATGTAATCATGCATATCATACAAATTATGCATATCATGCTAATATGTCTAGCATTACATCTCATAGCATACATAACATAGATCATAATACCCAAGGTATCCATAATAGAACTTGTAATAAATTAGACTTACCCGGATACGTATACATACCCCGTTTGGGTATCCAATAATCCATCATACTGTCATGATTTTAATAGGCAAACAGGTTTATTAATAACATTACTAGATATCAGTGTGTTAGTTTACACACCTGGTAAATACGAGTCTAGAAATCCTGACAAAAGCGATCTAAGGCTCCTTGATTACTGGCTCCTATAACAATCGGCCAACAAGAGTTAATCACTTAGACCATTCGGCCATAGCCATTTAACCCAAAAAGGGTTTATCAAATAACCCTTACCTTGCAAATGTTTGGTTTCCTACCAAACCCGAACCCCAATGGTCCTTCTAAGATGATCGGCCACCACCTTGAAAAGAATAACAGTTAATCCTTTGCAACTCGATTTAGTGAAACTAACGGAATAGCCTAATAACATCACTCTTACCACCACTTACCAACGATCAACCAACGATGACTGCTTCACTTGATCGCCACTAAAAATCTGGAGACCCTAAAACGAAATAATTAACTCCTTCCCACCAAAACCAAAATAGACTTTAATCAAATCGAAACCACAAGCACTAGAGAGAAAAGAGAAATGGCCATTCGGCCAAGAACTTACCCCAACACCAACCACTAACCGGCCAACCAAGCCACTAGGAGAAAAGGGAGATTCGGCCAATATGAACACTACTAGGATCGGTTTAGCGTGAAAAAGAAATAAGAGTAAAGGTGAGAAGAAATAGAAATCGGCAATAGAGTTTAGGAGAAGAAAGAAAATAAAAGATAGATGAGGAGGGTACCTTCTGGCTTGAAAGTGAAAGAAAATAAAGGAAGTGTTTTTAGGGAATGAAATTTCGGCTAACAAGGTTTTCAAATCAAAGAAAGAAAAATATGGAGAGGAGAGAGTTCCACATTAAAAACTTACTCAAATGAGATAGAAGGATGAAGTGAAAAGAAGCATTCGGCCACAAGCATAAAACCAAAGAAACAAAGCAACTTTTCGGCAACTAAAGGGGTTTGATGTTTTCGGTTTCAAGAAGTGAAGAAGATGAGAGAAATTCTCTTGAAGTTTCGGCTACAAAAGACAAAAGAGAGAGAGCTTTTCTTTTTACCAAATGTGACCAAAAATGCACCCCAAACCAAGGTACATTCGGCCTTCCTTCTCCCACACTAAGCCGTCCACACTCCCCCAAATCCCCTAAAATTCGCCACCACTCCTCAAAGTACTCCAAGCCACTAATTCAAAAGCATTTGAATTAGTCCCCTTCCACAATTCACTCCTTGCCGTCCATCTCACCCATAGACTAGGTCCAAGGCAGAGTTTGAACTGCCTACAAACTCTCCCTTCCTAGGCGTCAAAAAGAAAGCCAAAAGGTGGCCACTCCGCAGCTTGAACACAAGATCTCTCCCTCCTGCAAATGACGCCACACACACAAGCCTTAGTGGCGCCTATCCTGCCACTCCACCAGCTCCTTTCTTGTTCAACCAAAACACCAAATAAAACTCTTATACCCTAGCTCCAACAGCTCCCCTGACTTAACACCCAAAAATCAAAATTTTCCCATTCACTCAGGCATACACTTAGACTTCAATTAAGCCCCCAAAACATAGAAATAGCCACGCAAAGACACTAGACACATGCAATATCATGCAACAACAAACAGCCCTAACCCGGATATTACGGTTCTACCCCTTAAAAATAATTTCGACCTCGAAATTACGTCGATCGAAGAGTTGCGGGTATTGCTTTGTCTCATCATATCCTCGGGTTCCCACGTAGCTTCTTCTACGCCATGATTCCGCCAAAGAACCTTAACCAAAGGCACGGACTTCTTACGCAGAACCTTCACATCTCGATCAAGAATCGCACGGGTTCCTCCTCCATGGTCAAATCTGGATTTACCTCGATCTCTTCCATCGCTACCACATGCGACGGATCGCGGCGATAACGTCAAGCATCGAAACGTGGAATACGTCGTGAATCGACTAAGCTCTGCTGGCAACTCAAGCTGATACGCCACTGGTCCAACTCGTCTCAGAACCTTATACGGCCCAATAAACCTCGGACTTAACTTGCCTTTTCTTCCGAACCTCAACACCTTCTTCCAAGGTGAGACCTTGAGAAAACTTCGACCCCCACAAATGAACTCTATATCTCTTCGCTTAAGATCGGCATAAGACTTCGCGGTCCAAGCTTCCTTCAATCTAGATTGGATCAACTTAACCTTGTCTTCGGTCTCAGCAACCAACTCGGGTCCCAACAACTGACGTTTACCTAACTCCATCCAACACGTAGGTGAGCGACATTTCCTACCATACAACGCCTCATACGGTGCCATCTTAATGCTCGCTTGGTAACTGTTGTTGTAGGCAAACTCAACTAATGGTAGAAACTCCTCCCAACTACCTCTGAAATCCAAGATACAACCTCTCAAAGATATCCTCTAAGACCTGAATAACCCTTTCTCGATTGACCGTCGATCATGGGTGAAAAGGCCGTCTTTGAAATCCAAACGAGTACCCAGAGCGATGCGGTGCTTTCCGAGAACCTTGACGTGAATCTAGGATCCCTATCCGAGATTATCGAACCGCACACCGTGCAACCTCACTATCTCGACACATACAACCGCTAGCTTCAAGTGAGTAGTCAACCCTCACCGGAATAAAGTGAGGTGATTTAGTCGATCGATCCACCACTACCCAAATCGAATCTTTCTTGCTTGGCGTAAGCGGTAACCTGAGACAAAATCCATGGTTATCCTTTCCCACTTCCATCGAGGAATCTTCACAGTGAAGCAACCCCGACGGCAAGAATCGATGTTCAGCCTTGACCTGGCGACAAGTCGGACACTTCCCAACAAACTCTGTCACCTCCTTCTTCAAGCCGTGCCACCAAAATCGCTCTCTAAGATCCCTATACATCTTGCTACCTCCGGGATGCATAGCATAAGGATCATGCTATGTGGTCTGAAGAATCTTTTGCCTCGGCTCCACATCTTTAGGCATACAAGCCTTACCTTGAAAACACAGAACCCCATCACCGACAAGCCGTAACCCTCCAAACCACCATCCACGCACTGCAACCTTCGCGCACTCGTAACCTCATCCAATAATCTGTTTCTCTCCGATCCGCTTCAACCCAAGTAGGCTTAACTCAACTCTGCGAGAATACTCCCATCGTCATACAAACTCAAGTGGGCAAACAATGCTCTTAACTCCGAAACAACCTTACGGCTCAACGCGTGCGCCACCACGTTAGCCTTGCCCGATGATACTCAATCGAGCGATCGTAATCTTTCAAAGAACTCAACCCATCTGCGCTGTCTCAAATTCAAATCCTTCCGAGTCGGTAAATACTTGAGGACTCTTGTGATCCGTAGACTATTGATCTCTCTCCGTACAAGTAGTGCCTCCAAATCTTTAAAGCGAAGACTACGACCGCTAGCTCCAAGTCATGCGTCGGATAGTTGACCTCATGTGGCCTCAATTTGCCGAGAAGCGTAAGCCACAACCTTACCTTCTTGCATCAAGACACAACCCAAGCCCGTATGTGATGCGTCGCAATAGATCGTGAATTCCTTACGACCTCGGGTTGGATTAAAGCGGAGCCTCGGTCAAAATCTTCTTTAACTTATCGAAGCTTTCCCTATCGCTTTCTCGGTCCATACAAACGGAACTTCTTTCCTCGGCAACTTGGTCATCATTGCTTGCTATCAACGAAAAACCCTCAACAAACCTTCGGTAGTATCCGGCCAAACCAGAAAACTCGAATCTCGACCATCGACTTAGGCGGCTTCAATCCAAAATCGCCTCAATCTTACGAGGATCTACTCGAATCCCTCAGTAGACACTACATGACCCAAGAAAGTCACTTCTCTGCCGAACTCACACTTACCGAACTTAGCATAGAGTCGCTTTTCCTCAAAATCGCAACACCACTGCAAATGCTTATCATGCTCTTCCTCTGTCCTTGAGTACACTAAGATGTCGTCTATGAAAACCACCACGAACTGATCCAGATACTGCTGAAACACCCTGTTCATCATATCCATAAACGCTGCCGGTGCGTTAGTCAACCCGAACGGCATTACCAGAAATTCGTAGTGCCCATACCGAGTCCGAAACGCTGTTTTATGGATATCAGCCTCCTTAACCTTTAACTGGTGATACCCAGATCTCAAGTCGATCTTCGAAAATACCGCAGCACCCTTCAGCTGATCAAACAAGTCATCTATCCGTGGCAACGGATACTTGTTTTTAATCGTCAGCTTGTTCAACTGGCGGTAGTCTATACACATCCGCATCGTGCCATCTTTCTTCTTGACAAAGAGTACCTGCAAGCGCACCCACGGCGAAACACTAGGCCTAATAAAACCTCGATCCAATAACTCCCCGGATCTCGAGCCTTAAGCTCCACCAATTCCTTTGGCGCCATCCTATACGGAGCAATAGACACCGCGCGCACTCGGCAATGAGATCAATCCCGAACTCCACCTCGCGATCGGTGGCAAACCCGGAAGATCCTCGGGAAAAACATCAGCAAACTCCTTAATCAGTGCGAACCTTCTCCACAGCGGACTCCTTAGCCTCCAACGCATACACATGAACTACATACGCTTCACGGCCTTTCTCGACCATCTTCTCTCGCCTTCGGGCGGATACCACATTTGATAAGTAATCCCTCCTACTACCTATCATAGCCACCTCATCACCCTCAACCGTCTTAAGAACCATGCGCTTGGCGCGCAATCCAACCTCGCTTTGATACTTGGCCAACCAATCCATCCCAAGAATCGGATCGAACTCCCCAAAACGGCGGTTCCATCGGATCGCTGAAAAACACTACCCCTTGGAGTTCTAAGGGTACCTCTCTAAACAGTTTATCTACTACTACTGAGTGACCTAGAGGGCTAATCACGGTCATCCGCCTAGAAGATATCTCGAGTCTAAATCCATGGTCTCGCTATACTACGGCAACATAAGAGTGCGTTGAACCCACATCAATCAAAGCGAGATAAGGAGAACCGAAAATAAAAACGCGTCACAGGTTATGACGTCCGATCGTCGCCTCCTCTCGGTGCCTCGCGGCATACACTAATCCAGGTTGTCTAGCATCGAACTAGCCACACCTCCGCCTGTGCTCCACGGCCCCGACCAAAACCATTACCACCTCTGCCATTACCACGGCCCCTGCGGTGGCGGTCCACTACCTCTGAACCGATTACGGCCCCGACTCTCGGTGAATCCTAGCCAACCTCACGCGGACGGTCCCTCACACGATGCTCCAGAGAACCACACTCGGCGACCTTTTCCTCCATCCGGCAACCACCCCAATGAGACTTCCCACACCGATCACATCTGCGGCGGTCCCGCTGGCGAAGAACAAACCTAGCGGTGGTTCGGCCCACTCGGTCTAGTTCTCTTCTCAAGATTACTGACGACCCGGAGGACCTAAAGCTCCTCTTATGTCTATTTCTCGCCCATGCCCCGCCTCACGACTCCTTAACACCCTCGGCCACCTTAGCCTTCTCAACTAAGACAACAAACTCGCGCTCTGGCGAGGAGCAATCAAGCGACCTCAAGTCGTCTCGCGGACCATCCTCGAAACGAACACACCTCTCATGCTCGGTGGCCACAATGCCCCGGCATACCTACTCACTTTCCGGGAACTCACCTCGAACTCGACCAATGGTTTACTCCCGAACAAGCCTCGAAAAAGCCTTTCACTTTGAGTCGATATAACTAGCTCCGATGTATTTCTTTTGATATGCGGCCCTGAAATAATCCCATGTCGGATCCTCTGCTTGCCACATCATCCCGAACCGTGAGCCACCACCGATATGACTCATCCCGGAGAAGCGTCGATGCCCTTCAGCTTCTCTTCAATCTGTCAAGTCCAGATCATCCATGATCCGCTCGGTGGCCTCTAGCCGTGATATTCAGCGATGCTAGGAGCAACACCAGAAACACCTCGGAAGAATTCGGCCCCATTTGCCCGAAGTCGCTCAGGAACAGATTTCCTAACTCCTGCACCACCACCTACACCAGCTACTCTTTCCAACACTCGCAGCATTGCCTGTGACACTGCGTCGTCCCCATTCTGATCTTGGAACTCACCACCTCCAGCTGGTGGCGGAATCGGTATCTCATTTTCTGAACCCTGACCAGATCCTACGGGCTCAGAAACTGTCATCCTACCACGACCTCGTCCACGACCACGTCCACCTCTAGAGCTCATGACTAATCTTTCTACGTGTCTGATTAAAGGATTTTTATGCATCAGTATTTATTCCACTTGTTTAAAAGCAAGTCTTATGAATATTAAGGAGATTTGTTCTCGCGAGTTCACAAAATCCTATCAGTTTCAATCTCTAAAGTAATATACTATTGCTATTCATCAATTCACATCCAATCAATCCACAAGCAATAGTAAGGGTACTTACCTGGGCGAACTGGTGCCGGAGACTCGGTGCCATGCCTTTCAAACCATACTTTAAGAATAAAGACTAACAAAACAATCTTTTGAAAACCTTTTGGGCCTCAGGCCCACAGTAGAAACTTTTTGAACTGGGCTCACGATACCACAATTGTAACACCCCAAACTCGGACAAGACACCACGACCGAATGGTATGTTACGGAAAACGTCTTTGAGTGATCAGATTTTTCCCGCTTAAAAGCGGGGTGAAAACGAGTGAATTTGAGGAAAATTTGAGTAGGCTTGTTTGATTAGATTTTGAAAACTTATCCAAAGTATATAGTTAAAACGAGTTGATTTCATTTAGCATTTCCGATAGTTTCTTAGTGCTATTTTGAAACATTTTAGGCTTAGTAGAAAATCGAGTTTGATTTGGAAACTATTTGAGTTTACTTTATAGCAAAGCATAGCGAGATACCCGATGGTATAGTTTAAAACACACTGCGTTATAATTTTGAAAACTTTATCTTACCAAATTTTAGTAAAATTTCATACCAAGTTATTTGTTAAGCAGGTTGCGAATCTAATTAAAACATAACCATCAAAAAGCATAATTTAAAGGCCTTTTACAAATCCAAATTAAATCTCAAATCAAAATAAGTAAGCTAAAGTACCCAAAGTGAATAGTCGGAGCAAAACTTTTATTAAAGCATGGCATGTGCACCTCGAGTCCACCCCAGCTCCATGTCCGCGTCTACGGGTCACCTGAAATGTCAAAGGAGAGGGTGAGTCGAATGACTCAGTGCATAAATCCCGCTCCCGATGAGACAACATGCTAACACACATCATACATAGCAACATGATTAATGCAACCCGATCCTAACCATCCGTATCGCCTTTTCTACCCGTGTGGTACCAAACCACCGTGGTGCCAAACCACCGGTGACGTACTGATCACAATGTGTTACCAAAACACTTTGGTGTCCCAAAGACACAAATGTGCTACCAAAGCACTTTGTGACCGTAGTCACAAATCAATTGACGAGGCCAACCCATCGTGTGATACCCAATCACTAGCGAGACGATCCCATATCTCATGTGGGGCCAACCCACGGTGGTGTTAACCACGGGGACAAGTCGCAATGAGGTGCCCAACCTCCGTGTCCCAAAGACACAAATGTGCTACCAAAGCACTGGTGACCGTAGTCACAATAATCGGATGATGGGGCCAACCCATCGTGTGATACCCAATCACTAGCAGACGATCCCATATCTCATGTGGGGCCAACCCACGGTGGTGTTAACCACAGGGACAAGTCGCAATGAGGTGCCCAACCTCTGGTGTCCCAAAGACACAAATGTGCTACCAAAGCACTGGTGACCGTAGTCACAATAATCGGATGATGGGGCCAACCCATCGTGTGATACCCAATCACTAGCAGACGATCCCATATCTCATGTGGGGCCAACCCACGGTGGTGTTAACCACAGGGACAAGTCGCAATGAGGTGCCCAACCTCTGGTGTCCCAAAGACACAAATGTGCTACCAAAGCACTGGTGACCCAAAGTCACAAAGTGTGTTACCAAAACACTGGTGCTCGTCAGCACAAATCATCACTGCCCCCTCCACTCATATCACCCATCAACAACCAACTCATGTAATCATGCATATCATACAAATTATGCATATCATGCTAATATGTCTAGCATTACATCTCATAGCATACATAAGATAGATCATAATACCCAAGGTATCCATAATAGAACTTGTAATAAATTAGACTTACCCGGATACGTACACATACCCCGTTTGGGTATCCAATAATCCATCATACTGTCATGATTTTAATAGGCAAACAGGTTTATTAATAACATTACTAGATATCGCGTGTGTTAGTTTACACACACGGTAAATCTGAGTCTAGAAATCGACAAAAAGCGATCTAAGGCTCCTTGATTACTGGCTCCTATAACAATCGGCCAACAAGAGTTAATCACTTAGACCATTCGGCCATAGCCATTTAACCCAAAAAGGGTTTATCAAATAACCCTTACATTGCAAATGTTTGGTTTCCTACCAAACCCGAACCCCAATGGTCCTTCTAAGATGATCGGCCACCACCTTGAAAAGAATAACAGTTAATCCTTTGCAACTCGATTTAGTGAAACTAACAGAATAGCCTAATAACATCACTCTTACCACCACTTACCAACGATCAACCAACGATGACTGCTTCACTTGATCGCCACTAAAAATCTGGAGACCCTAAAACGAAATAATTAACTCCTTCCCACCAAAACCAAAATAGACTTTAATCAAATCGAAACCACAAGCACTAGAGAGAAAGAGAAATGGCCATTCGGCCAAGAACTTACCCCAACACCAACCACTAACAAGCCAACCAAGCCACTAGGAGAAAAGGAGATTCGGCCAATATGAACACTACTAGGATCGGTTTAGCGTGAAAAAGAAATAAGAGTAAAGGTGAGAAGAAATAGAGAAATCGGCAATAGAGTTTAGGAGAAGAAAGAAAATAAAAGATAGATGAGGAGGGTACCTTCGGCAGAAAGTGAAAGAAAATAAAGGAAGTGTTTTTAGGGAATGAAATTTCGCTAACAAGGTTTTCAAATCAAAGAAAGAAAAATATGGAGAGGAGAGAGTTCCACATTCGGCTTACTCAAATGAGATAGAAGGATGAAGTGAAAAGAAGCATTCGGCCACAAGCATAAAACCAAAGAAACAAAGCAACTTTTCGGCAACTAAAGGGGTTTGATGTTTTCGGTTTCAAGAAGTGAAGAAGATGAGAGAAATTCTCTTAAAGTTTCGGCTACAAAAGACAAAAGAGAGAGAGCTTTTCTTTTTTACCAAATGTGACCGAAAATGCACCCCAAACCAAGGTACATTCGGCCTTCCCTTCTCCCACACTAAGCCGTCCACACTCCCCCCAAATCCCCTAAAATTCGGCCACCACTCCTCAAAGTACTCCAAGCCACTAATTCAAAAGCATTTGAATTAGTCCCCTTCCACAATTCACTCCTTGCCGTCCATCTCACCCATAGACTAGGTCCAAGGCGAGTTTGAACGCCTACAAACTCTCCTTCCTAGGCGTCAAAAAGAAAGCCAAGGTGGCCACTCATGCAGCTTGAACACAAGATCTCTCCCTCTTGCAAATGACGCCACACACACAAGCCTTAGTGGCACCTATCCTGCCACTCCACCAGCTCCTTTCTTGTTCAACCAAAACACCAAATAAAACTCTTATACCCTAGCTCCAACAGCTCCCCTGACTTAACACCCAAAAATCAAAATTTTCCCATTCACTCAGGCATACACTTAGACTTCAATTAAGCCCCCAAAACATAGAAATAGCCACGCAGCACACTAGACACATGCAATATCATGCAACAACAAAACAGCCCCTAACCCGGGATATTACATGTGGCGTCGACAACCATGTTTTCTAGCGTTCAATTTTTACAGAAAATTGGGTTTCCATTACACACCTGATATAGTTTCAATGTAGGAGCAACGTAAAAGAATTTGGAACCTAGAAACGACCATCCAATAACATATGACACGATTAATCACAACCTAACACTAAATTTGCAACTAAACTGAAACTACGTAGAAGAACTTCAATGGAAACCAAGTCGAAATTAACACCTAACCTTGCGTAAAGCAACAATTATGAGATCCCTACATCGATGGATGAACGTTACTCTCGAGAACGTCGCCTATCAAGTACTTAGGCAATCAGGAATTCAATCCAAACGAAAAACAAGAAAAACCGAACATTATCAAACTCAAGCAAAAACAACTGGATAAAGAACTGGAACGATAGAAATGTGCAAGTGTACACAATCGCAACAAGTAAAAAAGTGACAAGTAAATGTAAAGTTATCGTACCCACAGGGACTGTAAAAGAAAAGTATTTACGAAATGTAAATCAAACACTTTGGTGATGGGAAAAATTTTTTGTTTTGAAGAAGTGATGTAAAAAACTAATAATTAACTAAGTAATAAAAATAAAAAGTAAAAACTTCCAATGCACGATTTTAGGAAGATGAGTTTTAATCAATATGACATGATTATGGTAGATCGATTACATTCCTTAACTTAGAATTACTAAACCCATGTTCATGTTGTTACAAATATTTTCACAGCAACTTGGTAATTTGTTAACTACTGCAAATACATACTTACTAAATTAACCAATCTCTTGAACATTTTTCAATGTCAATTCAAACAATTAATCAATATTCATAAGCACTTATAAGATTAAGTGAGGTAACAATATATTTCTATATTGAAACAATTTAATCACAATAATATTGCAAGTTATGCAAGGCTAATGTACCGTTTAATACTGTCGCTAATTTAACCTTCAGCTACCTTAGAAGATTAAACATGCACAAATTAAATACTATGTCAATTAATTATAATTTCAATACGTTTAATAATTAATTCATTTGTTACCTTACATTTTATAATGCAAGTATAACATAAGCATGATTTTATTTAATTGAATAACTTACTAAGGCCTATAACAACACAAACATGATTTTAAATATTTAAGTGGATAGAATGCAATAAATCTAACACGAATTAATTTAAGCCATTTTAATTAGAACAAGAACAACAACAAAACAATTATTCATATTCATGATCACAACATAAACAAGAAAATTAAAGAGAAGGGAACTAGGAAGCAAATCCAGTATTTCTCTAAAACTAGACTAAAGTGCTCCTCTTTTTCTCGCCTCATTCTGTTGAACCGAGGCCTCCAAAAACAATTGAATGATGCTATTCCAAGGTGGAAGATGGCTCTTTTTCAAGAGGGAAATCGACAAGGGAAATGGTTAAGAAAAAGAGAAAAACAAAGGAGAGAAAGTGAGTGAAAGAGAGAGAGATGTGTGGGAATGAAGGTGTGCTGAATGAATAGTTGAAATGGGGTATTTATAGGTGGGAGTGGCTGCTAAAAATAGCAAACAATTAGCAGCCACACACTCCCCTTGGCCGGCCACACATGTAGCAAAGTTTGAATGTTTCAAACTTTGTTAAATTTAGCTTGGGGAAAATTTTTAACTTGGATGAAAATTAAATATAAAGTATATAAAATTATCATCATTTGGACTGACCTTGGCTGGAAAAAATATTTAATCTTACCCTTGGTTCACTCGATGCAAAAATTCCTTCGATGGTTCAAGCCTTTCGAGATGTCTGCCGTGCTAATTTTCACATTTTGTGCAAAATTGTCGAAAATAAACCAAATTTGTGAAATTTATTATAAAATAATTAAAATTCAATATTTTAATAATTTAAGTGAAATTTAATAATTTTATAATTAAAGTGTGAATTTTGACCAAAATTACTACGAAACTGCATGAATTCGGGCTCAAAAGATGCTAAAAAGTCTATATATTTTTTGTGTTTCCAAGAAAACTTACACGGTTCAATTGAAATTTAACGAGACAATGGAACGAAACACAACAGATACGAATAAATTCTCAACCAATTAATATAACCAAAAAGAAAAGAAATAATTTGAAGCGGAAAGGAGTAAAAAGAAAAAAAAACAAATGAAAAGAAGAAGAAACGTTTGTTTTTTTTCTTTGCCTGGAACAGGAAAGAATTTGGGAAAGTGAAACCGTCAGTTAATTTAAAAAAAGAAGAAGATAAATTTTGCAAAATAGCAAAAAAACAATATTTTCCTTACTGTCTATGCAGGGATTCGAACACAAGACCCATGAGTATACATAAGCTTAACCATTGAACCAGTAGGCTCATTCTTGACACAGAATCAAATTTAAGTCTAAGGTTCAGAATAAGAGTTTATTCAAAACAATTGACATAGTTTCTAGAAATGGGATTTGAACCCTGGATCCCAAACACACAATTAATGCACTTGACCATTGAAACAAATACTCATTATTGACAGAATTTAACAAGTGAAAATTCAAATTTTTGGGGCATTACTATAGCCATATGTGGCGCATCTTCTGTCGGAGATGATGACGAATGCGTCGTGCGATTTCATCCCCTCTTACGCTACTGTGGCGCTTGACGTTACCTCTTCTATAATAGCCAGTGAAATCAGAACAGTGGTCTCGGGGCCAAAAATATGACAAGTAAATTATTATTTTATTATTACTTTAATTTCTATGGGATGTGGTCGTGCCCAAACTAACTATGACAACGAATAAGGCAAGCGCACCTATCGTTTGGTAGTATAGCTATGGCAAGACCGGAAATATCGTATCCTCAAGGACCAAGAGTACTAGTAGTTACTATCCTTTTATTATTTAACCTAAGTATTAAGGGAATTGTTGTTTAATTAACTAATTACTAAACTAAGGATGTTAAGACACAGAAAGTGAATTGGGAAAATACTTTTGGGGAAAAACCTAGTTGATTAAGATAATACCCGAGGAAGAATTCACCTAGACTTCACTTGTTATTTAACTCTGAACCAGATGATTTATTCATATGACTTGATTCGTAGGATTCCCTAATTTATATTAATACCTCTTTCGAGGCTACTAACGTCTAACCCTAGGTTGATTAATTAAAATCTCATTCTAATTAAAACCCCTAGTGTTGCATTAACTCGATCTATGGAATCCCTTATTAGGTTTGACCCTAATCCGTGATTTTTAGTCATCCTATCTCTAGGGTTGCGATCAACTCCGCTTAACTATGCTAGATCTACTCTTAAACAGGACTTTTGTTCCACTTTGCCTAAGCACATCAATACTTGAATCAATATCCTGAAATATTAAAATAAGAATTAAGAACACATAATGAAGAACAAATCAAGTATTTATCATATAGTTCGAAAAAACAATAACAAGATCCGTCTTAGGTTTCATCCCCTCAGTATTTGAGGGTTTAGTTCATGTTTAATAAAGAATACATCTCAGAAGAAAGTAAATAACAAAACATAAGAAAAACCCTAAACCCCTTGAAGGAAATTGAAGGGAGGATCTTCCGTCTTGAGTGTGATTCCGACTTCTGGGATAAATCAACTGGCTTTCTTGGAGTAATCCCCTATGTTCAGCCCTCTCTAGCTTTTTCCCCATTTTAGGTCATACTTAGGGTGTTTATATAGACTTTGGAATGTCTTTCTTCGCCCCTAAGTATCCTTTTCCGAGTAGAATTACAACGGGTCACGGCAGAGACACGCCCATGGAGCACACCCGTGTGAATCGAGCCCAGGCCGTGTTCAGGCCTGCTAAGGTGGAACGGCCATGTGATTCGAGCCCAGGCCGTGTTGATTTCTTACTTTGGCCCATTTTCTCCGTTTTCGGCCCATTTCTCGTTCTTTTCATCCTCCGATGCTCTCGTAAGTATAAAACATGAAATTAAAGGATTAGGAGCATCAAATTCTACAATTCAAGGGATTAAATCATCCAAAAGCATGCTAAATATGGGATTAAAATATGTATATATTACGATTTATCAAATACCCCCACACTTAAGCATTTGCTTGTCCTCAAGCAAAATTCTCAACTCACAATTAAAATCGAATTTCCTCAATTCATAACCTTCATCAATAATGTTTCATCATAATTCATAGGTAATTCATACATTGATAAATTAACCAGAAGGTTCCTAAAGATTCAAACAATCAAAGTCATAGTTTTTATAATATGAAAAATAGGTGTTTCCCCTTACCTAAATAATCACCTTTTAATTCAAAATCAACAAGAATTGACATCCTTACTAAAGGTTCACTCAAATCACTCAAAGTGTTTAAGGTTAAAAAATAAGCACTTAAGAGTCAAACATGAAAAGTTAATCCCATAGGCTTGCATGAAAATCAAATCTCCACCACTGTAAAATGATATGATACACAAATCAAAAGGTCTTTAAAAGGGTTGTAACGGTGCTTAGGTTAAAGGTGTGGATAAAGGCTGAATTAGAGGGTTAGTATCGAGACTGAATTGATAAATTACCTAACTAGAAAAATAACTAAAACTTAAATAATTACATCAATCAAGAATTCATCACTAATAACATGAGCTTCTTCTCAAAATGTGAAATTAACGCTTAAGCTCAAATAACATAGAACTAATAATGAATATACTTCATTTTTTTTCAAGAACAAATCAAACAATAATAAGATAGAATTCAACAACTGAAATAAAGAAAATAGTTTAAGCAACCGATCAAATCAAATCTCGATATAAGGGCAGTCAAGAGAAATGGTGATAACAAATACAAAGTGGGTTTTGGGTTAATATTAATGGGTGAGTCAAGAGATGGTTTGTTAGTCTCAAAGGGGTTCACTAGGGGTTAATTATGAAGGTAGGCTTTTTATGGAGTAAGTGGGTTAAAACCTAGGTGCCTTTATCATCTCAGTATATCAAATCAAAAATGTGGTCTCGACATGTATAATCAAAGCAAGTTCTAGAATAACAAATCAATGTTAACATACTCATAAACAATAAAGTGAGCACAAAAAATGTATGCTCTAAAAGGCTCAAGATCTCACAAAAATTATGGGCTTTTGATGTCAACCTTGTAAATTTCAAACTTCAAGGTGATCATTAGATTCAGGTAGACAACCTAACAAATTTTTAATTCTGAGAATAAACTGATCATGCTTGATTCTCTAGTCTCCTAAAGTTTAAATCATCACTGCACAATTAACTATGACTTAATCCAAAACATATCAATGAAAATCATAAATCAAAGGAAATTTCATTCTAACATTAATATGAGAACATTTACTTAAGAACAAGATGCAATTCAAGATTTGAGAATAATGCAAAAAGTTAGGCACTTTTCTAAATAAACTTCACCCCCCACACTTAAGATGTACATTGCCCTCAATGTACAAAGAAAGACAATAACCAAGTAGTAATAGATCATAAGAGAGGGTGAGAGGTGAAACTTCCTGGATTTCAAATGGATTTCTTGAGTTGGAAGTGTGGAAACTTGATTCGGAGGTGAAAGATAAGTTGGAGGAGGCGTCTTTAGTGGTGGTATGGTGGCTGCCAACAATCACTGCACTAGATGAAGAAATTGGGTAACTCGTGAAGAAATAGCCAGGAAATAATAAGAAAAATTAAAAATATACTAAATATGTATTTAAAGATAAGAAAAATAAAGAGAAGGAAAATAAAGGAGAAGAGAAAAGACATAGGTAGAATAAATGGATTCAGATGTCCTTGGCTTGTCGAGTAAATGAAGCGGCCGGCATGAACTTATGTGGATCGGTCTCGCACGGGGAGACTGTGCTATGGTCCTTTCGCTTCTTCGACATGGGGATGGTGGTGATGATGGTGAAAGAAAAGGAATGAGGGGAAGGGGAACGGAAAATGAAGGGAAAAGATAGTGAGAAGAGAAAGGGGTGTGGTGGCTGGGGGTTGGGAGAAGAAGAATTTGGGGAGAAAAAGGAGAAGAAGAGGGGTCTTAAATAAGAATCAAGGACCTGATTGCTGCCCACGCTTGCAGTGTCTTTGTGGGCGTGTTGATCCTGCGGCCGCATCGCACGGCCGTGTGGTGGCTCGTTCATTTCTCCGACGCCTGTGTAGAGGTTTCCACGCCCATGTCTCTTTCTCAGTGTCGGCCACGACCTCAAAGCACGGGCGTGGCTTATACCCGTGTGACTTTCTCAGTGTCTACCACGGCCGTATCGCACGGCTGTGGTATTTTATAGTCGTCCGTGATTTGGGGATTTTTCGTCCTTGGTTCGTATGACCTCTGCCATGCCAGTGTGTAAATCCGTGATGCCCACATGGCCACGGCCACGCCCGTGTGCAAGGCCGTGTGGTACGAAAACCTATGCTTTATTTAACTTGGTTAGTCTTTAGTTAGGTGCTAAAAATCAAAGATATGAAAATTAAAGGGGGTTAGTGCTCGGGTTGCCTCCCGAGAAGCACTCGTTTAAAGTCTTAAGCTAGACTTACCTCTCATAATCATGGTGGTTTGAAGAGTTGAAGCTCCTCATTCTTGCTATCAATTCGATTATCGATATATAGTTTAAGTCGAATGGTGTTTACCTTAAAAGTGCCGAATTCAGAGTGAGTTACCTCGACCGTTCCGTATGGGAAGACATTGAGTACCTTAAAAGGGATTTCTTTATTCGTTTTAAGGTCTGAAATGGCGGTTCGAGGGTCTTTCTCATCCAACAATACCTGATCTCCTATTTTGAAGTGATTTACTGTTCCTATAAGCTCGCTTGGGGGTTCCCTTGGTTTTGCTTGTTGTGTTCCTAGTTTCTCCTTGAAATGTGTCTTCCACTCGTCTAGTTCCTCGGCCTGAAGCCTTCGTTCCTCATGAATTACTTCCTTGTTTGCATGAGGTCTAGGATCTGGTTCAGTTGTGTAGTTCCGTGGTGCTTCCTATAAAGAAGGTTGAACCAATTGGTTATCAATAGAATTTATGTTCTCACCTTTTTCACTTGACGTCCTAGCCGAGTTAAGAGCCTGAAGAGTGATCGTTTTGTCACCTACACAAAGCAGTTGTTTACTTGTACCAACGTCAATCTTAGTTCTAGCAGTTGCTAAAAAGGGTCTTCCTAAAATTAAAGGAACATTGTTGTCCTCATCCATGTCTAAAACAACAAAGTCTACTGGGAATATAAATTTATCAACTTTTACTAGCACATCTTTGATTATACCCCTAGGAACTCTAATGGTTTTATCAGCTAATTGAATGCTCATCCTAGTTTGTTTGGGTTTCCCTAGACCTAGTTGTTTAAACAGTTTATAAGGTATAACGTTGATGCTTGCCCCTAGATCTGCTAAAGCATTATCAATAGATAAACTACCAATTAAACAAGGAATCGTAAAACTCCCTGGATCTTTTAATTTCCATGGTAGTTTGTTTTGTAGAATTGCTGAGCACACTGCGCTTAGCTCCACATGCGACGCCTCGTCTAACCTCCGTTTGTTTGTCAGAAGCTCTTTTAAAAATTTCCTTTAATCTGGCATCTGCGAGAGAGCTTCAAGAAACGGTAAGTTAATATGAAATTTCTTTAAAAGTTTAAGAAATTTACCAAATTGTTCCTCTGTGTGGTCTTTCTTCATCGCATTGGGATATGGCACTCGAGGTGTATACTCTTTAATGACAGATTTTTGTGTATCGTGGCTTACCTCAACCTTACCTTTATTTACCACGGGTTCTTGCCTTGGCTCAGATTCGGATTCTACTAACCCTTCACTATTGTGATTAGTAATGGCATGAATTTTCTCCTTTGGGTTAGTTTCTATGTTGCTTGGTAAGCAACCTTCCGGTCGTTCTGAGATTAGCTTAGCTTAGCTAACCTAACTAGTTTTCAATCCCTTGAATCGATGCCTGCTGATTTTTGAGCATTGTCTCATTGTTTTGAAAACGAGTTTCTGACACCGCGATAAATTTTGTTAGCATCTCCTCAAGGTTCGGCTTTTTCTCTTGTGGGATGGGTTGTTGTTGAAAGCCTGGAGGGGGTTGTTGTCTTTGATATCCTTGACCTCCCCATGAAAAATTTGGATGGTTCCTCCACCCTGGATTATAAGTGTTACTATAAGGGTTATTTTGAGGTCTAGAATTGTTACCCATATAGTTCATCTGTTCGTTTTCTATGCCAGGGTTGTAGGGTGGGTATTCTGTATTGTTCGACCCTCCTCCATTTGTATCGCATTTGCATCACTTGGATGTCTTTGTGAGGAACCACACAAACCATCAATTTTCTTACTTAAGAGTTCTACCTGATTTGATAGCATGGTTACTGCGTCGAGGTTGAAAACACTGGCGGCTTTTGTTGGCTTTGTTCTCATAACTTGCCACCGATAATTATTCGATGACATCTCTTCAATGAATTCATAAGCGACCTCGGGTGTTTTATTGTTTAGTGTACCACCGGCGGATGCATCAATCAACTGCCTAGTCGAGGGGTTCACACCATTGTAAAAGGTTTTAACCTGTAGCCATAATGGTAACCCATGATGAGGGCACCTTCTCAATAAATCCTTATATCTCTCCTATGCATCGTAAAGTGTCTCTAAATCCATCTGCACAAAAGAAGAGATATCATTCCTCAACTTAGCCATTTTAGCCGGCGGAAAATATTTTAACAAAAAATTTTCGGTCATTTGCTCCCATGTAGTGATTGATCCTCGTGGAAGAGAATTCAACCACTGTTTGGCTTTATTCCTTAAAGAAAAGGGAAATAACTGAAGTCGAATGGCATCATCAGAAATGCCATTAATTTTAAACGTATCGCATAATTCCAAAAAGTTCGTTAAGTGTGTGTTAGGATCCTCATCCTGCAAATCATCAAACTGAACAAATTGTTGAATCATCTGTATAGTGTTAGGTTTCAGTTCAAAATTATTTGCAGCGATAGCAGGTCTAACAATACTTGATTCAGTTCCTGTTAAATTAGGTTTAGCATAATCATACATAGTTCGAGGAACAAGATTTTGATTAACTGGGTTTGCGGCAACTGCAAGAGGTAGCAGATTATTATCAACCATCTCTTCGGTAGTGTTGGTATCGTTCTCTTGCTCTTCTTGTATGTACTGTAGGCTTCGCCTAATTTCTCTTCGATTTTTGCGAACGGTTCCTTCTATATCACTATCGTAAAGTAGAGGTCCTGACGGGTTTCTTCTAGTCATAAACTAGAATACCTGCCAGAAGCAAGGAAAAATAAAAAATTAGCAAACTAAAAATTAATTGCAAAAATAAAATGGCTAAAGTAATAAAAATCAAGTGTTCCTAATATCTTAGTCCCAGGCAACAGCGCCAAAAACTTGATCGTGTCCAAACTAACTATGACAATGAATAAGGCAAGTGCACCTATCGTTTGGTAGTATAGCTATGGCAAGACCGAAAATATCGTATCCTCAAGGACCAAGAGTACTAGTAGTTACTATCCTTTTATTATTTAACCTAAGTATTAAGGGAATTGTTGTTTAATTAACTAATTACTAAACTAAGGATGCTAAGACACAGAGAGTGAATTGGGAAAATACTTTTGGGGAAAAACCTAGTTGATTAAGATAATACTCGAGGAAGAATCCACCTAGACTTCACTTGTTATTTAACTCTGAACCAGACGATTTATTCACTTGACTTGATCCGTAGGATTCCCTAATTTATATTAATACCTCTTTCGAGGCTACTAACGTCTAACCCTAGGTTGATTAATTAAAATCTCATTCTAATTAAAACCCCTAGTGTTGCATTAACTCGATCTATGGACTCCCATATTAGGTTCGACCCTAATCCGTGATTTTAAGTCATCCTATCTCTAGGGTTGCGATCAACTCCGCTTAACTATGCTAGATCTACTCTTAAATAGGGACTTTTGCTCCACTTTGCCTAAGCACATCAATACTTGAATCAATATCCTGAAATATTAAAACAAGAATTAAGAACACATAATTAAGAACAAATCAAGTATTTATCATATAGTTCGAGAAAACAATAACAAGATCCGCTTAGGTTTCATCCCCTCGTATTTGAGGGTTTTAGTTCATGTTTAATAAAGAATACATCTCATAAGAAAGTAAATAACAAAACATAAGAAAAACCCTAAACCCCCTGAAGGAAATTGAAGGGAGGATCTTCCGTCTTGAGTGTGATTCCGACTTCTGGGATGAATCAACTGGCTTTCTTGGAGTAATCCCCTGTGTTCAGCCCTCTCTGGCTTCGCCCCCCCTTTTAGGTCATACTTAGGGTGTTTATATAGACTTCAGAATGTCTTTCTTCGCCACTAAGTATCCTTTTCTGAGTAGAATTACAATGGGTCACGGCGAGAACACGCCTTGGAGCACGCCTGTGTGAATCAAGCCCAGCCGTGTTCGGGCTCAAGTAGGTGGCACGCAGCGTGTGATTTGAGCCCAGGCCGTGTTGATTTCTTACTTTGGCCCATTTTCTCCGTTTTCGGCCCGTTTCTCGTTCTTTTCATCCTCCGATGCTCTCCTAAGTATAAAACATGAAATTAAAGGATTAGGAGCATCAAATCCCACAATTCAAGGGATTAAATCATCCAAAAGCATGCTAAATGTGGGATTAAAATATGTATATATTACGGTTTATCAGGATGATAGTAAGGCTGTATTAAAATTTTGTTAAGAAAATTAAGTAAAAATGATTAAATTGTAAAAGTGGAAAAGTGGAGTTCTATTAGTAAAAAGGGTCAAATGGCTATGAAACTTTAAATTGAGAGGAATTATATGGTATTTAGACCATTCAAATAGTTAATGGACTTTTATGGATACTAATTAGGTGATTTTTAAGTTAAAAGCTAAGGTTAAAATAGTAAATTAATAAAAAAACTTAAAATTAAAGGAAAGAAAAGATGTATCATCTTCTTCATGTTGTTTTTCCATCGAAACGAGATGGGAGAAAAGCCATAGCTAGGTTTTCTTGGTTCGACAATTTCAAGTGCTTGAATTTAAGTGTAATTTTGTCTTATTTTTAATGATTTTTATGTTTTCGGGATCGTTATAGCTTAATCTAGCTAGCCTGGGGATCAATTCGCAAAACTGTTAAAAATTTAGGGTTTTTAATGAATGTTCTTGCATTATTCTTAATGTTTAATGAAGATTATGAGTCTTTGTTGATAAATAAACTAGTTTTGTAAAGTGATTTTGGATGAAAATGACATTTTGTGACTTATTTGTAAAAGTGATGATATTTCATGGTAAATTTGTGAAATGATGATTTGTATGGATTGATATAGGTCCCTAGAGAAATCAGCTAGCTTGAGAAAATGATGAAAATGTTTAGATTTCAATTTATGAGCTTAAAGACTAAATTGTAAAAAGTTAAAACGTTAGGGGTAAAATAGTAATTTTGTAAAAATATGAAATATGGACTGAATTGAATAATAGAAGTATTAAATGGATTGAATTTGTCTATTTAGGTCAAGATAGACCACGTACGGATTTAGATCAGGGAAAAGCTAAAGTCTCGGATTAATCAACTTCGTTTTTACACTCTAATCGTTGAGGTAAGTTCGTATGAATCAGTATCAGTTTTAATGCTAATGTAAATTATATGTTTATATGTTAGTTGTTATGTAATTAAATGATAAATATCCAACGATGTCATGACAGTTATCGAGTCCCGGATGGACCTTAGGAATTCGTAGGATACAAATGACATGTCATTAGGGATTTCTTGTTTCGTGTGCTGGTCTTAAATTTCCTACCGACGATTGAGGTCCTACATTTGTTTCGAATACTCCATAGCTTGTGTGAGCAGCATCGTATAGCTTACATTCTGACCCACAGCTCGTGTGAGCAGGCCCATTTCACAACTCGTGTGAGTAGTGATGTAATGGAAAGGTTACAATTATATGTTTAAGCGCACTTCATATGAGCTTTCCTGAGTATCCGATGATATTCTAAGTGGTTCAACGAGCATGAAAAGGAAATGAACAGTAAGTGTTCAAATGAACTATATCATGTAATTATGAAAATGATTGAAATGGTGAGCTTCAATGGAAGTATGCTTATCTTAATGAAAATGATGAATTCAAATGAAGTATGTTCATGTATAATGGCTTACCTTATGTTAAATTCATGTGAAATATGTTTGAGTGCACTAACATGTGTTGTTGATGGTGCTTAGGCTTGTGCCAAGCTTGTGGTTGGATTATATTATGATTATCTTAATGTTATGTATTAAAATGGTAAGTTATGCTTCATGTTTTACGAACTTACTAAGCATTATGTGCTTACGTAGTTTTCTTTCCTATGTTTTATAGATAATAGGAAGCTTGATCGGTTTGGAAGATCGTCAGAGATCTATCACACTATCCAGCATAAATATTGGTAGTTTTTGATTTTTTGGTCAAGGTTATAATGGCATGTCTTGTATTGATATCTAGTTGATGATTTTGTCATGCATAAGTTGTTTTGGTACCATTTGATGTTAGTTGGATTGTGTCATTTTGGTACTTGTGATGCATAAATGGTGTGCCTCAAATGGTAAGTTATGTGAAGAGTTAATGATAATTTTTGAGGTATGACTTGGTAAAAGTGAGTTATGTTTGATAGTAGAAATCTGATCTAATATATGCATGATTTGGTAAGTTTGAATGTTTGCATTTGAGGTGCCTTGTATGACATATTGGTTGAATGATTTTGGACTATTGAATTGGTCATTTCATGTAGGTTTTGGTCATGTTTTGATTCCTTGATTATGTGCACAAAATGGTTTTTGGTGGTTGCTTGATTTGGTGTTGGAAATGGCTTGATTTTGGCCAATTTCATGTTCACACAGCCTAAGACATGGGCGTATGACTCAGCCGTGTGTCCCCTGTAGGTTTTAATGCATGCAAGTCAGAGACATGGCTTAGCACACGGGTGTGTGTGGTTAATTCGAAAGTTACACGGCCTGGCACACGGGCGTGTGGCTTGGCTGTGTGACCTAACTCAGAGAGTTACATGGGTAAGGACACGGGCTGGGACACAACCGTGTGTCCCTATTTTGATTGTTATATGGCCTGAGACACGACCGGGTTGTAACAGCCTGTTTTTAGTCAAATCAGAATAGTGGTTTCAAAACCACAAATCCAAGGGCAAAATAATTATTTTATTATTATTTTAATGGCTACAGCATGATAGTATGATTGTGTAAAAATTTCGTTAAGAAATTTTATCGTTTGCTTGCTTAATTTGATAAAAAGGACTAAATCGCGTAAAGTGTAAAACTTGAGTTCTAATAGCTAAAGGTGTCTAATAGCTATGGAACCTTAAATTAGGGGTCTTTATGTTGTAATTAGACCATTTTTTATTTGAGTGGACAAAGATGGACACATGAATAAGTGATTTTAAGATTTTAATTATAGGTTATTTAAGTAATTTAATAAGTAAATATAGTAAAATAAGTAAAACAAAACAAGTTCTCTTATTCATCTTCTTCTAGCTGAATTTTGGGGAGGAAAAGCACACCATTTTTGAGCTTCTTCATTCGGCCACATCTCTTTGCTTGCATGTGAGTATTTTTTGTCCCGTTTTTAATGATTTCTATGTTTTCAGAGTCGTAGCTTAATCTAGCTAGCCCAGGGACTAATTTACAAAATTTTTAAAAGTCTAGGGTTTTACCATTGATGAATATGTGTGTATTTTGATGTTTGATGATAGAAAATAAATGATTGTTGTTAGATAAACAACATTTGTTAAGTGATCTTTTATAAAATTGACAATTAGGGATTAAATTGAGAAATGTGATAAATTGTGTGGTAAATGTGTGAAATAATGAAAAATTTTGGGCTGCTATGTGTATGTATATAATTCAGCTAGCATGGGTGTGGGTTAAATTGCATGAATTTGCTTTTTTATGAACTAGGGACTAAATTGTAAAGAATTCAATAGTTTAGGGGCAAAAGTTTAAAAGTGCCATAATATGAAATTTGGATTAAATTGAATAGAATGATAATCGAATAATTTAAATTTGATTATATATAGATCAAGAAAAGTGAAGTTCGGATCTAGATCGGGGAAAAAATAAAGTATTGGACTAATCGATCCTGTTTCGACGTTTTTGTGATCAAGGTAAGTGCGTATGTTAATAAGCATTAATATAATTGTGTTTTAAATGCTTTATTATTGAATTAATTGTGAATATGATCTTACGAAAATGTTCGACGAAGATTCAGCAATGTTAAATCCTGGTTGAACCTTAGGAATAGATAGGACACAAATGACATATCATTAGGGGTTATTGTGTTTGGGTCTTTGGTCAAAACGTTCTATCGGTGGTGAGTTATCCAAAGATGTGTTGCGGATCCTCGTCGACTTGTGTGAGCAGACCGCAGTGTAATTACGTCTTGACCGTCGACTTGTGTGAAGCAGAGACCGTTGATAGCTCGAGTGAGCATTATATTAGATATGAGATTGAGATAGCTTCGGCTATGTATTGGCACTTAGGGTGCTAGATTCTCGAGTATTCGATATTATTCCAAATGGTTCAACGGGTATATCAAAGATATGAAATGGTGAGAGATAGTTACATATCAGTACAGGTATGTACAGAAATTCATATGATTATTGAATCCATGAAATTGTGAGTTCATGATCATTATGTGAATGAATATATATTAACCTTGTGATTAAGTAGTTTTGTAGTATATTATGTTATATTACTTGAATGGTGAATGAATGGTGAGTTTTACTTATTAACCATACGAGCTTACTAAGCTTTATAGCTTACTCTGTTTACTTTTCCGTGTTTTATAGTGAATATCGAAGCTTGCTTGGATTTGGGAGTTGTCGGAGATCTCATCACACTATCAAGCTATCATTTTGGTACTTTTGAATTTATGTATTTGGTTATATGGCATGTATAGGAGTTGTGGTTAATATGGTTATATGTTTATGATGGATTTAGCCAATTGATTTGGCTTGTAAATAAAGTATGTTTTTGTTAGGTGTATAGCCATTTGATTTGGCTTATTTTGGTATATTTGGATATGTGTATATATATGTGCAAATGCCCTTTTGTGATGTGGTTTAAAATTTCCATGTGAATGGTGGTTTGTGGATTGTTAGCTTGAGTATCAACTGGTTGAAATTTGAGATTGATATGCTTGTGGTTTTAGGCAAAATAGTGCATAATTGAAAGTGACCATTTAGATGATTTTTGAATGTGAAATTGGTATGAATTGAATGGGTTATTGTGATACTTGTGTGTCTTTTGGTTGATGGTATAGAAATAGCATGAATTAGGCTTGGTTGAGATTGGTTTGAATGCCTATTTATGCTATGTTATATGCCATTTGATTTATGTAGGTGAATGCAAGTTTGGATGAGAAGGATGGCTTGGTAAATAGCCTAATTTTTTTCCACACGAGCAGAGACACGGGCGTGTGTCTCAGCCGTGTGTGACACACGGTCAGGTGACACGGCCGTGTGTCCCCTGGTGTTTATTTAGAAACCAAGTTAGTATGCCCCACACGGCCCAGCACACGGGCGTGTGACTTGGTCGTGTGGCATAAGTCAGTATATGTAACACCCCAAACCCGGCTTGGACGTTATGGCCGAATCTGGCGATATCACATTAAAGTGTTTTTCGTAAAATATGTTGTCGTTGAAATCCTCATTTCTATTTAATCTCTTTGTTTTATTCAATGATGAGTCTAAAAACAGGTCGTTCATTTTCAAGCATGAATCATTGAAAAGTTATTCACTTTAAAAAAAACGTTATTAACTTTCAAAGCGTCATTTATTGCGAAAGCTTTTAAACCGATTGCGTATTTGAGGAAATTTTGATAAAACATTTATCTTTCTGAAAACTCGCAGCTTTTCCTACTGCTAGCAGTTATAAACCAAAACCACAATAAAATCCCAAATTAAAAATATAAATCCAAAGGCCCTTATTACAATAAAATACCCTAAGAATTAAGTTGAAATCATAAAATACTAAATCGAATTAAATAGGTCGTGTGGCCACCGCTGAGTCCTCTGTTGCACCGATCCGCCTATGACTGGGGATTACTGTACAGTTAAAACAGATGGGTGAGTTTACAAAAACTCAGTGTGTAATCCCATAATAGAAAACAGATAGAAAACAAACACAGTCTGGGCCTAAGCCCTTTTTCAGTATCAGTGACAATATCAGTTTGGGCTTTAGCCCATCTCAGTACTGAATAGTCATGTGCTTGGGCCTTGGCCAATTACAGTAACATTAATCAGTGCAGTAACAGATTAAACAATATATATGTCCTACCCATCTGGCCTCTACACTCCATTTCCATCCAACCCTACACTCCATGTGGGGATATAATCAACCCACCCATCCCTACACTCCAGAGAGTACCGAATGCGGCACTATACAGTGATATGCAGCTGGACTACCAGTAATTTAGGCTCGAAGCCTTTCAGTACACTTCCTCCGATCAATAACAACCCATCCCCATGCAATGCATCATGCAATCATGCCATGTCATATCATAGTATCGTGTATGTATTCAGTACAGTCTACATAGCATGCTAAAATATAGCCTTACATGTACATAAATATAAATATATCACACAGGGGCATAACAGTCATTCAGTCAATTAGGGGTCTAAGTAAGCTTACCGACCCAACAGTTGGTCCACAGTCGATCGGGCGACCCGTGCAACCTTAGTAGTCAAACAGTGAAAATGGGCCCATGAGCCCATGTTGCTAGCCTATGTTGGCCCACACACCCGTGTGGCCCACACGGCCCATAATGGCCTTGGCCGTGTGAAATGCACGACCTTGCCCAACAATTTCCACACGCCCGTGTGGTTTGCTCGTGTGGGGCCTGTAATTGGCCCAATTTTCCCGGGCCCAACTAACCAAATTAACCAAATATAAAAACCAAAATAAAATAATAATAAACCAAGTCCATTAAAACAGTTCAGTTTCTATTACAAACCCAATAAAATAGCAGGCCTAAAACACTACCCAATTTATAGACCCAAAATCCTGAATGGCCCAAATACTAAACCTAAAACCCAAACCAGCCCAAACCCAACTAAACCTAAAACCCAAATCAACCCAAAACTAAAAAAAATCAAACATAAACCCTAGCCAGCTAAGGTTCGCCGCAACAACCTCCAACCCGCCACGTCCGCACGTACGGCCTCCGTACTCCTCCACGCACCACCAAACGCCACGTCCTCCTCCGTACGGTGGTTTCACCTACAAATAGGACGAAGACACAACACAAAAACAAAAAAACAAAAGCAAAAAATACCGATTTTTGTATTTTTTATTATTCGGCTATAAAGCCAGAGAGAGGAATGTAACCTTTTGGGTACACAAACGCGAAATACAGAAAAGAAAAATAAAAAAACAGAAAGGTGATTCCTTTTTATTTTTGCGTTTTCAATAGCTATCTTTTCTTTTTATTTTCCATTTTCTTTCGACGTTTTAAAAAAATATATATAAGGGAAAGAAGTCTTACCTCATTGGTGGCCGGAAGGGAGGAAACCGAAGATTCTTTCGGACTTCCATTGATCTTCGAGGGCTCCTTTAGGCAATTTTAGGGCAGATCGGAGTTGTAGGGGTTAAAACGATAAAAAAGAGGGACTTTTAGGAGTTCCGGCCACCGTATATCGGTGGCCGGCGGTGGTGGATCGGCGGTGGTTCGATGCCGGTATCCCGACCGAAAATCGAAAAGAAGAGAGAGTTTTTTAAAAAAAAAATTAGTTTTTTGTTTAAAACAAAAAGGGGTAAATGTTTTTCTTTAAAAAAATTGGCTTATAACGCCTTCCCATACGGCGCCGTTTTGAATATTATTTTTGGAGGCCAAAACGACACCGTTTTGCCTCTGACCCGATTACCCAACCCGCGTAAAGGGGGATTCGCGTGTTTTTTTAGACCAGATGGTCTATTTGTGCCTTTGGTCCCTTCGCATTATTGGGTTGTTTTAATTTAGTCCTTTTGTTCTTTTTCTTTTTAATTTGTACCCCATGATTTGTTTCGATTCCAATTAGGTCCATATTTTAACGACGTCGTTTTTGAGGACAAAGATTAATTTCCCTTTTGGTCCCTCTTTATTATTCGCACGTTCAATGTGGTCCTTTTCTTTTATTTATTTGCGGATTTGCCCCTAAATTCCTGTTTTAAGTTCAAATTAGTCCTTTTTGTTATTGTTGCTATTAAATTAATTAATTTTAATATTGTTACCATTATTTTTACTACTAAATTAATTATTTTTAATATTATTATAATAATAATTATTACTATTACTATTAATTTTAATATTATTATCATTGTTTTTACTTCTATTATTATTATTTTTGATATTATGATTACTATTACTATTATTATTTTTATGACTACCACTATTGTTATAATTATTATTATATTATTAAATTGATATTTTTAATGATTAAATATTTATTTTTATTTTTATCTACTTTTTTTTTAAATAGATTCTACTTATTCCTTATTTTATTATTATTATTTTCATTATGGTTATTTATTTATTATTTATTATATTATATCCTTTCATGTATGCTTTCAAATATAAGAATATTTATTTTTTTATTTTCACTACTATTATCATTATTATAATGATTATTATTATTACTCGTATTTATTTATTTTACTATTATTATTCGCTTATTAACGTATATTTTCATTATAATCTATTATTATTATTATTGTATTATTTTTATTATTTTTATTATTTTATTATCTTTAACCTATTGTACATAGTATTTATTTATTTATTGATTTACTATTAGCTTTTATTTTTGTTATTATTTTCTTTTATTTTACTCATTTGTTTATTTATTTACTTTTTTTTACCTATTATTTCATATAGATTGTTTGTTTTAGCTTTTATTTTATTGCATTTTATTTTTGCCTTTATTATTGTTATTTATATTATTGTCCTCATTTTTATTCTATTATGCATATCGACACTATAATTCATTTTCCATTTTACTACGATCGTATTCCATTTTATCCGATTTTTGAATAAGCAAACACTCCGCGTTCTAAGATTCGAAAGAAATCGTACCCTAACTTACTGGGTTTCGATTTTTCTCATCGAGTCTAAAGAACCAATTATTTTTTTTTTAAAAAAAAATCAAAGCATATAAGTTAAATAAAAACTTATTCTCGGGAATTCAAAAATGTTGTGTCCTAACTCACTGGATATGACATTTTGTTATCTCGAGGTAAGGATTTCTAAAAACAAAGGAAATATTCTGTATTTGGAATTTTGAGAAATTGTGCCCTAACTTATTGGGTTTCGATTGTTCATTTGACCCAAATGACCGAATATCCTTTTTGAATTTAAATGCCCTAGTTTTAAAAGTCAAAAGACAATCTTAGTTTTGAGGATTTGAAATGTTGTATCCTAACTCACTGGACGTGACATTTTACTTCTTCGAAATAAGCGGGTCTCAACATCCAATTTAATTTATTCAAATTCTTTTTAAAGAATTGTAGTTTAAAATCATTTCAAATTTTCGACAATAAGATGTTAATCAATCAACTCGGTACCAATTTTGGGCGTTACGAGGGTGCTAATCCTTCCTCGTGCGTAACCAAATCCCGAATCCGTTTTCTCAAATTTCGTAGGCCAAAATCATTGTTTTAATAAATCAAAATGTTTTAATGATTAATCTCAAGGTGATCCGATCACACCTCAAAAAAGGGATTGGTGGCGACTCCATTTTCGTTTTATAGTCGACCCCGTTTTTCAACAAAAAAATGGTTTCGACAGCTTGGCGACTCCACTGGGGACCAATAAGAGAGTCAAGCCGTAAAATTGATTATTTCATGTCTTGTTGTCGAAAATTGAAAATCTGATTTGAAAAATTACGATCCTTTGATTGCATTTGTTTGTGTTGTATGATTGCTGTGGGTTGGGTCTCGTAGAATATTCTCGCATCATATTGCATAAGGACTGTTTGGTCTTACCTCTTCTAAGTGGGAGTGAGAAGCTACTCCTTCGTGAGGTTTTCACCTCTGTGCAGGATAGTGGATCGCTTTCGCGATACATCCGTACCTATGTCTTCGTGAGATTTTCATCTCTGTGCAGCCATAGGGAAATGTATTCCCCTGAACTGAACTCGGTCCGTTTGAGCCTATGATGGGTGAGGATCGAGGAATCTACTGGTTCGGGTACCTCAACTTTAGAACCAAACCTCATGTAGAAGACCCTAGGAGCCACCCTAGATAGTACTACGAGAAACCCTAGCGGTTACCCAGATAGGTGCTTGATTCACTTTTACTTACTTTTAGTTTTGTTTTTGCATGTTGTACTGACTTATTGTGTTTTTGCTATGTTTGCATGTCATTTCATATTCGAAAGAGTGTCGATTCGAGTTCGATTACTAAATTAGAGAGCTTATCATGGAGAACAAATTTCTTGATAAAGTGGAGGATAACGCAGCTGTCCGTATTTGGTCAGAGAAAACTCAATTAGAGAAAGGAGATAGTCTAGCCGAGGGGTATACGTCAGAATTATGGGACTACACCCGTATCAGTGTGACGCAAAATAGCCTTCAGGAATTAAAAGAAATATGGGATCAGTGGAATGATAAGACCAAGCAGTTGTTCTACTATAATTATGGGGATTTTCCGTATCTACTCGACATCAAGGTAGACGAGCATTTATTCCGGGCGCTCACTCAGTATGGGAAACCTGCATACAGTTTCTTTACCTTTGGGAGGTCGATTTAGTGCCCACTGTGGAAAAATATATAGCCCTACTGCGTTGTCCAAAGGTTCAAGTCGATAAAGCTTATTCTAGAGCCACTTATGTCCCGACCTTTTGGAAGAAATTGATGAACATTACGGGAATGAGTGAACAGTGGATTACATCTAGGATCAAGCAAAAAGGTGAATGTAAGTGCATGCCATGGAAGAATTTGAGAGATTTGATTCTAGCGCATCCTGATACGAAGAAGAGAGTCGATGTGTTTGCTTTGAGCATCTACGGATTAATGATCTTCCCTAGGGCATTAGGGTATGTAGATGAGGCGGTCTCAGATCTTTTTGATCGACTTAATAAAGGGGTCACACCTGTTCCTGCAATCTTGGCCGAGACATTTAGATCTCTGAATGCATGTGGGAGGGCCGGTGAAGGCAGATTTATAGGGTGCGCACAGCTGTTGTTTGCTTGGTTCCACAGTCATTTCTGGAAGGTGGATAAGGTTTCTTATCGGGTTTTCTCTGGGAATTACTCCCCGTTAAAGGAGATAGTGGCCACGCTAAGAAGGGATGACATATCAGAAGAAAATTGGATAGCGCTCCTCCAAAATCTCCAGGAAGAAGACGTCGAGTGGAGAGCTCCTTGGTTGATTCCTGACGAAATTCTTTACCGATGTGGGAGTTTTGACTGGGTCCCTTTTCTCAGGATTTAGGGAGCCGTTGGGTATGCTCCTTTGCTCGTATTGAGACAATACCGATAAGGACAGTTAATACCGGCAACGCACGGGCTAGCTCAATGTGAGTTTTCGTACCGGGGAGATAACTACAAGAAAAGGGTAAAGGAGATTTCTAACGCTTGGAACCAGACTCGTCGAATGAAAAGGCTGGCCGTAGGTTCAATGATGACTCCCGAGTACAGTGGATGGTGGAGTAAAATGGTTAATGATAATATCCCTGGGCCGAATTTAGAAGGCGTTCGACCGATGGAGGAGTACTTACAAGTGATCCCGTCAGAACTAGAAATCATAAAGCAAGACTTCGAGAGGAGGAATTCGGAACTTGAAAAGAAGATAGAACAATTGGAGGAAGAGAAGATGCATTTAAGGTTAGATGCTGATGTTCAATAGCTAGAGGCCGAAAAATTGAGAAAATGAAAGAATAAAGCCGATGAAGACTTGGATAGTTTGAAGACGGATTACAAGAAATTGCGTCTATCGATGAGAACCACTGGATTGGGAAAAACGTCGGAGCAATGGCGACAAGAGATCCAAGAAGAAAGAACCAAAGCCGATCGATGGGAGAGAAAATTCCAAGAGGCTCAGGCACAGAAAGAGGCCCTAGAAAGGAGTTTGTTAGAAGCCCAAAGTGACAAAAGGGAATTAAAGGCGAGAGTAGCAGAACTTGAAAAATCACTTCATCAGCATAGAAATCGTAATTCTGCGGTTGAATTGAGGGCAAGTTTGAGCAGGATTGAAGAAATGAAAAGAAAGATAGAAGAACTAGAGTCTGCATTACAAAGCTGTGAGCTCCGAGTAAAGCTTCTTGAGGGAAGTGAGGAACGTTGGAAGGAACAGTTTCACCATTCTCAGAATCAAGTTAGGAATAGAGATTACATTATGGGCGAAGCCGTGGCTCAGATTCAGGAGGTAGCCGATCATTTAAAGACTTTGGCGATTCAAGTCGACATGCTAAGTGTGAAGTATGAGCTAGAATCAGATCGGGGTCAAGAGTTAAGTTAAAACTTTGAGCATTAGGGCAAAGACATATTTGTAATCCATTTTATGTAAAGAATTTTGTTTTTTAATAAAGTTTTCTAAATGGAATTGAATCAGAATCGACGCCTTTTTGCATTCATTTTATGCATTCGCATTACATCACATCATGTGCATTAAGTTTCATGGAAAGACCCTAATTGGTTAAAATCATTTCAGAATTAATCTGGAAACCAACAAAAACTTACCAACCCATCCATCCTTACGGTATCCGAGCAAAGACAAAAGACATAGATCAAAGATTGGAAAGACTTGAACAACTCCAAAAAGAGATGCAAGACAAACTACAATTGCAAATGTAAGAGCAGTTGGCTAAAATCCAGCAAGACATGATGGACCGAATGTTGGAGTCCCAAAGAAATATGATGACTCAGTTGACCCAACTGCTGACTAGAGGAACAGATAAAGGAAAGGCCCCCATGGGTAATGCTGGATAAGATAATGAGGAACCTCTTTATCCATCGGGTTTTACTCCAACACAGCCTGAGATGTATCCTCGAAGAACATCCGTCACGATTAGGCCTCAAAAATTTTAGGATGGTGTTTCGATGCCGATGAACTTTCAAGCTGGGTCAGGTTCTAACCCAGGGGATAACCCAGCTAATCCTGTTATCCCTGACCTGGATGAAATGGCAGAAAAGGAAAGGACAAGGACAAAATTGCCAAAGCAGTTAGAAGACCGATGTAATTGGCTGGAGGAAAAATTCAGGGCCATGGAAAATGTTAATAGTCAACATGGAATTGATGCTAAAGATCTGAGTTTGGTCCTAGATCTAGTGCTTCCCCACAAATTCAAAATTCCGAGATTCAAAAATACAAAGGGGGGACCAGATTGCCCGAGGCTCACATCACCATGTTTTGCAGACGGATGACCGGGTATGTTAACAACGATCAACTACTAATACATTGCTTCCAAGACAGCCTGGTGGGAGCAACATCCAGATGGTACAACCAATTGAGCCGTACTAGGATTGGTTCCTAGAGGGATTTAGCTCAAGCATTCTTGAAACAGTATAGTCATGTAACGGATATGACTCATGATAGAATTACTTTGCAAAACATGGAGAAGAAACCGAGCGAGATTTTTCGGCAATATGCACAGAGATAGAGGGAAGTTTCCATACAAGTTCAGCCACCGCTCCTAGAAAAAGAAACTACGATGCTCTTTATCAACACCCTAAAAGCCCCATTCATCACTCACATGATAGGAAGCGCTAAAAAAAGTTTTTTAGGCATAGTGATGACAGGCGAAATGATCGAGAATGCGATAAGAAGTGGAAAGATAGATGCAGGAGAGAGTAACAAAAGGTCAACCTCGAGGAAAAAAGAAAACGAGGTGAAAAACACAAGTACATATAACAAGGGTTACTCAAAATTGATTACTGTAAATCAGCCAAGAATGGTGGCTACTGGTCAACAAGGGTTATCAAGGCAGGAGTCCGGCACAAAGCAAAACACTGAGAAGCTCCAATTTACTCCAATCCTAATGACATATTGGGAGCTGTATCAAAGCTTATTTGACGCACACGTGGTGTCCCCTTTTTACCTAAAACCATTACAGCCCCCATATCCCAAATGGTACGATGCGAACACTCAATGTGACTACCATGCAGGAATTTTGGGGCATTCAATAGAAAACTGCACTGCCTTTAAGAAAGTAGTCGAAAGATTTATTAAAATGGGCATTGTGAAATTTGATGATGCACCTAGTGCCGAAAATCCGCTACCCAATCACACTGATGGTGGGGTAAATGCAATAGACGGAAAGGTGGGGAGAAGAATCAAGACCGATATTGCAGAAGTAAAAATTCCTTTGAGATGGGTCTAGAAGGAAATGGTAAAAAGGGGGTTGAGCACTTCGAATCCTGAAGGGAGTGGTGAAAACTCGAGGAACTACTTTGAGTTCCATCATAAAGAGGGGCACAAGATCCAAGGATGCGTGAAATTCAGAGCCTTGGTGCAAGGTCTGATGGACAATAAAAAGATAGAGTTCTGTGAAGAAGCTAAATAAGAGGGAAGCATATTTGCGTCAGAATCAACAATGAAGGTCCCAAAAGACAATCATCCTGTGGTCATCATTTCACGACCTAAAAACAATGAAGCTGGAGTACAGATGACACCAAAGATCATAATTCAAAAACCGGCGGTCTTCTCTTATCAGGATAGCAAAAGGGTTCCCTGGAATTATGATTGCAACATAACAATCCCGGGAAGGGAGAAATCAGCCAGCGCTTCAAAAGAGGATCAAGATGTAGGTTTTCATATGCAAAGTGGAAGGCATTATGATTTGATCAATGTCCGAGCAGAACCCGTAAAAGAAAAGACCCTAATGGTGGAGCAAAAGAAGGAAAAAACAGCCCGACCTGAGCCGCTTGTTAATGAGCCAGTAAAAGAGGAGGAGGTCAAGGAATTCCTGAAGTTTTTGAAGCACAACGAGTACAGCGTGGTGGAATAGTTGCATAAACAACCAGCTCGCATATCTATACTGGCTTTGCTCTTGAGTTCAGAGGTACACCGAAGCGCATTGATGAAAGTGTTGAATGAGACGTACGTGGCCAATGATATTTCCGTTAATAAACTGGATCGGCTGGTTAATAAAATAAGTGCTGATAACTTCATCTTCTTCAACGATGATGAAATACTAGCAGGGGGTATGGGATCCACTAAAGCTCTGCACATTACTACCAGATGCAAAGGGTACACACTACCAGGGGTCCTGATCGATAATGGATCGACACTAAACATATTTCCCCTATCCATACTTAATAGGTTACCTGTGGATAGCTCACACATGAAGGTATGCCAGAGTATAGTGAGGGCGTTTGATGGCACAGAAAGGGGGGTCATGGGAAGAATCGAAATACCTCTGTTGATTGGCCCAACTACCTATTAGGTGGACTTCCTAGTAATGGATATCAAGCCCTCCTACAATTGCTTAATTGGAAGACCTTGGATACATTCGGCAGGGGCAGTGCCTTCGTCACTACATCAAAAGTTAAAGCTAGTATCAGAAGGTCGGCTGGTGACGATAAATACTGAAGAAGATATTATCGCGGCCGTAACTAGCGATGCACTGTACTTGGAGGAAAATGATGAGGCAATTGAATGTTCTTTCTGGTCTTTGAAGTTTGTGAATGCAACATTCATTACTGAGGGGAACAAGATTCCGGTGCCAAAAATATCCAAGGCTACCAGGATGGGATTACATCTGACGGTAGGAAAGGGAGCTCTACCGGGAAAAGGACTAGGGAGACATATTCAGGGAAGAGTTGAGGCTCCAATGTCGAAGGACAAGCATGACTTCTTTGGCTTAGGGTACAAGCCAGATGCGAGACAAAGAAGAAAGGAACTGGAAAAGAGGCAGGAAAGAAGAAGGGCACGTGTGAGTGGGGAAGAAATCAAATGGGAACCAATGATATTCCCCCACATATCCAAAACTTTCATATCGGGAGGGATCATTCATCCCGAGTGAAGGATGCCAAGGAAAGAAAGTGTTGAAGAAATGATGGGAAATGTTCACATCAATGCCATACATGAAGAAACCACTAAAGGGGGGACCTTGTCAGATATCCGCCCTTATGAACCTGGGAGTGTTCTGGACAATTGGACTGCAGAAGAAATTCCTGTAGTTTTTAGAGCTTACACAGAGTAATGTTCAAAACACACTTGTTGCTTTAAGCCTAGAAGCAATAAGAGTTCCTTTGTGAAATAGGCTTATGTCCAAACATCGTTATGAAATACATATTTGATATCTTTTTTTGAGCAAATATTCTTCCATTCTTTTAGATCCTTTCATTTTTTCTATACAAGTAATTGTGTTAGATTCTTTCATTCCTTGGACTTATTTCCAAATCATTCTTTCATCTCATTCATAATCATATCATACAAATAATTATTCTTAAATTCATTCGTTCTTTGTATATTCCTTTGTACCTACAACAGGTGCTCGGATATCAATGACATGAGTAACGCTGCTAGGGAATTAGAACCTCCTTTTGAGCAAGACATGTGTTCAGAGGGATCCCATGACTTTGAAGATGACATAGACTGTGGCTTATCACCAGACTTGTTAAGAATGGTAAAACAAGAGGAAAAACAAATTCTACCTCATGAAGAGGCAGTAAAGATTGTGACCTTGGAGGAAGGAAAGGTAGTGAAAATTGGAACGTGCATAACCGAAGAAACGAAGCGAGACCTTGTAGAATTACTTCAAGAATTTAAAGATGTCTTCGTGTGGTCATACCAGGATATGCCTAGGTTAAGCACTGACATTGTTGTACATCGCCTCCCCATAAAAGAGGATTGCAGGCCGATTCAGCAGAAGCTCCGGAGAATGAGGCCTGACATTGTGCTAAAAATAAAAGAGGAAGTCAAAAAGCAATTCGATGCTGGATTCTTGCAGGAAGTCAAATACTCAGAATGGGTAGCCAACATTGTGCCTGTCCCTAAGAAAGATGGGAAGGTACGAATGTGTGTAGATTATAGAAACTTAAATAAGGCCAGCCCGAAAGACAATTTACCCTTGCCTCACATTGATACTCTAGTAGACAATACGACATGCTATTCGTTGTTTTCCTTCGTGGATGGCTTCTCGGGATACAATCAAATAAAAATGCATCCCGAAGACATGGAAAAGACCACCTTCATAACCTTTTGGGGTACATTTTTTATAAGGTGATGCCATTTGGGCTGAAGAATGCAGGAGCGACATATCAAAGGGCCATGGTAACCTTGTTCCATGATATGATGCACAAAGAAATCGAAGTTTATATCGATGATATGATCACAAAGTCCCGAATAGAAATGGAACATATCCAAGTTTTAAGGAAGTTATTCTTGAGACTGAGGAAATTCCGATTAAAGCTCAATCCAACAAAATGTACTTTTGGAGCTAGATCGGGAAAATTGTTGGGCTTTGTAGTCAGCGAGAGGGGAATTGAGATCGACTCAGACAAGGTCCGAGCTATACAAGAATTGCCTCCGCTACGCACTCAAAAAGAAGTTCGAGGTTTCCTTGGAAGGCTAAATTACATCGCTCGGTTCATTTCGCAATTAATCGAGAAATGCGATCCCATATTTCGTCTTCTTAAGAAACACAATCCAAGCGTATGGGATGATGAGTGCCAGAAAGCTTTTGATAAGGTTAAACAGTACTTGTCAAGTCCTCCAGTATTGTCACCTCCGTGCCCAGATAGGCTATTAATACTATTTTTGACAGTGTTTAATAACTCTATGGGATGTGTGCTGGGTCAACACGATGATTCGGGAAGAAGAGAAAAGGCGATATACTACCTCAGTAAGAAATTTCCTGAATGTGAAATGAGATATTCGCCAATTGAGAAATTGTGTTGCGCCTTGATTTGGACAACTCGGAGGTTGAGGCAATACATGTTGTACCATACGACCTGGCTAATCTCGAAGTTGGACCCTCTAAAATATATGATGGAGTCATCTACTTTGAACGGAAGGATGGCTAGATGGCAAATTTTGCTCTCTGAATTTGACATAGTTTATGTGAACCAAAAAGCTGTGAAATGAAGCACAGTAGCATATTTTCTGGCTAGCAGAGCTCAAGAAGAGTATGAGCCTCTGAACTTTGACTTTCCTAATAAAGAACTAATGTACGTGGCAGCTACTGAAGAAGACGCTACAAAAGATCACCTTTTGAAATTAAACTTCGACGGAGCATCAAATGCTGTAAGTAATGGAATTGGGGCAGTCTTGGTATCCCCAAATGGAGATCATTATCCATTCACATGCAAATTGGACTTTGATTATACAAATAATATGGCAGAATATGAAACATGTATCATGGGACTTCGTGCCGCCATAGAATGCAAAATTAGAGCGCTAGAAGTATATGGAGATTCTGCACTGGTGATTTACCAACTGAAAGGTGAATGAGAGACAAGAGACTCCAAATTGATCAATTATCGAAGGATAGTTCTGGGGTTAATTGAAGAGTTCAATGATATTACTTTCAATTATCTCAAACGAGACGAAAACCAAATGGCAGACGCTTTGGCTACCTTGGCTTCCATGATCAAAGTGAGCAAACAAGAGGATGTAAAACCCATTCAAATGAGTATTTACGAGGACCCAGCTCATCGTTACAACGTAGAGGAAGAAGAAAGAGATGATCACCCTGGTACCACGATATATTATGATACATAAGAAACCGTGAATACCCTGATCAGGCAACCGAGAACGATAAAAGGACGTTGAGAAGACTAGCCTGTAACTATATCTTAGACGGGGAGATCCTGTACTATTGGTCTACCATGGAGGGAGACTGCATCAGTTATGGTAAGAGATGTCATAAATGCCAAATTTATGGAGACAAAATTCATGTACCTCCTTTGCCTTTGCATGTTATGACTTCCCCATGGCCTTTCTCTATGTGGGGCATGGATGTCATCGGGTCGATCTCTCCAAAAGCTTCAAATGGGCATCGGTTCATCTTTGTAGTCATCGACTATTTCACCAAGTGGGTAGAGGCTACCTCATATGCCAGTGTTACTAAGTCGGCAGTCAGTAGATTTCTAAAAAAGGAAATCATATGTCGATATGGAATGCCTGAGAGAATCATATCTGACAATGCATTAAACTTGAACAACAAAGACGATAAGCGGAGTCCGCAAATCATTCAAAATCAGACGCCACAATTCATCACCGTATCGTCCAAAAATGAATGGTGCAGTTGAAGCAGCCAATAAAAACATTAAGAAGATCGTGGGGAAAATGGCTGAAACTTATAAAGATTGGCATGAGAAGTTACCATTTGCTCTTTATGCTTATCGAACATCAGTCAGGACTTCTACCGGGGCAACTCCTTTTTCATTAGTCTATGAAATGGAGGCAGTGTTACCTATCGAAGTTGAAATTCCTTCCCTTTGAGTCTTGTCAGAGATGAAGTTGGATGAAGCAGAATGGATCCAATCTCGATACGACCAATTGAACCTGGTTGAAGAGAAGAGGCTGAAAGCTATCCGTCATGGTCAAATGTACCAGAGAAGAATGATGCGAGCTTACAACAAAAAGGTTCGCCCCAGAGAATTCCATGAAGGGGACTTGGTATTGAAGAAGATCCAACCCCTACAAAAAGACTTCAGAGGAAAGTGGATGCCAAACTGGGAAGGACCTTACGTGGTAAAGAAGGCCTTTTCTGGAGGAGCACTGATTTTGACTGAAATGGATGGGAAAAACTTGCCCAATCCTATAAATTCGGATTCAGTCAAGAAGTACTATACTTAAAGAGGAAAAGAGGCCAAAGTGAAAACCCGCGAAGGGCGCTTTGAGACCTTCTTGAAAAAAAAAACGGAGAGGCCAAGGTGAAAACCCGCGGAGGGCGCCTTAAGACCAAAGGGGTTTTGAGTCGAAAACCCAAAAAGGGTGGCTCAAATGGTGATCAAAGATAGGGCATTCGGTGATCTTGCTATACCTGAATTAAGAAGAAGGAGAGATTGGGGCATCAACAAAGTACTCTTGACCCTCTAAACACATATTGAGCTTAAAATGGTCTTCAGAAAGTCCGTACAGAGAAGCTCAGGCTGCGATATCTGGGGCACCTATTTTTTCCCTCATTATTTTGTATTCCAGCAATGTTTGCTTTCTTTAATTAACCCATTCTTTTCAGATTTTTTTCTTGATAAATTTCAGTTTTGTCCATCATTATGATCATTTTCAAGCATTTTGCATTGAAGTAACGATTAATGGACTAATAATATTTTCACAAAAGGAGTTTTGCATATTACTCTGGAAACTTCTAAATAGTACGAGAACCTAAAACAGGTTTATTATTTAGAACTCACCAAGCCTAAGTGTTGGAAATATTTGAGAAGAAAACTCTAAATAGTGACCATTTCTTCAGATTTTTTGTCAAAAATATCGGTTGAACAAGAAGACAGGATATTACATCAGTGATACAACCTTGAAGAACAACGAGCAATGACAACCCAGACATTAAAAAAGGGATCATTCTCATGACATTCTGCATTCATGCAAATATCATCCATAACACATTTAGTTAGGAGCATTCGATTCATTTTGATCATTGCATCTTAATCATTATGCATAAGCATAGGTCCATAAAATCGATTCTACAGGTTATGTCCCCAGAGGACGGTGTAGCAAGATCGATGAATCCACAAGTCCTATAACTCTGAAGTTGCAGTAGGTTGGATCAAATCTACCATGGCGAATATCATCTCCCTGAAGTTGCAGTGGAGCAGATTGAAGCCACCAGCCTTATCTCCCTGAAGTTGCAGCGGAGAAGACTGAAGATAGCGAATCTTATTTCCCTGAAGATGCAGTGGAATAGATTGAAGCTACAAATTGGCAGATCTTCTCTTTTTGAAGTTGCAGTGGAGCAGATTGAAGCCACCAGCCTTATCTCCCTAAAGTTGCAGCGGAGCAGACTGAAGACAGTGAATCTTATTTCCCTGAAGATGCAGCGGAGTAGACTGAAGACACAAGTCTTATTTCCCTGAAGTAGCAGTGGAAAAGATTAAGATACAGCGGAGCAGACTGAAGATAGCAAATATTATCTCCCTGAAGTTGCGGCGGAGCAGATTGGCGCTACAAGTCTAATCTCCTTAAATGGGATCGAAGCACTAGTTCCTATACCCCCAAAGATGCAGAGGGATGGAATGAAGCTATGCGAAGAAGAAAGGCACCAAAACAAGTAGAGACTCAGCGAGGCCGGGCAAAATTGGCCCTTTTTAAGTCTTTGCTCCATTTTCGTTACACGACAACGAGCAAAGAGGGGCAACTGTAATTGGCCCAATTTGCCCAGGCCCAACTAACCAAATTAACCAAATATAAAAACCAAAATAAAACAATAATAAACCAAGTCCATTAAAACAGTTCAGTTTCTATTGCAAACCCAATAAAATAGCAGGCCTAAAACACTACCCAATTTACAAACCCAAAATCCCTAATGGCCCAAATACTAAACCTAAAACCCAAATCAGCCCAAACCCAACTAAACCTAAAACCCAAATCAGCCCAAAACTAAAAAAATCAAACAGAAACCCTAGCCAGCTAAGGTGCACCGCAACAGCCTCCAGCCCACCACGTCCGTACGTACGGCCTCCGTACTCCTCTATGCACCACCACACGCCACGTCCTCCTCCGTACGGTGGTTTCACCTGCAAATAGGACGAAGACACAGCACAAAAACAAAAAAACAAAAGCAAAAAATACTGATTTTTGTATTTTTTTATTATTTGGCTATAAAGCCAGAGAGAGGAATGTAACCTTTTGGGTACACGAATGTGAAATACAGAAAAGAAAAATAAAAAAACAAAAAGGTGATTCCTTTTTATTTTTGCGTTTTCAATAGCTATCTTTTCTTTTTATTTTCCATTTACTTTCGACGTTTTAAAAAAAAATATATAAGGAAAATAAGTCTTACCTCATTGGTGGCCGGAAGGGAGGAAACCGAAGATTCTTTCGGGCTTCCATTGATCTTCGAGGGCTCCTTTAGGCAGTTTTAGGGCAGATCGGAGTTGTAGGGGTTAAAACGATCAATAAGGGGGACTTTTAGGAGTTCCGGCCACCGTATACGGTGGTGGTCGGCGGTGGTGGATCGGCGGTGGTTCGGCACTGGTATCCCGACTGGAAATCTCAAAGAAGAGAGAGTTTTAAAAAAAAAAATTAGTTTTTTTTTAAAACAAAAAGGGGTAAATGTTTTTCTCTAAAAAAATTGGCTTATAAAGCCTTCCCATACGGCGCCGTTTTGAATATTATTTTTGGAGGCCAAAATGACACCGTTTTGCCTCCGACCCGATTACCCGACCCGCGTAAAGGGGGATCCGCGTGTTTTTTTAGACCAGATGGTCTATTTGTGCCTTTGGTCCCTCCGCATTATTGGGTTGTTTTAATTTAGTCCTTTTGTTCTTTTTCGTTTTAATTTGTACCCCATGATTTGTTTCGATTCCAATTAGGTCCATATTTTAACGACGTCGTTTTGGAGGGCAGGGATTAATTTCCCTTTTGGTCCCTCTTTTTTATTCGCACGTTCAATGTAGTCCTTTTCTTTTATTTATTTGCAGATTTACCCCTAAATTCCCGTTTTAAGTTCAAATTAGTCCTTTTTGTTATTGTTGCTATTAAATTAATCAATTTTAATATTGTTACCATTATTTTTACTTCTAAATTAATTATTTTTAATATTATTGTAATTATAATAATAATAATTATTACTATTACTATTAATTTTAATATTATTATCATTGTTTTTACTACTATTATTATTGTTTTTGATATTATGATTAGTATTACTATTATTATTTTTATGACTACCACTATTGTTATTATTATTATATTATTATTAAATTGATATTTTTAATGATTAAATATTTATTTTTATTTTTATCTACTTTTTTAAAATAGATTCTACTTATTCCTTATTTTTTTTATTATTTTCATTATGGTTATTTATTATTTATTATATTATATCCTTTCATGTATGTTTTCAAATATTAGAATATTTATTTTTTATTTTCACTACTATTATCATTATTATAATGATTATTATTATTACTCGTATTTATTTATTTTACTATTATTATTCGCTTATTAACGTATATATTCATTATAATCTATTATTATTATTGTATTATTTTTATTATTTTTATTATTTTATTATCTTTAACCTATTGTACATAGTATTTATTTATTTATTGATTTACTATTAGCTTTTATTTTTGTTATTATTTTCTTTTATTTTACTCATTTGTTTATTTATTTAATTTTTTTTACCTATTATTTTATATAGATTGTTTGTTTTAGCTTTTATTTTATTACAATTTATTTTTGCCTTTATTATTGTTAATTATATTATTGTCCTCATTTTTATTCTATTATGCATATCGACACTATAATTCATTTTCCATTTTTCTACGATAATATTACATTTTATCCGATTTTTGAATAAGCAAACACTCCGCGTTCTAAGATTCGAAAGAAATCGTACCCTAACTTACTGGGTTTCGATTTTTCTCATCGAGTCTAAAGAACCAATTATTTTTTAAAAAAAATCAAAGCATATAAGTTAAATAAAAACTTATTCTCGGGAATTCAAAAATGTTGTGTCCTAACTCACTGGATATGACATTTTGTTATCTCGAGGTAATGATTTCTAAAAACAAAGGCAATATTCTGTATTTGGAATTTTGAGAAATTGTGCCCTAACTTATTGGGTTCCGATTGTCCATTTGACCCAAATGACCGAATATCCTTTTTGAATTTAAATGCCCTAGTTTTAAAAGTCAAAAGACAATCTTAGTTTCGAGGATTTGAAATGTTGTATCCTAACTCACTGGACGTGACATTTTACTTTTTCGAAATAAGCGGGTCTCAACATCCAATTTAATTTATTCAAATTCTTTTTAAATAAAGAGGATCGTATTTTAAAACCATTTCAAATTTTCGACAATAAGACGTTAATCAATCAATTTGGTACCAATTTTGGGCCTTACGAGGGTGCTAATCCTTCCTCGTGCGTAACCGACTCCCGAACCCATTTTCTCAAATTTCGTAGGCCAAAAATCATTGTTTTAATAAATCAAAATGTTTTAATGATTAATCTCAAGTTGATCCGATCACACCTCAAAAAAAGGGATTGGTGGCGACTCTATTTTTGTTTTAAAGTCGACCCCATTTTTCAACAAAAAAAATGGTTTCGACAGGGCCCACACGCCCGTGGGGCCCACACGGCCCAGTTCAGCCTGGCCCATGAAATCGAACATGGCCGACCTCGTCGATCACACACCCATGTTCAGTCACACGGCCTACCACACGGGCGAGCACACGCCCGTGTAGCGTCGACATTTACTTATTTTGGCTTTTGCCTATTTCCATAATCGCGATTGTGTTTACCCACCTGGTTCATTTGTGACTTAAAACCGCTTCCGAAACCACCAGCACCTTCCAAAATCGAACAACCCCCCTAATTACGAGTCCACGAGATGGATCACTCCTCCTAATATTTGTCGCTGACCACTTTGAAAAAGAACTACCAACATGACAATGATTTATACCCCAACCAAGAAAGAAGAAAAGCTTTTCCCCAAATTACATCAAATCACAACCACCTTACCTACCAAACGAGCAATAGCGGAATCACAACACTCCAACAATGGCCGAATGCTCCCACTCTTAACCTTCATTAAAGACACAGTCGATTGATTACCAAAAATCCATAACCACATTACACCATATTTAAGAAACTTACCAATAATGCAAGAACTACACAAAGGTGACCAGTCGCGGCAATAAGAAGAGGATTAGGAAACAGAAAAATCGGTAGCACAAGGGGATGGAGGGAATCGGCGGAACCAAGAGATCAGATAAAACAAAAAGAAGATTGGAGAGGAGAAAAGAATTTAGTAGCAACCTCACAACAATATTCGGCCAAAGGGAAAAAGCAAAATTTAAAAAAAATTGCAGCCTTTCGGGAAAAGAAAAACTAGCGTCAAAAATAATTTTGGGAAGGTATGGAAACCAATTTTTTTTTTTTAAAAAATAACAATAAACAAAATCTAATCCCTCATTTTCCTCCTCAAAATCGTCTACTATATCCCTATCCCTTAACCACTTAGTATTTCACTATACCTCAAACTCTTACACGGCACAAGCACAAAACAAATCCCCTTGATCACGCAGAGATTCGAACTCTAGACCCTTTGCAACAATAACACTCCACTTAACCACTATACCAGGAGGCCCATTCTGACATAGTTTACCAGTATTTATTTTTAAGCCTACTGTTTAAAGATAGGGGTTTATTCAAATAAAAACAAAATTTTGCCCAATCTAAGGCTTGAACCCAAGACTTCTCAGACACTCCCAGAACACATAACCACTGAAGCAGACAGTTATTTTGTCACAAACATACGAAAATAAATATTAAGGATTTTTGGGGCGTTACAACTCTACCCTCCTAAAATAAAATTTCGGCCTCGAAATTTACCTGATCAGAACAGATGAGGATATTGCTGCCGCATTGCATCCTCAGGCTCCCACGTAGCCTCCTCAGAACTATGATTATGCCAAAGAACCTTAACCAGTGGGATGGACTTTCTTCTCAGAACTTTAACATCGCGGTCCAATATCTGTATCGGCTCCCCCTCGAAGGTTAGATCTGGCCTAACCTCGATCTCCTCAACTGGAACAATATGTGTGGGATCAGAGCGGCAGCGTCTCAACATAGAGACGTGGAACACATCGTGAATCTGCTCTAACTCTGGAGGTAGCTCCAGCTGGTAGGCAACTGGTCCCACACGCCTCAGTATGTGATAAGGTCCAATGAATATGGGGCTCAACTTGCCCTTACGACCAAATCTCAGAACATTCTTCCACGGTGAGACCTTGAGAAAAACGAAGTCCCCCACAGAATACTCAATCTCTCGATGCTTCATATCCGCATACGACTTTTGCCTATCAGATGCCTCTTTTAGTCGATCTCGAATCAACCTGACCTTATCCTCAGTATTAAAAACTAGTTTAGGACCCAGAATACGGCGCTCACCCAACCCAGTCCAACATAAAGGAGTACGACGCTTACGACCATAGAACGCCTCGTAAGGTGCCATCTGTATGCTAGACTTGTAACTGTTGTTGTAAGCGAACTCTGCCAACGGCAAAAACTCTTCCCAACTGCCTCGGAAGTCAATTACACAACCCCTTAACATATCCTCTAGTATCTGAATCACCCTCTCAGATTGACCATCTGTTTGAGGATGGAACGCAGTACTGAAGTTCAACCTTGTACCCAGATCTTCATGTAGCTTCTTCCAGAACCGAGACGTGAAGCGAGGGTCCCTATTAGATATTATTGAAACCGGTACCCCATGAGGTCTCACTATCTCAGACACATAAAGTTTAGCTAGCTTTTACAGAGTGTAATCAGTATGAACCGGTATGAAATGGGCAGACTTGGTCAACCGATCCACGATGACCCACACTGAATCTTTCTTAGTAGGCGTTAAGGGCAACCCACTTAAGAAATCCATAGTCACTCTTTCCCACTTCCAAAGTGGTATCTTAATTGGCTGCAGTAAACCTGAGGGTAGCTGATGCTCAGCCTTAACCTGCTGGCATGTTAGACATTTACTCATAAAATCGATAACATCTCACTTAAGAGCTGGCCACCAGTATAGCTCACGAAGGTCACGGTACATCTTTTTCCTGCCAGGATGCATAGCATAAGGACTACTATGCGCCTCTTGCAGTATAGACTGCCCCAACTCGGCATCATTCGGTACACAAACTCTCCCACGGGAATAGAGAACCCCTTCGCTATTCAATCCAAAATCTGATGTATTACCACTCTCAATCTGTCGGAATCGAAGACCCAGTGACTCATCCTCCAACTGTTTACCCTGAATATGCTCGATCCACATCGGCTTAACCTGGAGTTCAGCCAACAGACTACCATCATCAAATTAACTGAGACGAGTAAACATCGCTCTCAAATCAGTCACAGCCTTTTGGCTCAGCGCGTCGGCAACCACATTGGCCTTACCAGGATGGTATTCAATCATACAATCGTAATCCTTTAGCAGCTCAATCCATCTACGCTTCCTAAGGTTTAGCTTCTTTCTGAGTGAGGAGGTATTTGAGACTCTTGTGATCGGTGTAAATGATACACTTCTCACCATACAAGTAATGCCTCCAGATTTTCAGTGCGAATACCACTGTGGCCATCTCCAAGTCATGCGTCGGATAATTTGCCTCATGAGTCCTAAGCTGTTGAGACACATACGTAACCAACTTACCCTATTGCATCAACACACATCCTAAACCGACATGTGATGCATCACTGTACACAGTAAACTCTTTTCTAGGCATTAGTCAGATCGAATCAGGGGCCTCGGTCAATCTGATCTTGAGCTTCTCAAAGCTCTTTTCTTTGCAAGATCGATCCGCTTAAACGGTACACCCTTACGTAGCAACTTAGTCAAGGGTGCTGCAATAAGAGAAAACCCCTCTACAAATCTCAATAGTACCCAACCAGTCCTAGAAAATTGCAAATCTCTGATACAGTCTTAGGCTGCTTCCAATCCAAGACAGCCTCAATCTTTCGAGGATCGACCCTAATCCCCTCAGTAAATACCACATGACCCAGAAATGTTACTTCTTTCAACCAAAACTCACACTTACTGAGCTTGGCGTACAGTTGTTTCTCCCTCAAAACTTGCAAAACCACTCAGAGATGTTCATCATATTCATCGTCAGTCTTCGAATACACCAGAATGTCGTCAATAAAGACTACCACGAATCGATCTAGATGGGGCTGGAACACTCGGTTCATCAGATCTATAAAGGCTGCTGGTGCATTCGTCAATCCAAACAGTATTACCAAGAACTCGTAGCGCCCATAGCGAGTCCTAAACGCAGTCTTGTATACATCAGCCTCCTTAACTCTCAACTGATGGTACCCAGATCGGAGGTCAATTTTAGAGAAAACTGAAGCTTCTCGGAACTGATCGAACAGGTCGTCTATCCTCGGCAAATGGTATTTATTCTTAATGGTCAGTTTGTTCAGTTGCCGGTAATCGATGCACATTCGCATGGATCCATCCTTCTTTTTCATGAACAACACTGGTGCTCCCCACTGAGACACACTAGGGCGAATGAACCCACGATCCAATAATTCTTGAATCTGAGCTTTAAGCTCCACAAGCTCCTTCGGTGCCATTCTATAATGGGCGATGGACATCGGAGCTGTACCAAGAAGGAGCTCAATCCCAAACTCAACTTCACGGTTTGGAGGTAACCCAGGTAGCTCTTCAGGGAAGACGTCCGAAAAGTCTTTAACCGTTCTGATTTCCCTAACAGAAGAATCCCCAGAATCTAAAACACTGATGTAGGCCAGATACGCCTCACATCCCTTACGAACCAACATTCGACAAGTAGTTCCGACGTTCCCCAATTACAACTACCTCGTTGTCCTCCTCAGATCTCAGTACAACCCATTTAGTGGTACAATTCAAACTCACTCGGTGTTTGACCAACCAATCCATCCCCAGTATCAGATCAAATTCTCCAAAAGGGAGTTCCATTAGATCGGCCAGAAAAATAACTCATTGTACCTCTAAAGGGACGTCTCTAAATAACTTATTAACCCAGACGGACTGCCCCAATAGACTTAATACCGTAATTTCACTCAGATTACTCTCAACTGAAATCCCCAAGTTTTCAGTAATAGAGCAGGCAACATAGAATGAGTGGATCCTATATCTATCAATGCAGTATAAGGTACATTAAAAATTAAGAACGTACCCTTGATGACATCTGAAGCATCTCCCTCCTCTCGGCGACGTGCAGCATAGACTAGAGTCAGCTGCCTTGCCTCCATCTGATTAGCACCTCTGTCTGGTGCTCTCTGCCTACGGCCCAACCCATTACCACCTCGAGCACGATCATGCGCCTCTCGTTGGTCTTTGAATACCCCTGGATGGTATGCGATTACCATAACTAGAAGCTTGCATCTGATCAGGCCTCCGTGGACACTCCCTAATACGGTGCTCTAATGAACCGCACCTCAAACATGCCCCAGGTCTTTTCCAGCACTCGCCCTGATGGCGTCTCCCATAATCGGTACAAGGCTATTACCAGTAGCAACCATAGGGGCCCCAACTCTGACCGTCCCATCCACTCTGGCCTTTTTCTTAAGCCTCTGAATGGAACTCGAGGGCTCTGAATCCCTCATATTCCTCCCTCTCTCTTTCTCACGTTTTTGGCGCTCAGTGCGCTTAACCTCTTCGGCGGTCTTCTCCTTATCCACTAGTACAGCAAAGTATCGCTTCCTTTGTAGAGCTATCAAAACCCTTAAGCTATCCCCGAGGCTATCCTCGAAGTGAACATATCGCTCATACTCAGTCGCCACCATACCTCTCGCATAGCGGCTCAGCCTTAAGTACTCGGCCTTATATTCGGCCACTGATCTGTCCCCCTGAGTCAAATTTAAAAACTCTCTCCTTCGGGCATCCACATAACTGGCACCCACGTATTTTCCCTGGAAGGAAAATTTGAAGAATTCCTAGGTCAGTTGTTCGGGCTGAGTGCCCTCATTTACAGTGAGCCACCACTGATATGCTTCATCTCGTAGCAGCGATACAACACCCTTTAATTTTTGCTCGGGGGTGCAGTCTAGGTCATCCATAATTATCTCTGTGGCCTCTATCCAGTACTCAGGCACATTAGAGGCAACCCCAGCAATACCCCTAAAAATCTCGGCTCCATTGGACCGGAGTCATTCCGTAACCGACTCGCGGCCTCCAGCTCCAGTATTGGTCCCAGCGACCCTCTCCAGAATTCTCAACATGGCTTGGGACAGTGCGTCGCCCCAGCCCTTCTATCATGAGACCCCATCTCAGTCACAGGTGAAGCCAGTGTCTCACTGGTTTCCAAATTAGGTATGTGGCCAGATGACGAGGACCCAGCTCGAGCACCTCTACGGCCTTTACCACGGCCTCTTGTACCCCGTCCGCGAGAACCTCTAGTGCTCATTGTCTAATCTCATGTTATCTATATTAATAGTTTTATGCAGATCAGTTTACAGTTTCAGTATTTGTTAATCAAAGTTTTATATAAAGCAGTATAGTAATTCAGTGTCCGTTTTCGTAAATCTGCCTAATAGTTTTGCTACAGTCTCAGTATACATTATCTTAAGTGTTTTTAGTACAGTCCATCTATAGTATTAGTAGGATATACTACCTATAGTAGTTTCAGTTTAAAACATATAACAGTTTCAGTCAAAATCATAATGCAATTTTTTAGAGAGAACTTACTGGATCGGCGTCGGAGACTCGACGTGCCACACATTTAGTAAAATATTTCAAAACACTTCAAACCATTTGAAAACAGTTCTTTAGAAATTCAAGTTTAAAAACCTAATCCACTACCGAGTTTTGCAACCTGGCTCTGATACCTCTAAATGTAACACCCCAAACCCGGCCTGGACGTTATGGCCGAATTCGGCGATATCACATTGAAGTGTTTTTTGTAAAATATGTTGTCATTGAAATCCTCATTTCTATTTAATCAATTTGTGTTATTCAATGATGAGTCTAAAAACGGGTCGTTCATTTTCAAGCATGAATCATTGAAAAGTTATTCACTTTAAAAAAACGTTATTAATTTTCAAAGTGTCATTTATAGTGGAAGCTTTTAAATCAATTGCGTATTTGAGTAAATTTTGATAAAATGTTTATCTTTCTGAAAACTCGCGGCTTTTCCTACTACTAGCAGTTATAGACCAAAACCACAATAAAATCCCAAATTAAAAATATAAATCCAAAGGCCCTTATTACAATAAAATACCCCAAGAAGTAAGTTGAAATCATAAAATACTAAATCAAATTAGATAGGTCGTGTGGCCACCGCTGAGTCCTCCGTTGCACCGATCCGCCTATGACTGGGGATTACCTGTACAGTTAAAATAGATGGGTGAGTTTACGAAAACTCAGTGTGTAATCCCATAATAGCAAACAGATAGAAAACAAACACAGTCTGGGCCTAAGCCCTTTTTCAGAATTAGTGACAATATCAGTTTGGTCTTTAGCCCATCTCAGTACCGAATAGTCATGTGCTTGGGCCTTGGCCCATTCTGATGGCATTAATCGGTCAAGATATGCATTAAGCAGTATATATGTCCTACCCATCCGGCCTCTACACTCCATCTCCGTCCAACCGTACACTCCATGTGGGGATATAATCAACCCACCTATCCCTACACTCCAGAGAGTACCGAATGCGGCACTATACAGTGATATGCAGCTGGGCTGCCAGTAATTTAGGCTCGAAGCCTTTCAGTACACTTCCTCCGATCAATAACAACCCATCCCCATGAAATGCATCATGCAATCATGCCATGTCATATCATAGTATCGTGTATGTATTCAGTACAGTCTACATAGCATTCAAAAATATAGCCTTACATGTACATATATATAAATATATCACTTAGGGTATAACAGTCATTCAGTCAATTAGGGGTCTAAGTAAGCTTACCGACCCAACAGTAGGTCCACAGTCGACTCAGACGACCCGTGCAACCTTAGTAGTCAAACAGTGAAAATGGGCCCATGAGCCAATGTTGCTAGCCCATATGGGCCCACACACCCGTGTGGCCCACACGGCCCATAATAGCATTGGCCGTGTGAAATGCATGACCTAGCCCAACAATTTCCACACGCCTGTGTGGTTTGCTCGTGTAGGGCCCACACGGCTCAGTTCGACCCGGCCCATGAAATCAAACATGGCCGGCCTCGTCGATCACACACCCATGTTCAATCACACGGCCTACCACACGGGCGAGCGCACGCCCGTGTAGTGTCGACGTTCACCTATTTCGACTTTTACCGATTTCCATAATCGCGATTGTGTTTACACACCTAGTTCGTTTGTGACTTAAAACCGCTTCCGAAAACACCAGCACCTTCTAAAATCAAACAACCCCCCAATTACGAGTCCACGAGTTGGATCACCCCTCCTAATATTTTCCGCTGACCACTCTGAAAAAGAACCACCAACATGACAACGATTTATACCCCAACCAAGAAAGAAGAAAAGCTTTTCCCTGAACGCTGCCACTCTTAACTTTTATTAAAGACACAGTCGATTGATTACCAAAAAAATCCATAACCACATTACACCATATTTAAGAAACTTACCAATAATGCAAGAACTACAGAAAGGTGACCAGTCGCGGCAATAAAAAGAGGATTAGGAAACAAAAAAATCGGTAGCACAAGGGGATGAAGGGAATCAGTGGAACCAAGAGATCAGATAAAACAAAAAGAAGATTGGAGAGGAGAAAAGAATTTAGTAGTAACCTCACAACAATATTCGGCCAAAGGGAAAAAGCGAAATTAAAAAAAACGGCAGCCTTTCGGGAAAAGAAAAACTAGCGTCAAAAATAATTTTGGTAAGGTATGGAAACCAAAACTTTTTTAAAAAAAATAAAAATAAACAAAATCTAATCCCTCATTTTCCTCCTCAAAATCAGCTACTAATCACTATCCCTCAACCACTTAGTATTTCACTATACCTCAAACTTTTACATGGCACAAGCATAAAAATAAATCCCCTTGATCGCGCAGAGATTCGAACTCCAGAACCCTTGCAACATTAACACTCCACTTAACCACTAAGCCAGTAGACCCATTCTGACATATTTTACGAGTATTTATTTATAAGCCTACTGTCTAAAGATAGGGGTTTATTCAAATAAAAACAAAATTTTTCCCAAGCTAAGGCTTGAACCTAAGACTTCTCAGACACTCCCAGAACACATAACCACTAAAGCAGACAGATATTTTGTGACAAATATACGAAAATAAATATTAAGGATTTTTGGGGTGTTACAGTATACCCTACAGTTTTGGCACGGCCTAGCACACGGCCTGGCACACGGGCATGTGAGGCCATTTCGAAGGGTACACGGGCGTATGGTTGGCCGTGTGACCCAAGTCAGAGTTACACGGGCTGGGACACGGCCATGTGGTCCCATTTTGAATGTCCACACGGCCTGCGACACGAGCGTGTCTTTGGCCATATGAGACACACGGCCAGGACACACCGGCCAGGACAGACCGGATTTTCAAACCCAAAGGAACTAAAAGTACTAATACTAACTTTCTTTTTATTATTTAGCCTAAAATAAATGGAATTGTCGTTTAATCTAAATTAACTAACTACTAAGCTAAAGACTCTAAGACAAAGAAGAATGAATTTTGGGAAATACTTGTGGGAAAACCAATTGATTAAGACAATACCCGAGGAAGAATCCACCTAGACTTCACTTGTTATCTAACACTGAACCAGGCGATTTATTCACTTGACTTGATCCGTAGGACTCCCTAAGTTATATTAATACCTCCGTCGAGGCTACTAACGTCTAACCCTAGGTTGATGAATTGAAATCTCTTTCTAATTAAAACCCCTAGAATTGCATTAACTCGATCTATGGACTCCTATATTAGGTTTCACCCTAATCCGGAAAAATCTCGTCACCCTATGTCTAGGCGTGCGATCAACTTCGCTTAATTATGCTAGATCTACTCTTAGGCAGGGACTTTTGCTTCTCCTCCTAAGCACATCAAACTTGAATCAATATCCCAGAAATATCAAAACAAGAATTAAGAACACATAATTAAGAACAAATCAAGTATTTATCATATAGTTCAAAAAACAATAACAAGATTCATCTTAGGTTTCATCCCCCTCAGGTATCTGAGGAGTTTAGTTCATAATGATAAAAGAAAAAATCTCAGAAGAAAAGATAAACAAAACATAAGAAAAACCCTAAAACTTCCTGAAGGAATTGAAGAGAGATCCTCTGTCTTGAGTATGACTCCGACTTCTTGAGATGAATCAACTGGCTATCTTCGAGTAAATTCCCACAAATCTGCCCGCTTTGGCTCGGCTCTTTGGCCTAGCTGGCCACCCTGACAGAAGGCTTCTGTCGACTCCCTCCTTATGTTGCCCCCTAGGGTGTTTATATAGGCTTTGGAATGTGTTTCTTTGCTTCCAAGTATCCTATTCCGAGTGAAATTCCTCTTTGTCACGGCAGGGACACGCCCGTGGCACATGCCCGTGTAAGTCGTAGTCAGGCCGTTTTCGAGTCCATTAATGAGGCACGGCCGTGTAGTCTTGGGCCCAGGCCGTGTCGATTTCGTGATTTGGCCCATTTGGCTCGTTTTAAGCCTGTTTTCTGTTCTTTTCATCCTCCGGTGCTTTCCTGAGTATAAAACATGAAAACAAAGGATTAAGAGCACCAAATTACATAATTCAAGGCTTAAATCATCCAAAAGCATGCTAAATGTGGGCTTAAAATATGTTACTATTGTGGTTTATCAAATACCCCCACACTTAACCTTTTGCTTGTCCTCAAGCAAAATTCTCAACTCACAATTAAAACGGACTTCCTCAATTCATAATATTCATCAAAAACATTTCATCATAATTCAAAGATAATTTATACATGGATAATTCAACTCAAAGAGTCCTAAAGATTCAAACAATCTAAGTCATGCATTTGTGGCATAAAACATAGCTGTTTCCCCTCATCTAAATAATTACCCCTGTTTAAAAATTGACAAGGATTGACATCCTCACTAAAGATTCACTCAAATCACTCGAGGTGTTTAAGGTTCAAGAAAAAAACATTCATAAGTCAAACATGAAGAGTTAATCCCATAGGCTTGCATGAAAATCAAATCTCCACCACTGTAATATGAGATGATACACAAATCAAAAGGTCTTTAACTGGGTTGTAACAGGGCTTGGGTTAAAGGTGTGGATAAAGGCTAGATTAGAGGATTAGAATCGAGACTGACCTGACGAATTACCTAACCAGAAATAATGAACTGATAATAAATAATTACATCAATTGAAGACTTGTACTACTAGTAATAATACTCTAATACGAGCTTCTTCTTCAACAATTGGAATTTAAACGTATAAGCTCATTTAATCATATAACTAATAATGACTATACTTCAATTTTTTTTAAGAACAAATCAAGTAATAATAATATAGAATTTAACAACTGATAAAGAAAATAGTCAAGTAATCGATCAAATCAAATCTCGATATAGGGGTAGTCAAGAAGAATGGTGATAACGAATACAAAGGGTATTGGGTTAATATTAGTGGGTGAGGCAATAAAAAGGGTCGTTAGGATCAACGGGGTTCACTAGGGGTTAATTATGAAGGTAGGCTTTTTAGTGGAGTAAGTGGGTTAAATCCTAGGTGCCTTTATCATCTTAGTATATCAAATCAAAGGTGTGGTCTCGACATGTATAATCGATGCAAGTTCTAGAATAACAAATTAATGTTGACACACTCATAATCAATAAAGTGAGCAAGAAGAAGAATATATGCTCTAAAAGATCAAAATCTCACAAAAGAAAATTATGGGTTTTTGATGTTAACCTCGTAAATTTCAAACTTTAAAGTAATATTCAAATTCAGGTCGACAACCTAGAAAATTTTTATTCTGAAAAATAGACTTATCATGCTTGACTCTCTAGTATCTTAAAGTTTTAATCATCAATGCACAATTATTAATGACTTAATCCAAACATATCAATAAAAATCATAAATCTTAGTAAATTTCATTCTAATCATAATATGAGAAACTTTAAGAACAAGACATAATTCAGGATTAGAGAATAATGAAAAAAAAAAAGTTAGGCACTTTTAAGATTCACCCCCCACACTTAAGATGTACATTGTCCTCAATGTACAAAGATAGATAAAAACATTATAGTAAGAGGGAGAAGTAAAACTTCCTAATTTTTGGATGGATTCCTTGAGTTGGAAGTGTAGAAATTTGATTTGGAGGTGAAAGATAAGTTGGAGGAGGCGTCTTTGGTGGTGGTGTAGTGGCTGCCAATAATTTCTGCGCTAGATGAAGAAATTGGGTAACTCATGAAGAATTAGCCAGGAAATAATAAGAATAATACTAATTATATATTTAAAGAAAAGAATAAAAAGAAAGAGTTTAAAAAGTGAAATAAAACTAAAAGAAAAGATTAATGGACTGAGAAGTCCTTATTGTTGGATGGTTCGCGAGGTGGGTGTGACGATGAAATTTGAAGGTGCTGACATATCTGGTGCTGTTCGTTAACAGCCCCTTGAACCTAAATTAAAGAAATCAAAATATAGTAATATAAATTTAAAGACGAGAAGGATAAAATAAGAGAAATTAAAAATTAAAATAAGAGAAAAAGAAAAATATAAATGGACTCAAAGGTCCCACGGGCGTGTCGCAAGCCCGTGTAGATTTCTCAGTTTCGACCACGGCCGAATCGCACGACCGTGGCGTTTTATCACAGCCTGTGTTTTGGGATAAGTTTTGTCCTGTTTCCACACGGCCACAACCACGCCCGTGTACAAGGCCGTGTGGTAGGGAAACCTGCGTTTAAAAATTTGGTTAGTTTTTAGTTAGATGCTAAAATTTGAAAATATGGACGTTAGTGGGGTTAGTACTCGGGTTGCCTCCCGAGAAGCGCTCGTTTAAAATTTTTGAGCTAGACTTACCTCTCATTCGCATAATCATGGTGGTTTGAGGAGGTGAAAATCCTTTCTCATGCGATCAATTCGGTTATTGATATATAGTTTAAGTCGAGTAGTGTTTACCTTAAAAGTGCTGACTTTAGGATTAGTTACCTCGACTGTTCCATTTGGGAATATTTTGAGTACCTGATCTCCTATCTTAATCTGGGTTGTCCCATTGTTAAGTTTGTCATGGAGTTGCCTCGTTTTTTCTTCGTGTGCTTTTAGTTCCTCTTTGAAGTGTGTCTTCCAGTCGTCTAGTCCATCGATCCGAAGCCTTCGTTCCTCATGAATTTCTTCTTTATTGACACGAGGTCTAGCATCTGGCTCAGTTGTGTAGTTTTGTGGTGTTTCCTGTACAGAAGGTTGAATCAAATGATTATTAATAGAATTTATGTTTTTACCTTGATTACTCGATGTCTTAGCCGAGTCAAGAGTGTGAAGAGTGATCGTTTCATCGCCTACACAAAGTGTGAGTTCACCGAATTATTCTTCTGTGTGGTCTTTCATCATTGCATCAGGATTTGGCACACGAGATTGGTACTCTGTAATTACCAGTTTTGGTATATCATGGCTCACCTCACCCTTACATTTATCTGCTACGTTTTCTTGCCTTGGTTCTGGTTCATTTAACCCTTCATTATCGTAAATAGTTGTGGCTTGAATTTGCTCTTTAGGGCTAGTTTCAGTGTTGCTTGGCAAGCTTCCTTGTGGTTATTCTGAGATCAGCTTAGCAAGCTAACCTGATTGGTTGTTGATCTCTTGAAGCGATGCTTGCTGATTTTTGAGCATTGTTTCGTTGTTTTGAAGACGGGTTTCTGACACCGCTATAAATTTTGTCAGCATCTCCTCAAGGTTCGGCTTCTTTTCCCGTGGGTAGGCTTGTTGTTAGAAGCCTGGAGGGGGTTTTTGTCTTTGATTACCTTGACCACCCCACGAGAAATTGGGATGGTACCTCCAATCTACATTATAAGTGTCACTATAAAGATTATTTTGAGGTCTAGAATAGTTACCCATATAGTGAACTTGCTCGTTTTCACCACTCAGGTTGTAAGGTGGATATTCTGTATTGCTCATCCCTCCTCCATTCATATTGCTCTGTATTACTGGGTGTACCTGCAAGGAACCACATAAACCGTAAATTTTCTTACTTAAAAGTTCTGCCTGGTTTGATAGCATGGTTACTGCATCGAGGTTGTAGACACTGGCGGCTTCAGTTGGCTTTGTCCTCATGAATTGCCACTGATAGTTATTCAGTGCCATCTCCTCTATAAAATAAAATTACCTGTCAAAAGAAAATAAAATAAAAATTAGCAAACTAAAATAATAAAAATAAAAATAAAAATAAGAATAAAAATAAATTGCGATAAAATGGCTAAAGTAATAAAAATTGAGCTTTCTTAATATTTTAGTTCCCCGGCAACGGCGCCAAAAACTTAATCGCTGTGATTTGTCAAAGTTTTAAATTTTATAAAGAGAATGATTGAACCTGGAAACTAACTATGACAACAATTTGAGGCAAGCACACCTATCGAACAATAGTATAGTTAAGGCAAGACCAGATTGTCGAACCCAAAGGAACTAAAAGTACTAATACTAACTTTCTTTTTATTACTTAGCCTAAAATAAAGGGAATTGTCGTTTAATCTAAATTAACTAACTACTAAGCTAAAGACTCTAAGACAAAGAAGAATGAATTTGGGGAAATACTTGTGGGAAAACCAATTAATTAAGACAATACCCGAGGAAGAATCCACCTAGACTTCACTTGTTATCTAACACTGAACCAGACAATTTATTCACTTGACTTGATCCGTAGGACTCCTAAAGTTATATTAGTACCTCCGTCGGGGCTACTAACGTCTAACCCTATGTTGATTAATTGAAATCTCTTTCTAATTAAAACCCCCAGAATTGCATTAACTCGATCTATGGACTCCCATATTAGGTTTCACCCTAATCCGGCAAAATCTCGTCACCCTATGTCTAGGCGTGCGATCAACTCTGCTTAATTATGCTAGATCTACTCTTAGGCAGGGACTTTTGCTCCTCCACCTAAGCACATCAAACTTGAATCAATATCCCAGAAATATCAAAACAAGAATTAAGAACACATAATTAAGAACAAATCAAGTATTTATCATATAGTTCAGAAAACAATAACAAGATTCATATTAGGTTTCATCCCCCTCAGGTATTTGAGGAGTTTAGTTCATAATGATAAAAGAAAACATCTCAGAAGAAAAGATAAAACAAAACATAAGAAAAAACCTAAAACTCCCTGAAGGAATTGTAGAGAGATCCTCTGTCTTGAGTATGACTCCAGCTTCTTGAGATGAATCAACTGGCTATCTTTGAGTAAATTCCCACAAATCTGCCCTTTTTGGCTCGACTCTTTGGCCTAGCTGGCCGCCCCGACAGAAGGCTTCTGTCGACTCCCCCTTTATGTTTCCCCCTAGGGTGTTTATATAAGCTTTGGAATGTGTTTCTTTGCTTCCAAGTATCCTATTCCGAGTGAAATTCCTCTTTTTCACGGCAGGGACACGCCCGTGGCACACACCCGTGTAAGTCGTGGTCAGGCCGTGTTTGAGTCCATTAATGAGGCACGGCCGTGTGGTCTTGGGCCCAGGCCGTGTCAATTTCGTGATTTGGCCCATTTGGCCCGTTTTCTATTCTTTTCATCCTCCGGTGCATTCCTGAGTATAAAACATGAAAACAAAGGATTAAGAGCACCAAATTACATAATTCAAAGCTTAAATCATCCAAAAGCATGCTAAATGTGGGCTTAAAATATGTTACTATTGCGATTTATCAATGATGCTGTTGTGAATTGTAGATGATAGACTATCGATTTGAGATATCATAATAGTGAAATTCTTCGAATTGAATCCGATGATTTGAGTGGGTTGCCTGTTGTGATATCAACAATGCTAGCTCAGGAATATGTGAGAAAAGGTTGGGATGCTTATCTTGCGTATGTACTGGATACAAATGTGTCTAAATCGAAGATTGAATTAGTGCCAGTGGTTTGTGAATATCCGGATGTGTTTCCAAAAGAGTTACCTGGGTTGCCACCGATCTGAGAGGTTGAATTTTCTATTGAATTAGTATCGGGAACATCACCGATATCGATAGCTCCGTACAGAATGGCTCCAACTGAATTGAAAGATTTGAAATCTCAGTTACAAGAGTAAATATATAGAGGTTTTGCACGACTTAGTTTTTCACCTTGGGGTGTACCAATGCTGTTGGTAAAGAAGAAAGATGGATCTATGAGACAGTGTATCGATTATAGTCAGCTCAACAAGGTTACAATTAAGAATAAGTATCCTTTACCGAGAATTGATGATTTGTTTGATTAGTTGAAAGGAGCAACAGTATTCTCAAAGATTGATCTGCGATCTGGCTATTATCAGTTAAGAGTTAAAAATTTGGATGTGCCAAAAACTGCATTCAGAATAATGTACGGCCATTATGAATTTCTTGTTATGCCATTTGGATTAACTAACGCTCTTGCAGTATTTATGGATTTGATGAATCGAATCTTTAGACCGTATTTGGATAGATTTGTTGTTGTATTCATTGATGACATTCTGATCTATTCCCGAAATGAATCTGAGCATGCTGAACATTTGAGGATATTATTACAAACATTGAGAGATAAGCAACAATTTATAAATTTAGTAAATACGAGTTTTGGCTCCGAGAAGTTGGATTCTTGGGACATATTGTTTCAGCGGAAGGCATTCGAGTTGATCCGAGTAAGATTTCAACAGTTGTTGACTGGAAACCACCAAGAAATGTATCCGAAGTCAGAAGTTTTCTGGGATTAGCTGGATACTATTGGCGTTTTGTAAAAGGGTTCTCAATGATTGCTACACCGATGACTCGATTGCTATAGAAAGATGTGAAGTTCGAATGGTTTGAGAAATGCCAACAGAGTTTTGAACAGTTGAAAGCACTGTTAACTGAAGCACCAGTTTTAGTTCAACCTGAGTTGGGTAAAGAGTTTGTGATTTTCAGCGATGCGTCATTGAACGGTTTGGGATGTATTTTGATGCAAGAAGGCAAAGTGATAGCTTATGCTTCCATACAATTGAAGCCGCATGAAAAGAACTATCCGACACACGACTTAGAGTTGGCCGCTATTGTTTTTGCATTGAAAATTTGGCGACATCATTTGTACAGTGAAAAATGTCATATTTTTACTGATCACAAGAGCTTGAAGTACCTTATGTCTCAGAAAGATTTGAATTTGCGAGAATGAAGATGGCTCGAGTTGTTGAAAGACTATGAATTAGTGATTGATTATTGTCCAGGGAAAGCAAATGTAGTCGCGGATGCTCTGAGTAGAAAATCTTTATTTGCTTTGCGGACGATGAACACACAATTAACTTTGTCTGATGATGGTTCAATTTTAGCTGAGTTAAAAGCTAAACCGTTATTTCTACAGCAAATTTGTGAAGCTCAAAGATATGATAATGAGTTACAAGCTAAAAGAGTACAATACGAGTCGACTACTGATTCAGAGTATCATATCGGATCTGATGATTGTTTACTATCCCGAGGTAGAATTTGTGTACCAAAGAATCTCGAGCTTATTTAGAAAATTCTACACGAAGCACACAATGGTTGTTTATCTGTTCATCTGGGAAGTACTAAGATGTACAATGATTTGAAACAGTCGTACTGCTGGTCAGGGATGAAACGAGAAATTTTAAAATTTGTGTCGAGATGCTTGGTTTGTCAACAAGTTAAAGCCAAACATCAAGTGCCTTCGGGACTACTACAGCCAGTGATGATACAAAAGTGGAAATGGGATAGAGTTACGATGGATTTCGTATCAGGATTACCCCTATCTCCGAAAAAAAGATGCCATCTAGGTTGTTGTTGATAGACTGACGAAATCTGCACATTTTATTCCGGTACGTACAGACTTTTCGCTGGATAGATTAGCTAAATTGAACATCTCTGAGATTGTTAGATTGCACAGGGTACCAGTTTCTATTATTTAGGATAGAGATCCGAGGTTTACGTCGCGATTTTGGAAGAAATTGTAAGAAGCTTTGGGTACACGGTTGCACTTTAGTATTGCCTTTCACCCTCAATCTGACGGTCAGTTTGAGAGAGTGATCCAGATTCTTGAAGATATGCTTCGTTGCTGTGTTTTAGAGTTTGAAGGCAACTGGGAAAAATATATACCGTTAGTTGAATTCTCGTATAACAATAGTTTTCAATCGATCATAAAGATGGCACTGTATGAAGCATTGTATGGTCACAAATGCCGAACTCCATTGCACTGGACCGAGCTTAGTGAGAAAAAGATTCGCAGGGTTGATTTAATTAGAGAGATCGAAGAGAAAGTGAAAGTAATTCGCGACAGTTTGAAAACAGCTTCAGATCGACTGAATTCGTATGCGGATTTGAAACGTAAAGATATTGAATTTCAAATCGGCCACAGAGTGTTTTTAAAAGTATCACCATGGAAGGAGATCCTTCGATTTGGTCGCAAAGGAAAATTGAGTCCGCGATTTATCAGGCCGTATGAGATTATCGAAAAAATAAGGCCAGTGGCATATCGACTAGCTTTACCTTCAGAGTTAGAAAAGATTCACAATGTATTTCATGTGTCGATGTTGCGCCGATATAGATCAGATCCGTCACACGTAATTTCTCCGACAGAGATCGAAATTCATTATATGAGTAGACCTGTGTAGTTACATCTTGACCGTCAGCTTGTGTGAGCAGACCCGTTGATAGATCGAGAGTGAGCATTATATAAGAAATGAGATTGAGATAGCTTCGACTATGTATTTGCACTTAGGGTGCGAGATTCTCGAGTATCTGATATTAATCCAAATGGTTCAACGGGTATATCAAAGATATGGAATTGTGAGAGATAGTTACGTATCAGTACAGGTATGTACGGAAATTCATATGATTATTGAATCCATGAAATTGTGAGTTCATGATCATTATGTGAATTAATATATATATATATTAACCTTGTGATTAAATGGTTTTGTAATATATTATGTTATATTACTTGAATGGTGAATGAATGGTGAGTTTTACTTATTAACCATACGAGCTTACTAAGCTTTATAGCTTACTCTATTTACTTTTCCGTGTTTTATAGTGAATATCGAAGCTTGCTCGGATTTGGGAGTCGTCGAAGATCTCATCACACTATCAAGCTATCATTTTGGTACTTTTGAATTTATGTATTTGGTTATATGGCATGTATAGGATTTATGGTTAATATGGTTATATGTTTATGATGGATTTAGCCAATTGATTTGGCTTGTAAATGAAGTATGTTTTGGTTAGGTGTATAGCCATGTGATTTGGCTTATTTTGGTATATTTGGATATGTATATATATATGTGCAAATTCCATTTTGTGATGTGGTTTAAAATTTCCATGTGAATGGTGGTTTGTGGATTGGTAGCTTGAGTATCAACTGGTTGAAATTTGAGATTGATATGCTTGTGGTTTTAGGCAAAATAGTGCATAATTGAAAGTGACCATTTAGGTGATTTGTGAATGTGAAATTTGTATGAATTGAATGGCTTATTGTGATACTTGTGTGTCTTGTGGTTGATGGTATGGAATTAGCATGAATTAGGCTTGGTTGAGATTGGTTTGAATATGCAATTTGATTTATGTAGGTGAATTCAAGTTTGGATGAGAATGATGGCTTGGTAAATAGCCTAATTTTTGTCCACACGGGCTGAGACATGCCTGTGACACACAGACAGGTAACACGGCCATATACCCCCTGTTGTTTATTTAGAAACCAAGTCAGTATGCTCCACCTGGCCCAGCACACGGGCGTGTGACTTGGCCGTGTGGCATAAGTCAGTATACCCTACAGTTTTGGCACGACCTAGCACACGGCCTGGCATACGGGCGTGTGAGGCCATTTCGAAGGGTACACGGGCTAGTCACACGGGCGTGTGGTTGGCCGTGTGACCCAAGTCAGAGAGTTACACGGGCTGGGACACGGCCATGTGGTCCCATTTTGAATGTCCGCACGGCCTGCGACACGGGTGTGTCTTTGGCCGTGTGAGACACACGGCTGGGCAACACGGGCATGTGTCCCCTGTATTTTGAAAATTTTTCTATGTTTTCCAAAAATTCCCTGAGTTATCGATTTAGTCCTGAACCACTTGTAATGTTTGTTTTTGGCCTCGAGGACTCGTGTTAGGGACTATATGATTGTATTTGTATGGTTTTTAATTGATATGAAAATTGTAATTCGAATTGTACGTTTTTTATGATATTAGTTCGGTAATGCTTCGTAACCCTATTTCAGCGACGGATACGGGTTAGAGGTGTTACACGTGTGACCCCTGTAGTCAATTTTTCTAACTTGTTCTTGAACTTTCCAATTATTTCCAATTTGGTCCCAAATTGTTTCTAAGGTTTTTCTAGGGCCTCGAGAGCTCGATTAAGGGACGTTATGTATGTGATTGAATGTAATTAGATTATGTTTGCAATGATGTATGAAATGCATGTTTCAATGTTTCGTTTGTATGGTAATGCTCTGTAACCCTATTCTAGTGATGGATACGGGTTAGGGGTGTTACATCTTCGGTCGAATTTTCCTACTCCTCGCTTCTGGTGGTAGGAGATGCGACTTGCCGACAACTCTAAACCATGCCAAGTAATCTTCGGCTGTCGCCTTGTCTACCGAGAATGTAACATCCCGATTTAGGGCCTAGTCAGAATAGTGGTGTGAGACCATAAATTCGAGGCTTATGAATGAGTTTTTGAGGTTTATGCTATGTATGCATGATAGTGTGAAAGTTTCATGAAGCAATTTTTTGAAATTGCGGTTAAATTGTCCAAAAGGACTAAATTGAAACAGTTGCAAAATATGAGATTCTAGAAGTTATTTGTGTGAAATAGCTTTAGAATATTAATTAGAGGTCCTTAAATAGCAATTTTCCCAATTTCTAATTTTTGGACAAATTTGGGCATGGATGAGTTAAAATAGAAAGTTTATCAAAAAGGGCATTTTGGTCATTTAATAATTAAGTGATTAAAATAGGAGAAAAGATGACAAAATTCAATCATCTTCTTCTCCAAGGCTGCCAAAAATTTGAGAGAGCCATTGTTAGGGTTCTTCAAAAATTTCAAGCTTACTAGTAAGTGCATCTAGCCTCGTTTTTTATATTCTTTGTATCTTTGAAGTCCTTGTTGCATGAGTAAGCTATTTTTAGCTATTTGATGAGCTATGATGGATGTTCAAAAATGTGGCCATGTATCACATGCATGTATTTTGATGTTTTATGGAAGATTATGAAAGCTTGATGTAGTAGAAACATCTTTTGCTAAATGAGTTTCCATAGAAAATGCATGTAGGGACTAGTTTGTAAAAATCTTAAGTTTGGTCATACATGTGTGTTGTAATGAGAATTGATGATTGCTTTAGTTGAGTAAGTGATTCGGCTAAGCATGAAAGGCTAGGAAGTTGAATAAAAATCACTTTACGAGCCTTGGGCCAATAGTGTAATTATGAGAAAGATTTGGGGCAAAAGAGTAATTTTGCCAAAGTATGAGATGTGGGTCAATTTGGTCAATGTGTATATTGAATAAGCTGATTTACTCATTATAGATCAAGAAAGACAAAGCCCGGATCAAAACCGAGGCAAGAGCAAAGTGGTGGACTAAATTGTACGTTTCTATACTTTTGAGTATCGATGTAAGTCTATGCATAAACAATGCATTCATACTTACAATTCGTTAATGCTAGCTAGTGTATAGCATGGTTGAGAATGATTGAGAACCTATGTGGTTCAAGTGAAATGAATGGATGAATGATTAAGTAAGTAGATTTGTGAATGTGTAGTAATAATGCTAAATGATGGGCTAAGTGCGATACCATCCTAATGCATATTGACGATGAGCTGGCTATGTGCGATGCTATCGTTAGGTATATTATCTAGTGGGCTATGTGCGAAACCACTATGAATACCTTGTTGGTAGGCTAAGTGCGATACTACCTTATTAATTGATTGTGGTGGGCTAAGTGCGAAACCACCGAGAGATTAGCTGTGTGGATTAGCTGTGTGGATTAGCTGTGTGGATGTATTATCGAGAAATAATGATGTGTTGTATATTGTGTAAATGTGATATTGAATGCAGGGGTGCATGTCAATGGTTATGAGTAAGTGACTCATGATGTGTTGGAAATGTGGTAAGGGATAGATAGACTAAGCATAGTTGTACATTATATGTTAGTATAATGCTAATTGTTGTTTAGCTTATACTATGTTGCTTAATTATTTATGTGTAAACTTACTAAGCTCAAAGCTTTCTCCCTTTCTTTTCCCTTGTCTTATAGAGCAAAAGTGTTGAATCGAGATACGAGGATCAATTGGAAGATCGCCCACACTATCAGCACACTCTGGTATATTAGACTCAATGTTTTGTATATGGCATGTATAGGGGCTAGACAAGTTAGTGAATTTTGTTGTATATGGCTATGATGTGTTGGCCTTTAGATGGATAATCTATTTTCTATAATGCCATAGTTGTTGGCACTTTATTATATGAAAAGATGTAGTTATCTAAGTGAGATTGTAAGATTGTGAGTTGATTACGGATGTGTTGAATGAGTGCATGATTGTGTATGCTAGAAGGGTGAAAAGAACTTGGCAAATAGCTTTGTTCTTTTCCATGTGGGTAGACTCACGGGCGTGTGTCTAGGCCATGTGTGACACACGGCCAGCCCATGGGCGTGTGACTTGGCCGTGTGTCCACTGCATGTTAGTAATTTAAATCAGAATAGACAACGGACTAGTCAAACGGGCGTGTGCCTAGAACGTGTGTGTTAATCAGTGTTGGCCACGGGCAAGCCACACGGGCGTGTGTCTAGACTCTAAGCCGTGTTAAGGTAGTCAGTGTGCACCACGGGCGGAGGGCACGGGCGTGTTCCCTAACCGTGGGGCATTGGCAGAATGCTTGAGTTTTCATGCACGGGTAGTGACCATGGGCGTGTGTGACATCCACGGGCATGCCAAATCTTACACGGGCGTGTGAGCCCTGTATAGATGGAAAAATTTTAAAGATTATAAGAGTTTTCGATATGGTCTCGAGAGCCCTCGTGTGTTTGAGAGAGGCCTCGTAAGTCAGGATTGAGGTTGTTGTGATGGCAAAAGAGAGTGGCCATGTTGTGCCTAAGTGGCGATCTTGAGGATTTTATTACGGTAACGCCTCGTGCCCGGTTCCGGCGTTGAATACGGGTAAGGGGTGTTACAGAGAAAAATGGTTCGTGGGCCAGTTCGTATTGCATCTTATCCGAAGCTTGGATGTGCCCCTTGTGCTTCTGCACCCAATCTTTGTTGTTCTTCCCCTGCATGTCCCCCTTGTGTAGTTCTTTCATGTCTAGCGGTGGTGATGGAATTCGTTGTCTATATTTGAACTACCGTAGAACCCAATCCGGTTCGTGGATTTTCACCATCGCATACACTATTAATAACACCTTCGCGTCCCACATCTCTCGGTTCGGGCGGGATGCAAGATATGATCCCGGGGTCGGCATATGACATCCATTCAAACTGAAAAGCATAAATTGTAAATATCGTTACGTACTTATTTTTTTAATGTATCATTACATAATTAATATAGGTTCAAAAAGGATAAGAAATTAACCTCGATTTCAAAGCGTTGATCTGACAGTAGCCTAATGTCTTCCAACTCATCGGGCAGTCTGACATAACTTGGCACGTGGTTCCACCTGTACAAGCGATATATTAGGCGAAACATATAATAAATAAAAATAGTTGCTGCACAAACTACGTATTTATTGATCAATTATATTTACCTCGTCACCAACAAGAACATGTATGGTTCAGTGACTCTAGGTCGTAGAAACGGTATTCGCCATCCAGCCTAAGACTGTAGAAGCAACAAGCAACCATCGATTGACATCTAACCCGATTACGTTGCCTGACAAAGATCCCGGTATAACATCGACAACACGGCAGATTCCCAATTTAGTTTTACACATTCACTGAAGTCCATTAGATGTAGAAGTGTAACACCCCTTTCCCGTATTCGACGCCGGAACCGGGTACGAGGCATTACCAGACTTAACTTACTTATTCATACAAAATCGGGCAATGAACTTTCTTTTCAACTTAAACTATTTCATTCGAACTCTTAAAGTCCTTATTACGGGTCTACGAGACCCAGGACATACACATGGAGTGATCTGGGACTGAATCGGAAACTTACGAACACTTAGAAAATTTTTACTCAAAACAGGACCACACGTCCGTGTGGATAGGGACACGCCCGTGTGGGCAGGCCGTGTGGTCACACACGCCCATGTCCCTAGTCCGTGTGGATTTTATTTTTCATTTCGAACCTACAGGGGTTTTTACATGACCTGGCACACGCCCGTGTCTATAGCCCGTGTGTGAAAACATTGACATTCTGTTTATGACGTCAGCAGACACTTAGAGGCACACGGCCTAGTCACACGCCCGTGTACTGGCCCATGTGACGAACTGAATTTTTCGCAAGTTAGGTGCAGGGGGCACATGGCCTATCAACACGCCCTCGGGCTGACCGTGTGTCACACACTACCTAGACACACGCCTGTGTGTCTACCCGTGTGGACAATTTTAAGGCTATTTACCAAGCCAATTGCCACCCTGAAAAGCAACCACACTTATACCATTTCAATGCAACACACAACATGATAATAAGGCATCTCTAATATCCAAAATCAAGACATCTACACCTTAATTCCACACTACATTCATCATGCATATACTTTACACATTACTCATTCAATAGCACAAGCTTGCACTTCATGAATTTCATCATCATTTAATGGGAATAGCTTACCTAGTAATGGCCAATTCCAATGGCCATTTACAAAATGAAATGAGTAACATTAATAGCCAACACCTTGGCTAACCAATATGACATATAACAAAATAACCAAGTTCCTATACATGCCATACCAAAATAATCAAACTTTACTATAACAAAAGAATAGCTTGATAGTGTGAATCGAACTTCGACATCAAATGATCCCTGAGCTAGTTTAGCGATACTACAAGGAAATGGAAAAGAGAAGGGGTAAGCATAAAGCTTAGTAAGTATGTATGCAATAAATAGCAACATAAAATTCTTATGATACATTTATACTTTACTTTAAGTAATAACACAAGTTCTCAAGCGTATTGACATAGCTTACTCATGCTTACTCTTACCAATCACATATCACATATCGGACTTATTTCTCGTGAGTTTCTCATGTATACCTGTATCACTCATCACATGAGTTTAGCACTTTTTCATCTTTAACATAAACTTAGCTCTTTACTATCTTTAACATAAAATTTAGCCCTTTACCCGTTGAACCACTTGGAATACCAAAGGATACCCGAAATTCGTCATACACGTAATAAGATGCCAATGCCATATCCCAGATATGGTCTTACATGGGATCACATGTCGATGCCGATGCCATATCCCAGATATGGTCTTATACGGGATCTCATATCGATGTCGATGCCATATCCTAGATATGGTCTTATACGAGATCGTATATTGATGCCATGTCCCAAACATGGTCTTACACGAAATCTCTTATTCGATGCCGATGCCATATCCCAGATATGGTCTTATACGGGATCTCAATTTGGTGCCGAGGCCATATCCCAGATATGGTCTTATACGGGACCTTGTAAATATCATGTCTTGACGATGGTATCCTTTCTATTCCTAAGGTCAACTGGGACTTTCACATGATAAATCTTCATCATATTCTCATCGAACATCATTGATCAATTTTCATAGAAATAATGTACATTTCATGTAATCTCAAGCATTTCAATACATAATGACATAAGGTTAGTTTATTACACACAAACTTACCTCGTTATCAAAATGTGTATAATTGTTCGATTTAGTCCACCACCTTGTTCTTTCCTCGGTTTCGGTCCGGACTTCGTGTTTCTTGATAATCAAGCTTGAAAGTTGAAGAAACCCTAGCTATGGTGTCCTTGAGAATTTCAACCAAGCATGGAGAAGATGGACACCATTTTTGACTTCTTTTTCCCTTTTTATTAGTTTATTAACCAAATGACTAAAATGCCCTTAAGGCCCCTTTCTTGAGATTTTTCCTTCCCATGTCTATTTTTGTCAATCATAAGTTATTTTGGTCTAATTGCTAAATAAGGACCTCTAATAAATTTTCTATTGCTATCTTATACTTGAATCTTCTAGAATCTCATATTTTTCAATCTTTGCAATTTAGTCCTAATGAATAAATTGATCACTAAATTATAAAATTTCTTCATGAAATTTTCACATAATCATGAAAACATGTCATAGACATCATAAAAACCATAATACACATATTTCTACATCAGATTTGTGGTATCGCAACCACTATTCTGACTAGGCCCTAAATTGGGCTGTTACAATTCTCCCCCTTTAGGGATTTTCATCCCCACATATCTTACCGGTAAAAAGGTTGTGATATTGGTTTCTCATGGCCTCCTCGGGCTCCCATGTAGCCTCTTCTACCCCATGTCTTTGCCATAGTGCTTTCACAAGGGCTATACTTTTATTTCTTAACTATTTAACTTATCGTGCCAAAATCTTAACCGGCTCTTCGCCATAAGTCATGTCCGGTTGAATTTCAACCTCTGTCGGTACAATCACATGCAAAGGGTCTGATAGGTAGCGACGTAACATAGACACGTGGAATACATCTTGAATCTTTTCCAACTCAGATGGCAATGCCAAACGATAGGCTACCGGTCCTATCCTATCGGTAATCTCATACGGTCCGATAAAGCGCGGACTCAACTTGCCTTTCCGGCCAAATCTGAGAACTTTCTTCCATGGTGACACTTTGAAAAATACCTTATCACCCACTTGAAACTCAATCTCTTTTCATTTCAAATCTGCGTAGGACTTTTTCCTATCAGAAGCAGCTTTTAAACAATCACGAATCACTTTTACCTTATCTTCAGTTTCTCTGACTAAATCGACCCCGTGAATCTAATTCTCTCCGAGTTCAGTCCAATACAGGGGAGTTCAGCACTTACACCCATATAATGCCTCATAAGGCGACATTTTCAAGCTCGACTGAAAACTGTTATTGTAATCAAATTCTACTAATGGTAAGTACTTTTCCCAATTACCTTGAAATTCTAAAACACAACATCGAAGCATGTCTTCAAGTATCTGAATTATCCTTTCTGACTGTCCGTTGATTTGCGGATGGAAAGCTATACTGAAGCTCAATTTTTTGCCCAAGGCTTCTTGCAACTTTTTCAAAAATCGTGATGTAAATCTCGAATCTCTATCCGATATAATCGACAACGGCACTCCGTGAAGTCTCATAATTTCTGACACATACAAATCTGCCAACTTATCAAGCGAATAGTCAATGCGTACCAGTATAAAATGGGTTGACTTTGTAAGTCTATCAACCAAAACCCATATAGCATCTTTCTTTTTCGGTGTCAAAGGCAAACCCGTCACAAAGTCCATAGCAATACGGTCCCACTTCCACTCGGGAAACATAATAGGCTGAAGTAGACCCGAAGGTACTTGGTGCTCAGCTTTTACTTTCTGACAAATCAAGCATCTCAATACGAACTCAAAAATATCTTTCTCCATACTCGGCCACCAATACCATTTCTTCAAATCATTATACATCTTTGTACTGCCTGGATGAATAGATAAACACCCACTATGTGCTACGTGAAAAATTTCCGAATAAGCTCATCTTCTCTGGGTACACAGACCCTATCTCGAAACATCAAACATCCATCAGGACTAATCTGAAAGTCCGACTCAACATTCGACTCACATTGAACTCTTTTTAGCTTGCAAAACATTGTCGCCTTTTTGAGCTTCACAAATCTCTTGGAGAAACATCGGTCAAGCTCTCAACTCGGCTAGAATAGAACCATCATCTGGCAAAGCCATTCGTGTATTCATGGCCCTCAATGCAAACAAGGATTTCCTACTCAAGGCATCGGTGACCACGTTCGCTTTTGTCGGATGGTAGTCAATCGGTAACTCGTAATCCTTTATCAACTCTAACAATCTTCGTTGCCTTAGATTCAATTCTTTTTGAGTCATCAAGTACTTTAGACTTTTATGATCAGTGAGTATCTGACATTTCTCACCATACAAATGGTGCTTCCATATTTTCAATGCAAATATAATAGCGGCTAATTCCAAATCATGGGTCGGGTAATTCTTCTCGTGCGGCTTTAACTGTCTAGAGGCATAAGCTATTGCTTTGCCTTCTTGCATGAGTACACAACCCAATCCAATCAAGGATGCATCACTATAGACCAAAAATTCTTTTCCTGGTTTGGGTTATACTAAAACTGGAGCCTCAGTCAACAATGCCTTCAATTTCTCAAAACTTTGCTGGCACTTTTCTGTCCACTCAAACTTCATATCTTTTTGCAATAGCCTCGTCATCAGAGTAGCTATCATGGAAAATCCTTTGACAAACCGTCTGTAATAACCAGCTAGGCCCAGAAAACTTCTAACCTCGGATACGTTCCTTGGCGGCTTCCAATCCATAATTGCTGAAATCTTACTCGGGTCAACTCTAATTCCATCTCCCGAGACAATGTGCCCCCAAAAATCTGACTTCTCTAAGCCAAAATTCACTTTTACTAAACTTGGCATATAACTAATTATCTCATAAAATTTGTAAGACTGTCCTCAAATGCTCAGCATGCTCGTTTTCATCACGAGAGTAAATCAATATATCATCAATGATTACTACAACAAATTTATCCAAATATGGCTGAAATATGCGATTCATTAAATCCATAAACATAGCAGGGGCATTGGTTAAGTCAAAAGGCATGACTAAAAACTCGTAGTGACCATACCTTGTCTGAAATGCGATTTTCGGCACATCTGAGTCTTTGACTCTCAACTGGTAATAACCAGACCTCAAGTTTATCTTAGAAAACACAGTGGCTCCCTTCAATTGGTCAAACAAATCATCAATCCTTGGCAATGGGTACTTTTTCTTTACGGTTACCTTATTAAGCTGTCGATAATCTATACATAACCTCATGGAACCATCTTTTTTTCACAAATAATACGGGATCACCCCACGGAGAATAACTTGGTCTTGCGAAACCTTTATTCGTTAACTCTTGTAACTGTGCCTTCAATTCTTTCAACTCGTTTGGAGCCATCCTGTACGGAGCAATTGAAATAGGGGCAGTACCAGGGGCTAATTCAATGCCAAATTCAATCTCTCTAACCGGAGGCAACCCTGGAAATTCTTCTGGAAATACATCTAGATACTCACATACTATGGGCACTGATTCAATTCTTAACTCATTCTCTTTGGCATTCATCACAAAGGCAAGGTAAGCTTCATATCCCTTTCTTACATATTTTTGGGCAGACATATGAGAAATCACTACAGTAATCATCTGTTCATCCGATTCAACACGAAGAATATCCTCATTTTCACATTTTAACTCAATAAATTTCCTTCCACAATTTACTATCACATCATGAGTAGTTAACCAATCCATACCAAGAATTACATCGAATTCATCAAATGGCAATAGCATGAGATTTGCCAGAAAATAATGACCTCTAATCATCAAAGGGCAATCTTTGTATACTTTATCAACTAACACATATTTGCCTAGGGGATTTGACACCTTTATCACAAATTCTGTAGACTCTACAGGCATGTTCATGCTAGATACTAATTTCATGCAAATATACGAGTGGGTAGATCCCGGATCAATTAAAGCAACAACATGAGAATCATAGAGAGAAAATGTACCCGTGATCACATCAGGGGATGATGCCTCTTCGTGAGCGCGAATAGCATAAGTCCTCGCAGGCCCTCTACCCTCAGATCTTGTAGTCTGCTCTCTAGGTGTATTCTCACTACTCGTTCCGTTTCCCAGATTTCTCTGTGACCTTCCTCTAGCAGTACTTCCCGATCTTGCACTCTGAGATTTCTCTTTTTCAACCATCTCAGGACAATATCTAATAAAATGATCTGGGGCTCCACACTTGAAACAAGCTCTCTCATTTCCTCGACACTCACAGGGATGATGTCTGCAACACTGTGGACATTCCGGTCTACTTGGTCGAGCATTACCAACACTAGCAACCGAAGTGGTCAGAGCTTTAGACCCCGAGTTGTAATAGTCCGGTTTAAACCCTAGACTGAACAGTGGTTTCAGGACCACAAATCCGAGTTAGAAAAATATTTTAATATTATTTTCTATGCCTATGATATATGTGTTTAAGCATGTGTTAAAGTTCTGTGAATTAATTTGTCCGTTTGTGTGTTTAGTTTGATAAAAGGACTAAATTGTATAAAAGGTAAAAGTAGCCTTCCATTTGATTGAGTGGCTTAATTGGTGTGTCTTCATATTTATGAGGATTTATGATGCAATTTGACCTTTTGACAATGATAGTGGACGGCAAGACTAATAAATGTATATGTTTTATAAGTTAAAATTTATATTAATATATATTATAATGTTATATTATAATAAAATAAAGACAAGCCATTATCATCATCATTATTTTGCCGAAAAATAAGAAAATAAAAAAAAGAAGTAGAAAGAACAAAAGCTTTCAAGGGTTTCGGCTATGGTTTGGCTTAATTAAGGTATGATTTAGTTTCAGTTTTTGATAATTTCTACGTTTTTGTAATCGTTGTTTTGTGCTCTTCAAAACCCATGCTCTAATTCTGTGAATTGATGAATATTTTGACATGTGCCATTGATGAACATATGAGTTTTGTGATGTTTGATGGTGAAAAATGAAAGATATGTGTTAGATTAACAAGTTTTGTCTTTGGAGTTTTTGTGATTTTGAGTAATTTGTACTAAATTGAGAAAATAATATTTTGAGGGACTAAATTGTGAAATAAATGAAATGTAAGGACTTGAATGAGCTACATGAACATTTGCTTAAGCATGGGTGTATTGAGATTTTGTGTATTTTGTGATTTCGTGAAATAGGGACTAAAATGTCCAATTATGAAAATGTAAGGCTAATTTGTAAATTACCCAAAATGTATGTTTTTGGATTAAATTGAATGGATTGATGATTGAATGGGTTAAATTTGAATATGTATAGATCAAGAACTGAAGAAAATGGACTTAGATTGCGGGAAATCGAAAGTTATTGAATAGCCGTCTGTTTCCGTTAAACTGAACTCGAGGTAAGTCGATATACAAATGAAGGTATTTGAATTGAATTATTTGTGTAAATATGAAATTTGGATTGCTAGGAATATCAATTGTAATGGAATGTATGCGAAATCCGAATATGTATATATATAGATCAACAAGTTCACAATGTCTGAGAAGTTCCGTTTGAACCTAGGAGGAGATAGAGTTGTACATGTCATGGCATAGGTGTCTGTTATGTGATAACATGTAAGACCACGTCTGGGACATTGGCATCGATATGGGATTTACGTGTAAGACGACATCTGGGACGTTGGCATTGATATGAGATTTACGTGTAAGACCACGTCTGGGACGTTGGCATCGATATAAGATTTACGCATAAGACCACATCTGGGATGTTGGCTTCGATATGAGATTTACGTGTAAGACCACGTCTAAGACGTTGGCATCGATATGAGATTTAAGTGTAAGACCACATCTGGGACGTTGGCATCGATATGAGATTTACGTGTAAGACCACGTCTGGGACGTTGGCATCGATATGAGATTTACGTGTAAGACCCTGTCTGGGATAGTGGCATCGATATATGATTTCATGTAAGACCATGTTTGGGACGTTGGTGTTGTATGACTATTCCAAGCATTCCGAGCACCCTATTAGATTTCGAACGGTTCAACGGGCAAGTTCGAGATGTGAATGACTAAGTGAACTATATAATGATTCAGGTACGTTGAAAGGTACACTATGTATGTGTATGAAAGATAAGTATACATATATGAATTTACCAAAATGAATGTGAATATGGATTTGATGAGATAATATGTGATATATGAGATAAGCTTGAATGAGCTATGTGAATAAGTGATGCTCGATTTGAGAAATGTGGTAAGTGATGGCTAAACAAATGAGCCAAAAGATATGTGATGAATTTTGCACATGAGAGGTATTAATATCGATGTATAAATGTAGCTATGTGTATTACGTGCTAAGTTTGTTTGTATATGGCTTACTAAGCTTTTGGAAAGCTTAATCTGTGTATGTGTTTACTCTGTTTTATAGGTCGTCAAAGCTACGAAAGGCTCAGGAATCGTCAAGGATCGTCACTACACTATCAAACTCAACTTTGGTACTTTTGAATGTGTTTATAACCTAATATGGCATGTATAGGCTAGTCATTTGGTATATGTTTGAGATGAACTTAGCCATGTGATGTGGCTAGTTATATGTTGGTATTATGTAATTATGAATATGGTATATGATGTTGTTTTTGGTATGATTAAATGACTATGGAATGGTCAAGTTTATGGTAAGCATATGGATGAAATTTGTGTATGTATATTTGATCAAAGAAATGGTAATATGGAAGATAAATGTGGTTGAATCATGCTTGGATGTATATGTGTTCTAGTTGTACAAATTGGTATATATATAAGTTAGCATGATTGGAGTTGTGATTGGATGAAATCATATGTTGATCTTTTGACATAATTTTTGATATGTCAAATGTGTTTAAAATGAATTGGCATGTTGCTTGTAGGGTAAACCCAAGTGTGGGTGGCATATTGGCCTTGCAAGGGGCCTGTTATGCACACGGTTGTGGCACACGGGCGTGCCTAGTGACCGTGGGATTAAGTCAGTATCTAGCCTAAGAGTACACAGCCATGGTACACGGGCATGCCTGGTGGCCGTGGGGATAAGTCAGTATACATGCCCTGGTTTGGCACGACCAAGACACATGGGTGTGTCTAGTGGCCGTGGGAGGCACACGGCCTGACTGCACGGGCATGTGACATCTGCAGTGTTCAAAAAGTTTTAAATTTCTGAGAATTTCTGTATGTGTTTGGTTTAGTCCGACCCTTCTTTAAAGCATGCTTAAGGTCTCGGTGACCTATCTAAGGGACACAGTGATTGAAATTGATGACTTGCATTATGAAATGTCTGTACAAGTTTTTGATCTGTCCGGTATCGCCTTTAACCCTAATCCAGTGACGAATACGGGTTAATGTTGTTACATTTGATTGGTATCAGAGCTACGATTTAGCCGATTCTCAGACTAACGTAGCGTGTGAGAGTCTAGCTATACATGCCACATAGCCGAACTATGATAATGTGATGAATCCTGACATGTAAAATTTGTTTACCGTATAGTAATGGATCCTAAAAAAAAGCCGTAGCTGACAATGTAGAAAGCAATGCGCCTGCTCCCGCTTAAGGGACAGCGCCCTCTGATTCGAGACCGGCTACGAGCGGTCAAGAGGGAGAAGCTAAACAAGCTTTCTTCCAAATGATGAGTGAGTGGTTCACACAGCTTGTAAGAAATAATCCGACTGTTTCACAACCTCCGCCCCCGTCTAATCCCCTCAGACCTCATTTGTGCCTTCAGTAATGGGTATAAATCTGTTGAATAAGCCTCCAGTTGACAAAATCTGTAAATATGGGGCCGAAGAGTTCAGGGCCACAAGTGATGATGATACCGAGAAAGCTGAGTTTTGGTTAGAGAACACTATCCGAGTATTTGATGAGATGTCACTGGCTCCTGAAGAATGTATAAAGTGTGTTGTTTCTTTGTTACGAGATGCAGCCTATCGATGGTGGAAGACTTTGATTTCTGTGGTTCCAAAGGAACGGGTTACTTGGGATTTCTTCCAGTATGAGTTCCGGAAGAAATACATCATTCAGAGATTCATTGATTAGAAACCAAAAGAATTTCTAGAATTGAAACAGGGTCGTATGTCCGTCACTGAATATGAACGAGAATTTGTGAGATTGAGTCAGTATGCTCGAGAATGTGTATCAACCGAGGCAATAATGTGTAAAAGGTTTGAAGATGGCTTAAATGAATATATTCGTTTACTTTTTGGGATTTTGAAAATAAAAGAGTTTGTTGTGCTTGCTGATCGAGCGTGCAAAGCTAAGGGACTTGGAAAAGATAAAAGAAAAGCTGAGTTTGAAGATAGAGATGCGGGAAAGAGATTTACGAGCAAATAATTTCAGTCTGCTTTAAAGAAATTTAGAGATGAGCACAGACGTTCAAAGGCTAATATGGGACAATCGAATAGAGATCAAGCTAGGTTACAGTTGAGCTCCAAAGCTCCAGTAACATCGATGGCTAGTGTAGGAAATGTCTGATCTGGTCGACCTGAATGTAAGCATTGTGGCAAAATACATATGGGAAGTTGTAGATTGAATGATCGAGCTTGTTTCAGATGTGGATCGTTAGATCATTTCATTCGTGATTGCCTAAAGTCTGTAGAGCAAGAGATTGTTTAGAATCTGAGATCTAAAAATGTTCCAGCGAGAGGTAGACCTTTCCAAAATGCAAGAAATGTTAGTGATAGTCAGAGAACCTCGAAAGACACTGTTGTGAGATCTGTAGCTAGAGCTCCTGCCAGAGCGTATGCCATTCGAGCTCGTGAGGAAGCTTCATCGCCAGATGTTATTATTGGTGCATTTATTCTTTATGATACTTCTGTGATTGCATTGATAGACCCTGGTTCTACTCATTCGTATATATGCATGAATTTAGTATCCAGTAAGACTTTGCCTGTAGGGTTTACTGAATTTGTTATTAGAGTATCGAACCCCTTAGGTAAAAGCGTTTTGGTTGACAAAGTATACAAGAACTGTCTGTTGATGGTTCGAGATATTTGTTTTCCTGCTAATCTGATGCTATTACTGTTTGATGAGTTTGATATAAATCTGGGTATGGACTGGTTAACATTGCATGATGCTAATATAAATTGTAAAAGAAAGATCATTGATTTGAGATGTCAGAATGATGAAATAATTCTGGTTGCGTGAAGTTGGTCTCTGGGACATATTGTATCAGCCGCTGGAATACGAGTCGATCCGAGTAAGATTTCAGCTATTCTGGAATGGAAACCTCCGAAGAATGTGTCTGAAGTTTGCAGTTTTCTGGGACTTGCGGGATATTACCGAAGGTTTGTAAAAGGCTTTTCATTGATAGCTACTTTGTTGACTAGATTTCTTCAGAAAGATGTGAAGTATGAATAGTCTGAAATATCTGATGACCCAGAAAGATTTGAATCTACGTCAGAGAAGGTGGTTAGAGCTGTTAAAAGACTATGAACTTGTAATAAATTATCACCCAGGTAAAGCAAATGTTGTCGCCGATGCATTGAGTCAAAAATCACTATTTACAATACGTGCAATGAATGCTCATTTAGATCTGTCTGATGATGGTTCAGTGTTAGCTGAGTTAAAAGCAAAAACCGTTGTTGTTACAGCAGATTTGTGATGCTCAGAAAGTTGATAATGAAATGATAGCGGTACGAGCTCAGTGTGATTTGAACTCTAATTCTGAATTTTGATTTGATGTTGACGACTGCTTGAGGTTCCGAGATCAAATTTGTGTTCCGAGAAACCCATAATTGATTCAGTTGATTTTGAAAGAAGCACATAATAGTCGCCTATCTGTTCATCCGGGGAGTACTAAGATGTACCATGATCTGAAGCAACATTATTGGTGGTCTGGTATGAAATGAGATATATCTGATTTTGTGTCAAAATGTTTAGTCTGCCAGCAAGTTAAGGCTGAACATCAAGTTTCATCTGGTTTGCTTCAACCGATTCTGATTCCCGAGTGGAAATAGGATAGAGTGACGATGGACTTTGTTTCTAGATTGCCTCTGAGTTCGAGAAAGAAAGATGCGATTTGGGTCGTAGTTGATCGATTGACGAAATCCGCCCATTTTATTCTGGTGACATCTAATTACTCACTTGATAAATTAACCGAGCTTTATATTTTTGATATTGTGAGATTACACGGGGTGCCATTGTCCATTGTATCAGACAGAGATTCGAGGTTTACATAGCTGTTTTGGAAGAAAGTACTCAGATTTGAACATAAAGGCAAATTGAGTCCGAGGTTCCTCGGATGGTATGAGATCATTGAGCGTGTTGGACCTGTTGCATACAGATTGTTGTTGCCATCCGAGCTAGAAAAGATTCATAATGTATTTCACGTGTCAATGCTTCGTCGATACAGATCCGATCCGTCACATATGATTAATTTGTCTGAGATTGAAATTCGATCCGATATGAAAAATGAGGAGGAACTGATCCGTATTTTAGCTCGTGAAGTGAAAGAGTTGAGAAACAAGAAAATTTCGTTAGTTAAAGTATTGTGGCATCGGCCCGAAGTGGAAGAGGCTACATGGGAGCCTGAAGATTCTATGAGACAGCAATATCCAAACCTATTCAACTATAAGATTTTTGGGGACGAAAATCCCTAAGGGGGGAGAATTGTAACAGTCCAATTTAGACCCTAGTCGGAATAGTGGTTTCGAGACCACAAATCTGAGTTAGAAAAATATTTTAATATTATTTTCTGTGCCTATGATATATGTGTTTAAGCATGTGTTAAAGTTCCGTGAATTAATTTGTACGTTTGTATGTTTAATTTGATAAAAGGACTAAATTGTATAAAAGGTAAAAGTAGCCTTCCATTTGATTGAGTGGCTTAATTGGTGTGTCTTCATATTTATGAGGATTTATGATGCAATTTGACCTTTTGGCAATGATAGTGGACGGCAAGGCTAATAAATATATATGTTTTATAAGTTAAAATTTATATTAATATATATTATAATGTTATATTATAATAAAACAAAGACAAGCCATTATCATCATCTTTATTTTGCCGAAAAATAAGAAAAGAAAAAAAGAAGAAGAAAGAACAAAAGCTTTCAAGGGTTTCGACTATGGTTTGGCTTAATTAAGGTATGATTTGGTTTCGATTTTTGATAATTTCTACATTTTTGTAATTGTTGCTTTGTGCTCTTCAAAACCCATGCTCCAATTCTGTGAATTGATGAATATTTTGAAATGTGCCATTGATGAACATATGAGTTTTGTGATGTTTGATGGTGAAAAATGAAAGATATGTGTTAGATTAACAAGTTTTGTGTTTGGAGTTTTTGTGATTTTGAGTAATTTGTACTAAATTGAGAAAATAATATTTTGAGGGACTAAATTGTGAAATAAATGAAATGTAAGGACTTGAATGAGCTACATGAACATTCGCCTAAGCATGGGTGTATTGAGATTTTGTGTATTTTGTGATTTCGTGAAATAGGGACTAAAATGTCCAATTATGAAAATGTAAGGGCTAATTTTCAAATTGCCCAAAATGTATGTTTTTGGATTAAATTGAATGGATTGATGAATGAATGGGTTAAATCTGAATATGTATAGATTAAGAACCGAAGAAAACGGACATAGATCGCGGGAAATCGAAAGTTATTGAATAGCCGTCCGTTTCCGTTAAACTGAACTCAAGGTAAGTCGATATACAAATAAAGGTATTTGAATTGAATTATTTGTGAAATATGAAATTTGGATTGCTAGGAATATCAATTGTAATGGAATGTATGCGAAATCCGAATATGTATATATATAGATCAACAAGTTGACAATGTCCGAGAAGTTCCATTTGAACCTAGGAGGAGATAGAGTTGTATATGTCATGGCATAGGTGTCGGTTATGTGATAACGTGTAAGAAAACATCTGGGACATTGGCATCGATATGAGATTTACGTGTAAGACCACGTCTGGGACGTTGGCATCGATATGAGATTTACGTGTAAGACCACGTCTGGGACGTTGGCATCGATATGAGATTTACGTGTAAGACCCTGTCTGGGACAGTGGCATCGATATATGATTTCATGTAAGACCACATTTGGGACATTGGCATTGTATGACTATTTCAAGCATTACGAGCACCCTATTAGATTCCAAACGGTTCAACGGGCAAGTCCGAGATGTGAATGACTAAGTGAACTATATAATGATTCAGGTACGTTGAAAGGTACACTATGTATGTGTATGAAAGGTAAGTGTACATATATGAATTTACCAAAATGAATGTGAATATGGATTTGATGAGATAATATGTGATATATATAATCTTGAATGAGCTATGTGAATAAGTGATGCTTGATTTGAGAAATGTGGTAAGTGATGGCTAAACAAATGAGCCAAAAGATATGTGATGAATTTTGCACATGAGAGGTATTAATGTCGATGTATAAATGTAGCTGTGTGTATTACGTGCTAAGTTTGTTTGTATATGGCTTACTAAGCTTTTGGAAAGCTTACTCTGTGTGTGTTTACTCTGTTTTATAGGTTGTCAAAGCTATGAAAGGCTCGGGAATCGTCAAGGATCGTCACCACACTATCAAACTCAACTTTTGTACTTTTGAATGTGTTTATAACCTAATATGGCATGTATAGGCTAGTCATTTGGTATATGTTTGAGATGAACTTAGCCATGTGATGTGGCTAGTTATATGTTGGTATTATGTAATTATGAATATGGTATATGATGTTGTTTTTGGTATGATTACATGACTATGGAATGGTCAAGTTTATGGTAAGTATATGGATTAAATTTGAGTATGTATATTTGATCAAAGAAATGGTAATATAGAAGATAAATGTGGTTGAATCATGCTTGGATGTATATGTGTTCTAGTTGTACAAATTGGTATATATATAAGTTAGCATGATTGGAGTTGTGATTGGATGAAATCATATGTTGATCTTTTGACATAATTTTTGATATGTCAAATGTGTTTGAAATGAATTGGCATGTTTCTTGTAGGGTAAACCCAAGTGTGGGTGGCATATTAGCCTTGCAAGGGGCCTGTTATGCATACACGGTTGTGGCACACGGGCGTGCCTAGTGACCGTGGGATTAAGTCAGTATCTAGCCTAAGAGTACACGGCCATGGTACCCGGGCGTGCCTGGTGGCCGTGGGGATAAGTCACTATACGTACCCTATTTTGGCACGGCCAAGACACATGGGTGTGTCTAGTGGCCGTGGGAGGCACACGGCCTGACTGCACGGGCGTGTGACCTCTACAGTGTTCAAAAAGTTTTAAATTTCTGAGAATTTCTGTATGTGTTTGGTTTAGTCCCGACCCTTCTCTAAAGCATGCTTAAGGTCTAGGTGACCTATTTAAGGGACACAGTGATTGAAATTGATGACTTACATTATGAAATGTCTTTACAAGTTTTCGATCTGTCCAGATCGCCTTTAACCTAATCCAAATGGCAGAATACGGGTTAGGGGTGTTACACAGTCTTTGTTTTACCCTTACCTTACTGTTTGAAAACCCAGCTGAAGTGGTTGATCGAGTAGTAAACTCTCTTGATTTCTTGGATGAGGATTGAAATGACTTGCTCAAATGTCTCTTCCTCGAGTCACGAGACTCGATTTCAGCCTTTCTTTTCTCTTTGGCCAACTCCTCGGCCTTGCAATCTCTATCTACTAACACAACAAATTCTTTTAGTTCTAGGACACCAACATACAATCGGATATCCTCATTTAACCCGTCCTCAAACCTTTTACACATAATGGCTTCAGTGGATACACACTCCCGAGCATATTTACTGAGCCTTACAAACTCACGTTAAGTATTCGATTCTGAGTCATTCGTCCTTGCTTCAGCTCAAGGAATTCCTTTCTTTTCTGGTCGATGAACCTTTGGCTAATATATTTCTTTCGAAACTCTTCTTGGAAAAATTCCCAATTAAGTTTCTCCCTTGGTACAATCGACACAAGGGTATTCCACCACTGGTAAGCAGAATCTCTTAAAAGAGACACAACACACATCAAACCCTCTTTAGGTGTGCATGATAGTTCATCAAATACCCTGATGGTTTTTTCAAGCCAGAACTCTGCTCTTTCCGGATCATCATTTTTATTAGCTCGAAACTCCTCAGCTCCTTGTTTCTGGATTCTATCAACAGGGGGCTTTTCCCTTCTTACGACTTCTACAACTTGGGGAGCTACAGGGGTAGGCTGAGGAATAGGTGGGGGAGGAGGGGGTTGCGTGTTGGTTGCGTGTTCAGGTTCGTTCGAACGAACTCCGTATACCGAGCATTCATTATACGGAGAAAGGCTTCCCTAGCCTCTTTTCCTCCTCTCTGACTCACAGTCATTGGTCTATTCTCATTTTCAGTTGGCACTGTCCCTTGGGCGGGGGCCGGCGCGTTACTTTCTACATCATCTGTCATTGCTTTGTAACATCCCAAATTAGGGCCTAGTCAGAATAGTGGTGCGAGACCATAAATCCGAAGTATAAATATGTGTTTTATTATTTTTATAAGGCTTATAATATGTTTGCACAATTATGTGAAAATTTTATGAGGGAAATTTTATTCATTAGTAGTCAATTTGTCCATTAGGACTAAATTGCAAAGATTAGAAAATATGAGATTCTAGAAGATCAAGTATGAAATAGAATTATAAAAATTATTAGAGGTCCTTACTTAGCAATTAAACCATTATATTTGATGATGGACAAAAATGGACATGGGAAGAAAAAATCATAAGAAAGAGCTTTAAGGGCATTTTTGTCATTTGGTAAATAAAAGATTAAAAAGGGAAAAAGAAGTCAAAATTTGTGTCCATATTCTTCTCCCATGGCCGAAAATCACTAAGGATCCATAGCTAGGGTTTCTTTAACTTCCAAGCTTGACAGTAAGTGCATCCTATCCCCGTTTTTAATGTTTTTCGTATTTTTGAGATCCTCGTAACTCAACTTAGCCATTTCTAGCTATATTTTGAGCTAGGGTTTATGTCCAAAAATTTATCAATGTATGACATACATGTATTTTGATGATTTATGGAAGAATATGAAAGTTTGATTTATGATAAACATCTTTTCTTAAGTGATTTTCATGAGAAATTCATAAAAAAAAGATTAAAAGTAAAAGCTATGAAAATGGTCATACATGGGTGAAATAGTGGAAATTAGAGGCTGTTGTAGTTAAGAAAAAGATTCGGATAGGCTTAAAATACAAGAAAGTTGAATAAAAATCATTTTACGAGCTTAGGGGTAAAAGTGTAATTATGTAAAAGTTTAAGGGCAAAATCGTAATTTTACCAAAGTATGATTCATGAGTCAATTTAGTCAATGTGAGTATCAAACAACTGAAATTGCTATTATAGATCAAGAAACACGAAGCCCAGACTGAAACCGAGGCAAGAACAAAGTGTTGGACTAAATTGAACATCTACGCACATTTTGGGTACCGAGGTAAGTTTGTGTGAATTTATAGCTACATGATGTTATTATGCTTCTAATTACATTTTTTGATGAGATATGTACATTAATTCCATGAAGTGATTTATGATGATTCGATGAAATTGAAATGAGAATATATATTAAGTTAAAGTCCCGGTTGAAGAATCAAAATAACGAGGATACGTATGTCACAACATGAGATAAGGAAGGTCCCGTATAAGACCATGTCTGGGACATGGCATTGGCACCGAATATAGGTTCCGTATAAGACCATGTCTGGGACATGGCATCGGCACCGAATGTAGATCCCGTATAAGACCATGTCTGGGACATGGCATCGGCATCGAATAAGGAAGGTCCCATATAAGACCATTTATGGGACATGGCATTGACATCGAGTTAAGAGATCCCATGTAAGACCATATCTGGGATATGGCATCAGCATCAAGAGGTGATCCCATGTAAGACCATATCTGGGATATGGCATTGGCATCATGATACATGTTTGATGGGACTAAGTATCTTCTGACATTCCGAGTAGTTCAACAGGCAAAAGAGTTATGTATGTAAAGATGACCAAGATTTAAGCTATGCAAAGAAGAAAAATAGAAGAAAAATAATTACATTCAAGTTAAGGATGATAATGGTTTAAGTTTATGTTCATGATAGCATAAGTGCTAAATTGTGTGATGAAGTGACACAGGTACCATGAGTAAAATACGAGTTATGAAACCCTAATGTGATATGTGATGGGTAAGAGTAAGTATGAGTAAGTATGCCTAAGCACTTGAGAGCTTATGATGTTATTGTCTTATGAGACGAATGAATTTTACCATGAATACTTATGTTGTTATATTAATTCATGCAAACTTACTAAGCTATATGCTTACCCCTCTCTTTTCTCTTTTCCTTGTAGTTTCGCCAAGCTAACTCGGGGATCGTAGGACGTCGGAGCTCGGATCACACTATCTACTATTCTTTTGGTATAGTAAAGCTGCTTCCTTTTGAGTATGGCATGTAATGGAATTTGGTCATTTTGTGCTATGTCATATTGGAAAGCCAAAGTGTTGGCTATTAATATTATAACCTCATTTTGTAAACGGCCATTAGTATTTGGCCAATATTTGTTAAGTTTATTATCTTAATGATGACGAGTTTTATGACGTAAAAGTTCATGCAATTGATAGAGTAAAATATGAAGTGTATGAATGATGATTTGGAACTCTTCGTAGTGTATATAATTGCCATATCATGTGTTGCTTGTGTTGGTATATGAGTGTTTATATTTCAGGTTGGCAAATGGCTTGGTTTATAGCCTTTTAATTGTCCACACGGGTAGACACACGGGCGTGTGTCTAGGCCGTGTGTGACACACGATCAACCCCATGGGTGTGTCGATAGGCCGTGTGTCCCCTGCATCAAATTTACGAGAATTCGATTCGCCACACGGGCCAGCACACGGGCGTGTGCCTAGCCCGTGTGCCATTCTGAGGTTACTGACGTCATAAACAGAATACCCAGGTTTTCACACACGGGTGAGGACACGGGCGTGTCTAGGCCGTGTGAGGGACACGGGCCACCGACACGGGCGTGTGTCCGGCCGTGTGAAAACCCCTGTAGGTTCGAATTGAAAAATAAATTCTACATGGGCTGGGAACATGGGCGTGACCACACGGCCTGCCCACACGGGCGTGTGGCCCTGTTTTAGGTAAAAAATTTCTAAGTGCACCAAAGTTTACGGTTTGGTTTCGAACCATTCCGATTGTATGTTTAGGGCCTCGTAGGCCCATAATAAGGATGTTATGTTTATGAATAAGAAGTTTTAAGTTGAAACGAAATTTTTCAGCCCAATGTTGTATGTTTAAGCAAGTAAAGTACGGTAATGCCTCGTATCTGGTTCCGACGTGGAATATGGGTAAGGGGTGTTACATTTAGTGGTATCAGAGCTACGGTTTAGTCGATTCTCGGACTAACGTAGCGTATGCATGAGTCTTGCTATACATGCCATACATATGAGTATTTATGTAATGATAGTGTGACGACTCCTGACGATTTAAATTGTGTTTTCATATAGTAAGTGGATCCCGAAAGAATTGTGGCTGATGATGTAGAAAGTAACGCGCCAGCTCCCGCCAACAGGACAGTGCTGAACAAAAATGAGAATAGACTTACGACTGTAAGCCAGAGAGGAGGAGAAGAGGCTAGAGAAGCCTTTCTCCACATGATGAATGCTTGGTACACGGAGTTCGTTCGTGCGAACCTGAATGCACAACCGCCTCCACCCCCACCTATTCCTCAACCTACCCAGTAGCTCCCCAAGTGGTAGAAGTGATAAGGAGAGAAAAGCGTCCGGTTGATAGAATTCGAAAGTAAAGAGCCGAGGATTTTCGAGCTAGTAAGGATGATGATCCGGAAAGAGCAGAATTTTGGCTTGAAAATACCATCAGGCTATTTGATGAATTATCTTGCACTCCTGAAGAGTGCATGAAATGTGTAGTGTCTCTTCTGAGAGATTCTACTTATCAGTGGTGGAACACCCTTGTGTCGGTTATACCAAGGGAAAGGATCACATGGGAGTTTTTCCAAGAAGAATTCCGGAAGAAGTACATTAGTCAAAGATTTATTGATCAGAAAAGAAAGGAATTCCTTGAACTGAAACAAGGAAGAATGACAGTAACTGAGTATGAGCATGAATTTGTAAGGCTCAGCAAGTACGCTCGGGAATATGTGTCCTTTAAAGCCATCATGTGTAAGAGGTTTGAGGATGGATTAAATGAAGATATCAAATTGCTTGTTGGTGTCCTTGAGTTGAAAGAATTCGTTGTGCTAGTGGATCGAGCTTGTAAAGCCGAGGAATTGGTGAAGGAGAAAAGGAAAGTTGAGATGGAGTCTCGTGACTCAAGAAAGAGACAATTGAATAAGTCATTTCAGTCTTCTTCCAAGAAGTTGAGAGACTTCCCTACCCGATCAGCTACTTCAGCCGGGTTTTCAAATCGAAGTAAGAGTAAAAATTATTCGGGGATTAAAGCTCAGACTACCTTAATTGCTAGTGCTGGGAACACTTGACCTAATAGACCGGAATGTCCACAGTATGGCTGACGAAATCCCGGTGAGTGTCGAGCCCATGAGAGATCCTGCTTTAAGTGTGGTTCCCAAGATCATTTCATTAGAGAATGCCCTGAGATGGTGGAAAAAGATAAAATTCAGAGTACAAAGTCGGGAAGTACCAATAGAGGGAGACAGCAGAGAAACCTGACAAGTGGAATGAGTAGTAAGAGTGCACCTAGAGAGCAAGCTGCAAGATCTGAGGGTAGAGCGCTTACGAGGACTTAGGCCATTTGCGCTCGCGAAGAGGCATCATCCTCTGATGTAATTACGGGTACATTTTCTCTCTATGATACTAATGTTGTTGCTTTAATTGACCCGGGATCTACCCACTCATATATTTGCATGAAACTAGTATCTAGTATGAGCATGCCTGTAGAGTCTACCGAGTTGGTGATAAAAGTGTCCAATCCTTTAGGCAAAAGTGTATTAGTTGATAAGGTATGCAAATATTGCGTATTGATGATTAGAGGTCATTATTTTAAGGCAAATCTCATGCTATTGCCATTTGATGAATTCAATATAATTCTTGGTATGGACTGGTTAACCGCTCATGATGTGACAGTAAATTGTGGAAAGAAATACATTGAATTGAGATGTGAAAATGGGGACACTCTTCGTGTTGAATCAGATGAACAGGACAGGCTGCCTGTAGTGATCTCTCATATGTCTGCCCAAATATGTAAGAAAGGGATACGAAGCATATCTTGCCTTTGTGATGAATGCCAAAGAAACTGAGTTAAGAATTGAATCAGTACTGATAGTAGTGAATATCCAGATGTATTCCCAGAAGAGTTGCCAGGGTTGCCTCCGGTGAGAGAAATTGAATTTGGCATTGAGTTAGCCCCTGGTACTGCACCTATATCGATTACTCCGTATCGAATGGCTCCAACTGAGTTGAAAGAATTGAAGGTACAGTTGCAAGAGTTGACGGACAAAGGCTTTGCAAGACCAAGTTATTCTCCGTGGGGTGCTCGGTGCTATTTGTGAAAAAGAAAGATGGTTCCATGAGATTATGTATAGATTACCGCGACTTAATAAGGTTCTTGTGAAGAATAAGTATCCATTGCCAAGGATCGACGATTTGTTTGATCAATTGAAGGAGCCAGCATGTGTTTTCCAAGATATACTTGAGGTCCTAAGATAACAATTGAGGGTCAAAGACTCGGATGTGCCGAAAACCTCATTTTGGACAAGGTATGGGCACTATGAATTTTTAGTCATGCCTTCCGTTTAACAAATGCCCTACTGCCGTGTTTATAGATTTAATGAACAGCATCTTTCGGTCATATTTGGATAAATTTGTTGTGGTTTTTATTGATGATATACTGATATATTCTCGTGATGAGAATGAGCATGCTGAGCACTTGAGGGCGGTTTTACAGATTTTGCGAGATAGTCAGTTGTATGCCAAGTTTAGCAAGAGTGAGTATTGGCTCAAAGAGGTTGGATTCTTGGGGCACATTGTCTCGGGAGATGGAATCCGAGTAGACCCAAGAAAAATTTCAACTATTGTGGATTGGAAACCACCAAGAAATGTATCAGAGGTTAAAAGTTTTCTGGGCCTAGCTGGCTATTACTGGCGTTTTGTCAAGGGATTTTCTATGATAGCCACTCCGATGACGAGGCTATTATAGAAAGATGTATAGTTCGAATGGATAGAGAAATGCCAAGAGAGCTTTGAAAAACTAAAGACATTGTTGACCGAGGCTCCAATTCTAGTGCAACCTGAACCGGGAAAAGAATTCATGATCTACAACGATGCATCTTTGAATGGATTGGGTTACAGGCTTATGCAGAAGAAGCAAGGTGATAGCGTATGCCTCTAGACAGTTAAAGCCACACATGTAACATCCTAAATCGGGGCCTTTGCATTTTATCTGATTGCATGTAGGTGGTATGGTTGTCATGCTAGTTTAGGGTATTTTGGGGACCGGGCATGAGCTAGGGGTAGGCTAGAGCCTTAGCGAAAATTTTCTTTTGGGCACTTTGAAGGGGAGCTGAATGGGACACGAGTTAAGGGTAGTTGGTGGTATGTTTTGACACAAGAAGTGCCTTGGTAAAGTGGCAAGGAGGCGCCACTTAAGGCTCAGGAAGTGACGCCTCATGTGAGTGGATCTGACCTTGGTTCGTGCTCACGGAAATCCCTTTCTACTTGTTATTTTTGACGCCAAGATCGGGAGGAGTTGCACTCGGGGATGGACTCACAGTGGATGAGTGTTGAAGGAGTCAACAAGTTCGAATGAGTGGAGGAGAGGAAATTTAGGAATTTGAAACATTCAAACAGATTTGAATGAGTGGTTAGGAGAAAATTGTGGAGAGAAGAGGGGGATGGACATGGGAGCTTAGAGTTGGCCGAATCTTGAACTCTGTATAGGAAAGGGGGGAATCGGTTTTTGGGTTTTTGGGTGTGGCTAGGTGTGCCGAAACTCACATTGGTCATAGGACCTTGTGATGCCGTTTCTTAGGTGCAATCTCGGGTCTTGAGAGGTGAGTGCCAAATTTGGGCTACTAAGGTGTGGTATTTTCGACATTTAGGAGGGGTTCACTTCTCAGCTTAGTTTTTCTTCTCTCAATCTCTCTTATGCCGAAAAATACTTAGACTTTTCTCCTCTATTCTCATCTTGTACCAAAATCGAAACCATCACCCCTCCCTCTCTTTCGACTTCTTCTCTTCCTCTTCTTTTGGCCTTAGCCGAATCTCTCCTACCCTTTTTCTCTCCATCTTTTTCCCAAAGTCGAATCACCACTTTTCTTTCTTTTCCATCTTGTTATTCTTTTCACAACTCCTTGTTAGCCGAAACCACTTGAATCTCTTCACCTTATTTTAAATCTTCTTTCAATCACTAAAAGCTGAAGATCACATTTTCTTTTGCTTGTAGCCGAAACCTCTTAGATCTCAGAATTATTCTGTTTGTTTTTCTTTTCCCGAAGTTTCATCAAAACCAAATCATCATCTTAGGGTGGAAGCCGAATATCCTCTGTGGTGTCTGCTTTGCTGAATCTTCTTCTCTTCTGTGCTAGTGCCGAATCCTCTTGGGTGTCTGCGTTAAGGTTAGTGATGATTTCTTTTGGATCGTTATCTTCTCTTTCGGGTTTCTTGCCAAAGCCGAATGGCTACTTGGGTTCATGTTGAATGCTTGGCCGATTATAGGTGGAAGTGGTGGTGCATACTTCTGATTCGTTTGGATTGTGAATCAAGCCTAGAGCCTCGGGATCTATCGATTTAGGTAAGGGTTTTAACCTTGGGTCTTAGTTCCTTACGATTCGTTTTCCCTGCTTTAATCCGTTTAGTGATCAAGGTGTGTTCATGGACTCTAATGCCAGCCAAGCGGTAGGAGGGGTTGGATCTGTAAACCCAGCCCCTAAGTTTAAGAAATGGGCGATGTCGTGATTCGGGATTGGCCACGGGTTGTGGGCCGGCATCTGAGCAAAGTAGTAGATGGATAAGCGGTGGTGTCGATTAACGATAGTGTCGACATAGAGAGCGTGGTTTTACGAGTAATCAGGTGTGTAACTCTTACACACTTCATATGTTTAATGTGCTATTATTTGTGATCTGTCAAAAGCTGAAATAACTGTAGGAATCGATAAGTTACCCTTAGGGGTAAAAGCGCGGACATGGAGCCAGAGTGGACTCGAGGTGGCCATGCTCAATATTTTGGGTTTTTATTTTAATGATTATTTCGGATTTATTTTTCCTTAAGTTTGGATTTCAGCTATGTAATAAGGCCATTTAGATTTTTATTTTGGGATTATTCATTTTGTTAAATTTCTTTAAACCGATGTTTAAACACTAAAGGCATGCCTAATAAACTCGAAAAATGGACATTCTTAAAACTTTAACGAATTTTCGGGATGTCCAAAATTTTTACCATCGGGTATTCATCAAACACGCAATAATAAAAAGGCAACACTGTCTTCTTTAAAACTAAGTTTTGGAAGAATTTTAACAAATGACTTAACACAACTCGGGTTTTATAAGATCAAAAGTTTTCTTTTCAACATTGAGGCGATAACTTATTTTCCAAAAACGTTTTCTTCCCTGTGACATGCCAGATTCGGTCGTAGCATTTTGATCGGGTTTGGGGTGTTACAATTATGGTATCAGAGCCTGGTTCAAAAGCTCGGCTGTGGGCCTAAGGCCCAAAATGTTTCTATAAAAGGGGTTGCGAAATGGTTGAATGAGGAACATGTTTTGGAACATATGGCACCTGAGTCTCCGGCACCAGTCCACGACGGTAAGTCTCCTAACTACTGTTTATACGGTTTAAATGCTTGCACTATGAATGCTAGTAGTAGGACCTTTACTTTAGAGACTGAAGCCGTAGGACTGTATGAACTTGCGAGAACAACTACTCTAACAAATTGCTCCTAAGACTGTGCCGTAATAAATAGTTGAAGAAAGCTAACTCATAAAATTTTTAAATCAGATTAAGACGTGAACGCTAGTCATGAGCACTCGAGGACGCGGGCGTAATGTGCGTGGTCGTGGTAGGGGTAGTATTACCGTGTCGAAACCAGTAGGGTCTGGTCATGGGTCAGAGAATGAGGTGCCACCGCCGCCAGCTGTGGGCGTAGAATTTCAGGAACAAATGGGTGGTGATGACGCGGTGTCGAAGGCAATGCTGCGGGTTCTAGAGAGGGTTGCGGGTACAGGTGTTAGAGCGGGGGCTCAGAAATCTGTGTCTGAACGACTCCGGGCTAATGGAGCAGAAGTATTTAGGGGTATTTTTGGTGTAGCTCCCAACACAGCTGAGTATTGGCTAGAGGTGACTGAGCGCATAATGGATGATTTGGACTTTACGGCTGATGAGAAGCTGAAAGGAATAGTGTCTCTTCTCCGGGATTAGTCTTATCAGTGGTGGCTCACAGTCAGGGATGGTGCGATGGTCGATGATATCACTTGGGATTTCTTTAAGGCGGCTTAGCAGAGGAAGTACGTTGGGTCTAGTTATATAGATGCGCAGCGCAGGGCATTCTTGAATCTGGTCCAAGGGAGTAAGTCAGTATCTGAATATGAGGCAGAATTCTTAAGGTTGAGCCGTTATGCCCGGGGTATCGTGGCTCTGAGAACCAGCTGTGTGTCAGTTGAGGACGGGCTGAGAGATGAGTTGCGGGTGTTGATTGCTCCACAGCGGGAGAGAGAATTTGTTGTTTTGGTGGAGAAGGCTAAGATAGTCGAGGAGGTGAAACAGACCAAGAGGCAGAATCAGAACAGGAATAGGGATAAGAGGAGTTTTGGGCCATCAGGGTCTGCTGGGAATTCTCAGAAAAGGGTTAGATTTGGCAGATCGAATCAAGCCGCAAAGCTGCTGCTTTGCTACAAAGTGGCCGCCACGGTGCGCTCGATGTGGGAAGCCTCATTTGGGGAGTGTTGGACAGAAAAAGCAGAGGTGCTTGAGTGTAGGTCGATGGATCACCGGATAAGGGATTGTCCGCGGAGGCCAGCTAGGACTCAGTCTGAGGGTCAAGGACGTACACAATTCAAAAGAGATGGCCAGCAACCGCAGAAGGGTCGGGGATCAGCCAGGGGTGGTAACGGTAATGGACGAGGTGGTGAGGCACCGGACAGAGGTGCTGGGAGTACTGATGCAAGACAGCTAGGGTTGGTCTATGCAGCGAGGCGTCGAGAGGAGGGCGACGCACCTAACGTCATAACCGGTACGTTCTTAATTTATTAATTGCCCTATACTGCTTTGATTGATGTTGGTTCTACGCACTCTTATGTTGCCAGTAGTATAGCAGGAACTCTGAACTTAGCCTATGAGATTTCTTCTAGGGAGATGACTGTAATTAGCCCTCTAGGTCATTCTGTGGTAGTGAATAAACTGTATAAGGATGTACCCCTAGAACTTCAAGGGGTAGTGTTTTCGACTGATCTGATGGAACTGCCATTTGGGGAGTTCGATTTGATTTTGGGGATGGATTGGTTAGTGGAGTATCAAGCAAGTTTGGACTGTGCAGCCAAGCGCATGGTGCTAAGAACTGTCGAGGGTGAAGAGGTGGTGATGATAGGTGAGAGAAGGAACTACCTATCTAATGTGGTGTCCGCTTTGAAAGCCGAGAAAATGGTGAGGAAAGGATGTAGGGCGTTTGTGGCTTATGTGTGTGCCTTAGAGGCTAAGGATTCAATGGTGGGGGATTTTCGAATGGTGAGAGAGTTCTCTGATGTTTTCCCAGAAGAACTTCCGGGTTTGCCTCCAGATCGCGAGGTTGAGTTTGGTATCGACCTTTTACCAGGAACCGCGCCAGTGTCTATTGCCTCATATAGAATGGCGCCAAAGGAGTTAGTGGAGCTGAAAGCGCAGATTTAGGAGTTGTTAGATTGGGGTTTTATTCGACCAAGTATATCTCCTTGGGGAGCACCCGTGCTTTTTGTTAAGAAGAAGGACGGATCGATGCGAATGTGGATAGACTACCGCCAGCTGAATAAGTTGACGATTAAGAATAAGTATCCATTGCTGAGGATAGACGACCTGTTCGATCAACTTAAGGGAGCATCAGTTTTCTCGAAGATAGATCTAAGATCGGGGTATCATCAACTTAAAGTTAAGGAGGCGGATATCTATAAGACGACGTTTCGTACTCGTTACGATCACTATGAATTTTTGGTGATGCCGTTTGGATTGACCAACGCACCACCAGCGTTTATGGATATGATGAATCGGGTTTTTCAACCGTATTTGGACCGGTTCGTCGTAGTGTTTATAGATGATATTCTGGTGTACTCGAAGTCCGAGGAGGAGCATGGTGCACATCTTCGTGTAGTTTTGCAAATTCTGAGGGAAAAGCAGCTATTCGCAAAGTTTAGTAAATGCGAGTTCTGGCTAAGGGAAGTTATTTTCTTGGGTCATGTGGTGTCACCGAGGGATTAGAGTAGACCCTAGGAAGGTTGAAGTATCTTTGGGTGGAAACCACCTAAGTGCGTGGCGAGAGGTTCGGAGTTTTCTGTTTTAGCGCGGTATTATTGCGAAGGTTTGTGGAAGGGTTTTCCTTGATTGCAACGCCGTTAACCAAGTTGTTGAGGAAAGGGGTTCCGTTTGTATGGTCAGACAAACAACCAGAAAGTTTCGAGAAGTTAAAGAGGATTTTAACAGAAGCTCCGGTGTTGATTCAGCCTGAAGCAGGGAAGGAGTTCACGGTTTATTTTGATGCATCGCATACGGGTCTAGGATGTGTGCTGATGCAAGAGGGGAAGGTAGTGGCGTATGCTTCTCGACAATTGAGACCTCACGAAGTGAATTACCCGACGCATGATCTGGAGTTGGCTGCAGTGGTTTTCGCCCTGAAAATTTGGAGACATTACTTGTATGGGGAGAAGTCTATCGTGTACACGGATTATAAAAGTTTGAAATACCTGCTCACTCAGAAGGAATTGAATTTGAGGCAGCGAAGGTGGATTGAGCTATTGAAGGATTACGACTACTCGATTGAGTACCATCCGAGTAAGGCTAACGTAGTGGCTGACGCGTTGAGCCCCAAGGTGGTAGCAGATTTAAGAGCCATGTTTGCCCACCTTAGTCTGTATGATGACGGAAGTCTGTTAGCGGAACTGCAAGTGAAGCCGACATGGGTGAACCAGGTTAAGGAGAAACGGTTTAGTGGATGAAGTCTTAAGTGCTCGATGTTTGCAAGTGCGAGAATGGTGGATTAGAGGGTATAGCTTGAGCAAATGAGGGAGTGTTATGTTTTCAGGGAAAGGTTTGCAAGCCAAAAGATGTGGAGTTGAGGCAGAGGATTCTTCAGGAGGCACATAGCAGTCCATATGCTATGCACCCTGGAGGTAGTAAGATGTACCGGGATTTGCGGGAGCAGTTTTGGTGGTCGGGTCTAAAGCGAGAAGTAACTGAATTTGTGGGCAAGTGTTTGACGTGTCAACAGGTGAAGGCAAAACATCAGTTACCCTTGGGATTGTTGCACCCGGTGAAGATTCCGCAGTGGAAATGGGAAAGGATTACGATGGATTTTGTTAGTGGGCTACCCCTTACGCTTAGCAAGAAGGATTCGGTCTGGGTGATTGTTGATCGTCTGACAAAGTCTGCTCACTTCATACCTGTGCGTGTGGATTACTCTCTTCAGAAGTTAGCCAAATTATATATAGCAAAGATTGTGAGATTGCATGGGGTGCCAGTGTCGATTATTTCAGACAGAGACCCTAGATTTATGTCAAGATTCTGGAAGGCATTGCATCAGGCATTGGGTACTAGGTTGGATTTCAGTACGGCATTTCATCCACAGTCAGATGGGCAGTCGAAGAGGGTGATTCAAATTATGGAAGATATGTTAAGGGGTTGTGTCTTGGATTTCAGGGGTAGTTGTGAAGAATTTCTACCGTTGGCGGAGTTCGCGTATAACAATAGCTACCAGGCAAGTATTCAGATGGCACCGTACGAAGCGTTATATAGGCGGAAGTGTCGTACCCCTACGTGTTGGATGGAGTTGGGTGAACGGGAATTGTCGGGTCCAGAGTTGGTTGCTAAAACAGAGGATAAGGTTAAGCTGATTCGAACTCGTTTGAAGGAAGCTTCGGATAGACAGAAATCCTATGCCGACCTTAAGCGGAAGGATATAGAATTTGCGATGGGTGACAAGGTCTTTTTGAAAGTGTCGCCGTGGAAGAAAGTGCTGAGATTTGGTCAGAAAGGCAAGCTGAGCCCCAGGTTTATCGGGCCTTATAGGGTGTTGAAGCGTATGGGACCAGTAGCTTATCAGCTCGAGTTACCAACAGAATTGAGTCAGATCCATAACGTGTTTCATGTTTCCATGCTTAGACGCTATCGTTCGGATCCGTCTCATGTTGTGCCAATGGAAAGATTGAAGTGAGGCGGTTTGTCGTTTGAGGAGGAACCAGGTGTAGATCTTGGATCGGGATGTCAAGGTGTTTGCGAAGAAATCGGTTCCTTTTGTGAAGGTGTTATGGCGAGAATCATGGAACAGAAAGAGGCCACGTGGGAGCCAGAGGATGTGATGCGGCAAAGAATACCTCAACTCTTTTGACCGGGTAATTTCGGGCCGAAATTATTTTTAAGAGGGTAGAAGCGTAACATCCTAAATCGGGGCCTTTGCATTTTATCCGATTGCATGTAGGTGGTATGGTTGTCATGCTAGTTTAGGGTATTTTGGGGACCGGGCATGAGCTAGGGGTAGGCTAGAGCCTTAGCGAAAATTTTCTTTTGGGCACTTTGAAGGGGGAGCTGAATGGGACATAAGTTAAGGGTAGTTGGTGGTATGTTTTGACATAAGAATTGCCTTGGTAAAGTGGCAAGGAGGCGCCACTTAAGGCTCAGGGAAGTGACGCCTCATGTGAGTGGATAGAGCCTTGGTTCGAGTGCGTAAATCCCTTTCTACTTGTTATTTTTGACGCTTAAGATCGGGAGGAGTTGCACTCGGGATGGACTCGTGGATGAGTGTTGAAGGAGTCAACGAGTTTGAATGAGTGGAGGAGAGGAAATTTAGGAATTTGAAACATTCAAACAAATTTGAATGAGTGGTCGGGAGAGAAAATTGTGGAGAGAAGAGAGGGATGGACATGGGAGCTTAGAGTTGGCCAAATCTTGAACTCAGTATAGGAAAGGGGGAATCGGTTTTGGGTTTTTGGGTGTGGCTAGGTGTGCTAGAAACTCACATTGGTCATAGGACCTTGTGATGCCGTTTCTTAGGTGCAATCTCGGGTCTTGAGAGGTGAGTGCCGAATTTGGGCTACTAAGGTGTGGTATTTTCGGCATTTAGGAGGGGTTCACTTCTCAGCTTAGTTTTTCTTCTCTCAATCTCTCTTGTGCCGAAAAACACTTAGACTTTTCTCCTCTATTCTCATCTTGTACCAAAGCCGAAACCATCACTCCTCCCTCTCTTTCGACTTATTCTCTTCCTCTTCTTTTGGCCATAGCCGAATCTCTCCTACCCTTTTTCTCTCCATCTTTTTCCCAAAGCTGAATCACCACTTTTCTTTCTTTTCCATCTTGTTATTCTTTTCACAACTCCTTGTTAGCTGAAACCCCTTGAATCTCATTACCTTTGTTTAAATCTTCTTTCAATCACTAAAAGCCGAAGATCACATTTTCTTTTGCTTGTAGCCGAAACCTCTTAGATCTCAGAATTATTCTGTTTGTTTTTCTTTTCCCGAAGTTTCATCAAAACCAAATCATCATCTTAGGGTGGAAGCCAAATATCCTCTGTGGTGTCTGCCTTGCCGAATCTTCTTCTCTTCTGTGCTAGTGCCGAATCCTCTTGGGTGTCAACGGGATCTCTTGCGTTAAGGTTAGTGATGATTTCTTTTGGATCGTTATCTTCTCTTTCAGGTTTCTTGCCAAAGCTGAATGGCTACTTGGGTTCATGTTGAATGCTTGGCCGATTATAGGTGGAAGTGGTGGCGCATACTTCTGATTCGTTTGGATTGTGAATCAAGCCTAGAGCCTCGGGATCTATCGATTTAGGTAAGGGTTTTAACCTTGGGTCTTAGTTCCTTACGATTCGTTTTCCCTACTTTAATCCGTTTAGTGATCAAGGTGTGTTCATGGACTCTAATGCCAGCCAAGCGGTAGGAGGGTTGGATCATAAACCCACCCCTAAGTTTAAGAAAGCAAGCGATGTCGTGATTCGGGATTGGCCACCGGGTTGTGGGCCGGCATCTGAGCAAAGTAGTAGACAAATAACTGTAGGAATCGATAAGTTACCCTTGGGGGTAAAAGCGCGGACATGGAGCTGGAGTGGACTCGAGGTGGCCATGCTCAATATTTTGGGTTTTTATTTTAATGATTATTTCAGATTTATTTTTCCTTAAGTTTGGATTTCAGCTATGTAATAAGGCCATTTAGATTTTTATTTTGGGATTATTCATTTTGTTAAATTTCTTTAAACCGATGTTTAAACACTAAAGGCATGCCTAATAAACTCGTAAAATGGACGTTTTAAAACTTTAACGAATTTTTGGGATGTCCAAAATTTTTTACCATCGGGTATTCATCAAACACGCAATAATAACAAGGCAACACTGTCTTCTTTAAAACTAAGTTTTGGAAGAATTTTAACGAATGACTTAACACAACTCGGGTTTTATAAGATCAAAAGTTTTCTTTTCAACATTGAGGCGACAACTTGTTTTCCAAAAACATTTTCTTCCCTGTGACATGCCAGATTCGGTCGTAGAGTTTTGACCGGGTTTGGGGTGTTACAACACAAGAAGAATTACCCGACACATGATTTAGATTTGGCTGCCATTGTGTTTGCATTAAAGATATGGAGACACCATTTGTATGGTGAAAAATGTCCGATATTCACTGATCATAAAAGCTTAAAGTACTTGGTGACTCAGAAGGAATTGAACTTAAGGCAGCGAAGATGGTTAGAGTTGATCAAGGATTATGAGCTAGTCATTGATTACCACCCGGGAAAGGCAAATGTAGTCGCCGATGCTTTGAGTAGAAAATCCCTATTTGCATTGAGGGCTATGAATACACGGGTGACCTTGTCAGGTGATGGTTCCATTCTAGCTGAGTTGAGGGCAGACCGATGTTCCTTCAAGAGATTTATGAGGCTCAGAAAGATGACAGCGATTTGCAAGCCAAAAGAGTTCAGTACGAGTCGGGTGCTGAGTCTGACTTTCGGATTAATTCTGACGGATATTTGACATTCAGAGACAGAGTCTTTGTATCGAGGAACGATGAGTTTATTCAGAAGATTTTACGCGAGGCACATAGCGGATGTCTATCTGTACATCCAGGCAGCACAAAAATTTATAATGACTTGAAGAAATGGTATTGGTGGCCAAGTATGAAGAAAGATATCTCTGAGTTTGTATCGAGATGCTTGATTTGTCAACAAGTGAAAGCTGAACACCAAGTACCTTCGGGTTTGCTTCAGCCTATCATGGTTCCCGACTGGAAATGGGACCGTATTACTATGGATTTTTTAACGGGCTTGCCGTTGACATCGAGCAAGAAAGATACTATATGGGTTGTAGTCGATAGACTTGCAAAGTCGGCCCACTTTATACCGGTACGTGTTGACTATTCACTTGATAAGTTGGCAGAATTATATGTTTCTGAGATTGTGAGGCACATGGAGTGCCTTTATCGATTATATCGGTTAGAGATCCGAGATTTACATCCCGCTTTTGGAAAAAGTTGTAAGAAGCTTTGGGCACGAAGTTGAGTTTTAGAACAGCTTTTCACCCACAAATCGACAGACAGTCAGAGAGGTTAATAAAGATACTTGAGGATATGCTTCGGTGTTATGTTCTTAAGTTTCAGGGTAGCTGGGAAAAGTACTTACCATTAGTAGAGTTTGCTTACAATAACAGTTTTCAGTCGAGTCTGAAAATGGCGCCTTACGAGGCTTTGTATGGGTGTAAGTGCCGAACGCCTTTGTATTGGACAGAACTCAAGGAAAATCAGATTCACGGGGTCGATCTGGTTAGAGAAACTGAAGAGAAAGTAAAAATAATCCGTGATTGTTTAAAAGCTGCTTCTGATAGACAAAAGTCCTATTCAGACTTGAAACGGAAAGAGATCGAGTTTCAAGTTGGTGATAAGGTATTCTTGAAAGTGTCACCATGGAAGAAAGTCCTCTGATTTAGCCGGAAAGGCAAATTGAGTCCGCATTTTATCGGACTATATGAGATTATCGAGAGGATATGGCCGATAGCTTATCCATTGGCTTTGCCATCTGAGTTGGAAAAGATACATGACGTGTTCCACGTGTCTATGTTACGTCGTTATCGACAAGATCCTTCGCATGTGATTACACCGACAGAGGTTGAAATTCAACCCGACATGACATATGGCGAAGAACCGGTTAAAATTCTAGCATGGGAAATTAAACAGTTAAGGAATAAAAGTATAGTTCTCGTGAAGGTATTATGGCAAAGACATGGGGTAGAAGAGGCTACATGGGAGCCCGAGGAGGCTATAAGAAACCAATACCCAAACCTTTTTACCGGTAAGATTTTCGGGAACTAAAATCCCTAAGGGGGGAGAATTGTAACAGCCCGATTTAGGGCCTAGTCAGAATAGTGGTGCAAGACCACAAATCCGAAGTAGAAATATGTGTTTTATGATTTTTATAAGGCTTATAATATGTTTGCACGATTATGTGAAAATTTCTTGAGGAAAAATTTATTCATTAGTAGTCAATTTGTCCATTAGGACTAAATTGCAAAGATTAGAAAATATGAGATTCTAGAAGATTCAAGTATGAAATAGAATTAAAAAAATTATTAGAGGTCATTACTTAACAATTAAACCATTATATTTGATGATGGACAAAAATGGGCATGGGAAGAAAAAATCTTAAGAAAGAGCTTTAAGGGCATTTTTGTCATTTGGTAAATAAAAGATTAAAAAGGGAAAAAGAAGTCAAAATTTGTGTCCATCTTCTTCTCCCATGGCCGTAAATCTCTAAGGAGCCATAGCTAGGGTTTCTTCAACTTCCAAGCTTGATAGTAAGTGCATCCTAGCCTTGTTTTTAATGTTCTTCATATTTTTGAGATCCTCGTAACTCGATTAGCCATTTCTAGCTATATTTTGAGCTAGGGTTTATGTTCAAAAATTTACCCATGTATGACATGCATGTATTTTGATGATTTATGGAAGAATATTAAAATTTGATGTATGATAAACATCTTAAGTGATTTTCATGAGATATTCATAAAAAGGACTAAATTGTAAAAGCTATGAAAATGGTCATACATGGGTGAAATAGTGGAAATTAGAATTGTTGTAGTTAAGAAAAGATTCGGCTAGGCTTAAAATACAAGAAAGTTGAATAAAAATCATTTTACGAGCCTAGGGGTAAAAGTGTAATTATGTAAAAGTTTAGGGGAAAAATCATAATTTTTGCCAAAGTATGATTCATGAGTCAATGTGAGAATTAAACAAGTGAAATTGCTATTGTAGATCAAGAAACACGAAGCCCGGACTGAAACCGAGGCAAGAACAAAGTGTTGGAATAAATTGAACATCTACGCATTTTTGGAGTGCTTGAGGTAAGTTTGTGTGAATTTATAGCTACATGATGTTATTATGCTTCTAATTACGTTATTTTATGAGATATGTACATTAATTCCATGAAGTGATTTATGATGATTCGATGAAATTGAAATGAGAATATATATTAAGTTAAAGTCCCGGTTGAAGATTCAGAATAACGAGGATACCTATGTCACGACATGAGATAAGGAAGGTCCCGTATAAGACCATGTCTGGGATATGGCATCGGCACTGAATGTAGGTTCCATATAAGACCATGTCTGGGACATGGCATCGGCACCGAATGTAGATCCCGTATAAGATCATGTCTAAGACATGGCCTCGGCACCAAAAGAAGATCTCGTGTAAGACCATGCCTGGGGCATGGCATCGACATCTATGTACGATGTCGTATAAGACCATGTCTGGGACATGGCATCGACATTGAGTTAAGAGATCCCGTGTAAGACCATATCGGGGATATGGCATCGACATCAAGAGGTGATCCCATGTAAGACCATATCTGGGATATGGCATTGGCATTGTGATACATGTTTGATGGGACTAAGTATCTTCCGACATTCTGAGTAGTTCAACGAGCAAAAGAGTTATGTATGTAAAGATGACCAAGAGTTAAGCTATGCAAAGAACAAAAAGAGTTACATTCAAGTTAAGGATGTTAATGGTTTAAGTTTATGTTCATGATAGCATAAATGCTAAATTGTGTGATGAAGGGACACAGGTACCATGAGTAAAATACGAGTTATGAAACCCTAATGTGATATGTGATAGGTAAGAGTAAGTATGAGTAAGTATGCCTAAGCACTTGAGAGCTTATGATGTTATTGTCTTATGAGACGAATGGATTTTACCATGAATACTTATGTTGTTATATTAATTCATGCAAACTTACTAAGCTATATGCTTACCCCTCTCTTTTCTCTTTTCCTTGTAGTTTCGCCAAGCTAACTCGGGGATCGTAGAACGTCGGAGCTCGGATCACACTATCTACTATTCTTTTGGTATAGTAAAGCTGCTTCCTTTTAAGTATGGCATGTATAGGAATTTGGTCATTTTGTGCTATGTCATATTGGAAAGCCAAAGTGTTGGCTATTAATAATATACCCTTATTTTGTAAACGGCCATTAGTATTTGGCCAATGTTTGTCAAGTTTATTATCTTAATGATGATGAGTTTTATGACGTAAAAGTTCATGCAATTGATAGAGTAAAATGTGAAGTGTATGAATGATGATTTGGAACTCTTCATAGTGTATATAATTGCCATATCATGTGTTGCTTGTGTTGGTATATGAGCGTTTATATTTCAGGTTGGCAAATGGCTTGGTAAATAGCCTTTTAATTGTCCACACGGGTAGACACACGGGCGTGTGTCTAGGCCGTGTGTGACACACGGTCAACCCCATGGGTGTGTTGATAGGCCGTGTGTCCCCTGCATCAAATTTACGAGAATTCGATTCGCCACACGGGCCAACACACGGGCGTGTGCCTAGGCCGTGTGCCATTATGAGGTTGCTGACGTCATAAACAGAATACCCAGGTTTTCACACACGGGTGAGGACACGGGTGTGTCTAGGCCGTGTGAGGGACACGGGCCACCGACACGGGCGTGTGTCCGGCCGTTTGAAAACCCCTGTAGGTTCGAATTGAAAAATAAATTCTACATGGGCTGGGAACATGGGCGTGACCACACGGCCTGCCCACACGGGCGTGTTCCATTCCACACGGGCGTGTGGCCCTGTTTTAGGTAAAAAATTTCTTAGTGCACCAAAGTTTACGATTTGGTTCTGAACCATTCCGATTGTATGTTTAGGGCCTCGTAGGCCCATAATAAGGATGTTATGTTTATGAATAAGAAGTTTTAAGTTGAAACGAAATTTTTCAGCCCAATGTTGTATGTTTAAGCAAGTAAAAATGCGGTAATGCCTCGTGTCCGGTTCCGCGTGGAATATGGGTAAGGGTGTTACATTTAGTGGTATCAGAGCTACGGTTTAGTCGATTCTCGGACTAACGTAGCGTATGCATGAGTCTTGCTATACATGCCATACATATGAGTATTTATGTAATGATAGTGTGACGACTCCTGACGATTTAAATTGTGTTTTCATATAGTAAGTGGATCCCGAAAGAGCTGTGGCTGATGATGTAGAAAGTAACGCGCCGGCTCCCGCCAACGGGATGGTGCTAAACAAAAATGAGAATAGACTTACGACTGTAAGCCAGAGAGGAGGAGAAGAGGCTAGAGAAGCCTTTCTCCACATGATGAATGCTTGGTACACGGAGTTCGTTCGTGCGAACCTGAATGCACAACCCCCTCCACCCCCACCTATTCCTCAACCTACCTAGTAGCTCCCCGAGTGGTAGAAGTGATAAGGAGAGAAAAGCCTCCGGTTGACAGAATCTGGAAGCAAGGAGCCGAGGATTTTTGAGCTAGTAAGAATGATGATCCGGAAAGAGCAGAATTTTGGCTTGAAAATACCATCAGGCTGTTTGATGAATTATCTTGCACTCCTGAAGAGTGCATGAAATGTGTAGTGTCTCTTCTGAGAGATTCTGGTTATCAGTGGTGGAACACCCTTGTGTCAGTTATACCAAGGGAAAGGATCACATGGGAGTTTTTCCAAGAAGAATTCCGGAAGAAGTACATTAGTCAAAGATTTATTGATCGAGAAAAGAAAGAATTCCTTGGCTCAAACAAGGAAGAATGACAATGTGGCGAGTATGAGCGTGAATTTGTAAGGCTCAGCAAGTACGCTCAGGAATGTGTGTCCTTTGATCCATCATGTGTAAGAGGTTTGAGAACGGATTAAATGAAGATATCAAATTGCTTGTTGGTGTCCTTGAGTTGAAAGAATTCATTGTGCTAGTGGATCGAGCTTGTAAAGCCGAGGAATTGGTGAAGGAGAAAAGGAAAGCTGAGATGGAGTCTCGTGACTCAAGAAAGAGACAATTGAATAAGTCATTTCAGTCTTCTTCTAAGAAGTTGAGAGACTTCCCTACCTGATCAGCTACTTCAGCCGGGTTTTCAAATCGAAGTAAGAGTAAAAAGTATTCGGGGATTAAAGCTCAGACTACCTTAATTGCTAGTGCTGGGAACACTTGACCTAATAGACCGAAATGTCCACAGTGTGGCTGACGAAATCCCGGTGAGTTTCGAGCCCACGAGAGAGCCTGCTTTAAGTGTGGTTCCCAAGATCATTTCATTAGAGAATGCCCTGAGATGGTGGAAAAAGAGAAAATTCAGAGTACAAAGTCGGGAAGTACCAATAGAGGGAGACAGTAGAGAAACCTGACAAGTGGAACGAGTAGTAAGAGTGCACCTAGAGAGCAGGCTGGAAGATCTGAGGGTAGAGCGCTTGCGAGGACTTACGCCATTTGCGCTCGCGAAGAGGCATCATCCTCTGATGTAATTACGGGTACATTTTCTCTCCATGATACTAATGTTGTTGCTTTAATTGACCCGGGATCTACCCACTCATATATTTGCATGAAACTAGTATCTAGTATGAGCATGCCTGTAGAGTCTACCGAGTTGGTGATAAAAGTGTCCAATCCTTTAGGCAAAAGTGTATTAGTTGATAAGGTATGCAAATATTGCGTATTGATGATTAGAGGTCATTATTTTAAGGCAAATCTCATGCTATTGCCATTTGATGATTTCAATTAATTCTTGGTATGGGTAGTTAACCGCTCATGATGTGACATAAATTGTGGAAAGAAATACATTGAATTGAGATGTGAAAATGGGGACACTCTTCGTGTTGAATCAGATGAGCAGGACAGTTTGCTGTAGTGGTCTCTCATATGTCTGCCCAAATATGTAAGAAAGGGATACGAAGCATATCTTGCCTTTGTGATGAATGCCAAAGAAACTGAGTTAAGAATTGAATCAGTACTAATAGTAGTGAATATCTAGATGTATTCCCAGAAGAGTTGCCAGGGTTGCCTCCGGTGAGAGAAATTGAATTTGGCATTGAGTTAGCCCCTGGTACTGCACCTATATCGATTACTCCGTATCGAATGGCTCCAACTGAGTTGAAAGAATTGAAGGTACAGTTGCAAGAGTTGACGGACAAAGGCTTTGCAAGACCAAGTTATTCTCCGTGGGGTGCTCCGGTGCTATTTGTGAAAAAGAAAGATGGTTCCATGAGATTATGTATAGATTACCGGTAGCTTAATAAGGTTACTGTGAAGAATAAGTATCCATTGCCAAGGATCGACGATTTGTTTGATCAATTGAAGGGAGCCACTGTGTTTTCCAAGATATACTTGAGGTCCGGTTATTAACAATTGAGGGTCAAAGACTCAGATGTGCCGAAAACCTCATTTCGGACAAGGTATGGGCACTATGAATTTTTAGTCATGCCTTCCGGTTTAACAAATGCCCCTGTCGTGTTTATAGATTTAATGAACAGCATCTTTCGGTCATATTTGGATAAATTTGTTGTGGTTTTTATTGATGATATACTGATATATTCTCGTGATGAGAATGAACATGCTGAGCACTTGAGGGCGGTTTTACAGATTTTGCGAGATAGTCAGTTGTATGCCAAGTTTAGCAAGAGTGAGTATTGGCTCAAAGAGGTTGGATTCTTGGGGCATATTGTCTCGGGAGATGGAATCCGAGTAGACCCAAGAAAATTTTCAACTATTATGGATTGGAAACCACCAAGAAATGTATCAGAGGTTAAAAGTTTTCTGGGCCTAGCTGGCTATTACTGGCATTTTGTCAAGGGATTTTCTATGATAGCCTCTCCGATGACGAGGCTATTATAGAAAGATGTATAGTTCGAATGGATAGAGAAATGCCAAGAGAGCTTTGAAAAACTAAAGACATTGTTGACCGAGGCTCCAATTCTAGTGCAACCGGAACTGGGAAAAGAATTCATGATCTACAACGATGCATCTTTGAATGGATTGGGTTCTGTGCTTATGCAGGAAGGCAAGGTGATAGCGTATGCCTCTAGACAGTTAAAGCCACACATGTAACATCCTAAATCGGGGCCTTTGCATTTTATCTGATTGCATGTAGGTGGTATGGTATCATGCTAGTTTAGGGTATTTTGGGGACCAGGCATGAGCTAGGGGTAGGCTAGAGCCTTAGCGAAAATTTTCTTTTGGGCACTTTGAAGGGGGAGCTGAATGGGACAGGAGTTAAGGGTAGTTGGTGGTATGTTTTGACACAAGAAGTGCCTTGGTAAAGTGGCAAGGAGGTGCCACTTAAGGCTCGGGAGTGGCGCCTCATGTGAGTGGATCTGACCTTGGTTCGAGCTACGGAAATCCCCTTTCTACTTGTTATTTTTGGCGCCAAGATCGGGAGGAGTTGCACTCGGGATGGACTCAGGTGGATGAGTGTTGAAGGAGTCAACAGGTTCGAATGAGTGGAGGAGAGGAAATTTAGGAATTTGAAACATTCAAACAGATTTGAATGAGTGGTCAGGAGAAAATTGTGGAGAGAAGAGAGGGATGGACATGGGAGCTTAGAGTTGGCCGAATCTTGAACTCTGTATAGGAAAGGGGGGAATCAGTTTTTAGGTTTTTGGGTGTGGCTAGGTGTGCTGAAACTCACATTGGTCATAGGACCTTGTGATGCCGTTTCTTAGGTGCAATCTCGGGTCTTGAGAGGTGAGTGCCAAATTTGGGCTACTAAGGTGTGGTATTTTTGACATTTAGGAGGGGTTCACTTCTCAGCTTAGTTTTTCTTCTCTCAATCTCTCTTATGCCGAAAAACACTTAGACTTTTCTCCTCTATTCTCATCTTGTACCAAAACCGAAACCATCACCCCTCCCTCTCTTTCGACTTCTTCTCTTCCCCTTCTTTTGGCCATAGCCGAATCTCTCCTACCCTTTTTCTCTCCATCTTTTTCCCAAAGCCGAATCACCACTTTTCTTTTTTTTCCATCTTGTTATTCTTTTCACAACTCCTTGTTAGCCGAAACCACTTGAATCTCTTCACCTTATTTTAAATCTTCTTTCAATCACTAAAAGCCGAAGATCACATTTTCTTTTGCTTGTAGCCGAAACCTCTTAGATCTCGGAATTATTCTGTTTGTTTTTCTTTTCCCGGTTTCATCAAAACCGAATCATCATCTTAGGGTGGAAGCCGAATATCCTCTGTGGTATGCGCTTTGCGAATCTTCTTCTCTTACGTGCTAGTGCCGAATCCTCTTGGGTGTCAACGGGATCTCTTGCGTTAAGGTTAGTGATGATTTCTTTTGGATCGTTATCTTCTCTTTCGGGTTTCTTGCCAAAGCCGAATGGCTACTTGGGTTCATGTTGAATGCTTGGCCGATTATAGGTGGAAGTGGTGGCGCATACTTTTGATTCGTTTGGATTGTGAATCAAGCCTAGAGCCTCGAGATCTATCGATTTAGGTAAGGGTTTTAACCTTGGGTCTTAGTTCCTTACAATTCGTTTTCCCAGTTTTAATCCGTTTAGTGATCAAGGTGTGTTCATGGACTCTAATGCCAGCCAAGTGGTAGGAGGGGTTGGATCTGTAAACCCAACCCCTAAGTTTAAGAAACGGGTAGTGTCAGCGGTTCGGGATTGGCCACCGGGTTATGGGCCGGCATCTGAGCAAAGTAGTAGATAGATAGCGGTGGTGTCGATTAACGATAGTGTCGACATAGAGAGCGTTGTTTCTGAGTAATCGGTGTGTAACTCTTACACACTTCATATGTTTAATGTCTTTATTATTTGTAATCTGTCAAAAGCGAAATAACTGTAGGAATCGATAAGTTACCCTTGGGGGTAAAAGCGCGGACATGGAGCCGGAGTGGACTCGAGGTGGCCATGCTCAATATTTCGTGTTTTTTATTTTAATGATTATTTCAGATTTATTTTTCCTTAAGTTTGGATTTCAGCTATGTAATAAGGCCATTTAGATTTTTATTTTGGGATTATTCATTTTGTTAAATTTCTTTAAACCGACGTTTAAACACTAAAGGCATGCCTAATAAACTCGTAAAATGGACGTTTTTAAAACTTTAACGAATTTTTGGGATGTCCAAAATTTTTACCATCGGGTATTCATCAAACACGCAATAATAACAAGGCAACATTGTCTTCTTTAAACTAAGTTTCGGAAGAATTTTAACGAATGACTTAACACAACTCGGGTTTTATAAGATCAAAAGTTTTATTTTCAACATTGAGGCGATAACTTGTTTTCCAAAAACGTTTTCTTCCATGACATGCAGTTCGGTCGTAGCGTTTTGGCCGGGTTTGGGGTGTTACAATTGTGGTATCGAGCACGTTCAAAAGCTGGTTTGTGGGCACGAGGCCCAAAATGTTTCTATAAAAGGGGTTGTGAAATGGTTGAATGAGGAACATGTTTTGGAACGCATGGCACCGAGTCTCAGGCACCCGATCCGCGGCAGTAAGTCTCCTAACTCTTTGTTTATACGGTTTAAATGCTTGCACTATGAATGCTAGTAGTAGGACCTTTACTTTAGAGATCAAGTCGTAGGAATTTGTATGAACTTGCGAGAACAACTACTCTAACAAATTGCTCCTAAGACATGTCTTTGTAATAAATAGTGGAAGAAATCTAACTCATAAAATTTTTAAATCGTTAAGGCGTGAACGCTAGTCATGAGCACTCGAGGGCGGGCGTAATGTGCGTGGTCGTGGTAGGGGTAGTATTACCGTGTCGGAACCGGTAGGAGTCTGGTCATGGGTCGAGAGAATGAGAAGCATGCCCGCCAACCGTGGCGCGGAATTTTAGGAACAAATGGGTGGTGATGACGTGGTGTCGCAGGCGATGCTACGGGTTCTAGAGAGGTTGCGGTGCAGTGTTGGAGCGGGGGCTCAAATCGTGTCCGAATGACTCGGGCTAATGGAGCGAGTATTTTAGGGGTATTTCGGTGTAGCTCCCAACACGGTTGAGTATTGGCTAGAGGCGATCGAGCGCATAATGGACGATTTGGACTTTACGGTGAGGAGAAAGTCGAAAGGGATAGTGTCTCTTCTCGAAATGAGTCTTATCGGTGGTGGCTCACGATCGGGGATGGTGCGATGGTCGATGATATCACTTGGGATTTCTTTAAAGCGGCTTAGCGGAGGAAATACGTTGGGTCTAGTTATATAGATGCGCGTGCCGAGCGTTCTTGAATGCGGTCCGAGGAGTAAGTCGATGATCTGAATATGATGTAGAATTCTTAAGGTTGAGCCGTTATGCCCGGGGTATCGTGGCTACGGAACACGAGCGCTATGTCAAATTTGAGGACGGGCTGAGAGGTGAGTCTGCGGTGTTGATTCTCCACAATGGGAGAGAGAATTTCTTTGTCTGGTGGAGAAGGCTAAGATAGCCGAGGAGGTGAAAGCGGACCGAGAGGCGAGAATCGAACCGGAATAGGGATAAGAGGAGTTTTGGGCCATCGTGGTCCATTGGGAATTCTCGAAAAGGGTTAGATTTGGCGGATCGAGTCAAGCGCAAAGCTTCTTTCTTTGCTACTCGATGGTCGCCCACAATGCGCTCGATGTGGGAAGCCTCATTTGGGGAGTGTTGGACAGAAACAAAGGGTGCTTCGAGTGTGGGTCGATGGATCACCGGATAAGGGATTGTCCGCGGAGGCCAGCTAAGACTCGATCCGAGGGTCAAGGACGTCACGCAATTCAAAAGAGATGGCCAAAGAACCGCAGAGGGGTCGGGGATCACCCGGGTGGTAGTAGTGAATCAGACGAGGTCGTGGGGCACCGGCGGAGGTGCAGGAATACGATGCAAGACTACGTGGTTGGTCTATGCAACGAGGCGTCGAGAGGAGGGCGACGCACCGGACTTCATAACCGGTACATTCTTAATTTATGAATTGCCCTATACTGCTTTTATTGATGTTGGTTCTGCGCACTCTTATGTTGCCAGTAGTATAGCAGGAACTCTGAACTTAGCCTATGAGATTTCTTCTAGGGAGATGACTGTAATTAGCCCTCTAAGTCATTCTGTGGTAGTGAATAAATTGTATAAGGATGTACCCCTAGAACTTCAAGGGGTAGTGTTTCCAGCTGATCTAATGGAACTGCCATTTGGGGAGTTCGATTTGATTTTGGGGATGGATTGGTTAGTGGAGTATCAAGCAAGTTTGGACTATGCAGCCAAGCGCATGGTGCTAAGAACTGTCGAGGGTGAAGAGGTGGTGATGATAGGTGAGAGAAGGAACTACCTATCTAATATGGTGTCCGCTTTGAAAGCCGAGAAAATGGTGAGGAAAGGATGTAGGGTGTTTGTGGCTTATGTGTGTGCCTTAGAGGCTAAGGAGTCAACGGTGGGGGATGTCCGAACGATGAGAGAGTTTTCTGATGTTTTCCCAGAAGAGCTTCCGGGTTTGCCTCCAGATCGCGAGGTTGAGTTTGGTATCGACCTTTTACCAGGAACCGCGCCAGTGTCTATTGCCCCATATAGAATGGCGCCGAAGGAATTAGTGGAGCCGAAAGCCTTGATTCGGGAGTTGTTAGATCGGGGTTTTATCCGCCAAGTAAATCTCCTTGGGGAGCACCCGTGCTTTTTGTTAAGAAGAAGGACGGATCGATGCGAATGTGTATAGACTACCGCCAGCTGAATAAGTTGACGATTAAGAATAAGTATCCATTGCCGAGGATAGACGACCTGTTCGATCAACTTAAGGGAGCATCAGTTTTCTCGAAGATAGATCTGAGATCGGGGTATCATCAACTTAAAGTTAAGGAGGCGAATATCCATAAGACAGCGTTTCGTGCTCGTTACGATCACTATGAATTTTTGGTGATGCTGTTTGGATTGACCAACGCACCAGCAGCGTTTATGGATATGATGAATCAGGTTTTTCAACCATATTTGGACCGATTCGTTGTAGTGTTTATAGATGATATTCTGGTGTACTCGAAGTCCGAAGAGGAGCATGATGCACATCTTCGTGTAGTTTTGCAAATTCTGAGGGAAAAGCAGCTATTCGCAAAGTTTAGTAAATGCGAGTTACGCTAAGGAAGTAACTTTCTTGGGTCATGTGGTGTCACCGAGGGGATTAGAGTAGACCTCGGAAGGTTGAAGTTGTCTTTGACCGAAACCACCTAAGTCTGTGGCAGAGGTTCAGATTTTTCTGGGTTTAGTGGGGTATTCCAGAAGGTTTGTGGAAGGGTTTTCCTTGATTGCAACGCCGTTAACCAAGTTGTTTAGGAAAGGGGTTCCGTTTGTATGGTCAGACAAACAACTAGAAAGTTTCGAGAAGTTAAAGAGGATTTTAACAGAAGCTCCAGTATTGATTCAGCCTAAAGCAGGGAAGGAGTTCACGGTTTATTGTGATGCGTCGCATACGGGTCTAGGATGTGTGCTGATGCAAGAGGGGAAGGTAGTGGCGTATGCTTCTCGACAATTGAGACCTCACGAAGTGAATTACCCGACGCATGATCTGGAGTTGGCTGCAGTGGTTTTCGCCCTGAAAATTTAGAGACATTACTTTTATGGGGAGAAGTCTATCGTGTACACGGATCATAAGAGTTTGAAATACCTGCTCACTCGTAAGGAATTGAATTTGAGGCGTGAAGGTGGATTGAGTTGTTGAAGGATTACGATCGCTCGATTGAGTACCATCCGGGTAAGGCTAACATAGTGGCTGACGCGTTGAGCCGCAAGGTGGTAGCAGATTTAAGAGCCATGTTTGCCCACCTTAGTCTGTATGATGACGGAATTCTGTTAGCGCAACTGCAAGTGAAGCCGACATGGGTGAACCAGGTTAAGGAGAAACAGTTAGTGGATGAAGTCTTAAGTGCTCGATGTTTGCAAGTGCAGAATGGTGGATTAGAGGGGTATAGCTTGAGCAGCGAGGGAGTGTTATGTTTTCAGGGAAAGGTTTGCATGCCAAAAGATGTGGAGTTGAGGCAGAGAATCTTCAGGAGGCACAAAGCGCGGTCCCATACGCTATGCACCACAGGAGGTAGTAAGATGTACCGGGATTTGCGGGAGCAGTTTTGGTGGCCAGGTCTAAAGCGAGAAGTAACTGAATTTGTGGGCAAGTGTTTGACGTGTCAGCAGGTGAAGGCAAAACATCAGTTATCTTCGGGATTGTTGCACCCGGTGAAGATTCCGCAGTGGAAATGGGAAAGGATTACGATGGATTTTGTCAGTGGGCTACCCCTTACGCCTAGCAAGAAGGATTCGGTCTGGGTGATTGTTGATCGTCTGACAAAGTCTACTTACTTCATACCTATGTGTGTGGATTACTCTCTTCAGAAGTTAGCCAGATTATATATAGCAGAGATTGTGAGATTACATGGGGTGCCAGTGTCGATTATTTCAGACAGAGACCTTAGATTTACGTCAAGATTCTGGAAGGCATTGCATCAGGCATTGGGTACTAGGTTGGATTTCATCATGCAGTTTCATCCACAATCGATGGGCGATGGAGAGGGTGATTCAAATTCTGGAAGATATGTTAAGGGGTTGTGTCTTGGATTTCAGGGGTAGTTGGGAAGAATTTCTACCGTTGGCGGAGTTCGCGTATAATAATAGCTACCAGGCAAGTATTCAGATGGCACCGTATGAAGCGTTATATGGGCGGAAGTGTCGTACCCCTACGTGTTGGACGGAGTTGGGTGAATGGCAATTGTTGGGTCCAGAGTTGGTTGCTGAAACAGAGGATAAGGTTAAGCTGATTCAAACTCGTTTGAAGGAAGCTTCGGATAGACAGAAATCCTATGCCGACCTTAAGCGGAAGGATATAGAATTTGCGGTGGGTGACAAGGTCTTTTTGAAAGTGACGCCGTGAAAGAAAGTGCTGAGATTTGGTCGGAAAGGCAAGCTGAGCCCCAGGTTTATCGGACCTTATAGGGTGTTGAAGCGTATGGGACCAGTAGCTTATATGCTCGAGTTACCATCAGAATTGAGTCAGATCCATAACGTGTTTCATGTTTCCATGCTTAGACACTATCGTTCGGATCTGTCTCATGTTGTGCCAGAGGAGAAGATTGAAGTGAGGCCAGATTTGTCGTTTGAGGAGGAACCAGTGCAGATCTTGGATCGGGATGTCAAGGTGCTACGAAGGAAATCAGTTCCTTTGGTAAAGGTGTTATGGTGGAATCATGGAACAGAAGAGGCCACGTGGGAGCCAGAGGATGTGATGCGACAGAAATACCCTCAACTCTTTTGACCAGGTAATTTCGGGGCCAAAATTATTTTTAAGAGGGGTAGAACTGTAACATCCTAAATCGAGGCCTTTGCATTTTATCTGATTGCATGTAGGTGGTATGGTTCTCATGCTAGTTTAGGGTATTTTGGGGACCAGGCATGAGCTAGGGGTAGGCTAGAGCCTTAGCGAAAAATTTCTTTTGGGCACTTTGAAGGGGGAGCTGAATGGGACAGGAGTTAAGGGTAGTTGGTGGTATGTTTTGACACAAGAAGTGCCTTGGTAAAGTGGCAAGGAGGCGCCACTTAAGGCTCAGGGAAGTGACGCCTCATGTGAGTGGATAGAGCCTTGGTTCGAGCTGCGTAAATCCCCTTTCTACTTGTTATTTTTGACGCCAAGATCAGGAGGAGTTGCACTCAGGATGGACTCTGGTGGATGAGTGTTGAAGGAGTCAACAGGTTCGAATGAGTGGAGGAGAGGAAATTTAGGAATTTGAAACATTCAAACAGATTTGAATGAGTGGTCAGGAGAAAATTGTGGAGAGAAGAGAGGGATGGACATGGGAGCTTAGAGTTGGCCGAATCTTGAACTCTGTATAGGAAAGGGGGGAATCGGTTTTTGGGTTTTTGGGTGTGGCTTGGTGTGCCAAAACTCACATTGGTCATAGGACCTTGTGACATCGTTTCTTAGGTGCAATCTCGGGTCTTGAAAGGTGAGTGCTAAATTTGGGCTACTAAGGTGTGGTATTTTCGGCATTTAGGAGGGGTTCACTTCTCAGCTTAGTTTTTCTTCTCTCAATCTCTCTTGTGCCGAAAAACACTTAGACTTTTCTCCTCTATTCTCATCTTGTACCAAAGCCGAAACCATCACCCCTCCCTCTCTTTCGACTTCTTCTCTTCCTCTTCTTTTGGCCATAGCCGAATCTCTCCTACCCTTTTTCTCTCCATCTTTTTCCCAAAGCCGAATCACCAATTTTCTTTCTTTTCCATCTTGTTATTTTTTTCACAACCCCTTGTTAGCCGAAACCCCTTGAATCTCATCACCTTAGTTTAAATCTTCTTTCAATCACTAAAAGCCGAAGATCACATTTTCTTTTGCTTGTAGCCGAAACCTCTTAGATCTCAGAATTATTCTGTTTGTTTTTCTTTTCCCGAAGTTTCATCAAAATTGAATCATCATCTTAGGGTGGAAGCCGAATATCCTCTGTGGTGTCTGCTTTGCCGAATCTTCTTCTCTTCTGTGCTAGTGCCGAATCCTCTTGGGTGTCAACGGGATCTCTTGCGTTAAGGTTAGTGATGATTTCTTTTGGATCGTTATCTTCTCTTTCGGGTTTCTTGCCAAAGCTGAATGGCTACTTGGGTTCATGTTGAATGCTTGGCCGATTATAGGTGGAAGTGGTGGCGCATACTTCTTATTCGTTTGGATTGTGAATCAAGTCTAGAGCCTCGGGATCTATCGATTTAGGTAAGGGTTTTAACCTTGGGTCTTAGTTCCTTACGATTCGTTTTCCCTGCTTTAATCCATTTAGTGATCAAGGTGTGTTCATGGACTCTAATGCAAGCCAAGAGGTAGGAGGGTTGGATTCAGTAAACCCACCCTAAAGTTTAAGAAACGGTCGTTGGTCACGTTCGGATTGGCCACCGGGTTGTGGGCCGCATCCGAGCAAAGTAATAGACAGATAGCGGTGGTGTCGATTAACGATAGTCTCGACATAGAGAGCGTGGTTTTACGAGTAATCAGGTGTGTAACTCTTACACACTTCATATGTTTAATGTGCTGTTATTTGTGATCTGTCAAAAGCCGAAATAACTGTAGGAATCGATAAGTTACCCTTGGGGGTAAAAGCGCGGACATGGAGCTGGAGTGGACTCGAGGCGGCCATGCTCAATATTTCGGGTTTTTATTTTAATGATTATTTCGGATTTATTTTTCCTTAAGTTTGGATTTCAGCTATGTAATAAGGCCATTTAGATTTTTATTTTGGGATTATTCATTTTGTTAAATTTCTTTAAACCGACGTTTAAACACTAAAGGCATGCCTAATAAACTCGTAAAATGGACGTTTTTAAAACTTTAACGAATTTTCGGGATGTCCAAAATTTTTACCATCGGGTATTCATCAAACACGCAATAATAACAAGGCAACACTGTCTTCTTTAAAACTAAGTTTTGGAAGAATTTTAACGAATGACTTAACACAACTCGGGTTTTATAAGATCAAAAGTTTTCTTTTCAACATTGAGGTGACAACTTGTTTTCCAAAAACATTTTCTTCCCTGTGACATGCCAGATTCGGTCGTAGCGTTTTGACCGGGTTTGGGGTGTTACAACACAAGAAGAATTACCCGACACATGATTTAGATTTGGTTGCCATTGTGTTTGCATTAAAGATATGGAGACACCATTTGTATGGTGAAAAATGTTAGATATTCACTGATCATAAAAGCTTAAAGTACTTGGTGACTCAGAAGGAATTGAACTTAAGGCAGCGAAGATGGTTAGAGTTGATCAAGGATTATGAGCTAGTCATTGATTACCACCCGGGAAAGGTAAATGTAGTCGCCGATGCTTTGAGTAGAAAATCCCTATTTGCATTGAGGGCTATGAATACACGGGTGACCTTGTCAGGTGATGGTTCCATTCTAGCTGAGTTGAGGGCTAGACCGATGTTCCTTCAAGAGATTTATGAGGCTCAGAAAGATGACAGCGATTTGCAAGCCAAAAGAGTTCAGTACGAGTCGGGTGCTGAGTCTGACTTTTGGATTAATTCTGACGGATATTTGACATTCAGAGACAGAGTCTATGTATCGAGGAACGATGAATTTATTCGGAAGATTTTATGCGAGGCACATAGCGGATGTCTATCTGTACATCCAGGAAGCACAAAAATGTATAATGACTTGAAGAAATGGTATTGGTGGCCAAGTATGAAGAAAGATATCTCTGAGTTTGTATCGAGATGCTTGATTTGTCAACAAGTGAAAGCTGAACACCAAGTACCTTCGGGTTTGCTTCAGCCTATCATGGTTCCCGAGTGGAAATGGGACCGTGTTACTATGGATTTTGTAACGGGCTTGCCGTTGACACCGAGTAAGAAAGATATTGTATGGGTTGTAGTCGATAGACTTGCAAAGTCGACCCACTTTATACCGGTACGTGTTGACTATTCACTTGATAAGTTGGCAGACTTGTATGTTTCTGAGATTGTGAGGCTACATGGAGTGCCTTTATCGATTATATCAGTTAGAGATCCGAGATTTACGTCCCGCTTTTGGAAAAAGTTGCAAGAAGCTTTGGGCACGAAGTTGAGTTTTAGTACAGCTTTTCACCCACAAACCGACGGACAGTCGGAGAGGTTAATAAAGATACTTGAGGATATGCTTCGGTGTTGTGTTCTTGAGTTTCAGGGTAGCTGGGAAAAGTACTTACCATTAGTAGAGTCTGCTTACAATAACAGTTTTCAGTCGAGTCTGAAAATGGCGCCTTACGAGGATTTGTATGGGTGTAAGTGCCGAACGCCTTTGTATTGGACAGAACTCAAGGAAAATCAGATTCACGGGGTCGATCTGGTTAGAGAAACTGAAGAGAAAGTAAAAATAATCCGTGATTGTTTAAAAGCTGCTTCTGATAGACAAAAGTCCTATTCAGACTTGAAACGGAAAGAGATCGAGTTTCAAGTTGGTGATAAGGTATTCTTGAAAGTGTCACCATGGAAGAAAGTCCTCAGATTTGGCCGGAAAGGCAAATTGAGTCCGCGTTTTATCGGACTATATGAGATTATCGAGAGGATAGGGCCGGTAGGTTATCCATTGGCTTTGCCATCTGAGTTGGAAAAGATACATGACGTGTTCCACGTTTCTATGTTACGTCGTTATCGACCAGATCCTTCGCATGTGATTACACCGACAGAGGTTGAAATTCAACCCGACATGACATATGGCGAAGAACCGGTTAAAATTCTAGCATGGGAAGTTAAACAGTTAAGGAATAAAAGTATAGTTCTCGTGAAGGTATTATGGCAAAGACATGGGGTAGAAGAGGCTACATGGGAGCCCGAGGAGGCTATAAGAAACCAATACCCAAACCTTTTTACCGGTAAGATTTTCAAGAACTAAAATCCCTAAGGGGGAGAATTGTAACAGCCCGATTTAGGGCCTAGTCAGAATAGTGGTGCAAGACCACAAATCCGAAGTAGAAATATGTGTTTTATGATTTTTATAAGGCTTATAATATGTTTGCACGATTATGTGAAAATTTCTTGAGGAAAAATTTATTCATTAGTAGTCAATTTGTCCATTAGGACTAAATTGCAAAGATTAGAAAATATGAGATTCTAGAAGATTCAAGTATGAAATAGAATTAAAAAAATTATTAGAGGTCATTACTTAACAATTAAACCATTATATTTGATGATGGACAAAAATGGGCATGGGAAGGAAAAATCTTAAGAAAGAGCTTTAAGGGTATTTTTGTCATTTGGTAAATAAAAGATTAAAAAGGGAAAAAGAAGTCAAAATTTGTGTCCATCTTCTTCTCCCATGGCCGAAAATCACTAAGGAGCCATAGCTGGGGTTTCTTCAACTTCCAAGCTTGATAGTAAGTGCATCCTAGCCTTGTTTTTAATGTTCTTCGTATTTTTGAGATCCTCGTAACTTGATTTAGCCATTTCTAGCTATATTTTGAGCTAGGGTTTATGTTCAAAAATTTACCCATGTATGACATGCATGTATTTTGATGATTTATGGAAGAATATTAAAATTTGATGTATGATAAACATCTTAAGTGACTTTCATGAGATATTCATAAAAAGGACTAAATTGTAAAAGCTATGAAAATGGTCATACATGGGTGAAATAGTGGAAATTAGAGGCTGTTGTAGTTAAGAAAAAGATTCGGCTAGGCTTAAAATACAAGAAAGTTGAATAAAAATCATTTTACGAGCCTAGGGGCAAAAGTGTAATTATGTAAAAGTTTAGGGGCAAAATCGTAATTTTTGCAAAAGTATGATTCATGAGTCAATGTGAGAATTAAACAAGTGAAATTGCTATTGTAGATCAAGAAACACGAAGCCCAGACTGAAACCGAGGCAAGATCAAAGTGTTGGAATAAATTGAACATCTACGCACATTTTGGGTACTGAGGTAAGTTTGTGTGAATTTATAGCTACATGATGTTATTATGCTTCTAATTACGTTATTTTATGAGATATGTACATTAATTCCATGAAGTGATTTATGATGATTCGATGAAATTGAAATGAGAATATAGATTAAGTTAAAGTCCCGGTTGAAGATTCAGAATAACGAGGATACCTATGTCACGACATGAGATAAGGAAGGTCCCGTATAAGACCATGTCTGGGATATGGCATCGGCACCGAATGTAGGTTCCGTATAAGACCATGTCTGGGACATGGCATCGGCACCGAATGTAGATCCCGTATAAGATCATTTCTGGGACATGGCCTCGGCACCAAAAGAAGATCTCGTGTAAGACCATGTCTGGGACATGGCATCGACATCTATGTACGATGTCGTATAAGACCATGTCTGGGACATGGCATCTACATCGAGTTAAGAGATCCCGTGTAAGACCATATCTGGGATATGGCATCGACATCAATAGGTGATCCCATGTAAGACCATATCTGGGATATGGCATTGGCATCGTGATACATGTTTGATGGGACTAAGTATCTTCCGACATTCTGAGTAGTTCAACGGGCAAAAGAGTTATGTATGTAAAGATGACCAAGAGTTAAGCTATGCAAAGAATAAAAAGAGTTACATTCAAGTTAAGGATGTTAATGGTTTAAGTTTATGTTCATGATAGCATAAATGCTAAATTGTGTGATGAAGGGACACAGGTACCATGAGTAAAATACGAGTTATGAAACCCTAATGTGATATGTGATAGGTAAGAGTAAGTATGAGTAAGTATGCCTAAGCACTTGAGAGCTTATGATGTTATTGTCTTATGAGACGAATGGATTTTACCATGAATACTTATGTTGTTATATTAATTCATGCAAACTTACTAAGCTATATGCTTACCCCTCTCTTTTCTCTTTTCCTTGTAGTTTCGCCAAGCTAACTCGGGGATCGTAGGACGTCGGAGCTCGGATCACACTATCTACTATTCTTTTGGTATAGTAAAGCTGCTTCCTTTTAAGTATGGCATGCATAGGAATTTGGTCATTTTGTGCTATGTCATATTGGAAAGCCAAAGTTTTGGCTATTAATATTATACCCTTATTTTGTAAACGGCCATTAGTATTTGGCCAATGTTTGTCAAGTTTATTATCTTAATGATGATGAGTTTTATGACGTAAAAGTTCATGCAATTGATAGAGTAAAATGTGAAGTGTATGAATGATGATTTGGAACTCTTCATAGTGTATATAATTTCCATATCATGTGTTGCTTGTGTTGGTATATGAGTGTTTATATTTCAGGTTGGCAAATGGCTTGCTAAATAGCCTTTAAATTGTCCACACGGGTAGACACACGGGAGTGTGTCTAGGCCGTGTGTGACATACGGTCAACCCCATAGGTGTGTTGATAGGCCATGTGTCCCCTGCATCAAATTTACGAGAATTCAATTCGCCACATGTGCCAGCACACGGGTGTGTGCCTAGGCCGTGTGCCATTAAGAGGTTGCTGATGTCATAAACAGAATACCGAGGTTTTCACACACGGGTGTGTCTAGGTTGTGTGAGGGACACGGGCCACCAACATGGGTGTAACACCCCTAACCCGTATCCGTCGTTGGACTAGGGTTACGAGGCATTACTGATCTAAACCCAACCCAGAATAGACATTCGTATACAGAAATCATACTTCTTTAATACAAGCTTGAATTAAATGAACTTCACTCGCATGACTATCAAATTCCGAATTCATTAATGAACATACAACAATTATATGACATTACATCATAGCTAATCAAAATTTTATTAATAATTATAATTTACTCACTTTCGTATATATAAGAATCCATATAAATATACCATTTCATTCATAGAACATTTTAAAACATTACCGTAGAAACTACCTCACATGCATGTAATCATCCACCATTTACCAAACTATTTTAAAACGCCTCATAGCCAAGTACACAAGCACATTATGACCAAAATATTAAAGCAACTCATAAGGCCGAATATGCCCAAAGTATTACATATTCAATAATATAAACCTAATGAACATTTCATCAATAATGTACTCAGCTTCTCACGGCATTTATACATATATTCATATCCCATTATATCTACTAAGACACATTACAAGCTTATCAATACAATACATATACTAAGACCAAATCTCATATTCACTTACATCTTCTATTCGAACATATTTTAGACTTACTAAAAGAACTATTTATAAATCATACATATCTTTACTCAATCAAGACATATAACCCAAAATACCTTTCATACATAAGCATCTTTCATTAAAGCAAAAGTTACTATTCATTTGGTCATTGAAGTTTCAATAGCCGAATATGCACATGCTTATAATCTCCTTAATAAAACAAACCATCCATTATCACAACCAAATATACATATACCAAAACCTTACTTAACCGAATCTAGAATATACCAAATATAATCATGCATTATAGAACTAAATTCTTATCTAGCAAGTGACCAAATCAAATACACACATACATGGTATAAACATTACTTAACTAATATATCACATACTATAACTTAAATATGCATCCATCATTTACTTCATTGCCTAAACCGAATATTACATCATGCTTACCATTATTCATTGCCAAAACATATATCCAAACACCAAAAATATATATACCATGTCATGAACTAATTTATAAGTCACTCATGTCATAACCAATTAAAACACATAACCAAATACAGGCATATATACATTATGAAATATGCTCCCATAATAAGTTAATACTATTACCTATTTGAGCTTGCAAGGGCAGAATATTACAAAGCTTTTTCTCTCTTTTTCTTTCTTAGTTTCGGCCAAGAACAAGGAAGAAAGATGAGCACTTTCATCTTTTATTAAATATATTATTATAACATATATTAAATGATAACATAATAACATAAAATATAATAAAAATTTCAATTCACTATTACATGCACACTAACCGGCCACTAAGTTTAATTTTGGCTAAATTGCACTACCAATACTTCCATTTATAAAACCATCATCAATTTTATACTCACACATTTAACTACCAAACTTTCTTTTTATGCGATTAAGCCCTTTTTCACAATTAAGCACCAAAACGATCAAATTTTAATACGAAATTTTCACACACACCAATTCACACATAATGAGCATAGAAAATAATATTAAAATATTTTTTTGATTCAGATTCGTGGTCCCGAAACCACCATTCCGATTAGGGTAAAAAAATCGGGCTGTTACAACGGGCGTGTGTCGGGCCGTGTGAAAACCCCTGTAGGTTCGAATTGAAAAATAAATTCCACACGTCCTGCCCACACGAGCGTGTTCCATTCCACACGGGCGTGTGGCCCTATTTTAGGAAAAAAAATTCTAAGTGCACCAAAGTTTACGATTTGGTTCTGAACCATTCTGATTGTATGTTTAAGGCCTCGGAGGCCCATAATAAGGATGTTATGTTTATGAATAAGAAGTTTTAAGTTGAAACAAAATTTTTCAGCCCAATGTTGTATGTTTAAGTAAGTAAAGTACGATAATGCCTCGTATCCGGTTCCAGCGTGGAATACGGGTAATGGGTGTTACATGCTCTATCGGGATCCATTTACTATATGAAAACATAATTTAAATTGTCAGGAGTCGCCACACTATCATTATATAAATACTCATACGTATGGCATGTATAGCTAGACTTGTGCTTACGCTATGTTAGTCCAAGAATTGACTAAACCGTAGCTCTGATACCACTAAATGTAACACCCCTTATCTGTATTCGACGCTGAAACCGGGTACGAGGCATTATCGGATTAAACTTACTTATTCGTACAAAATCGGGCAATGAACTTTCTTTTCAACTTAAACTATTTCATTCAAACTCTTAACGTCCTTATTATGGGCCTACGAGACCCAGGACATACACATGGAGTGATCCGGGACTGAATCGGAACTTACGAACACTTAGAAAATTTTTACTCAAAACAGGACCACACGCCCGTGTGGGCAGGCCGTGTGGTCACACACACCCATGTCCCTAGTCCTTGTGGATTTTATTTTTCATTTCGAACCTACAATGGTTTTCACACGACCTGGCGCACGCCCGTGTCTATAGCCCGTTTCTCTTACACGGCCATGACACGCCCGTGTCTTAGCCCGTGTGTGAAAACCTTGACATTCTATTTATGACGTCAGCAGACACTTAGAGGCACACGGCCTAGTCACACGCCCGTGTGCTGGCCCATGTGACGAACTGAATTTTTCGCAAATTAGGTGCAGGGGACACACGGCCTATCAACACGCCCTGGTTGATCCGTGTGTCACACACGGCCTGACACACGCCTGCGCTTGTGTGTCTACCGTGTGGACAATTTTAAGGCTATTTACCAAGCCAATTGCCACCCTGAAAAGCAACGACACTTATACCATTTCAATGCAACACACAACATGATAATAAGGCATCTCTAATATCCAAAATCAAGACATCTACACCTTAATTCCACACCACATTCATCATGCATATACTTTACACATTACTCATTCAATTGCACAAGCTTGCACTTCATGAATTTTATCATCATTTGATAGGAATAGCTTAACTAGTAATGGCCAATTCCAATGGCCATTTACAAAATGAAATGAGTAACATTAATAGCCAACACCTTGGCTAACCAATATGACATATAACAAAATAACCAAGTTCCTATACATTCCATACCAAAATAATCAAACTTTACTATACCAAAAGAATAGCTTGATAGTGTGAATCGAACTCCGACATCCAACGATCCCCGAGCTAGCTTAGCAATACTACAAGGAAATGGAAAAGAGAAGGGGTAAGCATAAAGCTTAGTAAGTTTGTATGCAATAAATAGAAACATAAAATTCTTATGATACATTTATACTTTACTTTAAGTATAACACAAGTTCTCAAGCTCATTGACATAGCTTACTCATGCTTACTCTTACCAATCACATATCACATATCGGACTTATTTCTCGTGAGTTTCTCATGTATACCTGTATCACTCATCACATGAATTTAGCACTTTTTCATCTTTAACATAAACTTAGCTCTTTACTATCTTTAACATAAAATTTAGCCCTTTACCCGTTGAACCACTTGAAATACCGAAGGATACCCGGAATTCTTCATACACGTAATAAGATGCCAATGCCATATCCCATATATGGTCTTACATAGGATCACATGTCGATGCTGATGCCATATCCCAGATATGGTCTTATACGGGATCTCATATCGATGTCGATGCCATATCCCAGATATGGTCTTATACGAGATCGTATATCGATGCCATGTCCGAGACATGGTCTTACACGAAATCTCTTATTCGATGCTGATGCCATATCCCAAATATGGTTTTATACGAGATCTCAATTCGGTGCTGAGGCCATATCCCATATATGGTCTTATACGGGACCTTATAAATCACATGTCTTGACGATGGTATCCTTTCTATTCCTAAGGTCAACTGGGACTTTCACATCATAAATCTTCATCATATTCTCATCGAACATCATTGATCAATTTTCATAGAAATAATGTACATTTCATGTAATCTCAAGCATTTCAATACATAATGACATAAGGTTAGTTTATTACACACAAACTTACCTCGTTATCAAAATGTGTATAATTGTTCGATTTAGTCCACCACTTGTTCTTTCCTCGGTTTCGGTCCGAACTTCGTGTTTCTTGATAATCAAGCTTGAGAGTTGAAGAAACCCTAGCTATGGTGTCCTTGAGAATTTCGGCCAAGCATGGAGAAGATGGACACCATTTTTGACTTCTTTTTCCCTTTTTAATAGTTTATTAACCAAATGACTAAAATGCCCTTAAGGCCCCTTTCTTGAGATTTTTCCTTCCCATGTCTAATTTTTTCCATCATAAGTTATAATGGTATAATTGCTAAATAAGGACCTCTAATAAATTTTCTATTGCTATCTCATACTTGAATCTTCTAGAATCTCATATTTTTCAATCTTTGCAATTTAGTCCTAATGAATAAATTGATCACTAAATTATAAAATTTCTTCATGAAATTTTCACATAATCATGCAAACATGTCATAGACCTCATAAAAACCATAAAACACATATTTCTACCTTGAATTTGTGGTCTCGCAACCACTATTTCGACTAGGCCCTAAATTGGGCTGTTACAAGAAGCCACCTTACGTGCACCAAATTTCTAGATTTATTGGGTATTAAAATGCCCCCAATTAACCTCATGGTGAATGCTCGGGCGTACTATCATATGACCTCCTTCGTTGCGTCGTTGGGAAGCTTATTCAAATTTTTCTCTAACCAGTTGGTCGATATCCAACCACTTTCGATCTTGCTCGGGACCTTCCCCAGCATTGCCATGCAGAGGTCCACTTTTCCCCAAACCACCGTTGATCCTGTGATGACTGGCCCATCCACCGGCAGACCGAGCTGTAACGCTACATCTTTGAGTGTAATTGTACACTCGTCGGATGAAAGGTTGAAAATGTGTGTTTTGAGCCTCCATATTTCCACCATTGCGCTGATTAATGTGGGATCAAGTTTACAACCCCCTTGCATGCGAGGCACATGCAAGAATCCAGCCTCTTGCAGGTACCCATGAATTTTAGGGATTGGATGTTCCCCCGTATTATGTATGAACGCCTCTAGCACACGATCATCCGCCTATTTATAACATAAAAAATTATTTAGATATATTTTTTAAAAAATACCATAATTAAAAATAAAAAAAATTAAAAATAACGAATTACCATTGCTAATTGGGTAGCAGAAATATGGTTGTCGTCGAAGCAGATCAGAGAGGCGTCCATTCTCGAGAAATTGATCCGAAAGAATAAAATATTATATAATTAAAAAATATTATTTTTAAATGAAAATATAAATAAATTTTGAATAAAAAGCTTGAGAGAGTTGAGAGAGTTTGAGAGAAGGATGTGAATGAAAAAAAATGAAATTTAGGGGGTATTTATAGGGTAAAAAAATTATCGTTAGGGTTTTTATTTTTTTTACTGTTTGGCGCGGGCAACGGTCAAAAAGCCGTTGAAGTTATCGTTGAGGGAAAGCGCGTTTAGCTGGGCGCGCTTTCTGATAGATGGCAGTAAAACGCGCCCAACTGGACGCGCTTTCAAATTTTCTCTCCTAAAACTGGCCTATTTCCCTAACTAAAATTAAAATTGGCCTAAAGGCTTAAATAAAAAATAACAACGGCCTAAAGGCCTTATTTAGCCAAAATATGAAATTTAAATTATTTTTTATCAAATTAAATTTATAATATAAATTATTATTTATATAAAATAAAAATAAAAATAGTTTATAACATTAATATAATTAAATAATAATATAATTAATTATAAATCTAAAAATTATTTTAATTGAAACATAAATGATTACTTAAATAATATTATAATTAATTATAAATCTAAAAATAAAAGCTAAAGGAATAGAAAAATCAACGAAATGGTTGATAGAAGGACCTAGATAGAACTTAAGGACTCAATTTAAAAAATTCAATGTTTAAAAAATTATGATAAATTATTCAGATACCTTGAGTTGTATGCCCCGTACAATCCATGTAAAGCAAATAACAACTAAGCGATTAAAACTGTGATATATATTATAAAAAAAAAGTTATATATATTCCATTGTTGAGAAATGATATTAGAGATGCTTTTAAAAACAAGTCGGATGACTTTGAAGTAAAATATGTTATCCCACTAAAAAATGAAGAAAAAAAAACCCAAAAATGTAAGCTTTGTGAATAATAGGTAGACAAATAAAATTGTGTTTTTTTCGGAAGAGCCATTATTCAGAACAAATTCTACTAAGTAAAGTATCACTACAGAACAACTTTTATTTGGAACAACTATGTTGAGAATAACTCACATTTGGAACACGCTAGAATAACTCTTATTCAAAGCAACCCTCAATTTTTGCTTAAAGAGATGTTTCGCGAATGATGTTTCACATAATATTATTTCACCAAAGTAGAAGAAGTAGAAGTAACCCTAAAGTATGATAGGGTTTCTGGGTTATTCTCACTCTTGGATGTTTCAGAGAACTAGGCTTAATGGATCAAATATGAAAATAGTTAATAAGTTTTTCTCTTAACTTTTTCCTGGAACATTGAGTGCTTCTCCCTTCTTCCAAAAGCATAGTGAATTCTTGTTTGCTACTGTAACATTCCTAACACCCCTCGAGATGTGAACAATATCCATTCGGGTAGGCACATGTTAGAATTTTCGAAGTACATAAAATAAAATTATTAATATTAGTGGAGAAAGGAGTTGGATACTGTAAGAAATTAAAAAAGACTTTAAATTTAGGGAAAATTAATTTAAGGAATGAACTAAAAGTGTGAGAAGTGTTGGGCCATAGTGTAAAAAAAAATTAAAAATAAGAAATGACTGAATTTGATGCATGGGAAAAAGAGAAAATACTAGAAGGGTAAATTGATCATGAAAGTACATGAAAATGTGGACGAAGTTAAGAATGAATAGCTACCGTTTGTTAGTAATGATGATGATTTGATTTTAATTAATTAAATATTATTAATTTAAAATAAAGAAAAAGATGGATAAATATTTTATGACAAAGATGTAGAAAAGGGAGAATAAAAAAAAGTCAACACCATCATCTTTCCATCTTTTCTCTCACGTCTCTCACTTCCATTCTTAGCAAACTTTTCCTTTCTTCCATTTTGGTAATTTTTTTCCTTCATTATCATTCTTTTTAAGCTCAAAACTCCAAAATTCCTCCATAAATTTTTAGTGAAATCAAAAGAGTAATTCTATAGCGAGCTCATTTTCTTGTAAGGCTAGTTAATATTCATTTTGAGGGGAAGGAAAAGTGAAGGAAAGGTAGGGATTTGAGTAAGTAAGATAAGGATGATGAGATTTTCTTAAGAAATTTCATATTTATCTTATTTGATATGCATGGAAATGATATGTGATTATTGTATTGATGTGTAAATAATGTGTATGTGTATTATGTTAATGAAGAGAAAGAGAAGAAAAGTGAATATCAAATTGGGGATAAAGACAAAGGTGTGGAAAAAGAGTGAATAAAGAAGAAAAATTTTCATCCAAACATTTTATTGTAAGTATATCAAGAATTTTATTTATTTAATGAAACCTTAAATAAAAATTTTGACAAACTGATTTAGTATTATATATGTGATTTATTTATATATGAAAATGATGATTTGTTTTATGGAATTATGAATATGAAAGAATTGAAAAGTGTATGTGTAGTGAAATTAGTAAAAATGACTAAATTGCAAAGAGTGTAAAAGTTAGATAGGTGAAATAGATGATAATATGAGGTAATTAAGTGAAACGTTAAATGTTGATAAATTAAATGTCAAGTGAAATTTTATGTTAGTTAATTTTATATGGATAAGGACTAAATTATAAAAATATTAAAGTTTGAATTGTTTTATTTTTTGAGAAAATGTAAATAAATTATATAGTTTAAATGCTCAAGTAGACAAAATGAGAACTAGTAGGATATAAATGGCATGCCATTAAGAAAAAATTCTATGCACACAAGTGATAGTGGCACCACAGTGCAAGTGAAAGGCACTACGGTGTAACTGTTAGTGGCACTTCGGTGCAAAGTGACATCCGCACATCCGTGTAAATAATAGTGGCACTTCGATGTAAATTATCGATATTTCTGCATATCCTATATGTTCTATTAATTCCACAATTGGGCAATAGAATTACAAGGTAAGTGAACTTAAAAATGACATTGGTAAATAACTTGTAACTTGTTGAATTGGTACCTTACTATAGTTATTATTGAGATAGATTTATGTATGATGGTATGGATTATAACTGTTATATACATTATATAAATATAAATATAAAACTAATGGTTTGATTTAAATTACAAAGTTTAATTCTTGATATGCTTATTAAGCTCTCACGAGCTTAACGCGTTACTTTTCGAACACTTAGGTGAGGACTTGTTTTGAAGCTTTAAAAGGGGAAGGTTTGTGACATCCCAAATTTAGCTCCATAAAATTTAAAAATATATCAAAAATAGGGAATTTACCCAATGGTTAGTCATTAAATGTGAAAGCTTGAAAGTTAGTTGGAGGTCCCAAGTTCAAGTCTCAACTTTTACAAAATAAATTATTTTTTTTGCAAATTCCCTTGTTTTTTTTATGTGTTGGCATCCAAGCTTAGTAAACCTAGGTATAAATACAATTTTTATCAAAATAATCAGCCTTTTGACCCATTTTCTTCTACCTTAGCCGTCCCTAACCCCCTCCCCCTCTCTGCATCTCTATTTTCTTTCTTTTCCCTTTTTTCTCCATTGTTATTGTTGCCTACACCTCCCATTTTACCATCTTCTTCTTCTTCTTTTTGCATCAAGATTGTGCACCATATCCTTTTCTATATTTCTTCAATTTTACCTCAATTAAATTATTCCTAAATCTGAAACTTTGAACTCCAAGATCGATCCCAAACGTTGCCTAGAAAGTGCCATTGCCGTTTCTCTCGACTAGCTTGTGTGAGGTCTCTTCTCTCTTCAATTTCTTAATTAATCTTGTCAATTAAAAACCTAAATTTCTAGATCTGGAATTTAGGTGATTTTAATTTTTTTTAAATGTATTTTCCCAGATTTTAATGAGGTTTCAAATCATTTTAAAATTCAACCCCAATTTCAGCCACCATGGGCAGTAGTGCGTGCGCATGTGTAGAATAGGGGGCTGTTTTGTTTCTTGAATCTTGCCCAATTAATTCCAGCCTTAATTTTAGTTCTTGAACCCTCATAATCATCTATTAAACCCATGTCAATTATGAAAAAAAACGTTCTTGATCGTTTGGGCATTCGAAACTCACAAATCGGGAAGCGTAAGTGTGGTTAAGTGTAAAATTAATTGTTGTTTCGACATAGTTGTAGGGTAAATGTTATGGATTGATTAAATGAAAGAATTGAATAATTATTAGATACTGGTTTTCCAGTATATTATGGGATTAGGTACTGACCCAAATGCCTCGAATCAACCGTAAAGCTGAAGAACGATCGTATGTACGGTTCTCATCGATACAAGGTAAGGAATCGAACTAGTTGAATTCGTAAAATAGTTATTAATTCGAAAATTGGTTTGAACCCATAAGTGATTAATTGGGAGTTGGTTAAGTGGTAAATGTATTTAACTTATACTGAATTTTGGTTTAGGATCGTATAAAGGTTTATTAAGGAAAATTGGAAGATTCACTAAGGTGCTGCGAGAAAACGAAAAGTAAGGTGTGGGTCCTAAACTTGTAAAATTTGTTTGATAATGATAAATGTTATGTTATATTTGATAATTACCTTGCTGATTGGTTTGGCATAGTATCCAAAATATTAGTTTTGCGAGTGGCCAAATCAAGTACGTTTCGAGCCTTAAAAGATTGATGTGTTGGAAAAATTGCTCGTTTGACTATATGAATGTGTAATTGAGATTGTTATGCATAGTTATATTATGTGATATGAGAATATTTGATGGAATGGTATGAAATGTTGAGATATTAGTTTTATGCATGATTTAAATGCATGAAATATTTACTATGATATATATACGTGAGGTTGCTATTGGTGCACAATGAAATTTGTAAAGTATGTGAATTGAACAATATTGATAGATACCATCTTAATGGTAATTTGAAAATTGGAACACTATTTCCTTTCTCTGAAAGTATGTGATTATTGAAGATATGTTAAGCATGTCGAATAAATGTGAAAAGTATTGAAATGTGATTGTGTATGAATTTGTATGACATATTGCATGTGCATTAGGATGGGATTTTGTGGTTGACGGAGGAGTTCCGTAGAGTACTGGCAGCATATTAAGTCCGCATATATTTTTAGTCAGTGCCCTGCATTTGGAGTACTGAGGGGATTGGCTATTATATCGCATTATTTATTTGGCAGTTTCACTGCACTATTGATTATTGGTGGTTTTACCACATCAAGCATTGCTCACATACATTGGAGTTTGGCAAACGGGTTTTGGGGAACTTGTGGTGTGTAGCGGATGGTATGGGTAGGATCTCACATGTGCATTTTTCACGATCATGTGCATTTGAAAATTATTATTGTTAATGTTTGATTGTGCTATTGGTACCTCTATGAAATTACCTATATGAATGCTTAATACTCGTTTAGCCTCACACTGAGCTTGTTAAGCTCACCCCATTATCTGAATTTCTCAGGTGATGATAGAACTTAGGATCGGAATTGGCATGCGGACGTGCGGTGGACTTCAGACTTTACTTCGTCATGTTATTTTTAATTTAATTATATTTTTAGGTTATTTATTATTATTCGGTTTTGGATTGTAAAGTTTTTTTTAAACTGCGGTTTGGGACTATTCGAGATTTTAGGGTTTTTCATGCATGCATGACACACATATTTGGTATAGATACATGGGTTTTATAAATATGTTGAAATGGACTATGCATGATATATGGCTAAATTAATAATTTGACTAGTAATGGTACATTTATGCTGCTCAGAAGATAAAAAATGATTTTTCAAAGGCAACGCCTTCAGTAAGGTTTTACAAAAACTCACCTAATTCGCTAATTTGACCTAAGCATGGTTGGATTAAGAAAATGGACGATTTCCAAAGCTAACAATAGAAATCGCGGTTTTATAAAAAGGGGTACTTGAAGGTTTTTAACTATCATTAGGGTAGGTTCGACACTAAGGTGTCCAATATGGCCTTTTTTATTCGACCATAACGTCTAGGCCGGGTTTGGGAGGTTACAGGGTTGATCTCTACTCATCTCATCACAAATCAAGCTTGGAAGAGAGCATGAAGCTAAATTTTTGGGCATTAGTTTTTGGCATGTACATAGGCATATGTGTTAAGAAATGTTTATGGATGAATTCAATAGAAGCTATGGTGCTTTTGGACCACTTTGTAAATTTTGTAATTTGGATATATATATGATATTGTAACACTCCATACTCGACCTAGTCGTCAGGTTTGAGCTACAAGATGCTATAATCGTTGGCAAAGCAATTTCATACAATTAAACAACATTCAATCATTCAACACATATATAACTAACATTCACATGCATAATATGTTACATGATCATTTTTGGGTCCACAGGAGCTTACGAAAGCTATTTTGCTAACCCGAGCTTCAATTAGGACCAAACTGTAAGGTTTGGAAATTTTTGGGCCTACGTCGTGACCTCACTCTCTCCACATTGTGACGTTGCAAACTCAGTATTTCACGTCACAACTTCATACCTACCAACATCGTGACGTCCCTACGATCGGCATCATGTTACGATGTTGGGAGTTGGTGGTCGTGACAAGGACCCTACTTTTGGCAAAAACACCATTTTGGTTCCCATTCAATATGTGCAATACTACCTAAATGATTCATACAACCTTATACCATCAAAATCAACTCAAATTCATACCATTTCATACCAAACAAATCACCTAACCATTCAAATCAAAACCAACTCAAGCATGAGCTCAACCTATTCAAAACCAATTCATTTCATTACATTCTTTCAAATGTCAAATCTACCTATACCGGAACATGTTAAGACATGCTGTTCAACTTCAATACATACATTTCTATACATTTTATGCATCAATGACTTATGTGACTTTAGCATGAACAACAACAATCAAGTACTAAATACATATTTCAAGTATGGCATGAGTTAATACAATTACTAGCTACACATCAACTTAACAACCAAATCACTCAAGATTATGACTAATACTTGTAATTGCATTAAATATGTCCATTTACATACACTTACCAAGCCACAAATAACTGACATTACTCAAAACCAATTATGTTAAATTGTCTCAAAACTAGCTATCCAAAATGACCTTTTGCACACTTAAGTGTTCCCATGTACATGCCACAATTTTGGACTCAAAATAGCATAATTCTACCATTGTTTGATAGTGTGTGCTTCACGTTGATTCAGCTCGGCATGTTCCACAAGGTGACGATCTGTAAGGGAAGGAAAACAACGAGAGTAAGCATATAGAATGCTTAGTAAGTTCAAACGAGAAGTACTATGCTTACCTTATTTTCACCTAAGCATGTTGGTTACCATAGTTTGGCATAATGTTGGCTAGATCATATAGAACTTTACAATATTAACAAGGTGAGCATATATCTATACATACATGTCTATGACATTAAATAATATAAGCAACTCAAAACATATCAATTCATAATGGTACATATAACCGATCATAAAAATATTCAACCAACAATTCATAAGTGTAAATCAATCATTCATAATTCATTTCAATCACATTTCCTATTATCAATTATGTAACATTTACATTTGACTCATTTTAATAACATTTCGATTGTTTATCAAGTTCATTTCATCATGTTTTTAAGTTTTCTATTTTGTTTATTCTATTTCGCACGATGGAACCCTAGTAAATGAACTCGGATACACGGGTAAACTAGACCACACTAGGGCATTGAAGTGCAAAGCTTGTAGGTACCATATGCTATTGGATTTGGTGGCCTAAGTGTAGTATATTCATTTGTACAATTGTAATTTTATTGAACAAATTGGTTAATAAAATTATTCATGAATCACATTAATACCCTTTTTATATTATCCTCACGTGGTTTTTGCATGCAAAGCAAAATAGAAACAAATATTAGCTCACTAGTTGTCTAGTTTTTAACTAATACTAAGTAGCATTACATGGTCGGATCGTAATACAAAAAGACAATTTATATGTCACACCCAAATCTTTGATCAAAACTTGGCCATATTGGATCAGAGACCTTAAGTTATTTTATATGTTTCAATTTGATCCTATGGCATCCTATCTATACTGAATTGAAAATTTGGGGGCTGAATTAGGCAATAGTGATGATTGTTAAGTTATTTGAGAGACCTGCTGGGGAATAAAGGCTTGTTTCTAATATTTTGTATTAATTTGGGTTAGTGATTGCATGGAAAGCAATGAATGATCAATAAGAGTGTGGTTATATAAAGGGAGAAGGAAACCAGTGAACAGAGATATTTTTCTATCCTTCTTCTATCCTTTTTCTCTCTGGCTATTTTCGAAGGAGAGTAAGAGAAACGAAGGAACTGAGCTACATGTCAGTGAAGAATAGAAGATTATCTTAATCAAGTGTGAAACTTGTGAACAGGAAGGAGAAAAACCAAGCGAAAAGGGAATGGCTAAGCTGGTATAGGCACTACGACTTTGAGTAATTGTTGGTGACCTCCTAAACTTTAAATTTCAGTGTTTATCTTACTTGTTTCAGTGTTGTTTTGTTTGGGTTATGGTTGATTTCTTGTTCTGCTGACGATGAAGGGTTGCTCTGTTCGGGATTTCTGCTATAATGTTGATGCACATTAAGTGTTGGTGTGTAAATGCATTCCCGGTTCCTAACATAAGCTTGTTGTATTGATGAGTTGTTACTAGGTTAAATACCACTGATTATGATTTTTTTTGAATGGTCCAGTGATTGAAATGTATATTAGAGATTGTGGTGAAATGTTTGGTATGCTCTATTTTGTGCTTGTAAACCATATGTTTAGTTGAATATGGAAATTATTGGATGCTTGATATGTGTTATTTTTGTGAAAATGAATAAAATGAAGAGTATGGGGGGATGTAATGATGGATGAAAGAATAAGGAGATGTCATATTGTGCACTTTGTGCCACATGTTAACTAGCTTTGCGGAGGTTCAGTTGGTGGGTATGTAGATATATGCGCATAGGTATGTGATGACCCTACAAGGGTTCTTATCAAGTATGAAACTCTTGGGAGTCTAAGGCTTTGATGGGCATTTTCATACTTGACAAGAACCCTTGTAGGGTCATCACATACTTAGCAAAGCTTGCATACATACATCAGACACCAATATGTATGTATGTATGCAAGTCCCGCCATGGGCATTTTCAAGTTATGATGGTCCGCTGGACTTGTCCTGTCACACCCCGAAATTGGGTCTAGAAATTTTATGGGTAAATTTGGAATTTTAGCTTAGAGTGAGTTTGGAAATTTTGTTGTGTGGTAACCCGAAAATATATTCGACCATGAATTTTTTAAAATTTAATCAATTTGTGAAAATAATGTAGAAAAGACTTTTAATTTTAAATGTTGACTGTTTTGAAAATTGGGTTAAAATTGAGAGTACCACAAAGGTAGATATACCAAAGTTTAAAAATTGCCCTATTTCTTCCTTCCATTTATAGGAAACTCATGAAAGTTTTCTCCCCTCACTTGTTTTGTCGTCCCATGAAATTCCCAAGCACCATTCACCCAAATTTGATATTCTAAACTTCAATTCTTTTGGTTTTCATCATCCTCTTAGCATTAAACCTCCCTAGAATTTCATAAAGAGCACAAAAAGCACCATTAATTTTGTTATAGTTCAACTTGTGTGTTTTCTTGGATTTTCACCAAATGTTCATTTTTCCCCAACCAAGGTAATGATTCGTTTTCCTAATAGTTTTTAAGAACTCTAGCTATTTAAATCGAGTTTTTATCTATTGGATCAAAGGTTTTGTGTAAATGTCGAAAATTGAGGCATTAATGGTGAAATTCGGGATTTTGAATGTCAACTCGTTTTGATGTGATTAGAAGGTTTCTAAACTCTCCTTAAAGTTTCGTTAAAATTTTTTAAGGTTTTGTTAAGTTTTCATGAAAAAGGCCATTATACGTCGAAATTTTTGAACCATGATTTTGAGTAGTTTAGAGTGGTTTAAAGGTTGAGAATCATTATTAGGCAAGTAATTACATGATTTGAATTAGTTTTAAGCAAATGGAACGAGTAGGAATTGAGATTTTTTGCATTTTGGCTAAGCTAGTCGAAAATTTTAGTTCCAAGAGGAACTAGCTTAAGCCTGCGTTTTTGGTTGATTTAGGTGACTCTATGGCTGAATATTAATTTTGCTTGTTGTGTGATCTATTTTGGGTGAAGATTTAGAATCGTTAGAGCCTTCAACGAGCAAGGTGAAAGGAAAGGAAAAGCTAGTTTAAGCTTTCAGCGACTAGGCAAAAGCGCGAACGGTGAGTATTTGGTATCATTGCTTGTAGACACGATTCATAATGTTAAATGGGAGCTTAGGAGTAGTCTAAACCCCTATCCTAAGTTCTGAGTGTAAGCTTTCTTATTTGCCTCGTTAATTTTCTGAGATATGTGATTATACAATATGGATTGAGTATTATGATATGTTAATGTGATATGAGGTATATGTTCATGGTAGCGATTGTGCAATGTGTTAATTGTGGACATGCTAAACATGTCGAATGATAGTGATGATGTTGTGTCAGTGTTGTAAATGTGCTGTGAAAGTGTGCAAAAAATAGTAAGTATATATGTGTTTTATTGTGGATATTTTGGCCTTGTAACCTTTTGAGACCGTTGGATATAGTTGGCATGCCATAGGATTTGTGAGTACTCACCCTTGTGTTATGATTTAGAGCATTGAGGCCCGGGAAATTTGTGGAGAGATAAGGGAATGTGAGTTCAACTCCATTCAGCGAGATATGTTGGTTTGTTGGAGAGTGTTAGCTAAATGCTACGCTTTTGGAATATGTTCGACTCTTCGAGTCAATGGTGTGTTGGATATCTATGTATCCAATGTGTAGTGATAGAGCCCACTTTTATATTTCATAGCCTCAACTGCCAATTTATCGGTAAATGAAATATTATGAAATGTGATGTATGTCTGATTATGTGATTAAAAATTTGGATGAGTTGATAGTTGATGCATGAATATTTTAGTATGTCACTCTAGTTAAATATGTATGAAATTGTGCTTTAGATTTTCTCATTTAATGTATGATATCATGTTTATTGGTAGTTTTTCTGATCATTCACTAAGCTTTTTTAAGCTCACACACTCTTTTCTGAACCATTGCAGATAGTTAGTGTTTTCGGTGTGGGTGGTGCGGAATTCCAAGGAAGTGATCCAAGTTAGGCTTAGTAAATTGAGTAGGTGACATTTTGATTATTCTTTGAACTGTGAAAATAAAGGCAATGTGGTTAGAATTTTGGTTGGCTATTCTTATTGTGTCGTTAATGGTTTGATATGAATTTGGACTTTTGAGTTTTGATGGATGGTCTCTATTACATTATTGGTTTTGTTTGTTTGAACTATTGATGTTGCTTTGAGCTGCAAATATTGTCATTTTGATTTTGAATAATGAGGTTGGTTGTAACACCAATAACCTGTCTCTGTCATCAGATTAGGGTTACATAGCATTACAATTCGAATCGAAACATTCAACTTTAAATAAAAACAAATATGCAATTTAATTAATAACATTCAACAATTCAATTAATATAATGTGAAAGTACACTTACAGGCCTTAAGCCGAGCTTATGGGGCCTTCAAAATAGTTTGGGAATATTCGGAGATCATTTTGAAACAAAAAAGAAAATTTTGAGAAAAAATGAAAATTTGGAAACAGGGGTAACAGGGGTCACACGGACGTGTGACATAGCCCAGACCGTAAGAACATTCAAAGTCTGGACACACAGCCGTGTCTCAGCCTGCGTGGGTATTCGAAAATAGGGTCACACAGCCATGTTGCAGACTGTGTGCCAAACCATGTGTATTCGATGTTGGGTCACACGATCGTGTCGCCAAGCCATATAATAGACTGATGCCATGTGGAAAAAAAACCTACACTTAAAATGATGAGACACACAGCAGTGTGGTGTGATCGTGTGTGGCAAAAGGTCGTGTGACAACCCGTGTATAGCTAAAAAGTTTCATTTTCAAGCCAAAACAACCATTCTTACTTATACAACATTCCATCTCATTTCCAACCATAACCACCTAATCAAAAACACATTTAACACACCTAAAACATATCAAATTCATACACTAATGTGCTTAACCAATGTGCCTTCATTGACACCACAATTTTTTATACATAACAATCAAACAATTCACCTACAACATCACATTCATATTCATGTCTTTCAATTATCAACAAAGCCTCAAAATGTCAATTACCAAATCACATACTAAAGAGACCTCAAACAGGTCCATTATCATTAACTACTTACCAAATTGACATAATGCAACATCACAAAAGAAACCAAACCAAAACAACCAAATAACAAGTGTTCCAAACGATACCACATCCAAAATAACATAACACAAAACATAGATTATTAATCCAAAAACCATATAAGCTTAATTACAATTCAACTAACTTTTTAACCTTGACAACATCAAACCCTATATACATGCCACAAACCAAAATGATCCACAACCAAAAGCTACCGAAAAGAGAGTCTGGATAGTGTGTGCATTGAAGTTGATCCGTCCGACCAGTTCTGCAAAACGTTAACTATAGAAACAAAAAACAAAAATAGTTAATCTTAATAATCTTAGTAAGTCCATAGCTAAAGATTCAAATCAACTTACCTCATTCCATACATGAATACTAAAAGAGCATTAAATTTATAAACCTGACAATCATTTCCAAAATCACATAATGCTAGTACCAAAACTTTCAATTAAGCGATTTGTAAACCACAGTAGTTCAAATCAAACAAATCATTCTTTGATATTTAAAATCATAACTCTAACACCAATATCGCATTTACAAAACGAGCATTTCACACATATAACTATAAACTTTAACTTCATTTCAATATTATTACTAACAACTTTTAAACACATAATCATTAATTATTAAATTTCATCACTTAACATCTCTATATTCATCTAAATATATCATCTCCAAATCATTCTTGACTTCAACATCAACTTACAAAAATAGATAATTAAGAGGATAAATTTCTAATTCCTGATAACCGCATACAAGATCACATTGTATTAATATATATAATCATATATATATAACATAAATGATACTTTTCAAAAAGAATAAACTAATTCCATCAACAACAGTTCTCAATATAACCAACCACATTTATAAACAAGAATTTCATTGTAACATTTATCACTTGGTAACACCATAAATATGCAATAGAATTTAGCAAGTAATTAAGTTGTAGATCAATCAACACATAGCCCGATGAACTATAGTAACTTGACTCAGATACTCGTTTAACTACACCACAACAAAGGCATCATAGATGCGTAACAGGCATCAAAGTGCAGACAAAGACACAAATCCGCAATCATAGGCATCGAAGTGCTATCCCGTACAAGCGTGCAATCTAACCCTATTGGCATGCCAATTATATCCTAACCGATTACTACGTTCAATCGGGCATTATACTTAAATGCATAACATCAATAAATCAATCATTCAGAGGCTCTTCTTAGTTCCGTACACATTTTATAAATCTGTTACATTCGTTTCAACAATGGGCCATCACCAGAATTACCATCACTAAATATTCATTTTCCATTTGTACTTAATTGAAACATGTAATAATATATGTATAACTAATAAAATTTTCACATTTGTACAATTAAATAGTGAACAATAATATAGTTATAAAGAAATACACATATACATATCAATACACTATGAACTTACCCAGATAATGCTTTCGGTTTACTCATAGGGACTAATCAACAATTTTCTCTTTTCCTCGGTTAACCTTCGTACGATTTATTTCTTGATCTATATAATGATTAAATTTAATATATCAAATTCAAATAAACATTTCAACTCATTTTATGCATATGACCCTTAAGTTTTATTAATTACATATTTTTCCCTGAACTTTTACATTACTCACAATTTATTCCCTAAACCCGAAAGTTTCAATTTATCACAATTTCATCCTTTTCCATGCTAACTGAATTTTTAATAATACTAGAACAACCCATAACCATTCAAAATTAAGGTGAATTTCATGTAAGTTTAATATTTTATCAAATTAATCCTTTAACTAAAAACTAACTAAAATCACTTTATAGAATATTCCTAAACACCAACCAAGATTACAAATTCATCATTTAACATAAAAATAACTAAGATTCGTCAATGGAAAAATCCAAAATCTTTAACAATTTTGAAAACGATGATACGAGTTAGCTGGACCTAGTTGCAACGATCTTAAAAACATAAAAAATTACAAGAAACAAATTAAGAAAACATACCATGCAAGCACCAAAGAGAACATCGAATGCTTTGAAGGTCCTTTCATGGAGTTTTCGGTTTTATAGGTAGAAGAAAGATGAAACAATAATACTATTCCTAGTTTTTTTCACTTATTTTATGTTTTATTATTTATTTTAACTTTTAATTAATAACTAAAATAAGATTGAAAACCCACTTTCCGTCCACATTAGTTAAAAATTGTCAAATTGCCTCATAGATCCTTCCACTTAAATTGATTAAGCCAATTAATCATCATAGTTCAATAGAAATTAAGTTTTACAACTTTAATGATTTAGTCCTTTTTAATTAATCAACAATCTATACATTAAAATTTCTAAACTGAACATTCACATAACAAAATCATATCTCCGTAAATATTTAATAAAAATATTTACAGGCTCGGTTTTCTGAAACGAGGTCTTGATATCTCATTTTTCGAAACCACTTAACTTTCGGGACAACTGATAAACCAAAATTTATACATATTTTGACCCCATGCTTGGCTTATTTTTGGATAAATTTTCATTAGATTTTATGAATTCGATGCTCCTAATCCTTGAATTTCATGTTTTACACTCAGGAGAGCTTAAGGAGTCTAATAGAACGAGAAACAAGACAAAAAGGGACAAAATGGGCCTACCTCGGAAATTAACACGGCCTGGACTATCTCACACGGGAAGACCACACGGCCGTGTGTGATGAGCGTGCGAACACGGCCGGATCATCACACACGCGGCACCACACACGTAGTGTGTGACGAGCAAAATCGAACACGCCCTGGACTATCAAACACGGGCGTGTCCCTGCCGAACCCAAGTCTAATTCTATTCTAAAAAGGCTACTTTTGGGGCAAGAAAGGTGCTCCAAAGCCTATATAAACACCCTAGAGGAGGACCTAAAAAGGACACGTAGAGTAGAAGGCAGAAAAGACTCGAAGACAGCCATCGGGAGCAGCTTGGAAGAAGGATCTCCATCAAGACTGAAGATCTCCTATCAAATTCTCTTGAAGTTTTTGGGTTTTCTTATGTTTTTTTATTTTTCCTATTTTAAGATGTTTCCCTCTATCAGTATGAACTAAATCCCTTAAATACCTGAGGGGATGAAACCTAAGATAAAACTTATTACTATTTGATTTATAAAATAAATACTTGTTCTTATTCTTAATTGTGAGTTCTTATTCTTGTTTTAATAATCCTGGTTATTGATTCAAGTCGAATGTGCTTATTTAGAGGAGCAAAAGTCCCTGTTTAAGAGTAGATCAACACAATTAAGCGGAGTTGATTGCAACCCTAGAAATAGGGCGACATAAATCTGCCGGATTAGAGTCAAATATAATAAGGGAATCCATAGATCGAGTTAATGCGACGATAGGGTTTTAATTAGAAAGAGATTTCAATTAATCAACCTAGAGTCGGTTGTTTTTAGTCTTGAAAGAGATATTAACATAATTTAGGGATTTCTACGGATTAAGTCAAGTGAATAAATTGTATGAATCAGAAGTAATAAGTGAAGTCTAGGTGGATTCTTCCTTGGGTATTGTCTCTCTCATAAAGTTGTCTAAAAGTATTTTCCTAATTCATTCTCTGTCGTGCTTTTAATTAGTTTCAGTTTAAAAGAAATCATTCCAATTTTTAGGCTAGATAATAAAAAAGATAGTAATTACTAGTACTCTTGGTCCTTGTGGATACGATATTTCTGGTCTTACCATAACTATACTATTAAACGATAGGTGCGCTTGCCTTTATTGTGATCATAGTTAGTTAGAGACACATCAAGTTTTTGGCGCCGTTGCCGAGGACTAAGATATTAGGAACGCTAAATTTCTATTACTTTAGCCATTTTTATTTTATTGCAAATTATTTTTTGTTTTTATTTTACTAACTTTTCTTTTATTTGCTCCTGGCAGGTATTTTTAGTTTATGACTAGAAGGAATCTGTTAGGACCATTACTCTTTGACAGTGAGATTGAGAGTACAGTCCGCAAAAATTGAAAAGAGATAAGGTGAAGCCTACAATACATACAAGAAGAGCAAGAGAGCGATATCACTAATACCGAGGAGATGGCTGATCCCCAGAATAATCCGCTACCTCCTGTGGTCGCTGCAGATCCAGTAAATCAGAATCCTGCTCCTCGAACTATGTATGATTATGCTAAGCCTAATTTAACAGGAACTGAATCAAGTATTGTTAGACCTGCTGTTGCTGCAAATAATTTTGAACTAAAACATAATACTATTCAGATGATTCAGCAGTTTGTTCAGTTTGATGGTTTGCAGGATGAGGATCCAAACAATCACTTGGCAAATTTTCTGGAATTCTGCGACACTTTCAAGATTAATGGAATTTCTGATGATGCCATTCGCCTTCGATTGTTTCCCTTATCGTCGAGGAGCAAAGCTAAACAGTGGTTGAACTCGTAGCCACGAGGATCGATCACTACATGGGAACAAATGACCAAAAATTTTTTGCGTAAATATTTTTCGCCGACTAAAACAGCTAAGTTGAGGAATGGTATCTCTTCTTTTGTTCAGATGGATTTAGAAACACTTTACGATGCATGGGAGAGATACAAGGATCTACTGAGAAGATGCCCTCACAATGGGTTACCATTATGGCTACAGGTTCAAACCTTTTACAATGGTGTGAACCCCTCAACTAGGCAATTGATTGATGCAGCCACCGGCGGTACACTAAATAAAAAAACCCTTGAAGCAGCTTATGAGTTTATAAAGGAGATGTCACTGAATAACTATCAGTGGCAAGTCATGAGAACAAAGCCGACAAAAGCCGCCAGTGTTTTCAACCTCGACGCAGTCACCATGTTATCAAACAAGGTAGAGCTTTTAAATAAAAAGATTGATGGTTTGTGTGGTTCTTCGCAGGTACATCCAGTGATGCAGTGCGATACAAATGGAGGAGGAATGAACAATACAGAATATCCATCCTACAACCCTGGCATAGAAAGCGAACAGATGAACTATATGGGTAATAATTCTAGATCTCAGAATAATCCCTATAGTAACACTTACAATCCAGGTTGGAGGAACCACCCAAACTTCTCATGGGGTGGTCAAGGAAATCAAAGACAGCAACCCCCTCCAGGCTTTCAGCCACCCTACCAGCAAGAGAAAAAGCTAAACCTTGAAGATATGCTACCAATGTTTATTTCGGTGTCAAAAACTCATTTTCAGAATACCAAAATAGTGTTGAAAAATCAGCAAGCATCGATCCAAGGGCTTGAGAATCAAATTGGACAGCTGGCTAAGTTAGTTTCCGAAAGGCAACCAGGTAGTTTACCTAGTAACACCGAACCTAACCCAAAAGAGCATGTGAAGGCAGTTACACTAAGGAATGGGAAGGTGTTGGTTGAAGCTGAAAAGAAGATGCCACAAGAAAATGATAAGGCAAAAGGTGAGGAAGTAAACAAGAATGTAACACCGGTACTTAAAGAGTATAAACCACCGATCCCATATCCAGCAAAGTTGAAGAAAGACCGCATGGACGCACAATTTGGTAAATTTTTTGAACTTTTTAAACAATTACATATTAACTTACCTTTTGTTGAAGCTATTTCGCAGATGCCGACATACACAAAATTCTTAAAAGAGCTTTTAACAAATAAAAGGAAGTTTGAAGAGCTATCAACCGTGGAGCTTAACGAGGAATGTTCAGCTATTCTCCAAAATAAGCTACCAACCAAATTGAAAGATCCAAGAAGTTTCACTATTCCCTGTTTAATTGGTAGTTTAAATATTGAGAAAGCATTAGCTGATTTAGGTGCCAGTATTAATTTAATGCCTTATAAAATGTTCAAGCAGCTTAGTCTTGGGGAACCAAATCCCACTAGGATGAGTATCCAATTAGCTGATAGATCTATTAAATATCCTAGGGGAATTATTGAATATGTTTTAGTAAAAGTTGATAAATTCATATTCCCTGTTGATTTTGTTGTGCTTGACATAGATGAGGACGTTGAGGTGCCTTTAATTTTAGGACGCCCATTTTTAGCTACTACTAGGGCTGTTATTGATGTAGGTGATGGTAAACTTGTGCTTAGGGTAGGTGACGAGGAAATTATTTTTAAAATTTATGATGCTATGCGATACTCTAGAGAGCAAGATGATTCCTATTATTTTATCGATGCTATTGATCATTCTATTCAAGATTGTTTTCAGGAAATCATACATAAAGACATGTTGGAACTGTGTCTTGCCCAAGGTGAGGAGGCAGATGACGATACCAATGAGATGGGGGAGATAAAAATTGAGTTAAATTCTAATACTTCTTCCCCGAGACAAAAGAAGTATGAGGGCATTGAAATAAACGACGAACTAAAACAAAAACCCTCTATTGAAGAGCCTCCCAAATTGGAATTGAAACAGTTACCAAATCACTTAGAGTATGCATTCCTCGGAGATAATTCTACACTACCGGTAATTATTTCTTCAGAATTGGAACCCAATGAGAAAGTCGAGTTACTACAAGTACTAAAGGAGCATAAAAGAGCCATAGCTTGGAAGATTTCTGACATTAAAGGGATAAGCCCATCGTTTTGCACCCACAAAATTTTAATGGAAGATGAATATAAACCATGTGTGCAACCACAAAGACGATAAAATCCCAACATGAAGGAAGTTGTTAAAGCTGAGGTAATTAAACTTCTAGATGCTGGAGTTATTTATCCTATTTCCGATGAAGCTTGGGTAAGTCCTGTGCAGGTTGTTCCAAAGAAGGGAGGCATGACTGTGGTAGCCAACGAGAAGAATGAATTGATTCCAACAAGAACAGTCACAGGTTGGAGAGTTTGCATTGATTATAGGAAGTTGAACGATGCCACGAGAAAAGATCACTTTCTCTTACCCTTCATTGATCAGATGTTAGAAAGATTATCTGGGCATATGTACTATTGCTTCCTAGACGGACTCTCTGGCTACTTCCAAATCCCAATAGCTCTTGAGGATCAAGAAAAGACAACATTTACATGTCCATATGGTACGTTTGCTTATCATAGAATGCCTTTTGGATTATGTAATGCTCCTGCTACTTTTCAGCGCTGCATGCTAACCATCTTTGATGAACTTGTGGAAGATATTATGGAGGTATTTATGGACAACTTTTCGGTATTCGGTAATTTTTTCCACCTTTGCCTTAAAAATTTAAAACAAGTTCTAATGAGATGTGAGGAAACGAACCTTGTGCTTAATTGGGAAAAGTGTCACTTTATGGTTCGAGAAGGGGTTGTGTTAGGTCACAAAATTTCTAGTAAAGGGATTGAGGTTGATAAAGAAAAAATTGAAACCATAGAAAAATTACCTCCTCCTAGTTAAGTTAAGGCTATTAGAAGCTTTTTAGGACATGCTGGATTTTATAGAAGATTTATTAAGGACTTTTCTAAAATAGCTAAGCCTTTAACTAAATTACTAGAAAAAGATGTGCCTTTCAATTTTAATCAGGAATGTTTAGATGCATTTAATACCCTCAAAAATAAATTAATAAATGCTCCAATTATAATTGCACCTGATTGGAATTCACCCTTTGAACTAATGTGTGATGCGAGTGATTTTGCAGTAGGTGCGGTTTTGGGACATCGAAGAGACAAGCATTTTCAGCCGATTTATTATGCTAGCAAGACATTGACGGCCGCACAAGAAAATTACACCACCACAGAAAAAGAGTTGCTAGATGTGGTTTTTGCATTTGATAAATTTAGACAGTATTTGATATCATCTAAAGTTGTCGTTTACACTGACCATTCAGCTCTTCGTTATCTTTTAACTAAATCTGGTGCAAAACCTCGACTCATAAGATGGATTTTACTCTTACAGGAATTTGATTTGGAAATTCAGGATAAGAAAGGAGTTGAAAATCTCGCGGCAGACCATCTTTCTAGACTTGAAAATCCACATATAAAAGAACTCGATGGGAGTGAGATAAATGACTCATTCCCTGAAGAACAACTCTTGTCTATATCTGACTCCGAGGTACCTTGGTTTGCAAATATTGAGAATTACTTAGCTGGTAACATCCTACCAAAAGGGTTGACACATCATCAAAAGAAGCGATTCTTTGCTGATGTGAAAAACTATTTTTGGGAGGGCCCTTTTCTTTTTCGTATATGTGCAGATCAAGTAATTCGGAGATGTGTTACAAAGGCAGAAGCAAGCAAGATCCTAGAACATTGTCATTCAGGACCAACAGGAGGACATTACAGTGGGATTAGGACATCACATAAAATCCTCGAATCAGGTTTTTATTGGCCCACTCTGTTCAAGGACGCTAATAGGTATGTTACTTCATGTGATAGATGTCAGAGAACAGGTAATATCTCTAAACGAGATGAAATGCCTCAAACGTATATGCTATCATGTGAAATATTTGATGTATGGGGTATTGATTTTATGGGTCCATTCCCTAGCTCATTTGGGAATAAATACATCTTAGTAGCGGTTGATTATATGTCAAAATGGGTGGAAGCTCAAGCTTTACCTACGAATGATGCTAGAGTGGTAGTGAGATTTCTTAAGAAACTCTTCTCTTGATTTGGAACACCGAGAGCAATTATTAGTGATAGGGGTACTCATTTTTGTACTACTCAATTTGATAAAATCTTAAAGAAATATGGAGTACACCACGTAATGCGCCTACCCTTATCACCCTCAAACCAGTAGACAAGTTGAAGTAGCCAATCGAGAGCTCAAGCGTATTCTAGAGAAAACTGTAGAATCAAACAGGAAAGATTGGGCATTAAAAGTAGACGACGCTTTATGGGCCTATAGAGCCGCTTTCAAAACTCCCATAGGAACATCTCCATACAAACTTGTTTACGGGAAGAGTTGTCATCTACCATTTGAATTAGAGCACAAAGCATTTTGGGCTATAAAATTCTTAAACTATGATCTTAAACTTTCAGGTGAGAAAAGATTGATGCAGTTGAATGAGCTAGATGAGTGGCGAGCAAATGCTTACGAGAACTCACGTTTATACAAAGATGCAACAAAGCGACGCCATGATGCTCATTTGAAGCAACCTAAGAAATTTGAAGTTGGAGATCTTGTTCTACTATACAATTCGAAGCTCAAATTGTTCCCTGGAAAGCTGAAATCAAGATGGCCAGGTCCATTCGTGATCAAAACCATTTTTCCCTATGGCACAATTGAGGTAACTCATCCGACTTATGGCACATTCAAGGTAAACGGTCAATGACTTAAACTATATAATGGTGAGGACTTTAGGGATATTAGAGAGGAGCTTCAGCTCCGTGAACCTTCATAAAGAAAAGAATACAAGGTAAGTCTAGCTTAGGACTTTAAACAAGCGCTTCTCGGGAGGCAACCTGAGCACTAACCTCATTAATGTCCATATTTTCGATTTTTAGCCTAACTAAAAACTAACAAAATTAATAGGCGTAGGTTCCCTACCACACCGCCTTGCACACGGGCGTGGCCGTGGCCGTGTAGACATCACGAGGAGGCACATCGGCGTGGCAGAGACCATGCGAAAATAGGACAAAAATTTCCCCAAAACACGGGCTGCAATAAAACGCCACAGCCGTGGTCGAAATTGAATAAAGAACACGGGCTACGATAAAATGCCACGGCCGTGCGATGTGGCCGTGGTCGATATTGAGTTAGTCACACGGGTGTGCGACACGTCCGTGCCCAGAAGCCATGGTTGAATCTGAGTAAGTCACACTGGCGTGCGACACGCCCGTGCCTATAGGCCGTGGTAGACACTGACTAATTAACACGGGCGTGTGAACCTTTACACGGGCGTGGGAGAAATGAATGAAGCAGCACACGGCTATGCGATTCAGCCGTGTGACCCAACACGCTCAGGGAACACGGGCGTGGGTCACGACTCAGACACGCCCTAACCAAAAATTTACGAAACACACGGGCTAAACACAGGACACACGAGCGTGGGCCTCGACCGTGTGCCCCAATCCCTATTGAAACCCCCGACTCCTGTTCACTTTCTTCTCCAAATTTCCCCCCAACCCTAGCCACCGTAGCTTTCCCTCCCTTCCCACTTCCGGCCACCACCGACCAACCTCCTCCTCCTTCCTCCTTTTTCTTTCTCCCCCTTCCCTCTTTTTTTCCCTCTTTCTCTCTCCCTCCCATTTCCCCTTTCCCTCATTCTTTCTTTGCACCGCCACCACACCAACCACCACCTTATGCCGCCAGCTTTTCCCCCACCCGAAACCCGTCGCGCCCCACTCCGGCCACCATCCTTGCCACCGTTGGTCACTCATTTTTCCCTTTATTTTGAATTCATATTTTATTTTCTATTATTTACTTTTATTATCTTTATTATTTTGTTCTTATTATTCATTCCATTTAGAACTAGCTTAAGGGCGCCATAAGTTAGTTTCAAAATACTGCTTTTTGCTTAACTTTTAAATTCACTATGTTAGGAATACCCTGTTATTTAGGACTATTTCGATGTTACTTGTGGTGATGCTTGAATTATTTATTACAAATCGTTTTTAATGACTAATACTCGAGGTAAGACCAAGGCCGCCATCCCCGCTTCGAAAAAAGCAGAAGGATCCCGGCATGGTCTCCACATGCGCGACCACTTTAAAGCAGATATGCCACCACTTCCTCATAGACCAGTTCATGACGGCTGCTTCATTAACTCGATTTCAAAAAAGTTCCAGGTGCTACTGGATTATCCTCCCCCACCTTCACCTCTGCCTAGTTCATCAGGCGTCTTTTCACGGATTCCATCCAAAATTCAGGAAGTTTCACTTCTCTCCCTATCTTATGATTTTCTTACTATATTGTCATTATCTATCTTTGTACATTGAGGACAATGTACATCTTAAGTGTGGGGAGGTTAATTATAGCATTATTAGAAAAATCCCTGAATTATGTCTTGTTTATAAGTAATTTTCTCATATTACTATTAGAATGAAACTTCTATTGACTTATGATTTTCATTGATGTGTTTTGAATTAAGTCATAGGTAATTGTGCAATGCTAGTTTAAACTTTAAGACATTAGAGAATCAAGCATGATAAGTTTATTTTCAGAATTAAAAATTTGTTAGGTTGTTTCCCTAAATTTAAATATTACTTTGAAGTTTGAAATTTGCAAGGTTGACATCAAAAACCATAATTTTTGTGAGATTTTGAGCCTTTTAGAGCATATTCTTTTCTTGCTCACTTTATTGGTGGTTATGAGTGTGTCAATATTTATTTGTTATTCTAGAACTTGCTTCGATTATGCATGTCGAGACCATACTTTTGATTTGATATACTGAGATGATAAAGGCACCAAGGTTTTAACCCACTTACCCCAAAAAGCCTACCTTCATAACAATCCCCTAGTAAACCCTTTTCGATCCTAATCAACTGTTTCTTGATATACCACTAATATTAACCCGAAACCCAGTTATTTGATTCGTTATTCCCATTTTCTTGACTCTCTTTGTGTCGAGATTTGACTTGAGCAGTTGCCTAACTATGTTCTATATTTCAGTGTTAAATTCTTCTTACTATTGTTCATATTCCTAAAAAAAAAGTTGGAAATTTATTCATTATTAGTTCTATGTTATTTGAGCTTAAACGGTTAATTTTACATTTTGAGAAGAAGCTCGTGTTATCAGCGATAAGTTTTTAATTGATGTAATTATTCAATATTAGTCCACTTTTCTAGTTAGGTAAATTGTCAATTCAATCTCGATTCTAACCCTCTAATCCAGCCTTTATCCACACCTTTAAACCCAAGCCTCGTTACAACCCTTTAAAGACCTTTTGATTTGTATATCATCTCATTTTATAGTGGTGGAGATTTGATTTTCATGCAAGCCTATGGTAATAACGTTTCATTTTGACTTTTGAGTGCTTAATTTGAACCTTAAACACGTTGAGTGATTTGAGTGAATCTTTAGTGAGGCTGTCAATTCTTGTCGGTTTTGAATCAAAGGTAATTATTTAGATAAGGGGAAACTCCTATGTTTTTTGTGATATAAAAATTTGTGACTTAAATTGTTGGAATCTTTAGGACTGTTTTAGTTAAACTATCAATGTATGAATTATCTGTGAATTATGATGAGACATTATTGATGATGATTATGAATTGAGGAAGCTAATTTTAATTGTGAGTTGAGGATTTTGCTTGAGGACAAGCAAAGGCTTAAGTGTGGCGATATTTGATAAACCACAATTTATACATATTTTGACCCCATGCTTGGCTTATTTTTGGATAAATTTTCATTAGATTTGATGAATTCGATGCTCCTAATCCTTAAATTTCATGTTTTACACTCAGGAGAGCTTAAAAAGTTGAAAAGAACGAGAAACGGGCCAAAAAGGTACAAAATAGGCCTACCTCAAAAATCAACACGTCCTGGACTATCTCATACGGGAAGACCACACGGCCGTGTGTGATGAGCAGAGTGAACACGGTCTAGACTGTCGCACTAAGGCAGACCACACGGCCGTGTGTGACGAGCAGAATTGAACACGCTCTGGACTATCGAACACAGGCGTGTCACACGGGCGTGTCCCTGCCAAACCCAAGTCTAATTCTATTCGGAAAAGGCTACTTATGGGCCAAGAAAGGTGCTCCAAAGCCTATATAAACACCCTAGGGGAGGACCTAAAAAGGACACGCAGAGTAGAAGGCAGAAAAGACTCGAAGACAGCCATCGGGAGCAGCTCGGAAGAAGGATCTCCATTAAAACTGAATATCTCCTATCAAATTCTCTTGAAGTTTTTGGGTTTTCTTATGTTTTGTTGTTTTTCCTATTTTAAGATGTTTCCCTCTATCAGTGTGAACTAAATCCCTTAAATACCTTAGGGGATGAAACCTAAGATAAAACTTATTACTATTTGATTTATAAGATAAATACTTGTTCTTATTCTTAATTGTGAGTTCTTATTCTTGTTTTAATAATCCTGGTTATTGATTCAAGTCGAATGTGCTTATTTAGAGGAGCAAAAGTCCCTGTTTAAGAGTAGATCAACACAATTAAGCGGAGTTGATTGCAACACTAGAAATAGAATGACATAAATCTGCCGGATTAGAGTCAAATCTAATAAGGGAATCTATAGATCGAGTTAATGCGACGATAGGGGTTTTAATTAGAAAGAGATTTCAATTAATCAACCTAGAGTCAGTTGTTTTTAGTCTTGAAAGAGATATTAACATAATTTAAGGATTTCTACGGATTAAGTCAAGTGAATAAATCGTATGAATCAGAAGTAATAAGTGAAGTCTAGGTGGATTCTTCATTGGGTATTGTCTCTCTCATAAAGTTGTCTAAAAGTATTTTCCTAATTCATTCTCTGTCGTGCTTTTAATTAGTTTCAGTTTAAAAGAAATCACTCCAATTTTTAGGCTAGATAATAAAAAGATAGTAATTACTAGTACTTTTGGTCCTTGTGGATACGATATTTTCGGTCTTACCATAACTATACTATTAAACGATAGGTGCGCTTGCCTTTATTGTGATCATAGTTAGTTAGAGACACATCAACAACCACTTATAGCTAACAATTTATTCAATTAACTAAAATTCAACAAGTCAAAACTCAATATCAAATTATAATTGACTCATACGAATTATATGATAACTAATACGGACTTACTCATCGGATTTATGGTTCCAAAACCACTATTTCTGACACCACTGAAATCTGGTTGTTACGTTAGTGATGCATGTTAAAGAGGAAAATGTTTGAGTGTGTGTTATGCCCTGTTATGATGTGTTTTTGCATGTCTGAGTAGAGGAATCGGTACTCGGGACTTCAATATCGATACCTCAATGTTGAATTGTATTTTCGTGAAGTCAGTAGCTTAATTTGGTATCGATACCCTTTTATGAGTATCAATAATCAAGGCAAAAATATCGAGGCCTTTGCCCATGTATCGATAAAATGCTTTCATTTAAAATTTGGAAAAATGCTAATTCGGTATCGATTATCTTGCAAGTACCGATACTTCTCGTACAAAATATCGATACCTGCGATTGAGTATAGATACCTACATTGTAACATCCCGAAATTAGGCCTAGGAGAATTGGGCCTATTGGGCCCCGAGTGAAGAAGCATTTTAGAATTTTTGGGATTATGAGAATGGCATTATTTCAAGTTAGACCTGTTAGGAAGGTGATTTTGGGAGGTTACAGGGTTTCTATGAAGTCCCGGGTTCAAGTTAGGCTATAAGAAAAATTTTGGTTTTTGGGCTTTTTAGTGGGGAGAGCTAGTGGAGGCAGGGCATATAGATAATAATGTGTGCTTTATTAACACAAGAGGAGTTGTGGTGAAGTGGCAAAGTGGCGCCAGTTAGGGAGCAAGGGAGTGACGCCACAGGGAAGCAAGGGATCCAAGGTTCTAGTCTTGCTACTTGCTTTTCTTTTAGATTATTTTCTTTTAAAGGGAATTAGACTTTAGCTGTAGGCTTAATTTTTGTTGTGCATGTTTTAAGACACAAATGGCCACATAGTGGAGTGGTGGTGGTGCCAGTATGATAGCAAGGTGGGAGAGTGTCCGAATCACACATGCAGCTTATGGGGGTTTATTTTGTGCTCAATGAGGGTAAGTGGTGGAGTTGGAGTGGAACTCTACTTGGTGAAGATTTGAATTGGTCAAATCTGTTTGAACGGGTGATGGAGAGTGAATGGTGGAGCAGAAAAGGGAGAAAATCGTGGGATTTCGGGGAGTGGGAGAGTTGGACGTGAGTGGGGGTGTAAGAGGGAGAAATTCGGCTGAGTATGGGTCTAAGAGAGCATTTTCGGTCTTTTGGGTGTAAGGGTGAAAACCGAAAGTTGTCTTAGCTTTTGAAGGGGCCGAATTCTTTTTGGTGTTTCTGTGAGTGTTACTTCTGCATCATTTCGGGTTTCTTTGCTTCCCTGACTTCTGCCAATTTCTGTGCTTTCATTATTTTTCCCTACGCTTCTCTTTTGGTTAAAGTGGTCACTTCTCTTCTTTCCCTAAGCCATATCAACGCACCCTTCTTCTTTACCGTGATTATCTTGCCGATTTCTTCCTCTCCCAAAAGCTGAATTCCCACCATCTTTTCCACGTTCATCGCCGGTTCGTGGTGTTACTTTTCGTGACCAAAAACCTCCCCTCTCCATTCGGCTTAACCTTGGTTAGAGGCCAAATTTATTCTTTCTTATCTTGCTCAAATCGTTTGGGTGACTTTTAGTAAGGGCCGAGATCCTTTGGGGGATCAATTGCCGAACCTTTCCTCATCGGGTACTGTTGATCTTAGTGATTTTTCTCTTCTCGGTATTTAGTAAACTAGGTTGGTGAAGGCCGCATTTACTTCTTCTGATCTTATGTGTGTCTTAATCTTTTCTTTTCTCGCTAAGTTAAACGTCATCTCTGAGAGCAGCGCATGGTTAAACTCCTCTTGTTCTAAGGATCTGCTGTTGCTGAATTTAAGGGTAAGTAGTGCTAGTTAATGTTCAATTCTCCCTGATGCCGAATATTGGTAGATGATAAAACCCCTTGTGCATCAATCAATATAGGGTTTTTTCACTTTAGCCAAGAGCGAAGCAAAGCCGGATAATTGATACTCGGTTGGAGGGAAACACGATTCGAGGTAAGTGAACCAAGTGGAGTAATAATTCGGGTTACAAAATATTTTAAGAAGTTAAGGCTAACTTTCAATTATTTTTATTCTAGGGGCAAGCGAGGAGTAGTACTTTCGGCAGTCTAGATCAGGTGTGTAATCTCACACCCACTTCGATGATTGCCTGTGGTGTTCTGCGAAACGGCCAAAAGCTGAAAAGCCAGAAAGCTGGCAATTGTGACCACTCGAGCGTGTAAGCACTCGTAGTGGTAAATTGAGATAAGAATTGCGACGTTAAGTCGTGGAGAGTGTCACGAACACTCTCGCAATACTGAGGCTGTAACGGGCCTAATCGGGCCAAAACGGGCCAAATGGGCCCAATGGGCTTTTCGGACCACTTGGGCAAAACTATTAGAAAACTGTCAAATGATAAGTCTGAATACGAAATTTGCATTCTGAGCCCAAAATCATGCGAAAGGGGCCACACGAGCGTGTGGGCCCGTTTGGGCCTAAAATGGAATTTAGGCCCAATAGTTCCGTAGAGACCCAAAAAGGGTCCTGTGTCGCTTGAGGCGACAGTAGGCCTTCAGAAAGGCCGTTAGATGATAAATTACCAAAATACCCCTAGAGGGTAAATTACCAAAATACCCTTAGAGGGTAAATTACTAAAATACCCCTAGAGGGTAAATTACTGAAATACCCTCCGTGGTAAAATTACTGTTATACCCTTATGGGTTGATTGGTATGATTGTGTATTATGTTTATCTGGTTATGATGGTAATTCATTTCATACATTATATTTGATATATGCTTTGCATACATGACATTTTGCATGGGATTGGGATATTGATGATCGGAGGAAGTGTAATCTGGTGGCTCTGCCACATTCTGATTCTGGTGGCTCTGCCACAATTATGTCTGGTGGCTATGCCATATATATTCTGTTATTCTGGTGGCTTTGCCACAAATTATGTGATGAGCAGCTTGACTGCCATCGAGGTGTGTAGCGGATGGATGGGTCGATTTAGAAATCCCCACAGGTGTGTTGGGCTGGTACGGGTTGTGTGTAGCGGATGGAATATTAAGTTGGGCTGCATTCTATATTTGCATGATCATGTTTATAGGGCTAAGGCCCAGATTGTTACTAAATAGGGCTTCGGCCCAGTCTGCTTCTGTATGGGCTTCGGCCTAATTTGATTCTGTATGGGCTTCGACCCAATTTAATTCTGTATGGGCTTCGGCCCAGTTTGTTTTCGTATGGGCTCGGTCCCAGTTAATGTCTGATTAGGGGATTACACACTGAGTTCTCGTAACTCACCCCTCTGCTTTAATCTTGCAGGTGATCCCCAGCGTTAGAGGATTTGGGGCGACGGATGACTCTGTGGTGGCCATACATCGGGAACATTTCCTGGGAACTTGGTAAATTTTTCGTTATCGCTTTATTTTGGTTTTAATTTATTTTGGGTTAATATTTTTGTAATAAGGCCGTTGGTTTATTTTTCTTTTAAGTTTTCGTTAATAACTGTTAAATTTATAAATATGTGGTTTCTTAAAACGACACCAACTGTTTTCAAAATATCACATCTTCGCAATTCACAGAATTTGATTTCTGTTTTAAACAAGTTTTTTGGGAAATAATAAGAATAAGAATAATAATAGCAATAACAACGTTTTTAACAAAAAAATCTTAAGCGCGAAACTGAATTTCACAAACTGCAAAGCTCAAAGTTTTCAAAAAGAATACGGAGTCTAACGAACACGTAGTTATTAAACAACCCTTCTGTGTGACATGCCAGATCCGGTCATAACGTCTAGGCCGGGTTTGGGGTGTTACATACGTCATTTCTTTGGATATTTTACTAAATGGTACCTAAACATGCTTTAAATTGTTTCTAGAGTTACCTAAGGTATGTTAAGTCGTTTCTAATGTTGCCTAGAGTATTTTAGACTTAAAAACTTCTGTTAATGATTGGATGTGGTGATTGTTGTACGTAATTGATACTTGTGAATATGTCTGAGTTGCAATGTTTGATGTAGTGTCCTATTAATCGGGCTTGGCGGTCGAGCCGGGTATAGGGTGTTACATGTCCTCATGTATTAAGTTATGACGGTTTGATGGATTTTTCCTCATTTTTCAAGTTTCCATGCTAAGGCTATACGTTGGATTCCGCCATGTAAAAATCACGGGGCTATCTGTTCATTGAATTCGCACGTTTGAATCTACATGGAATGAATATTTGTATCCTAGCTCACCAAGCACGAATTCAACATATATGAACCCTTATCTATGAGTCTTCATGTATGAGTCCGCATGGACTATCTTCCAAGCAAGAGTCCGCATGGACTATCTTTCAAGTAAGAGTCCGCATGGGCTATCATTCAAGCAAGAGTCCGCATAAAATAACTATTGAATATGAAATCTCAAGTCTAAATTCGCCAAAGTATATTCCCCCGAATCTAAGTCCGCCAAGAATGAGTTCATATGTATGAACCCGTATTGATGAATCCGTATGTATTAGTCCGTGTCTATAAATCCACATGTACAAATTCGCCTTTATGAATCTGTAACTATGATTCAGCATGTATGAATCTGTATCTATGAACCCACATGTATGAAATCATTTGAATATCTGCAAGTGGAATCATCCTACAAGATATACTAGTGCACGAACGCTGAAAGTGAAGAACCGTGTCAATGTGTAAAATGGGCCAATTTGCAAGTTGTGCCAACGCGAATGAATGATGAGAGTGCACCATGAAGATGTGCGATCTGCCATCAGGCAAGTGTTGTCAAATATGAGACCAGACCATTGAAATCATGAAGTCATATCATATAGTAATATCTTGATCGGGAATGTATATTAAAAACTCACAAAGTTCATTCGAGCTTACCTAGCTTCCTGTTACACTTTTCAGGTATAATGGGCTATACGAGACGTCAGAAAGGGACTAAGTAGAATTTGCCAAGCCTGTGTAAGCTTGTTTCTCTCATCTATGACATGCATATAGTGGGGGAAACCTGTAGGTTGAGCCTCAGGATTAGAAATTCTTGTAACCGAGTTTTGAAAAATATTGTAATTATTCCAGCGTAGGTTGATTGATACAACTTAACAAAGTTAATATTTTTAACCACCATTAATACGCTTGTTACTATCTCAATTAAAATTTGAGAGATTGTAGTAATTTCGGTTTGGCCAATCAATTGGCCAAGTAGTTGGGATGCTACATTATATTAGTAGACAACCTAAACATGTCCTTAATCTAATAAAAATGAGAAAATTGATTGAAAGACTTATATGTCATCTATTAAGTCAAATTGAAGATATGTTTTATCTTGGGCATCAGAGCAGATGACTCCCAAAAGATAGAGACATAGATGTGACTGACTTGACTAACAGTAAATTGGACTAAACCCAGGCAAAATAGATCCTGAATCCGTTTATAGATTTATTCACTTGTGTTATTCATAGTGTGGCATACCTTAATCTTGAGTGGATGATGGACTACGTATGTGTGACTCATATACTTTGATGTAAGTAAAAGCCTGAGTTCGAATAGATAAGGAACCAAAAGCTGGTGCGTTAGGTATAAGAATTCTACAGTATGTAGCATGATTAACAATAGTGGAATTCATAGCCCAAGACATGGGTAAATGATATCCTCTCGTTGACATTACATGATAGATGAAAAATAAAACGTGGCCACAGGTTTTTTTGTCTTTTTTATGAATTACTTAATTACTAGTTGATAGTAGTTGACTTTTCATGAAGGAATATGTTTATGGTGTTTTGAATGTGGTTTTCTCACTAAATGAAAATTACCTGGAAAATTAATTTATGGTGTTTTGAATTATTAATTAATTAATTTAAGTTCGAAGATGAAATTAAATTAATTGGTCAATGTGAATCCGTTGAATGTAGAAATATTAAATATATTTTCTCATATATTCATTTACGGTAAAATTGTCATGATTTTAACAAAATCAAAATCGGATTGAGAAAATTATTTAATTGGAAGATTAATTAATTTATGATGTTTAATTTGGAAAATAGAAAACATGTATTGGGTTGGATTGAATTATAAAGTGTTGGGTTAAAAGTATAGGAAGCATTTATAATTGAATCCAATACAAGAGACTCAAATCCCCAACATAATACATATGGGAGGAAGCAAACCCTATTAGCCCCCTCTCTCCTAGTTCAACTAGGAAGTTTTTCTATTAAATAGACATCTACTAGTTCAACAAGGGTTTCACTTATATCCTTCTTATAAATGGATGGCACTGGTAGGGCTAAATACACAATAAGTTTTACACAACTTTGAGATATTGTTATTCTGCTCGAAAATAGTGAGAATTTGCTTTCCCACTGAAAGTAAAGTAAACTATTTTTGGTTGAGTTTGATTTGAATTTTTTTGAGCCCACAACCGAAGTAGTTCGTGGTACAATAATATAGAAGAAGACCGTTTGGTTGAAAGTCGGGAACGATAGGATTCGTCTAGCCAAAAAAACATGTGCAATTTTGGTAAAAGGTTTATTGCTATAAATATCACAAACTTGCTCAATTTTCAAAATTTTAATTTTCTGCTGTGCAAGAAAATCGATTTCAAACTGGATTTTTTTCCAACATATGCATGTTCATATTCTAATATATCCCTCCACGGCACCAGGGTGTCCGTAGAGACATAAAACTCGATGATCCGCAACAAATGCTGGATCTTGATATAACCTGTGACAATCTCTAGATAATCACATATCTCATACAAGCGCGCATATGACCCTATTGGCATGACAATCATATCCTAACCCTTGACTAAGTTTATATGGGCATCTTTTAATATCCCTGTAATTATCCATTTCTCATATCGTACCATGTACGTGATCACATATTTCATTTCATGCCTATAATAAATCAAACTTTCATATTTGAATCTTGTACTAATACGTAATAACAAATTTTCATATAACATTTCAATTCAGTCCATTTCTAGCCTTTCATGCCAATTCACAAACAATCATGTTATATTCAAACATACATATATAAATATATTTGAAATCAAACATAAAATCAAACATAAAAAATCAAAAAATAGTAAGTTCCATATGAACTTACTTGTTCAAAATGTGAGAAGAGTGGATATTTTGGGGACTAATCCGCAACTTTGGCTTTTCCCCTATTAGCTCTACTTGGTTTCAAATCTTCATCTCTAAAATTATTTTATACAACGAATAAATACAAAAAATTTTCATATTATGCCATGATATGAATGAAACTATATGAACTCATTTTTTAGTATCCCTCAAATTTCTCATTTTATTCAATTTAGTCCTTGAACTCGAAAAAAATTTCATATTATGCCACGATATGAATAAAACTATATGAATTCATTTTTTAGTATCCCTCAAATTCCTAGCTTCAGATTAAAAATCCAATTTCACATATATATTTACTAAGTACCCTCTACTTCCTATTCCTACTTAAATTTCATAAAAAATTTAAATTTTATTCAATTTGGTCCCTAATGTACGAAACTAAAAATTAAACTTTACAATTTAGTCATTTTCTTAAACTAAGCTTAATTTACAACAAATTCACACCAATTTCATTCAATTCTTAACAATTGAAACTTTCCAAAATTTTACCAATTGAAAAAATTGATCCATGGGTTAGCTTAATCAAGCTCCCATTACAAAAAAAAAAACCATAAAATTCAAAGAAAAAAGGCTAGGGACTTACTTGTAAAGATGATCGAAAGCTCAAACTAGGTTTTTCAAGCCTTCAACAATGGTGGACATTAAGTTTGGGGAAGATGATGATTTTTTTTTATTTTCTCCCACTTATTTCATATATATAGTATGTTTAATTTAATTAAACATGATTAATTTTTCTTAATCTTAATTAAACCTTGATTCTTAATTAAATTAAACTAATGATAATTTACATCACATCCGACTAACATCTATTTCAAATTGGTCCATTTTTTATTTTGGTCCTTTGGATAATTGTCACCTAAGACCCCAAGTCTTTTCCTAATTGAAAATCTATAGCGATTGGACTTTTACAATTTAGTCCCTAAGCCTAAATTAACTATTTAATTGATAAAATTGGTTGACCAAACATCAATACATTTTTATAATAACCCTGTAAATGTTCATATTTAATATTTATAGATTTTACAAAAATAGGGTTTCAGAATCATATTTTCTAGTACCACTGAAAATAAGGCCGTTACAAATATGATATTGAGTTGAATTAGGTGATATTCAATGTTGGAAATTGGCATGTTTGAAAAGTTTGTTGGTTGATATGGATGATATTTACGATATAGATATTGTTCTAAGTGATAGGGAGCAAATTGTTTAAGCTTTAAGGTGGTAGGATTGAAGTCATGATATCGGGCTTGTGAAGTTGCAACAAGCCCTACTCAATAAGTGACGTCGTGACATGGTACCCTCGTGAAGTCGCGACGAGCCCTACTCAGTGAGTAACATCATGATGTGGAACCTTCGTGAGGTTGCAACGAGCACAATTCAGAGAGTGACATCGTGACATGGAAACCATAAAGCCACGACGAGCACTCAATAGTTTGGACCTTACAACTTGGTCCCCAAACAACCTTCGATCACCTTGGGAGCTTTTGTAAGATCGTTTTAAGCTCGTATTAGTATTTAAATCATATTTAAATCATATTTTGAGCTTATCAACATGAATATAATTGTTCAATCGAATTGGAATGATTGTAGTTTCTTTGTAAACGAATGTGACATCCCGATACCTTGACCTGACAATCGAGTTAGATAAGGGGTGTTACATTTAGGGGTACCAGAGACTAGATTTCTTGATTCTCGGGCCGAAGATGAGTCTAGAAGTACATGTCATATATGATATATTAATACGATGAGATAAGATTAAATTTTTCTAATGAAGTTTAATTTGTGATTTATAGATTGAAGAATGCCGAACAATTCTCAAGAAACAATTGATGAAGAGGTAGAGAGTAGAGACTCTAATGCAAATCGATGAGGCAATATACCATTACCCCAAGCTTGAAATGAGTCGGGAGAGCCCGTAAATTTGGGGCCTGTTGGTGAAGGTAGGCAAGAACAAAAGCCTGAACCCATTAGATAAAAAAGATTTGAGCCAGAACAACTGCCACCAAGGGAAGAGATGCCAGCGCATGAGGCATTCTTCCAAACTATAAATTAGCTACTTCAGCAATTCATGAGAGCTGCTACAGCTCCTCCTGCTCCAGCTTTGCCCTCACCTCCACCTCCTGTTCAGCCTGTACCTATACTGGTACCTCAACCTCCTCCCTTGCTTCCAATCATCGATCTCCCCTAGATAAAATAACACAGCATGAGGCTGAAGAATTTAGGGGAAAGAAGGAGGATGACCCCATAGAAGCTGAATATTGACTAGAGAATAGCCAAAGGGTATTCGAAGAACTACAGTGCACCAATGACGATAACTTGAGGTGTATTGTATCCTTGTTAAAAGATGTAGCGTACAAGTGGTGGACCACCGTCCAAAGTGTAAATCCTGCTGAAAGGATTACTTGGAACTTGTAACACCCTTTACCCGTATTCAACGTCGGAACAGGGTACGAGGCATTACCGGACTTACAACACAAGCATTCACACAATTCTGAGACATAAATTTTGCATCCAAATTTAAAATTATCCACATTCAATCATAAAGTCCCTAATACGAGCCTACGAGGCCCAAAACGTGCATTGGAAGTGGTTCGGGACTAAACCGAGAACTCAAGAAATTTCTACAAAACTTAGAAAAATTTTGCTAATTGCAATGCTCACACGCCTGTGTGGTCCAAGGGACACGCCCGTGTGACCTTGGGACACGCCCGTGCTTCAGAGTGTGTTCGATTTAGGGTGCTCTCTGACTTGTGCCACACGGTCGTGCCACACGCCCGTGTGCTAGGCCGTATGGTAAATTAATTTAATTCGAATTAAGTGCAGGTTTCACACGACCAAGACACACGCCCGTGTTCTAGGCCGTGTAGCACACACAGCTGAGACACACGCCCGTGTCTCTGCCTTTGTGCTATATTTGGACATTCTGTTTTTCAAAATTATGGTGCAGGGGACACACAGCCAGAACACAAGCCCGTGGGGCAGACCGTGTGTCACACACGGCCTAGACACACGCCCGTGTGTCTACTCGTGTGGACAAAAATAAGGCTATTTACCAAGCCATTTTCCACCCCTTTAATGCACACACTTACATAACATAACATAGCACCAATTCAAGCTTACACTTACAATCAAATCATCCACAACCAAGACATCAACACATCATTCACATGCTAACATCTGTCATACATAAACATCACATAACTTATCAACTCAAATCATGCAAGTTTCCACATTCATGAAAGACATCATCATATGAATATAATTATACCAATATTAGCCAATCTCAAATGGCCTTATACAAGATGAACTTCTAACCAACATAAGCCACACATTTGGCCAAATCAATTATGACACATAACAAAATGACCAAGTCCCCTATACATGCCATAACTCAAAATGTTGAATTCATTGATACCAAAATAATTGTTGATAATGTGTATGGATCTCCGACGATCTCTGAACCCCGAGCTAGCTTGGTGACACTATAAGATAAAGAAAAGAAATGGGAGTAAGCTATATAGCTTAGTAAGTTCCTATGCAAATAATAAGCATCATAACCACAAATTTAACATACAATTAACATGATAAGAATTAGCATGAATGTTATTAAAATCTTATAATCATAACTTACTCAATCACCACCTTACCAAGGGTTCATCACATATCGAGCTCATTTCTTATGATTTTTACGTACATACCTATACCAACTCGTATTATAGCCATATCCTTTCACAAATTTGACATTCCCGTTGAACACTCGGAATATTAACGGATACTCGAAAATCTTGCACATAAGTGCCATATATATAGCTAAAGCTACCTCATATCTCATAATACATATAGGCTCGCTTTCGAGCTATTCACGGGCCTGCTCACACAAGCTATCAGTCAGGACGTAGCTACACAGTGCTGCTCACACAAGTTGTCAGGTATCCGTAACACATGCTGGACTACCCAGCCAATGATAGGACGTACAAGACTAGCACCCGGATCACATAATCGCATATACTCATGGGTTCCTAGTGACATGTCACTCGTATTCTATTCTATTCCTAAGGTTCATTTGGGATTTCTCGTTTGTCGAAACTTTGTCGAATACGTCCAAAGATTCAATCACAATTCATACAATATTAAAGCATCTAAAACATAAATATAACAATGCATTATTTACATACGAACTTACCTCGGTACAAAAATAGTAGAATTGGACCTAATCGTCAAATACTTTGTTTTCCCCCGATCTAAGTCCGAACCTCATTTTTCTTAATCTATAATAAAAAATTTAACTCATTCAATACTCACATTATTCAAATTAGCCCAAAAATCATATTATGGAAAAATTAAATTTTTGCCCCTAAACTTTTGACATTTTACATTTTAGTCCCTAGGCTCGTAAAATGAGATATAGTCAATTTCTTCAAAACCCAAGCCTAGCCGAACCATTTTTATACTCATAACAGCCCACATTTTTCGTTAAATCACACTTCTACTTCCTATTTTACAACTTTTACAAATAGGTCCTTTTAGGTATTTTCATCAAAAATCACTTAGTAAATGTTGTTTATCTAACATCAAACATACATTTTCTACCATTAAACATCAAAATACACAAATATCTAACATGGGTAAAATTTTAGACTTTGATTTTCTTTCAAATTAGTCCTTGAAATAGCTAGACTAGGTTGAGACAACTTCAAAAACATGAAAATCATGAAAAACGGGGCCAGAACGGACTTACAATCGAGCTTGAAAGCTTGGCCAAAACCCTAGCTATGGTGACCCTTGAAATTTGGCTATGGGGGATGAAATTAAAAAGATGAACATCTTTTATTTGTTTTATTTAGTCTTTATTTACCAAATGACCAAAATGCCCTTAATGCCTAACTTTAAAATTTCACCTAACCATGTCTCATACTATAGTATAATGGTCTAATTACCATCTAGGGACCTCTAATTTAAGATCTCATAGCAATTGGACACCTTTGACATATAGAACTCAATTTTTACACTTTTGCAATTTAGTGTCCCTTTAACTAAATTGAGTGCCCAAACGTCAAAATTTTCGAACGAAATTTTCACGAAATCATTCCATAAAACTGTAGACCATAAAAATATAATAAAAATATTTTTTTACTGTGTCGAATTTGTGGTCCCGAAAGCACTGTTCCGACTAGACCCAAAATTGGGCTGTTACAACTCTTCCTCCTTTAGGGATTTTTGTCCCCGAAAATCTTATCGAAAAAGAGGTTTGGGTACTATTTTCTCATAGCTTCCTCAGGTTCCCACGTAGCTTCTTCGACCCCATGTCATTGCCATAAAACTTTCACTAGGGCTATACTTTTATTTCTACTCTGTTTAACTTCCCGAGCTAAAATCTTGATCGGTTCTTCACCATACGTCATATCCGGTCGAATCTCAATCTCGGTTGGAGAAATCACATGTGAAGGATCAGAACGATATCGTCGCAACATTGACACATGAAACACATTATGGATCCTTTCCATGTAACAACCCTTACACGTATTCAACGCCAGAATAGGGTACGAGGCATTACTAGACTTATACGCAAACAATCAAACCACATCAAAACCTGACTTTCTATTCCCAATTAAAACTTTTGTTAGCACATCTTAAACAAGACTACAAGGCCTAACTCACGGTTTAGGAATGGTTCGGAATTAAATCGAATTCCTTTAAAGCTCTCTGAAAGACCTTGGAAATTTTTTCTCCAAATAGTCCACACGCCCGTGTGGAGGGAGGGACACGCCCGTGTCACATATCACACGCCCGTGTCTGACACCCGTGGTCAACACTGACTTGCATCACATGGCCTGTCACACGCCCGTGTGTCTGGCCCGTGGTCGCCTCTGACTTGCCTCTCATGGCCAGTCACACGCCCGTGTCCTTCGACCGTATGGCGAATTAAATTCCAAATTTAGGTGCAGACTTCACACGGCCTGGGCACACACCCATGGGACTGACCGTGTGTCACACACAGTCTAGACACACGCCCGTGTGCCTACCCGTGTGGACAAGAACAAGGCTATTTGCCAAGTTCTTTTTATCACCCTAACTCATACAAACATAAGTCACATTCAAATATCAACCCATTCATGTACCACACACATTCAGGAATAACCTCATCTTTTCATTAATAATAATGAGCCATCAACTATGGTCATTTACAAAAGAGTTCATCTTGAAGAAGCCAACACAATCGGCCAAAACGACATAACATTTCACTAAGTCTAGCCCCTATACATTCCATACTCAAAATGCTAAGTCTAAATATATCGAGATGAGCTGATAGTGTGGATGATCTTCCGGTTATCTTCGTACCCCGAGCTGGCTCTCTGACACTATAAGACATAGGAAAAGAAAGGGAGTAAGCTTTAGGCTTAGTAAGTTTACATGCAAACAATAAGCATCATAACATAAGCCAATCAATCCATAACATTACATACTAAACAAGAACATTTCACATTTCCATAATCATGCTTACTCATGTCATTTCTTACCACATTTCAACCATATAACAATATAATGCTCTCATTTACTGGCACACATTCCCTGCACTCATCACCACAAAGCCACATGAAACATTTATTTAAAAAATTCCTCGATGAACCATTCGGAATAATATTAAATGCCCGGTGGTTTTGCACACAGCCCACCATTAACCAACAATAGGGTGGTATCGCACTTAGCCCACCAACAAGAATATTTATGGTGGTATCGCACATAGCCCACCAATGATAATATCAACGATGGTATCGCACATAGCCCATCGTGAATAAATAATAAGGTGGTATCACACATATCCCACCAAAAATAATAATTACGGTGGTATCGCACATAGCCCACCAAATGATTATTACGGATATTTTTTTCCGCACTTACATATCAATTCCGAGGTTCATACGAGAATTACTCACTATCTATCAATATCAATCAATCTCAATCATATTTGGTCTCATTCATACAATGCACCAATAAGTAACAACATATGTATTAAAGATGTATCGTTTACACATAAACTTACCTCGGTGCAAAATGTGTTAATCTACGGCTTAATCCGTAACCTTGCCTTTTCCCCGGTCAAGGTTGTTTCCACGTTCTTCTTGATCTATAATAATAAAATTTACTCATTCAATCAATTTAAAACTCATGATACATCAAAATTTCTACTTAGGCAAAAATGACCATTTTGCCCCTATACTATGGCAAAATTATAATTTTGCCCCTAGGCTCGTATATCGTTTTTCATCATATTTTCTCATTCAACAAGCCTAGCTGAACATTTATTCCTCTTACAACAACTCACAAAACCATTTATTTCATGCATTTATTACACATTTACAATCTTTACATCTAAGTCCCATTTAGGTGTTTTCATGATAACACCCTTCACAAAAGTTGTTTCTCATCTCACTAACATTCATTTTCTTCCATAAAAATTCAGCAAACCACATGAACACTCTCATGGCAGTCCCTAAAATTGCAATCGCATTACAAATTAGTCCCCTCATTAGCTAGCTTAAGCTTTGGAGGTTCCAAAAGTACAAAAATCATCAAGAAAGACCTCAAAAATCACTTACTTGTAAGGAGATAGCTTGGCTGAAAGTTTTGAGCTCTAAATCCTCTAATTCTCTTCAATTTTCGGTGGATAAGAAGCATGAATAGTAAAATATGATATTTCCTCTTTTTATCTTATTTTATTCATCTTTTTATCACCTAATTCCACCAAATTTGACCAAAATTTAATGTCCTTGTCTCCCTAGCCTCTATGGTCGGCCAACACACCTCTAATGGCCTAATTTCACTTTAAGGACATCCAATTTAATATTATTTGGCTATTAGACACCTCTACCTTGTATAATGGAACTTTCGTACTTTATGCGATTTAGTCCTTTTTCACAATTAAGCATACAATTGCTAAAATTAAAGCACCAAAATTTTCATACATCCATATAATTATGCTATAATACATAAAATAATATGAAAATAATTTTCCTCAACCTCGGATTTATGGTCCCGAGACCACTGTTTCGACTAGCCCCAAAATCAGGCTGTTACATTCCAACTCTGTCGGTAAGGCTAACCGATATGCTACTGGCCCTACTCTTTCAATAACCTCATACAGCCCAATGAAACATGGACTCAACTTGCCTTTACAGCCAAATCTCAGGATCTTCTTCCACGGAGATACTTTCAGAAATACTTTATCACCAATATGAAATTCGATCTCTTTTCTTTTAAAATCTGCTTACGACTTTTGTCGATCTGAAGCGGCTTTCAAACAGTCACGAATTACCTTTACTTTTTCTTCAGTTTCTCTAACCAAGTCAACCCCATGAATCTATTTCTCACTAAGCTCTATCCAATAAAACGGAGTTTGACACTTGCGGCCATACAGTGCCTCATACGGTGCCATCTTTATACTCGACTGAAAACTATTGTTATAGGCAAATTCGACTAATGGTAGATATTTCTCCCAACTACCTTTGAATCCTAGAACACAACATCGGAGAATATCTTCGAGAATTTGAATCGTTCTTTCAAACTGACCATCGGTTTGCGGATGAAATGCGGTACTAAAGTTTAACTTTGTACCCAAAGCTTCTTGTAATTTTTTTGTAAACCTCGGATCTCTATCCGAAATAATAGAAATAGGCACCCCGTGCAATCTAACAATCTCGACAATGTACAATTCAGCTAGCGTATCAAGTGAATAGTCGGTACGTACCGAAATAAAATGAGCCGATTTCGTCAATCTATCAACAACGACCCAAACGACATCTTTCTTTTCGTGAGTCGAGGTAATCCAGCACTTAAATCCATCGTAATTCTGTCCCATTTCCATTCGGGTACCATCACTAGCTGAAGTAAACCCGAAGGTACTTGGTGTTCAGGTTTTACTAGTTGACAAATCAAACATTTCGATACAAATTCAGAGATATCTTGTTTCATACCTGTCCACCAATACAGTTTCTTCAAATCATTGCACATCTTCGTACTTCCTGGATGAACAGATAAACAACCATTATGCGCCTCATGAAGAATTTTTTGAATAAGCTCTGTATCTTTCGGTGCACAAATCCTACCTCAGAACATCAAACAATCATCGGTCCCAATTTGATAGTCCAAATCACTAGTCGATTCAAACTGAACTCTTTTAGTTTGAAGTTCTTTGTCACTTTTCTGAGCTTCACAAATTTGCTGAAGAAATACCGGTCTAGCTCTCAACTCAGCTAGAACCAAACCATCATCAGATAAAGTCAACCTCGTATTCATAGCTCTTAAGGCAAACAAGGACTTTCTGCTCAAAGCATCTGCGACTATGTTTGCCTTTCTGGGATGATAGTCAATCACTAGTTCATAATCTTTCAGTAACACGAGCCATCTCTATTGTCGCAAGTTTAGATCTTTCTGAGTCATCAAATATTTTAAACTCTTATGATAAATAAAGATATGGCATTTCTCACCATACAAATGATGACGCCAAGTTTTCAAAGCAAAAAAAAATGGCAACCAATTCCAAATCATGCGTTGGATAATTCTTCTCGTGCAATTTCAATTGTCTCGAGGCATAAGCTATCACTTTGCCCTCTTGCATCAACAAACAACCTAAACCATTCAATGACGCGTCACAATAAATTACAAATTATTTTCCTGATTCAGGTTGTACTAAAACCGGTGTCTCAGTCAATAATGCTTTCAACTTCTCAAAACTTTGCTGACATTTTTCGAACCATTCAAAGTCAACATCTTTTTGCAACAACTTGGACATAGGAATAGCAATCATCGAAAATTATTTTACAAAACGTCGGTAATAACTGGCTAAGCCCAAAAAGCTTCTAACTTCAGATACATTCCTTGAAGGTTTCCAATCAACAATTGCCGAAATCTTACTTGGATCAACCCGAATACCATCACCTGAAACAATATGTCCCAAAAATTTGACTTCTCGGAGCCAAAACTCACTTTTACTAAATTTAGCAAAAAATTTCTTATCTCTCAATGCCTGTAATACAGTTCTCAAGTGCTCGGCATGCTTAGACTCATCTCGAGAATAAATCAGAATGTCATCGATGAACACAACCACAAACTTATCCAAATACGGTCAGAAAATTCGATTCATCAAGTCCATAAAAACAGCAGGAGCATTAGTTAATCCAGAAGGCATAACAAGAAATTCATAATGCCCATACCTTGTCCTGAAAGCAATTTTCGGCACATCCGTCTCTTTAACTCTCAACTGATAGTAGCCAGATCTCAAATCAATCTTCGAGAATACCATTGCTCCTTTCAACTGATCAAACAAGTCATCAATCCTTGGCAAAGGATACTTGTTCTTTATAGTCACCTTGTTGAGCTATCGATAATCAATACAGAGTCTCATAGATCCGTCTTTCTTCTTTACAAATAACATTGGAGCACCCCAGGGAGAAAAACTCGGTCTCGCAAAACCCTTATCTGCCAACTCTTGCAACTAAGCTTTTAATTCTTTCAATTTAGTCGGAGCCATCCTATACGGAGCAATCGATATTGGCGACGTCTCGGGTACTAAATCAATAGCAAACTCAACCTCTCTGATCGGAGGTAACCCAGGCAACTCCTCTGGAAACACATCCGGATATTCACAGACTACCGGCACTGATTCAAGTTTCAATTCAGACATCTTTGTATTCAACACATAAGCAAGATAAGCTTCACAACCTTTTCTTACGTATCTCTGAGTAGCTATAGACGAAATCACAATAGGCAATTCACTTGATTCATCGGTTTCAACCCGAAGAACCTCACCATTTTCACACTTCAATTCAATGATTTCCAGTCTACAATTTACTATGGCATCATGCAGTGCCAGCCAGTCCATACCCAAAATAACATCAAATTCATCAAATGGCAATAACATTAAGTCAGCCGGAAAATAGTGACATCGAATCATCAAAGGACAATTCTTGCAAACTTTATCAACTAGCACATATTTGCCTAAGGGGTTTGACACTTTAACCACAAACTCAGTAAACTCAACAGGCAAACTCTTACTAGATACCAAATTCACACAAACATAAGAATGAGTCGATCCAGGATCGATCAATGCAAAAACATCAGTATCATAAAGAGAAAATGTACCAGTAATCACATCGGGAGATGACGCATCCTCACGAGCACGTATGGCATAAGCTCTAACAGGTGCTCTAGCTTTGGATCTCACAGCTAAATCCTTCGTCACACCTTTACTGCTAGTTCCATTCCTGGTATTTCTCGATGGCCTACCCTTATTGGTAGTATTACTCGGCCTTGCACTAGGAAATTATTCTTTCTCAGCCATCTTAGGGCAATCTCGGATAAAATGCTCTTAAGAACCACACTTGAAACAAGCTCGGTCATTCATCCTACACTCACCGGGATGTCTTCTTCCACAATGCTGACATTCAGGTCTGTTAGACCTAATATTACCCACGCTTGCCATTGAAGTAGCTTGAGATTTAAAACCCGAATATTGCTTCTCGCGGTCTCTGTGCGAATAGCCAGCTGAAACATTCGAACGAGAATACATTTCTCTAGATTTCTTTGACTGAGATTGAAATGACTTACTCATCGGCCTTTTTCTTGCATCTCTAACCTCACTCTCGACCTTTCTTTTCTCTTTGCTTAGCTCTTTGGCTTTGCAAGCTCGTTCAACCAATACAACAAATTTTTTTAGTTCCAAGATTCCAACTAACAGTCGGATGTCTTCATTCAGCCCATCTTCGAACCTTTTACACATAATAGCCTCGGAGGAAACACACTCTTGGGCATACTTATTGAGCCTAACAAATTCTCGCTCATACTCTGTCACTGACATTCGGCCCTGTTTCAGCTCAAGAAATTCTTTATGTTTCTGATCGATGAAACGCTGACTAATGTATTTCTATCAGAATTCCTCTTGAAAGAATTCCCATGTAACACTCTCTCTTGGTACCACTGAAACTAGTGTCTTCCACCAGTGATATGCTGTGTCCCTCAATAATGATATAGCACATTTCAAGCCTTCTTTAGATGTACATGATAACTCATCAAATACCTTGATATTATTCTCAAGCCAGAACTCGGCTCTCTCGGGGTCATCATCTACATTAGCCCTGAATTCTTCAGCCCCTTGCTTTTGAATCTTATCAACTGGAGGCTTATTCAGTCTTACCAATTCCACACCTTGAGGAGCTACGGGAATCGATTGGGGATAAGGAGGGGGTGGAGGATGTTAAGCATTCGGATTTGTTCGAACAAACTCTGAATACCACTCGTTCATCATGTGGAGGAAGGCTTCCCTAGCCTAAATTAACTATTTAATTGATAAAATTAGTTGACCAAACATCAATACATTTTTATAATAACCCTGTAAATATTCATATTTAATATTTATAGATTTTACAAAAATGGGATTTCAAAATCGTATTTTCTAGTACCACTGAAATCAGGCCGTTACAGATATGATATTGAGTTGAATTAGGTGATATTCAATGTTGGAAATTGGCATGTTTGAAAAGTTTGTTGGTTGATATGGATGATATTTACCATATAAATATTGTTCTAAGTGATAGGAAGCAAATTGTTTAAGCTTTAAGGTGGTAGGATTGAAGTCATGATGTCGGGCTTGTGAAGTCGCGACAAGCCCTACTCAATAAGTGACGTCGTGACGTGGTACCCTCGTGAAGTCGCGACGAGCCCTACTCAGTGAGTAACATCGTGATGTGGTACCTTTGTGAGGTTCCGACGAGCGCAATTCAGAGAGCGACATCGTGACATGGAAACCATAAAGTCACGACGAGCACTCAATAGTTTGGACCTTACAACTTGGTCCCCAAACAACCTTCGATCACCATGGGAGCTTTTGCAAGATCGTTTTAAGCTAGTATTAGTATTTAAATCATATTTAAATCATATTTTGAGCTTATCAACATGAATATAACTGTTCAATCTAATTGGAATGATTGTAGTTGCTTTGGAAACGAATGTGACATCCCGATACCTTGACCCAAAAATCGAGTTAGATAAGGGGTGTTACATTTAGGGGTACCAGAGACTAGATTTATTGATTCTCGGGCCGAAGATGAGTCTAGAAATACATGTCATATATGATATATTAATATGATGAGATGAGATTAGATTTTTCTAATGAAGTTTAATTTGTGATTTATAGATTGAAGAATGCCGAACAATTCTTAAGAAACTATTGATGAAGAGGTAGAGAGTAGAGCCTCTAATGCAAATGGAGGAGGCAATAGACCATTACCCCAAGCTTGAAATGAGTCGGGAGAGCCCGTAAATTTAGGGCCTGTTGGTGAAGGTAGGCAAGAACAAAAGCCTGAACCCCGTAGAGATAAAAGATTTGAGCAAGAACAACTGCCACCAAGGGAAGAGATGCCAGCGCATGAGGCACTCTTCCAAACTCTAAATTAGTTACTTCAGCAATTCATGAGAGCTGCTATAGCTCCTCCTGCTCTAGCTTTTCCCTTACCTCCACCTCCTGTTCAGCTTGTACCTATACTGGTACCTCAACCTCCTCCCTTGCTCCCAATCATCGATCTACCCTGGAGAAAATAACACAGCATGGGGTTGAAGAATTTAGGGGAAAGAAGGAGGATGACCCCATAGAAGTTGAATATTGACTAGAGAATAGCCAAAGGGTATTCGAAGAACTACAGTGCACCAATGACGATAGGTTAAGGTGTATTGTATCCTTGTTAAAAGATGAAGCGTACCAGAGGTGGACCACCGTCCAAAGTGTAAATCTTGCTGAAGGGATTACTTGGAACTTGTAACACCCCTTACCCGTATTCAACGCTGGAACAGGGTACAAGGCATTACCGAACTTACAACACAAGCATTCACACAATTTCGAGACATAAATTTTGCGTCCAAATTTAAAATTATCCATATTCAATCATAAAGTCCCTAATACGAGCCTACGAGGCCCAAAACGTGTATTGGAAGTGGTTCGGGACTAAACCGAGAATTCAAGAAATTTTTACAAAACTTAGAAAATTTTTGCTAACTGCAGGGCTCACACGCCCGTTTTGACCCTAGGACATGCCCGTGCTTCAGACCGTGTTCTATTTAAGGTGCTCTCTGACTTGTGCCACACGGCCGTACCACACGTATTTGTTCTAGGTCGTGTGGTAAATTAATTTAATTCGAATTAAGTGCAGGTTTCACACGACCAAGACACACGCCCGTGTTCTAGGCCGTGTAGCACACACGGCTGAGACACACACCCGTGTCTCTGCCCGTGTGCTATATTCTGGACATTCTATTTTTCAAAATTAAGGTGCAGGGGACACACGGCTGGAACACAAGCCCGTGGTGCAGGCCGTGTGTCACACACGGCCTAGACATACGCCCGTGTGTTTACCCGTGTGGACAAAAATAAGGCTATTTACCAAGCCATTTTCCGCCCCATTAATGCACACACTTACATAACATAACACAGCACCAATTCAAGCTTATACATACAATCAAATCATCCACAACCAAGACATCAACACATCATTCACATGCTAACATCTATAATACATAAACGCCACATAACTTATCAACTCAAATCATGCAAGTTTCCACATTCATGAAAGACATCATCATATGAATATACTTATACCAATATTAGCCAATTTCAAATGGCCTTATACAAAATGAACTTCAAACCAACATAAGCCAACACATTTGGCCAAATCAATTATGACACATAACAAAATGACCAAGTCCCCTATACATGCCATAACTCAAAATGTTGAATTCATTGATACCAAAATAATTGTTGATAGTGTGTATGGATCTCCGACGATCTCCGAACCCCGAGCTAGCTTGGTGACACTATAAGATAAAGAAAACAAAGGGAGTAAGCTATATAGCTTAGTAAGTTCCTATGCAAATAATAAGCATCATAACCACACATTTAACATACAATTAACATGATAAAAATTAGCATGAATGTTATTAAAATTTTATAATCATAACTTACTCAATCACTACCTTACCAAGGGTTTATCACATATCGAGCTCATTTCTTATGTGTTTTACGTGCATACCTGTACCAACTCGCATCATAGCCATATCCTTTCAAAACTTTATACATTCTCGTTGGACACTCGGAATATTAACGGATACTCAGAAATCTTGCACATAAGTGCCATATATGTAGCTAAAGCTACCTTATATCTCATAATACATATAGGCTCGCTTTTGAGCTATTCACGGGCCTGCTCACACAAGCTGTCAGGTATTCGCAACACATGCCGAACTACCCAGCCACTGGTAAGATGTACAAGACCAGCACCCGGATCACATAACCGCATATACACATGGGTTCCTAGTGACATGTCACTCGTATCCTATTCTATTCCTAAAGTTCAATCGTGATTTCTCATTTGTCGAAACTTTGTCGAATACGTCCAAAGATTCAATCACAATTCATACAATATTAAAGCATCTAAAACATAAATATAACAATGCATTTTTTACATACGAACTTACCTCGATAAAAAAATAGTAGAATTGGACCTAATCTTCAAACACTTTATTTTTCTCCCGATATAAGTCCGAACCTTGTTTTTCTTGATCTATAATAACAAATTTAACTCATTTAATACTCACATTATTCAATTTAGCCCAAAAATCATATTATGGAAAAATTAAATTTTTGTCCCTAAACTTTTGACATTTTATATTTTAGTCCCTAGGCTCATAAAATGAGATATAGTCAATTTATTCAAAACCCAAGCCTAGCCGAACCATTTTCATACTCATAACAGCCCACATTTTTTGTTAAATCACACTTCTACTGTAACACCCTGGTTCTAGGGGTTAGATTTTTGGTGCTTAGCTTGGGTGTTGGCACACTTCAGTGTGTGGTTGGGTAAGTTTTAGGGGTCCTGAGAACCCTAGGTGGGGGTAGATTGCTTTGGTAAATTTTTAGTTTTAGGGGCTAAAAAGGGGAGCATGGCGAGGGGTGTCTTAAGAGAATTATTTGGGAGTTTATGTCACAAGAAAGGAGCTGGTGGAGTGGCAGGATAGGCGCCACTAAGGCCTTATGTGTGTGACGCCATTTGCAGGGGGAAGAGGCTCAGGTTCGATTCGCAAGAGAAGCAGATGGGCATTCTTTTTTGCGTCATCTTGGTGGGATGGATGGACGGTTTGAAAGGCTTAAAAGGTGGAGAAGACTTGGTCAATTTTTTTTTGAATTTGGCTAGGTAAAAGTTTGACTCATTCAAACTTTTTGAATGGGTGGAAGGGAGGTATTTTAGGAGGATTTTGGGGACTATTTTTGGGGTTGGAGCTTGGCCTTTTAGTATAAATAGGGGAGTGCTCATTATTCATTCACCATCCGCCTTCTCTCCTTTCTCCTTCTCTCGCATTTTCTTCCAAGTGGCCAACCCTCCACTCTCCTATTTCCCTTCCTTTTCACTTCAAAACCGAAAATACACCCCACACCTTTCTTTCTCCTCTCTTTGGCTGAAACCAGTGTTCCCTACCCCTTGATTTAGTTAATAGCCGAATCTACATCCATCACCCCTTTGCCGAATTTCCTTCTAGCACTTGGGCCGAACGTGAACTTAGATCCTTTCGAGTTCCGTGGATCGAGATACTTGGGTTTTTAGTGGTCGGCCAATCCTCCGTTGTAGCAGTCAGTTTGATCAAGTGGAGGTAAGATTATTTATTAAGGTTAAGTGCTTAAGTGGTGTTTTGGGGTTAACTTGCTTTACTGATTAAGCTTTTGCATGGAGGCCACAACCAATCGTGTGGGCAAGGGAAGGTCCCTATTCCGAAGTTTAAGAAGAGAGCGGTTTCTGCTGTACGAGATTGGCCACCGGGGTGTGGGCCAGCAGCAGAAAACGTTAGGCAGATAGCCGTAGTTTCGCTAGACGATAGCATCGAGGATCGAGAGTCTAGTACTCCTAGTAGTAAGGTGTGTAACTAACCTACTGTTTCCGGGTTTTATGTGTTATATGTTTTACTAACAAGTGCAGTAGTAAGTGTGCTATATATATACCCCTAAAGGGTATAGCGATGATCAGGTTAGTATCGAACTTGTTGCAATGTGATTACTTGCTTGTATATGAGTATGTTTATGGATATTAATAAGCATGTGCATTCATTATCACGATTATATTCTATGTGGCATGTGCATGGGTGGGATATGAAAAGAAGGCGGGTGTACTTGAGTGCGTGGTTGATGTCGACTTTGTGCTACATCGTGGATTGGCGCTGATCGAGGTCGCGTTGTGGATCTTTGCGATTTAGTTCACGTGGTTACCTTGATTGATATGAGCTTTATGCCATATCGTGGCTTGATGGATTGCTATGTGCTCCATCGTGGTTTGATGTTAGCTATACGCTACATCGTGGATGGCATTAGTTGCCTTTTGGAGGGAAAAGGAGAGGGTGACTCGATAGTCCCCTCGGTGTGTGTAGGTTTGGATAAGGGGTGTGTGTAGCGGATGGACCCTAGGTCGGGTTGGGAATCATGTTGCATTATTTTTTGTAATAAATATGGAAATGGGCCAAGCCCAATATGACATGTGGATAGGTATGTTTTGGGAACATACGTGGAAATGGGCCAAGCCCGCTTGATATGTGGTTTATTGAGAAATGGGCCTAGCCAGTATTTGGGTATGATTTGAATGTGGGCCAAGCCTGCATTGTGGTAATGTTTAAATGAATATATATATACTTGTTGCCTTTGATAATTGGGATACCATGTGGCTAAGCATGTGGGTGGATTTCAGGTGGTTATCTTACACACTGAATGTAGTGCATGACTCACCCAACCTTTTAATCGTCGCAGTGAGTCGTGATTAGTGGACGGGATGGAGTGGATACAAGGTGGCCCATGCAGAAGGAGACTTTCATACGAAAGATGTTTTACTTTATTTAAGTATTTTATATTATCGAGTATTTTGGTATTTTATTTGATGTAATAAGGGCCTCTTTGATTTAAAGTACTCTACTTATTAATGTTGAAGTTTACACTTAGAGATATTTTTGCAAAAGATTCATATTATAACAACTTATAATAATGTTTTAATTCGGAAGTTTTCAACAAGCTTACCTTATTTAATAATTTTAAATGGACACGATTTTCAAATGATAATAAATTTTCAAGTTTAATTCTAAAGTCAAAGATTTCCAACCATCTTTCCCAGTGACATAACCAGATTCGGTCGTAGTGAATGGGCCGGGTTTGGGGATGTTACAGTTTGGTATCAGAGCCCGGTTCAAAACTCGGCTTTGAGGGTTTTGGGCCCAAAAACATTTTTAAATGGGTTTTCAAAGATATGGGTTTCGTGAAATATTTTTCAGTTATTCGGCATGGCACTGTACCTCCTACCCGAGTCCGCTGTAAGTACTTCGGACTTCCTTGAAGTGAATTGTTTACATGAATTGATTTGGGTTTATTTGGGCTCGTAGAATAGAATACTAGGATCTGTTGGACCCTAAGATTAGTCTACTCAAACACGTGCATAAGATTTAAAGTGCCTAATAAACAAACTCGTGAAGTAAGTCGCGAGTTAAGGTGTGGCAACCATTGTGCGCATGTCTAGGAGTGGATCCTAAGAGAGCACAGTACTTAAGCGATCCTCGTGACTCACCTCCTCTTCGCTGAATCCTACAGGTGCGTAGCTACGGTTCACCTTAACCAAGAGGACTTGTTCATAGGCTAAACCAGCTTATTAAAACCCGAAAGGGAATTAGTCTTGCCATTTTTTTAAATTTCCACTGCTTTAAAAATTTTCAACTCTACTCCTTGGGTTTGTAAGCTCTAAATCGATTTTGAAAGATGTTTTCTCGATTTGCAAAATTACCAAAAATACCTCTGTAGGAAAATGACGAAATTACCCACAGGTAGGAAGGAAACTTTGATTGATCGAAAGAACTACTCTCTAACCTTCATTGCATAAAATTGCTCGTGGATAAAACAGTGAAACAATAATTTCTAATTCATAAAACTTTCTAAACAGATTAAATCAAGCGCTAGAGATGAGTTCTAGGGGATGCGGTAGAGGAAGAATGACGACTTTCGAAACCGTAGAGGGTCAAGCTATGGGTCGAAAGCGGTGCCGCCAAAGCGGTGGATGTAGAGGAACAAGATCCGGTAAGTGAAGAGGACGCAGTGTCGAGGCTATGTTACGCGTGCTTCAGCAAGTGGCAAGAGCTAGTAGGGGAAATGGAGCTCGGAAGTCAGTGCCCGAGAGGCTTAGGTCTAACGGGGCTGGGTTTTTTTTGGGAGTATCCGGGTGGCCCCGAACGTAGCGGAGTATTGGCTAGAAGGAGTCGAGAGAATTATGGACGACTTGGATTGTGCCCCAGAGGAAAAGCTAAAAGGTGCTGTTTCGCTTCTTCGGGATGAGGCTTATCGTTGGTGGCTCACTGTCAAACAAGGTGTACCGGCAGAGCGATTGGATTGGGACTACTTTAAGGAAAAGTTTGAAGGAAAATACGTTGGAGCAAGCTACTTGGATGCGCAAAGGAAGGCGTTTCTAAATCTGGTGCAAGGAAATAAGTCGATAGCAGAATATGAAGCAGAGTTTGTACGGCTAAGTCAATATGCTAAGGGAATTGTGGCCACTGACTATGAGAGGTGCGTCCGGTTTGAAGACGGATTGCGAGATGAGCTTCGAGTGCTGATCGCTCCGCAGAGGGAAAGAGACTTCGCGGTGCTAGTGGAGAAAGCTCGTATAGCCGAAGAAGTTAAGAGGACGATAAGGGAAAACCGAGAAAAGAATAGGGACGAGAATAAGAGAAATATTGGACCGTCAAAGATCGCTTGGTAATGTCCGTAAAAGACCAAAGATCGAGAATCCCGCAAGTGTACTTGTACCAATGGATCGGAATTGTCTCGTGCTCGATGTGGAAGACCTCACACGGGAGAGTCTTTGGGGAATAGTAAAGAATGTTTTCGTGTGGATCTAAGGCACATCCGTTAAGAATTGTCCTCAAGCGACGAGGGTCGTGGTTCAAGTCATGGAAGGACTGGTTCTAGTCGGAGTCAACCAAGGGTGTGATTTTAGGTAAGCTCCTTTGCTTGGGTACTTGCGTTAATTAATTTGTTTGCTTATGAGTTAGCCTTTCCTGTGTTGCTAAGAGAGGCGTTTCGAGTTTTGAGCGCGAATTTGGAGATTGTGTAGGTACGATAGCCTTAGTAAGATCAGAGTGCGCAGCATAAGCGTAAGGTGGTGAGATAGGTTGTATGGACGTTTGTTAGTAAAGTAATTTCGAGGACGAAATTATTTTAAGGAGGGTAGTATTGTAACACCCTGGTTCTAGGGGTTAGATTTTTGGTGCTTAGCTTGGGTGTTGGCACACTTCAGTGTGTGGTTGGGTAAGTTTTAGGGGTCCTGAGAACCCTAGGTGGGGGTAGATTGCTTTGGTAAATTTTTAGTTTTAGGGGCTAAAAAGGGGAGCATGGCGAGGGGTGTCTTAAGAGAATTATTTGGGAGTTTATGTCACAAGAAAGGAGCTGGTGGAGTGGCAGGATAGGCGCCACTAAGGCCTTATGTGTGTGACGCCATTTGCAGGGGGAAGAGGCTCAGGTTCGATTCGCAAGAGAAGCAGATGGGCATTCTTTTTTGCGTCATCTTGGTGGGATGGATGGACGGTTTGAAAGGCTTAAAAGGTGGAGAAGACTTGGTCAATTTTTTTTTTTGAATTTGGCTAGGTAAAAGTTTGACTCATTCAAACTTTTTGAATGGGTGGAAGGGAGGTATTTTAGGAGGATTTTGGGGACTATTTTTGGGGGGTTGGAGCTTGGCCTTTTAGTATAAATAGGGGGGAGTGCTCATTATTCATTCACCATCTGCCTTCTCTCCTTTCTCCTTCTCTCGCATTTTCTTCCAAGTGGCCGAACCCTCCACTCTCCCTATTTCCCTTCCTTTTCACTTCAAAACCGAAAATACACCCCACACCTTTCTTTCTCCTCTCTTTGGCTGAAACCAGTGTTCCCTACCCCTTGATTTAGTTAATAGCCGAATCTACATCCATCACCCCTTTGCCGATTTCCTTCTAGCACTTGGGCGAACGTGAACTTAGATCCTTTCGAGTTCCGTGGATCGAGATACTTGGGGTTTTAGTGGTCGGTCAAGCCTCCGTTATAGCGATCGGTTTGATCAAGTGGAGGTAAGATTATTTATTAAGGTTAAGTGCTTAAGTGGTGTTTTGGGGTTAACTTGTTTACACTGATTAAGCTTTTGCATGGAGGCCACAACCAGGTCAGTGGGCAAGGGAAGGTCCCTATTCCGAAGTTTAAGAAGAGAGGTTTTCTGTCATGCGAGATTGGCCACCGGGGTGTGGGCGTGGCGAGAAAACGTTAGGCGATAGCCGTAGTTTTGCTAGACGATAGCATCGAGGATCGAGAGTCTAGTACTCCTAGTAGTAAGGTGTGTAACTAACCTCTGCTTCCGGTTTTATGTGTTATATGTTTTACTAACAAGTGCGAGAGTAAGTGTGCTATATATATACCCTAAAAAGGGTATAGCAATGATCGAGTTAGTATCGAACTTGTTGCAATGTGATTACTTGCTTGTATATGAGTATGTTTATGGATATTAATAAGCATGTGCATGCATTATCACGATTATATTCTATGTGGCATGTGCATGGGTGGGATATGAAAAGAAGGTGCGGGTGTACTTGAGTGCGTGGTTGATGTCGACTTTGTGCTACATCGTGGATTGGCGCCGATCGAGGTCGCGTTGTGGATCTTTACGATTTAGTTCGCGTGGTTACCTTGATTGATATGAGCTTTATGCCATATCGTGGCTTGATGGATTGCTATGTGCTCCATCGTGGTTTGATGTTAGCTATACGCTACATCGTGGATGGCATTAGTTGCCTTTTTGGAGGGAAAAGGAGAGGGTGACTCGATAGTCCCCGTGTGTGTGGTAATTTGGATAAGGGGTGTGTAGCGGATGGACCCTAGGTCGGGTTGGGAATCATGTTGCATTATTTTTTTGTAATAAATATGGAAATGGGCCAAGCCCAATATGACATGTGGATAGGTATGTTTTGGGAACATACGTGGAAATGGGCCAAGCCCAGTTGATATGTGGTTTATTGAGAAATGGGCCTAGCCCAGTATTTGGGTATGATTTGAATGTGGGCCAAGCCCAGATTGTGGTAATGTTTAAATGAATATATATATACTTGTTGCCTTTGATAATTGGGATACCATGTGGCTAAGCATGTGGGTGGATTTCAGTGGTTATCTTACACACTGAGTCTGTATGACTCACCCAACCTTTTTAATCGTCGCAGGTGAGTCGTGATTAGTGGACGGGATGGAGTGGATACAAGGTGGCCCATGCAGAAGGAGACTTTCATACAGAAGATGTTTTACTTTATTTAAGTATTTTATATTATTAGTATTTTGGTATTTTATTTGATGTAATAAGGGCCTCTTTGATTTAAAGTACTCTACTTATTAATGTTGAAGTTTACACTTAGAGATATTTTTGCAAAAGATTCATATTATAACAACTTATAATAATGTTTTAATTCGGAAGTTTTCAACAAGCTTACCTTATTTAATAATTTTAAATGGACACGATTTTCAGCGAAAATAAATTTTCAAGTTTAATTCTAAAGTCAAAGATTTCCAACCGTCTTTCCCAGTGACATAACCAGATTCGGTCGTAGTGAATGGGCCGGGTTTGGGGGTGTTACATCTACTTCCTATTTTACAACTTTTACAAATAGGTCCTTTTAGGCATTTTCATCAAAAATCACTTGGTAAATGTTGTTTATCTAACATCAAACATACATTTTCTACCATTAAACATCAAAATACATAAATATCTAACATGGGTAAAATTTTAGACTATGATTTTGTTTCAAACTAGTCCTTGATATAGCTAGATTAGGTTGAGACAACTTCAAAAACATAAAAATCATGAAAAACGGGGCCAGAACGGACTTACAATCGAGCTTGAAAGCTTGGCCAAAACCCTAGCTATGGTGACCCTTGAAATTCGGCTATGGGGGATGAAATCAGAAAGATGAACATCTTTTATTTTTTTTGTAGCACCCCAAACCCGGCCTGGACGTTATGGCCAAATCTGGCGATGTCACATTGAAGTGTTTTTCATAAAACAAGTTGTTATTAAAGAAAAACCCTCTTTTCTAATAGTACTCTTTTTATTACCTTTCATTGATTCTAAGATGTATCGTTCATTTCCAAACGTGAATCATTATCAAAAAGTTATTTATTTTCAGAATGTTATTGATTTTCAAAATGTCACTTATTGCGGAAGCTTTAAAAGTAGTTTGCGTATACGTGTGCAATTTGTTAAAAAGGTTTATTTTTGAAAACTCGATTGTCCCTACTACTAGCAGTTATAAATCGAAACAATAAAAATCCCAAATAATCCATAAAAATCCGTAGAGGCCATTATTACAGTAAATACCCCAAAATAAAATCAAAATTATAATTAATTACTAAAATAGAATGAAATGAGTCGTGTGGCCACCGTTGAGTCCTCCGCTGCACCGATCTGCCCATGTTTGGGGATTACCTGTACAGATAAAATAGATGGGTGAGTTTACAAAAACTCAGTGTGTAATCCCATAAAAAAACAACCAGACAGAAAGCAATCACAATCTGGGCCTAAGCCCATTTCAGTAACAGTTTCCATTTCAGTTAGGGACTTAGCCCATTACAATACAGGAGCAGTCATACATTAGGGCCTTGACCCATTACAATATTAATAATCAGCACAGTAATAGATATACAGTATACAGGTCCTACCCAGCCAGCCTCTACACTCCATCTCCGTCCAACCCTACACTCCATGTGGGGATATAATCAACCCACCCGTCCCTACACTCCAAAAAGTACCGAGTGCGGCACTAGACGGTAGTTTGCAGCTGAGTTGTGATAAACCGTAAAAGTAACATATTTTAATCCCACATTTAGCATACTTTTGGATGATTTATCCCTTGATTTATGTAAAAAGGTGCTCTTAATCCTTTCTTTTCATGTTTTATACTCAAGAAAGCACCGGAGGATGGAAAGAACGAGAAACGGGCTCAAAACGGACCAAATTGGGCCAAAGTGAAAATCGACACGGCCTGGACTTGAGCCAACACGGCCGTGTCTCCTTGATAGACTAGAACACGGCCTGATCACGATTTACACGGGCGTGTCACCTCATTAAAAGTCCGAACACGGCCTAAAAGACGATTCACACGGCGTGTGCCATGGCCGTGTCCTCATGCGTGGAGAAGAGCAATTTCACTCGGAAAAGGATACTTAGGGGCAAAGAAACCTATTTCAAAAGCCTATATAAACACCCTAAGTATAACCTAGATGACGACGGTGAGCTAGGCCAAGGAGCCGAGTCGAAAAGGTCAGATTTGTGGGAAACACTCAAAGATAGCCAGTTGATCCATCTCAAGAAGCCGAAATTCTACTCAAGACGGCGGATCTCTCCTTCAAATCCTTTAGGGGGTTCTAGGGATTTCTTATGTTTTGTTTTATCTTTTCTTACGAGATGTTTTATTTTATCATTATGAACTAAACCCTTCAGGATACAGAGGGGATGAAACTTAGATGAATCTTGTTATCGTTTGCTGAACTATATGATAAATACTTGATTTGTTCTTAATTATGTATTCTCAACTCTTGTGTTGATATTTCCGGGATATTGATTCAAGTTTGATGTGCTTAGGTGGAGGAGCAAAAGTCCATGCTTAATAGTAGATCTAGCATAATTAAGCGGAGTTGATCGCGCGCCTAGAGATAGGGTGACGAGATTTTGCCGGATTAGGGTGAAACCTAATATAGGAGTCCATAGATCGAGTTAATGCAATTCTAGGGGTTTTAATTAGAAAGAGATTTCAATTAATCAACCTAGGGTTAGACGTTATTCGCTTCGAGAGAGGGTTTAATATACATTAGGGAGTCTTACGGATCTAGTTAAGTGAATAAATCATCTGGTTCAGAGTTAGATAACAAGTGAAGTCTAGGTAGATTCTTCCTAAGGGTATCGTCTTAATCAACTGAGTTTTTTCAACAGTATTTCCCCAATTCATTCTTTTTGTCTTTGCGTCTTTAGCTTAGTAGTTAGTTAAATTTAGATTAAATAACAACTTCACTTATTTTAGGCTAGATAATAAAAAGAAAGTTAGTATTAGTACTTTTGGTTCCTTTGGGTTCGACAATCCGGTCTTGCCTAAGGTATACTACTGTTCGATAGGTGCACTTGCCTCAATCGTTGTTATAGTTAGTTCCAGGTTCGATCATTATAAATTTAAAACTCAAAATCACACGATCAAGTTTTTGGCGCCACAGTGAGGAGCTAAAATATTAAGTAAGCTCTATTTTTATTACTTTAGCCATTATTTTCCGCAATTTACTTTTATTTTTATTTTTGTTTTTGTTTTTTTTTAACTTTGCTAAATTTTCTTTCTTTCTTTTCCTAGCAGGTACCTCTAGTTTATGACTAGAAGGAACCCGAGAAGACCACTAGTATACGACAGTGATATTGAAGCTATCGCTCGTAGGAATCGTAGAGAAATTAGGCAAGCCCTAAGTTACACAGAAAAAGAGTGAGAAGGCAGATCCAATCCTACTGAAGGGATGGACGAGAATAATCCACCACCACAAGATGTGGCAGAAAATAATGCTCCGCGTACTATGTATGATTATGCTAAACCTCATTTAACAGGAGCAGAGTCAAGTATTGTTAGGCATGCTATAGCTGCTAATAATTTTGAATTAAAGCCTAACACTATACAAATGATTCAACAATTTGTTCAACTTGATGGTTTACAGGACGAAGACCTAAATACTCATATAGCTAATTTTTAGAGTTACGTGATACCTTCAAAATAAATGGCATTTACGATGATGCCATCCGTCTTCTATTATTTCCCTTTTCATTAAGGAATAAAGCCAAACCGTGGTTAAACTCGTTACCACGAGGGTCAATCACCACATGGGATCAAATGACCGAAAATTTTTTATTAAAATATTTCCCACCGGCCAAAACGGCCGAATTACGGAATGATATCTCTTCTTTTGTGCAGATGGATTTAGAGACATTATACGACGCATGGGAGAGATACAAGGATCTCTTGAGAAGGTGTCCGCACCATGGTTTAACCTTGTGGCTCCAAGTCCAAACTTTCTATAACGGTGTAAACCCCTCAACGAGGCAACTAATTGATTCAGCCGCCGGTGGAACCCTGAACAACAGAACTCCTGAAGCAGCCTACGAGTTTATTGAAGAGATGTCACTGAATAACTATCAGTGGTAGGTTACAAGGACAAAACCAACAAAATCACCCGGAGTTTTCAACCTCGACGCAGTAACCATGCTATCAACACAGGTAGAGATGATGAATAAAAAGCTTGATAGTTTGTGTTCTTCGCAGGTACATCCAAAGAATGCGCTTTGACGCAAGTGGAACTGTGGCGAATCCCGAGTACCCACCCTACCAACCTGGACACGAGAAGCGAACAGATGAACTATATAGGTAATAATTTCAGATCTAATAATAACTCTTATAGTAATACTTATAATCCAGTTGGAGGAACCACCCAAATTTTTCATGGGAGGTCAAGGAAATCAAGGAATTCAAAGACAACAACCTCCTCAAAATTTCCAAAATCACCCTATCCACGGGAAAAGAGGCCGAACCTTGAAGAGATGCTAACAAAATTCATGGCGACCACAGATAACCATCTCCCGAGACACAAAACCACCCTTAAGAATCAACAGGCATCAATTAAGGGGATCGAAAGTCAAGTTGGGGAACTTACTAAGACAGTTGTACAACTTGCAAAGATAATTTCTGAAAGACCGCAAGGGCGTCTACCAAGCAACACTGAGATTAACCCAAAGGAGCAAATCCAAGCTATCACAGCTCATGATAGTATAGGGTTAGATGAACCCAATCCAATACAAGAAAACGAGGTAGAGAAAGGTAAAGTTGAGGTAACACAAGAAAACCCAAAACCGGTAATTAAAAAGTACCAACCTCGCATTCCTTATCCTGAAGTGATGAAGAGAGGCGATACAGAGGAACAGTTTGGTAAGTTTCTTAAACTTTTAAAGAAATTACATATTAACTTACCGCTACTTGAAGCCCTTTCACAGATGCCAGATTCTAGAAAATTTTTAAAAGAGCTCTTGACGAACAAGCGAAGGATAGACGAGGCATCACACGTGGAACTAAACGCAATGTGCTCGGTAATCTTGCAAAATAAACTACCACAGAAATTAAAAGATCCAGGGAGTTTTAAGATTCCATGTTTAATTGGTAGTTTACCTATTGATAATGCGTTAGCTGATTTAGGGGCAAGCATAAATGTCATGCCTTATAAATTGTATAAACAACTAGGTCTAGGGAAACCCAAACAAACTAGGATGAGCATCCAACTAGCTGATAAAACTGTTAGAATTCCTAGGGGTATTATCGAATATGTTCTTGTAAAAATTGATAATTTCGTTTTTCCAGTAGATTTTGTTGCCTTAGACATGGATGAGGATAATTTGATTCCCTTAATTTTAGGAAGACCCTTTTTAGCAACTGCTAGAACAAAAATTGATGTTGGTACAGGAGAACTCATACTTCGTGTAGGTGACGAATCGATCAGTTTACAAGCTCTTAACTCGGCCAAGACAACAATTGATGAAGGTGAGAAAGTAAATTAAGTTGATAACCAAGTTGTTCAACTTTCACCGTAGAAAATGCCACAAGGTTACAAACCTGAGCTGAATCATGGACCACATGACAACAAGGAAGAATTACATAAGGAACGAAGCCTTAGGGTCGACAAATTAGAAGAGTGGAAAACATAATTCAAAGAAGAACCGGAACCACACGAAGTAAAACTGAAGGAGCCCCTAGAAGAGCTCATAGGAACAACAAACCACTTCAAAATAGGAGACCAGGTACTGTTAGACAAAGCAAACAACAAACCACTTCAAAATAGGAGACCAGGTACTGTTAGACAAAGCGGATCCTCGCCTCATCACATCAGACCTGAACACAAACGAAGAAATTCCTCTTGAGGTACACAATATTTTCCCATACGGAATAGTCGAGGTAAGTAATCCTATTTTTTGTACTTTCAATATAAATGCTTCTCGACTTAAACTTTATCAAGGAAATAGAACTGATAGCATGAGGGAAGATATTCAAATTTTTAAACCACCCTGATTTTTGCAAATACGAGGAAAGTCTAGCTTAAGACTTTAAACGAGCGCTTCTCGGGAGGCAACCCGAGCACTAACCCTAATTACTAATGTATTTGTTTTCATTTTATTTTCTTCTCTTCTCTTAGTCTTAAACACCTAGTTTTAAACTAACCAAAAGTGCAGATTTTAAGCCCACACGGCCTTGCACACAGCCATGGCCGTGGCCGTGTGGAAGTACAGAATCTCCGTACTGACAATGGCAGAAGAGGTACAAGTCAGAAAGAATCAAATCTTCAAGTCACGGACTCCAACCACCACCCCACGGGCACCGACAAAATGCCACGGCCGTGCGACGTGGCCGTGGACGACACTGACTTATCACCAACGGGCGTGGCAATCTGTAAAATGGGCGTGGGAGACATGAACGACGCTCAACACGGCCGTGCGATGCGGCCGTGGTCGACACTGGTAGTTTACACACAGGCGTGGTAACCAGAACATGGGCGTGGGAGAAACGATATGATGCATAACACGGCCGTGCGTGGCGGTCGTGTGAATCAATACGCCCATGGTACACGGGCGTGGGAATGTACCTGACTTGAGAATTCTATTTAAACCACCCACCCCTCCCTCTTCTCACCCATTCAGCCCATTTAGTTTTTCTTTTCTTTCTCAACCCTCTCCCTACTTTTCTTCTCCAATACATTCCCAAAACCCTTGAGCTACACCAAATGCCGAAGAAGCGGAAGGAATCAAGCATAGTCTCCCAGAGGGAGACCGATCTATATAAGTTCATGCCGGCCGCTTCAATCATTCGACGAGCCAAGGATATTTGAGGCCATTTAGTTTTTATTTCGTTTTTCTCTTTTGCTTCAATTTCCTTATCTTTACTTCTCTTCTGCTTAATTTAACTTATTTTATTTTAGTTTCTTGGTTTTAGGTTCTTCAGGCTGCTTGGGAATCATGCCACTTCCGCCACCGCCAGCACCTCCACAGCCTTAGAGGTCACACCCACCTCGCGAACCATCCAATAATAACGACCCCTCAGTCCATCCATCTTTTCTTTTAATTTTATTCTACTTTCTATTTTCTTTCTCTTTATCTTTCTTGTTTTTAATTATATATTTAGTTTATTTTAAATGTGTCTTAATAATTCCTGGCTAATCCTCCATGAGCTACCCAATTTCTTCATCTAGCACAGAGCTCGTTAGTAACCACCACAACAAAAGAACGACCCCTTCAACTTATCTTTCACCTCCAACGCAAGGATTTCATCCATAATTCAGGGAGTTTCACTTCTCTCCATATCTTTTGAATTTATACTTAATTGTCTATATATATATATCCTTGTAAATTGAGGGCAATGTACATCTTAAGTGTGGGGGTTGAACAACCTAAAAAGGTGTCTAACTTTTTTTTCATTATTCTCAAATTCCTGAAATTAGGTGCCAAACTTTTTGCATTATTCTCAAATCCCCGAATTATGCCTTGTCTTAAAGTAAATTTCTCATATTATCATTAGAATGAAATTTCCATGATTTATGATTTTTATTGATATGTCTTAGATTAAGTCACTGATAATGGTGCATTGATAATTAAATTCTAAGATACTACAGAATCAAGCATGCTAAGTCTATTTTTCGGTATTAAAAAAAAATTTCTAGGTTGTTAACCTGAATTTGAATATTACTTTGAAATTTGAAATTTACGAGGTTGATATCAAAATACCCATAATTTTTTGTGAGATTTTGAGCCTTATAGAGCATATATTCTTTTTCTTGCTCACTTTTTGATTATGAGTGCGTCAACATTGATTAGTTATTCTAGAATTTGCATCGATTATACATGTTGAGACCACATCTTTGATTTGATATACAGAAATGATAAAGGCACCTAGGATTTAACCCACTTACCCCATAAAAAGCCTACCTTCATAATTAACCCCTAATGAACCCCTTTGATCCTAACAACCCTTTTTATTGACTCACCCACTAATATTAACCCAAAACCCTTTGTATTTGTTATCACCATCCTTTTTTACTACCCTTTTTGTCGAGATTTGATTTTGAGCAGTTGCCTAACTATGTTCTATATTTCAGTTGTTAAAGTACTATCTTATTATTGTAAATATTTGTGACTTGTTCTTAAAAAAAAATCGAAGTATATTCATTATTAGTTTTGAGATTAGGTGAGCTTATACGTTAAATTCCAATTATTGAAGAAGAAGCTCGTATTATTAGTTTTCAATTGATGTAATTACTTTTATTCAGTTCATTATTTCTAGTTAGGTAATTTGTCAATTCAATCTCGATTCTAACCCTGTAATTCAGCCTTTATCCACACCTTAACCTAAGCCCCGTTACAACCCTTTCGAAGACCTTTTTATTTGTACATCATTTCATATTACAGTGGTGGAGATTCGATTTTCATGCAAGCCTATGGGATTAACTTTTCAGGTTTGACATTTGAGTGCTTAATTCTGAACCTTAAACACTTCGAGTGATTTGAGTGAATCTTTAGTGAGGATGTCAATCCTTGTCAATTTTGGATCAGAGGTAATTATTTAGATAAGGGGAGACACCTATGTTTTCGAGCTACAAATTCATGAATTAGATTGTTTGAATCTTTAGTACTCTTTGAGTTAAATTATCCATGTATAAATTATCTATGAATTATGATGAGACATTGTTGATAGTAATATTGAATCATGGAAAGTTCGTTTTAATTGTAAGTTGAGAATTTTGCTTGAGGACAAGCAAAAGCTTAAGTGTGGGGGTATGTGATAAACCGTAAAAGTAACATATTTTAATCCCATATTTAGCATACTTTTGGATGATTTATCCCTTGATTTATGTAAAAAGGTGCTTTTAATCCTTTCGTTTCATGTTTTATACTCAGGAAAGCACCGGAGGATGGAAAGAACGAGAAATGGGCTCAAAACGGACCAAATTAGGCCAAAGTAAAAATCGACACGGCCTGGACTTGAGCCAACACGGCCGTGTCTCCTTCATAGACTAGAACACGGCTTGATCACGATTTACACAGGCGTGTCACCTCATTAAAAGTCCGAACACGGCCTAAAGACGATTCACACGGACGTGTGCCATGGCCGTGTCCCTATCGTGGAGAAGAGCAATTTCACTCGGAAAAGGATACTTAGGGGCAAAGAAACCTATTTCAAAAGCCTATATAAACACCCTAAGTATAACCTAGATGACGGCGGTGAGCTAGGCCAATGAGCCGAGCCGAAAAGGTCAGATTTGTGGGAAACACTCGATGATAGCCAGTTGATCCATCTCAAGAAGCCGAAATTCTACTCAAGACGGCAGATCTCTCCTTCAATTCCTTTAGGGGGTTCTAGGGATTTCTTATGTTTTGTTTTATCTTTTCTTCTAAGATGTTTTCTTTTATCATTATGAACTAAACCCTTCAGATACCTGAAGGGGATAAAACTTAGATGAATCTTGTTATCGTTTGCTAAACTATATGATAAATACTTGATTTGTTCTTAATTATGTGTTCTTAACTCTTGTGTTGATATTTCCGGGATATTGATTCAAGTTTGATGTGCTTAGGTGGAAGAGCAAAAGTCCCTGCTTAAGAGTAGATCTAGCATAATTAAGCGGAGTTGATCGTGCGCCTAGAGATAGGGTGACGGGATTTTGCCGGATTAGGTTGAAACCTAATATGGGAGTCCATAGATCGAGTTAATGCAATTCTAGGGGTTTTAATTAGAAAGAGATTTCAATTAATCAACCTAGGGTTAGACGTTATTCGCTTCGAGATAGGGTTTAATATACATTAGGGACTCTTACGGATCAAGTCAAGTGAATAAATCGTCTGGTTCAGAGTTAGATAACAAGTGAAGTCTAGGTGGATTCTTCCTAAGGGTATCGTCTTAATCAACTGAGTTTTTTCAACAGTATTTCCCCAATTCATTCTTTTTGTCTTTGCGTCTTTAGCTTAGTAGTTAGTTAAATTTAGATTAAATAACAACTTCACTTATTTTAGGCTAGATAATAAAAAGAAAGTTAGTATTAGTACTTTTGGTTCCTTTGGGTTTGACAATCCGGTCTTGCCTAAGCTATACTACTATTCTATAGGTGCACTTGCCTCAATCGTTGTTATAGTTAGTTCCAGGTTCGATCATTATAAATTTAAAACTCTGAAATCACAGCGATCAAGCTGCCAGTAAATTAGGCTCGAGGCCTTTCAGTACACTTCCTCCGATCAAAATAAACCCCCAACCCAATGCAATGCAGTATTGATAAACCCAAATAGTAACATATTTTAATCCCACATTTAACATAATTTTGGATGAATTATCCCTTATTTTATATAATTTGGTGCTCTTAATCCTTTCTTTTCATGTTATATACTCAGGAAAGCACCAGGGGATGAAAAGAACACAAAACGGGCTTAAAACGGGACAAATGGGCCAAAGCATGAAATCGACACAGCCTGGACCAAAGATCACACGGCCGTGCCTCCTTAAAGATCTCGAACACGGTCTAAGCCACGATCTACATGGTCGTGCCTCACTAACAGAATCCAACACGGCCTGGCCACGATTCACACGGGCGTGTTCCATTGTCGTGCCTCTGTCGTGGAGAAGAGCAATTTCACTCGGGAAAGGATACTTAGGGGCAAAGAAACACATTCCAAAATCCTATAAATACACCCTAAGTATAACCTAAAATGGGAAGTCGAAGCGAGTCGACGGGCGGTCAGCTAGGCCAAGGAGCCAAGTCGAAAAGGTCAGATTTGTGGGAAACTCTCAAGGGATAGCCAGTTGATCCATCTCAAGAAGCTGGAATTCTACTCAAGACGGAGGATCTCCTCTTCAATTCCTTCAGGGGGTTTTAGGGATTTCTTATGTTTTGTTTTATCTTTTCTTCTGAGATGTTTTCTTTTATTGTTATGAACTAAACCCTTCAGATACCTAAAGGGGATGAAACCTAGATGAATCTTGTTATTGTTTTCTGAACTATATGATAAATACTTGATTTGTTCTTAATTATGTGTGCTTAATTCTTGTGTTGATATTTCGCGGATATTAATTCAAGTCGAATGTGCTTAGGTGGTGGAGCAAAAGTCCCTGCTTAAGAGTAGAACTAGCATAATTAAGCGGAGTTGATCGCACGCCTAGAGATAGGGTGACGAGATTTTGCCGGATTAGGGTGAAACCTAATATGGGATGTTCATAGATCGATTTACTGCTATTCTAGGGGGTTATTAATGGGAAAGAGATTTCAATTAATTAACCTAGGGTTAGACGTTATTCGCCTCGAGAGAGGGTTTAATCTATGTTAGGGAGTCCTACGGATCAAGTCAAGTGAATAAATCGTCTGGTTCAGTGTTAGATAACAAGTGAAGTCTAGGTGGATTCTTCCTAAGGGTATCTTCTTAATCAACTGAGTTTTTCCCAAGTATTTCCCCAATTCATTCTTTTTGTCTTTGCGTCTTTAGCTTAGTAATTAGTTAATTTAGATTAATAAAAAACTTCACTTATTTTAGGCTAAATAATAGAAAGAAAGTTAGTATTAGTACTTTTAGTTCCTTTGGGTTCGACAATCCGGTCCTGCCTAAGCTATACTACTGTTCGATAGGTGCACTTGCCTCAATCGTTGTCATAGTTAGTTTCCAGGTTCGATCATTATCTTTATAAATTTTAAAACTCTGACTTCACAGCGATCTAGTTTTTGGCGCCGTTGCAGGGAACTAAAATATTAAGAAAACTCTATTTTTATTACTTTAGCCATTATTTTTTATTTTCTGCAATTTACTTTTATTTTTTAAGTTTAAATTTTAACTTTGCTAATTTTTTTTTTCTTTTCCTAGCAGGTACCTCTAGTTTATGACTAGAAGGAATCCGAGAGGACCACTAGTATACGACAGTGATATTGAAGCTACCGCTCGTAGAAATCGAAGAGAAATTAGGCGATCCCTAAAATTACCAAGAAGAAGAGCGAGAAGACAGATCCAATCCTACTGAAGGGATGGACGAAAATAATCCACCACCACAAGATGTGGCAGAAAATAATGCTCCGCGTACTATGTATGATTATGCTAAACCTCATTTAACAGGAGCCGAATCTAGTATTGTTAGGCCTGCTATAGCTGCTAATAATTTTGAATTAAAGCCTAACACTATACAAATGATTCAACAATTTGTTCAATTTAATGGTTTGCAGGACGAAGATCCAAATACTCATATAGCTAAGTTTTTTAGAGTTCTGTGATACCTTCAAAATAAATGCGTTTCTGATAATGCCATAAGGCTTCAGTTATTTCCCTTTTCATTAAGGAATAAAGCCAAACAGTGGTTACACTCGTTACCACGAGGGTCAATCACCACATGGGATCAAATGACCGAAAAATTTTATTAAAATATTTCCCACCGGCCAAAATGGCCAAATTACGGAATGATATCTCTTCTTTTGTGCAGATGGATTTAGAGACATTATATGACGCATGGAAGAGATACAAGGATCTCTTGAGAAGGTGCCCACACCACGGATTACCTTTGTGGCTCCAATTCCAAACTTTCTATAACGGTGTAAACCCCTCAATGAGGTAACTAATTGATTCAGCCGCCAGTGGAACCCTGAACAATAGAACTCCTAAAGCAGCTTACGAGTTTATTGAAGAGATGTCACTGAATAACTATCAGTGGCAGGTTACAAGGAAAAAACAAACAAAATCAGCCAGAGTTTTCAACATAGATGCAGTAACCATGCTATCAACACAGGTAGAGATGATGAATAAAAAGCTTGATAGTTTGTGTTCTTCGTAGGTACATCCAGTAATGCAGTGCGACGTAAGTGGAACCGTGGCGAATTCTGAGTACCCACACTACCAACCGGGCACAGAGAGCAAACAGATGAACTATATAGTTAACAATTTCAGATCTAATAATCCTTATAGTAATGATTATAACCCAGGTTGGAGGAACCACCCAAAGTTTTCGTGGGGAGGTCAAGGAAATCAAGGAAATCAAAGACAACAACCTCCTCAAAATTTCCAAAATCAGCCCTATCCACAGGAGAAGAAGTCGAACCTTGAAGAGATGCTGACAAGATTCATGGCATCCATAGAAAACTGTCTCCAAAACACTGAAACCACCCTTAAGACCCAACAAGCATCGATCAAAGGGATCGAGAGCCAAGTTAGGGATGTCACTAAGTTAGTTGAGGAAGTTTCTAAGTCAGTTGGGCAACTCGCAAAGCTGATGTCTGAACGATCGCAAGGGCGTCTACCAAGCAACACTGAGATTAATCCAAAGGAGCAAATCCAAGCCATAACAGCTCAAGAAAGTGAAGGATTAGACGAACCCAGTCCAATACAAGGAAACGAGGTAGAAAAAGGTAAAGTTGAGGTAACTCAAGAAAAACCAAAACAGGTAATCAAGGAATACCAACCTCGCATACCATATCCCGAAGCATTAATGAGAGACGACACAGAGGAACAGTTCGGTAAGTTTCTTAAACTTTTAAAGAAATTACATATTAACTTATCGCTACTTGAAGCTCTTTCACAGATGCCAGATTCGAGGAAATTTTTAAAACATCTCTTGACGAACAAACGCAAATTAGACGAGGATCCACATGTGGAATTAAACGCAGATGCTCAAAGAATGTTACGAATAGACTACCACAAAAGCTAAAAGATCCAGGAGTTTTACAATTCCATGTTTAATTGGTAGACTAACTGTTGATAATGCGTTAGCTGATTTAGGGGAAAGCATAAATGTCATGCCTTATAAAGTGTTTAAACAATTAGGTCTAGGGAAACCCAAACAAACTAGGATAAGCATTCAATTAGCTGATAAAACTATTAGAATTCCTAGGGTATTATCGAAGATGTTCTTGTAAAATTGACAAATTCGTTTTCCCAAAGAGATTTTGTTGTCTTAGACATGGATGAGGATAATTCGATTCCTTTAATTTTTGGAAGACCCTTTTAGTAAATCGCCAGGGACTAAAATTGATGTTGATGCAGAGAACTCATACTTCGTGTAGGTAATGCAGAGACAGTCACCCTCAAGGCTCTCGACTCAGCCAGAACATCGAGTAATCAAGGTGAGAACGTAAATTCTACTAATAACCATTCGGTTAACCCTTATTTTCAGGAAGCACCATAAAAGAATACAACTGAACCAGATCCTAAACCCCAAGCCAACAAGGAAGTAGTTTATGAAGATCGAAGGATTCAGATCGATGATCTAGACGAGTGGAAGACACACTTCAAGGAAAAATTAGGGATACATGACGAAGAACTAGAACCACACAAGGTAAAACCGAAAGAGCCCCAGAAGAGCTCATAGGAACAACAAACCACTTCAAAATAGGAGATCAGGTATTGTTAGATAAGGCAGATCCTCGAATATCTCCTCCGGACCCTAACACAAACAAAGAAATACCTTTTAGGGTAACCAGTGTTTTCCCATACGGAACAGTCAAGGTAAGTAATCCTATTTTTGGTACTTTTACTATAAACGAATCTCGACTTACACTTTTTCACGAGGATAAAACTGATAGCATGAGGAAGGATTTCCAACTCCTCAAACCACCCTGATGATGCAAACGAGAGGAAAGTCTAGCTTAAGACTATAAACGAGCGCTTCTCGGGAGGCAACCCGAGCACTAACCCCATTAACTTTTACATTTTTATTTTTCTTATTTATTCTATTTTACCCTTCCTTTACAGTATCTAGCTTTAAACTAACCAAAAAGTGCAGATTTCCAGGCCACACGGCCTAGCACACGACCGTGTCCGTGGCCGTGTGGATGTCTCGGATCACCGTACTGACATGGCAGAGGTGGTATGAGTCAGAGAGAATCAAATCTTCGAAGTCACAGACTTCAACCACCGCCCCACGGGCACCGACAGAATGCCACGGCCGTGCGACGCGGGCGTGGACGACACTGACTTATCACCAACGAGCGTGGCAATCTATAAAATGGGCGTGGGTGAACCAACACACCTAGACACACGACCATGCGAGGCGGCCGTGTGAATCGACACGCCTAAGGAGCACGAGCGTGGGATGGTACCAGGTTTGAAAATCTATTTAATCCCCCCTCCCTTCCCTCTTCTTCTACTAACTTTCAACCTTCAACTTTTCATTTTTCTTTTCATTCTCCTTTTCTCTATACCCTTGAGCTACACCAAAACAATGTCAAAGAAGCGGGAGAAGCCAAGCACAGTCTCCCTCATGGAGACCGATACATATAAGTTCATGCCGGCCGCTTTAATCATTCGACGAGCCAAGGATACTTGAGGCCATTTAGTTTTTATTTCATTTTTCTCTTTTGCTTCAATTTCCTTATCTTTACTTCTCTTATGCTTAATTTAGTTTATTTTATCTTAGTTTTTTTATTTTAGGTTCTAAAGGCTGCTAGGGAATCACACCACGACCACCACCATATCCTCAGCCTTAGAAATCGCACCCAACAATAAGGACTCTTCGGTCCATCCATCTTTTCTTTTAATTTTAGTTTTATCATTATTTTTCTTCACTCTAGCTTGCTTTTCTTTAATTATTTAATTAGTATAGTTTTAATTATTATTATTATATCCTGGCTAATCCTCCACGAGCTACCCAATTTCTTCATCTAGCGCAGGATCGTCATCCAGACCGGCCCCCTCCAACTTATCTTTCACCTCCGACTCAAGGAATCCATCCAAAACAGGGAGTTTCACTTCTCTCCATATCTTATGATTTTAATATTATTGTCAATATATCTAACTTTGTACATTGAGGGCAATGTACATCTTAAGTGTGGGGGGTGAACAACCTAAAAAGGTGCCTAACTTTTTTTTCTTTATTCTCAAAATTCTGAAATCAGGTGCCAAACTTTTTGCATTGTTCTCAAAATCCTGAATTTAATCTTGTTTTTAAGTAAATTTCTCATATTACTAATTAGGATGAAAATTTCTAATGATTTATGATTTTTATTGATATGTTTTAGATTAAGTCATTGATAATTGTGCATTGATAATTAAATTCTAAGAATACTAGAGAATCAAGCATGATAAGTCTATTTTTTAGAAATTAAAAATTTTCTAGGTTGTCGAACTGAGTTTAAATATTACTTTGAAGTTTGAAATTTACGAGGTTGATGTCAAAAATACCCATAATTTTTGTGAGTTTTTGAGCCTTATAGAGCATATATTCTTTTTCATGCTCACTTTATTGATTATGAGTATGTCAACATTGATTTGTTATTCTAGAACTTGCCTCGTTTATACATATCGAGACCACACCTATGATTTGATATACAGAGATGATTAAGGCACCTAGGTTTTAACCCACTAACTCCATTAAAAAGCCTACCTTCACAATTAACCCCTAGTGAACCCCTTTTAATCCTAACAACCCTTTTTATTGACATAACCACTAATATTAACCCAGAAACCCTTTGTTTTTGTTATCACCATTCTTTTTCGACTTCCCTTATATCGAGATGTGATTTGATTAATAGCCTAACTATGTTTTTATTTCAGTAATTTATCCTTTGACATGTATTTATGATTTGTTCTTAAAAAAAATCAATCAATCAAAGTATATTCATTATTCATTATTAGTTTTGATTAAATGAGCTTATACGATTGAATTCCTAATATTGAAGAAGAAGCTCGTATTATTAGTATTATTAGCTTTCAGTTGATGTAATTACTTTTATTCAGTTTATTGTTTCGAGTTAGGTATTTTATCAATTCAATTTCGATTCTAACCTTCTAATTCAGCCTATATCCACACCTTAACCCTAGCCCCGTTACAACCCTAATTAAAGACCTTTTGATTTGTGCATCATCTCATATTATAGTGGTGGAGACTTGATTTTCAGGCAAGCCTATGGGATTAACTTTTCATGTTCGACTTTTGAGTGCTTTTTCCTAAACCTTAAACACTTCGAGTGATTTGAGTGAATCTCTAGTGAGGATGTCAATCCTTGTCAGTTTTGAATTAAAGGTAATTATTTAGATAAGGGGAGACGCCTATATTTTCGAGCTACAAATCTATGACTTAGATTGTTTGAATCCTTAGGACTCTTTGAATTGAATTATCCATGTATAAATTATATATGAATTATGATAAGATATGGTTGATAGGAATTATGAATTATTGAAAGTTCTTTTTAATTGTAAGTTGAGAATTTTGCTTGAGGACAAGCAAAAGCTTAAGTGTGGGGGTATTTGATAAACCGAAATAGTAACATATTTTAATCCCACATTTAACATACTTTTGGATGAATTATCCCTTATTTTATATAATTTGGTGCTCTTAATCCTTTCTTTTCATGTTATATACTCAGGAAAGCACTAGGGGATGAAAAGAACGCAAAACGGGCTTAAAACGGGACAAATGGGCCACAGCATGAAATCGACACGGCCTGCACCAAAGATCACACGGTCGTGCCTCCTTAAAGATCTCGAACACGGTCTAAGCCACGATCTACATGGTCGTGCCTCACTAACGGAATCCAACACGGCCTGGCCACGATCCACACGGGCGTGTTCCATGGTCGTGCCTCTGCCGTGGAGAAGAGCAATTTCACTCGGAAAAGGATACTTAGGGGCAAAGAAACACATTCCCAAAGCATATAAATACACCCTAAGTATAACCTAAAAGGGGGAGTCGAAGCGAGTCGACGGGCGGTCAGCTAGGCCAAGGAGCCAAGCCGAAAAGGTCAGATTTGTGGGAAACTCTCAAGGGATAGCCAGCTGATCCATCTCAAGAAGCCGGAATTCTACTCAAGACAGAGGATCTCCTCTTCAATTCCTTCAGGGGGTGTTAGGGATTTCTTATGTTTTGTTTTATCTGTTCTTCTGAGATGTTTTCTTTTATTGTTATGAACTAAACCCTTCAGATACCTGAAGGGGATGAAACCTAGATGAATCTTATTATTGTTTTCTGAACTATATGATAAATACTTGATTTGTTCTTAATTATGTGTGCTTAATTCTTGTGTTGATATTTCATGGATATTAATTCAAGTCGAATGTGCTTAGGTGGTGGAGCAAAGTCCCCGCTAAGAGTAAATCTAGCATAATTAAGCGGAGTTGATCGCACGCCTAGAGATAGGGTAACGAGATTTTTCTGATTAGGGTGAAACCTAATATGGGATGTCCATAGATCGATTTATCGCTATTCTAGGGGTTATTAATGGGAAAGAGATTTCAATTAATTAACCTAGGGTTAGACGTTATTCGCCTCGAGAGAGGGTTTAATATACGTTAGGAGTCCTACGGATCAAGTCAAGTGAATAAATCGTGCAGTTCGGTGTTAGATAACAAGTGAAGTCTAGGTGGATTCTTCCTAAGGGTATCGTCTTAATCAACCGAGTTTTTCCCAAGTATTTCCCCAATTCATTATTTTTGTCTTTGCGTCTTTAGCTTAGTAATTAGTTAATTTAGATTAATAAACAACTTCACTTATTTTAGGCTAAATAATAGAAAGAAAGTTAGTATTAGTACTTTTAGTTCCTTTGGGTTCGACAATCCGGTCTTCCCTGAGCTATACTACTGTTCGATAGGTGCAATTGCCTCAATCGTTGTCATAGTTAGTTTCCAGGTTCGATCATTATCTTTATAAATTTTAAAACTCTGACTTCACAGTGATCAAGTATACAAATATGATATGCTATAACATAATATCATGCGTCTAATCAGGGCATACAGTATCAAATCAGTGGAACGTCATCATGCTTATTCATATCAGTCATACAGTCATTTCAATCAATTAGGGGTCTAAGTAAGCTTACCGACCCTACAGTAGGTCCACAGTCGACTCGGGTAACCCGTGCAACCTTAGCAGTCAAATAGTGAAAATGGGCCCACAAGCCTATGTTGCATGCCCAGGTGGGCCCACATGCCCGTGTCACCCACACGACCCAAAATGGACTTGGCCCAATAATCCCATACACTCGCGTGGTTCACCTGTGTAGGGCCCACACGCCCGTGTGGCCTATACGGCCCAATTTGGCCCGACCCATGAATCGCTCATGGCCAGCCTCGACGATCACACGCCCGTGTTCGGTCACATGGCCTACCACATGGGCGACTGCACGCTCGTGTGGCATTGACTTTTCACGTTTTTTGTCTTTTCACCAGTTTCCATTTTCAGAGTCGTGTTTACACACCTGGTTACAAAAACGCGCACACAGTCCTTGAGCACTCCAAGTCTAAGTCAACCAAAAACATTCAATTAGTCGCATGTCAACCAAATTTAAAACAATCCTAATCGAAAACACTTAATCACTTAGTCGACAACCACTTACCTTGTTTGAATAATCGAGGCCCTACCTACTTAAACCGTCGAGAATGAATGATCACTAAGCTCCTACAATCCAACTGAACCCTTATTAACAAATAATCGTATGAACAGTTTGAACCAAATCGAAACTCAAACTTATCAAAAGCGCAAGACCGCATACAGAGAAAGGCAAAGGCCAAAGGCACAACAATTCGACAAAGAAAAAAGATGAAGAGAACGAAAACTATATGAAAAAGAAATCGGCACAGAGAGGGACACCGAAGTAAAAAAAGAACCGGCAATGGTGGAGGAATAAACGTCTGTCGAGGGAAGGAAAAAGCTGAAGGGAAACAAAAAGTGTAGCCAAGAATCACCTAACAATATTCGGCCAATGGAAAAGAACAAAGGAGAAAAAGAGAGAAAACGGCAGCAACAATTTGGGGAAAGCACATTTGTCGTAGAGAAGAACAAATTCGGAAAAGAAAGAGAACGAAACAAAACAAAAACAAAATAGCAGAAACCCTTAGCAAAGATTCGGCCCCCAAGAAGTGAAAACAGTCGACAGAAAACAGAAATTGAGAGAAAGTACAACCCAAAGCCGAAATCTTGAGAAACAAGAGTTCAAGTTCGGTACCAACTCTCCCACTATCCTCAAATTCCCATATTTTTCTCCCCAAATCCCTTAAAACCGTCCACCCCTCCCTCAACCACTTAATTCAAATTCCACTACAACTCTTCAGTAGTTCGGTTAGACTAAAACACCCACACGGCACTAGCAGCAAAATAAAACACTCCCTTGCGCATACCAGGAGTCGAACTCAAGACCACCAGCACTTTGCCACTCTACTTAACCACCAGACCAGCAGGCCCATTCTGACATGTTTTTCCAATATTTATTTATAAGCCTACTGGCTAAAGATAGGGGTTTACTCAATTAAAAACAAAATTTTGCCCAAGCTAAGGCTTGAACCCAAGACTTCTCAGACACTCCCAGAACAATATACCACTGAAGCAGATAGACATTGTGTCACAAACATATGAGAATAATTATAAAGGATTTTTGGGGCGTTACATGTTTTATTTAGTCTTTATTTACCAAATGACCAAAATGCCCTTAATGCCTAACTTCAAAATTTCACCTAACCATGTCTATTTTTGTCCATACTATAGTATAATGGTCTAATTACCATCTAAGGACCTCTAATTTAAGATCTCATAGCAATTGGACACCTTTAACATATAGAACTCATTTTTTGCATTTTTTTTACAATTTAGTCCCTTTAACTAAATTGAGTGCCCAAACGTCAAATTTTTCGAACAAAATTTTCACGAAATCATTCCATAAAACTGTAGACCATAAAAATGTAATAAAAATAATTTTTTATTGCGTTGGATTTATGGTCTCGAAACCACTGTTCTGACTAGACCCAAAATCGGGCTTTTACAACTTCTTCCTCGCTGAATTTAGGAAGAAGTATGTTGGCCAACTGTACATTGAAAGGAAGAAGAGAGAGTTCATAAATTTGAAGCAAAACAACATGACGGTGGCAAATTATGAGAAAGAATTTGTTAGGTTGAGTAAATATGCTCGAGCGTTGGTAGCCACCAAAGCTTATATGTGTAGAAGGTTTGAGTGGGGGATTAAATGAAGACATTTTTGTCCCTATTATAGCTCTAAATTTGCAAGTCTTTTTTTGGCCTAGTGGAGATAACTCAAAGAATTGAGGAAGGAATGAATAAACAAATGGATAAGAGTTCAGGAAAAAAAGCGACTACTAGTTCTATGCCTCCACCATCTACGAAGAGAACCAAAGATTTCATAGGTTTTAGATATTCATCACCTACATTGGGGTTGAAATCGAAAGGTTGAGGAATACCATTCCAGCAGATGACCTCAATTGATAATATTGGGGGTACAAGAAGGAGACTTATACCACTGTGTGAACATTGTGGTAAGAATTATTTAGGAGAATATTGACTAGTTACTAAGGCTTGTTTCAAGTGCGGGTCTAAAGACCAGATGATTTGGCATTGTCCAAAGGCAGTGGAAAATATTATTGACCAGTCAGTGAAAAATGCCCCAGCTCAACAAAGAGGTAGAAGATCAGGAACAATTAGGGGTGCAAGTAGTGACCAGAGATCAGTGAGAGAAGCAACCATTAGACCTGAATCTTGTACACCTCAAGCTTATGCCGTCAGAACCAAAGAAGAAGTCGATGCCCCAAATTTGATCACTGGCATTTTCTCTGTGTTTGATTCTCATGTATTTACATTAATTGATCCTGAATCCATACATTTGCACTACATTAGTAAAAGAGAGAAAGTTACCAATAGAGTTTATTGATAATGATGCCATAGTCACTAACCCTTTTGGACAGAGTGAAAAAGTAAACAATGTGTATAAACAGTGTCCTTTAAAAATTCAAGATTTCAAATTCCCTGCCAATCTCATGTTTCTTCATTTTCATGAATCTGATGTGATACTTGGAATGGATTGGTTTTTAGAGCATGGAGTAGTACTTGAGTGTAAGAGAAAAACAATTTCCATGAGAGCTCCAAAAGGGAGAAGTAGTGATGATCGGTGAAAAATTCAGTGCTTTTTCGAATGTGGTGTCTTCAATAGAAGCATTTAAAATGGTGAGAAAAGTAAGTGATGCCTTTTTGGCATATATTTTTTATACTAGAATGGTAAGTCCTAAGTTGGAAGAGATGCCAACAGTATGGGATTATCCTAATGTTTTCTCGGAAGAGTTGCCAAGCTTGCCACCCAACAAAAAAGTAGAGTTTGCCATAGAAGTGGTATCCGGTACGGATCCAATATTTATAGCACCTTACCAGATGGAACCTACCGAATTAAAAGAGTTGAAAGTGCAGTCACAAGATTTTCTTGACAAGGGTTTCATACGCTCTATCGTCAATTGAATAAGGTGACGGTAAATAATAAATATCTATTACATTGAATTGATTATTTGTTTGACAAATTAAAAGGTGCCAGTGTATTTTTGAAGATCGATCTTAGATCAGGGTATTGCTAATTGTGATTGAAGGAATCAGGCGTGCCAAAGACTACATTGAGGACAAGGTATGGCCATTATGAGTTTTTAGTTATGTCATTTCAGCTAACTAATGCGTCGACTGCTTTCATGGATTTAATTAACCAAATTTTTCAACCTTACTTGGATTGATTTGTTTTAGTGTTTATTGATGATATTTTGGTGTACTTGAGGAATTAAGAAGAGCATGATAAACATTTAAGGATTGTCTTGCAGACCTTGAGGGAAAAAGTTGTAGCCAAGCTAAGTAAATGTGAATTTTGGTTGAAAGAAGTGGTATTTCTGGGAAATATTGTGTTAGCAGACGGCATCTGATTTGACCCGAAGAAAGTGGAAACCATACTTGAATGGAAGCCACTGAAGAATGTAATGGAAGTGAGGAGGTTACTTGGATTCAGGGGTTATTATAAAATATTTGTAGAAGGATTCTCCATGATTGCATTTGCCACTAACTAGGTCGTTACAAAAAGATTTCAAATTCGAGTGGACTAAAAAGTACCAACAGAGTTTTAAAAAGTTAAAAGCATCTTTGACAGAAGCTCCAGTACTAACACAACACGAGCCAGGAAGAGAATATGTAGTCTACAGTGATGGATCATACAGTGGACTAAGATAAGTGTTGATGCAAGATGTAAAGGTGGTTAAAACTACATGGAAGAAACTACCCCACTCACAATTTGGAGTTGGCCTGTAAACTTTCAAATTTTTGACCTGTAAACTTCAAAATTCAATTAAACATTAAATAATCGCTTACATTCACATAATCATGCTTATAACAATTCATACCAATTGCATATTCAACTTCGTTTACATTTACTTCATCCTAACATTACTCATAAATAATCTACCAAGTATTTCAACCCATAATAATAAACCAAATTCGAAACGATATAAAAAAAAAATACACCTTCTAACCATTAAGACAACAACTTAGACAGTAGCCAAGCATATAATTTGATTAACCATTTAATGCATTAATTTGGTACTTTTCTAGCTACGCACTTCCAAGCAACAACTTAATTAATTAACTCATTATTTTATTTTTATTTTTATTCTTAAACAATATTTAACCTTCCATCTTGTATTGAAATGGTATTTTTACCATTTTAATCCTTAATTTAATTATCTTAAAAGTCTTTAGGCAATTAAAATTTTAAGAAAATTAACTTTTGCAACTTTTACAATTTATTTTTTGTACCGTAATTATTCACTTTTTCAATAAAGTTACTTATGAAAAATTCAATTTACCTATATAACATCTTCGTAGATATTTAATAAAAATATTTACGAGTCTGATTTATGGAAACGAGTTCTCGATACCTCAATTTACATAACCCCTAACTCTGTCATTAGAAAATAGAATTTCGAAACCACCGTTTCTGACTCCACTGTCTTTCGGGTCATTACAATTCTCCCCCCTTTAAGAAATTTAGTCCCCGAAATTTACCTGGAAAGAGGTGATGTACTAAAATTTCATTTTTGAATCAATTAATTTGTTTTTTTATTCCTTGTTATCGATCCTCAGACTCATTTAACCGGATCGCATAGTCTTTTGCATGCTATTAATATTCATATATCGCAATTTACATTCGATTAATCAATCACGATATCAACTCAATTCATATTTCATTTAACCTATTCATATGTTAAAACTTTATTGATCTTTCTCACTCTCAAATCAGATACATAGATTAACTAACTTGTATCCCAATCTAGCATTGTAATTGCATTATCAGATAAAATCGAAAAAATCATACTGACACATAAGTGTATCATCGGATGAGCCAACACAATTATACTGGCACATACAATGCATCATCAGATATACTGAAGCAATTATACTGGCACATTGTGCATCATCGGATAAACCGAAGTAACTATACTGGCACATACAGTGCATCATTGGATATACCGAAGAAAATATACTGGCACACATAATGCATCATCAGATAAACTGAAGAAAATATATTAGCACACACATTACATCATCAGATAAACCGAAGAAAATATATTGGCACACACAGTACATCATCGAATAAACTGAATAAAATATATCGGCACACACAATGCATCATTGGATAAACTGAAGTAAATATACTGGTACATACAATGCATCATCGGATAAACCAAAGTATAACCTATACATTTAATAACCAAGCAAATTTTCAATATCATTATGTGTTCATCTCACAATCTATCAATCCCAATCTTATTATCAACTATCAATTTATCAAATATCATTATATGCTTCAATTCAATTTATACCAACGATCTAATACCAATCAAATCCAAAATTTTCTACCCTACTCAATTCATTCCAATTCTCAATATTCAGTACTCGTAATCACAATTCAATTTATACAGTAATTGTAACTCATTTTAATCCACAATCATGCGTACATCATAAATCTATGAAAAAATAATTTGATCTTAAATTATGAAAATATACGTACCAAATCCTCGTGCTATTGATTCACCCATAATGTTTCCTAGGCCTTTTTATGTCGGAGTAGATCTCTGGGCAGCGGCAGGAATATTATCAACATTTCTTGGACAATTCCAAGCGATATGCTCTAAAAATCCGCATCAAAAACATGCTCCCATTTTCTTCCAACATTCACTTCTGTGTTTTCTCCCACAAAGTTCACGGTTCAAAATAGTTATGTCCTTTTGCGACTTCTTACTATTGCCAAAAGATACTGATAGTTCTTTAACTTGATCTTTCTTAGAGTTTACATTCGGTGGAACTGATTTCTCAAAACCTTAAGACTCCCTAGTTCGTTTGAACAGAGGTTGTAAGCCTATAGTCTCTACTCTCTTCCCAAATACTTGGAAAGACTCGTCTTTCTTATCTATGCTCAAGGCTTGTTCAACCATTTTCGCTCATTCAGCTATATCGATAAACTCTTTTATTTTGTGCGAGACCAAATGAACTGGAAGCTCGTCTCGCACTCCCCTAAGGAATCGCTTAAAACTTTCTTCTTCAATCGGAACAAGTTCTAGAGCGTACTTACTGAGTCGCAGATGTCGAAACCATTTTTTTTAATTTTAAAAATCAGGGATCGACTTTAAAATGACAAATGGAATGGAGTCGCCACCAATCTTTTATTCGAGGTGTGATCGGATCACCTTGAAATGGATTATTTTAATAAAACATTTTGATTTATTAAAACAATAATTTTGGTCTACAAAATCTAAGAAAATAGGTTCGGGAGTCGGTTACGTACGAGGAAGGATTAGCACCCTCGTAACGCCTAAAATTGGTACCAAATTGATTAATTAATGTCCTAACGTCGAGAATTTCAAAGATTTTAAAATTACGACCTTCTTTGACCCATTTGAAGATACTCGATTTTGAATATTAAGATTCTCTGGTTTCGAAGGAATAAAATATCACATCCAGCATGTTAGGATGCAACAATTTAAGTCTTCGAATTCTAGATCATCCCAAAATTCTCAAAACTCATGCATTGAGATTTTGAAAGGGTATTTCGTTATTTGGGATCAAACAGAAAATCGAAACCCAGCACGTTAGGGCACGATTTCTCAAATTTCCAAACACGAAACATTGCCTTGTTTTTAATTTAAGAAAATATGGATGAAATTTCGAAAGGATATTTAGTTATTTGGTCAAACGAAAAACCGAAACCCAGCACGTTAGGGCACGATCTCTCGGATTTCCAAACATGAAACATTGCCCTATTTTAGAACTAAGAAAACACGAATGGGATCTTAAAAGGATATTCGGTTATTTGGTCAAACGAAAAACTGAAACCCAGCACGTTAGGGCACGATCTCTCGGATTTCCAAACACGAAACATTGCCTTGTTTTGAGAACTTTTCAAATAGGTGATTTTAAAATCGACTCATAATGCATTTATTCAATCACTATTCGATAATGAAAAACAAAAATATAAATATCGAGCATGGAATAATAATATATGAATACAACTTCGTACAAATGGATAACAAAAATAATAATATGAACATACAATCCAAATTATACAAAAACAATAATCTCACAACTCCTATTTTGAAAATACCAACACTATTAAATAAATGAAAATTTACAAATAAGCAACATATGATAGAGTTTGAAATAGATAAAAAAAATACAAGATGAAAATAACTAATACATGAAATAATAATATAAATGAATTTTAAAATAAATATATTATATAAGAAGAAATTCAAAGTAAATAATGTACAATATAGTGTATATTAATCTACAAAATTACATTTATGGAATAAAAAACCAATATAAATGACTTATATATAAAAATAATAATATACGAAAGTTCTCGAAATAAAAAATATATAATAAAATAGGGATAATAATACTAATAATAATAAAAAAATAGTAATAATAATAAGAAGAAGAAAAGTAACAATAGTAAATAGAATAATAATAATAATAATATTAAAAACAATAAAAGTAATAAAATAATGAACATGATGTTAAAACTAATTAGATTAATAACAAAACTAATAACATAGGACTAATTTTAAATGAAAACAGAAATCTGGGGGCGAATTCGCGAATAAATAAAAAGAGGACCATATTGAACGCGCGGATAACATAGAAGGACCAAAAGAGAAATTAATCCCTGCCTTCTAAAACGACGCCGTTTGAATGGACCAAAATGCAACCAAAAACAAATTTGGGGCAAAAAATTAAAAGAACAAAAATAAACTGATTTGAAAGATCAGGAAAGGAGGGAGGACCAAATGCACAAATTTCCCAATAATGGAAAACACGAGGATCCTCCCCAGGTCGGGTCACGCGCGCGGGTCGTGTGTCTAAACGGCACCGTTTTGCGGGATTAGGAGTGCCAACGGAACGACGTCGTTTGGCTTTATTATAAAAGAAAAAAAAAAGAAGAACAAATCATTTGTTCCGTGTTTTTTTAAAAAAAAAAGCTTCTTTTTTCTTTGTTTTTCTCTGGGTTAAACCCAGAAACAGTCCGCAAAGGCCACCGATGTCCCGACGCTGCTCCGTCGCAGCTCTGCCGTGGACGACGGTCCGACGCCCCAGGTAAACTCTTTTTTGTTCTTTTTCCTTTTTTATATTATATATATTCTAATATATATATATATATAGTTTTAAAAAAAAAAACAAAATAAAAACAAGATCTTTGTATATGAACATATTCAAAGTGCGTAAAAAAAAAGAAAGAAGAAAAAGAGAACCTTTTGAAAATTTCTTTCGTTTCTTTGTACTGATATTTCGTGTCAAAAAAAAAAGAAGCCCTTTACAATCGTTGCTTCGGTCTCTTTATAGCCGAATAAAAGAAAGAAAAAAATACAAAGTCCCTCTTCCTTTCTTTGCTGTCGTCTTGCTGTTATTTTTCGCTTGTTTTTACAGGTACAAGGCTGCGCACGGAGGCGTGGACGTGGCACGTACGGAGGCTATGCGCTGGAGGCTGCTGAAGGAGGCTTGCAGCGCATGAAAGTAACAGAAACCCTAGGGTTTCTGTTCAGCCGAATTATTTGGGCTAGGTGCTGGTTTGGGTTTTAACTTGGGCCTGTTGATTTGTAAATTTGGGCTAGTTTAGTAGGTTTAGCCTTTGTGCCAATTGGGCCTGCTGTAACGGACTATGGACTGTAATGGATTTTTTAATTATTGGTTTTTCTATTTGGTTTTATTGTTTTTTTTTGTTTTAAAATGGTTTAAAATGGGCCCGGGCAAATTTTGGGCCCTACTGCTGCCCCTCTTTGCTCATTGTCGTGTAACGTAAACAGTGCAAAGACTTTAAGAGGGCCAAATTTGCCTGGTCTTGTAAGATCTTGGCTTCTTGGCACTTCTTTTCTTTAAGTAGCCCCATTCCATCCCACTGCGTCTTCAGGGGTATAGGAAATAGTGCTTCTATCTACTTCGATGTAAATTCAAGGAGAAGAGATTCGTAACCTCAATCTTCTTTGCTCAATCATCTCTGCTGAAACTTCAGGGAAATAATGGTTGATCCTTATTGTAAACTCAGGGAGAAGGGATTTGTAGCCTGAACCTACTCCACTGGAACTTCGAGGAGATAAAAATTATGGTGTTCGATCTATTTCACTACTGCTTAGTGAGATAAGATCTGCCATCCTTAACTGATCTGCTCCACTGCAAACTCAGGGAGACAAGATCTGATGTCTTCGATCTGCTCCTACAACTTCAGGAATGCCAGATCTGCTATCTTCAATCTGCTCCACTGCAAACTCAGGGAGATAAGATCTGATGTCTTCGATCTGCTCCTGCAACTTCAGGAATGCCAGATCTGCTATCTTCAATCTGCTCCACTGCAAATTCAGGGAGACAAGATCTGATGTCTTCGATCTGCTCCTGCAACTTCAGGAATGCTAGACTGGTATCTTCGATCTGCTCCTGCAACTTCAGGAATGCCAGATCTGCTATCTTCAATCTGCTCCTGCAACTTCAGGAATGCCGGTCGGTATCTTCGATCTACTCCTCGCAACTTCGGGAATGCCGATCGCTATCTTCGATCGCTCCTGCAACTTCGTGAATGCCGATCTGTTATCCTCAATCGCTCCACTCGCAAACTCGGAGAGACAAGATCTCGATGTCTTCGATCGCTCCTGCAACTTCAAGAATGCCGATCCGCTATCTTCGATCGCTCTCGCGCAACTTCGTGAATGCCGGTCGTATCTTCGACCGCTTCCTGTAATTCGGGAATGCCAGATTCGCTATCTTCAATCTGCTCCTGCAACTTCAGGAATGCCGGTGGTATCTTCGATCCGCTCCTCGTAACCGTGGAATGCCGGATCGCTATCTTCAATCTGCTCCTCGCAACTTCGTGAATGCCGGTCGTATCTTCGATCCGCTCCCCGCAACTTCGGAATGCCGATCGTATCTTCGATCTACTCCTGCAACTTCAAGAATGCCAGATCTGCTATCTTCGATCTGCTCCTGCAACTTCAGGAATGCCAGATCTGCTATCTTTGATCTGCTCCACTGTAAACTCAGGGAGACAAGATCTGATGTCTTCGATCTGCTCCTACAACTTCAGGAATGCCAGATCTGCTATCTTCGATCTATCTTACTACACTGTCCTCTTGAGGACATAACCTGTAGAATGGGTATATGCTTATGCCTAATAATTAGGATGCCATGATCAAAATGAGTCAAATGCTCCTATTTAGACATGCTATGAAATATAAATGCGAAAATGTTATGAGAATGATTCCTATTTCAGGTGTCATCACTCATTGTTTATCAGGGCTTTATCACTGACGTATTGTGCTGTCATCGTGTTCGGCTGGTATTCTCAACAGAAAACTCGAGAAAACAATTATATTTTGTTCAACAGATTTGCCCCACTGTAACTTTAGGGTTCATCTCATTGTGGCTTAAGGGTATAGGATCTGAATCTTTTCCCATCCATCCTATTGCGACTTCAAAATATAGGATTTGTTTCTTCTTCAATCCATCCCATTGCTATTCAAAGGTATAAGATATGTATCAACTTTAAACCATCCCCTTGTAATTCAGGAATATAGGGTTTGTTTCATCTTCAATCTATCCCACTGCAACTCAAGGGTAGAGGACTGTACTTGTTCAAATCAACTGATTGCTCCCCATGTGACTTGACCAAATGTGTATGCATGATATTTGCATGGATGCAGAATATCATTTTTTTTTTTTGCGAATGATTCCCATTTTACACTTGGGTTAACATTGACCATTTTTCGTCGAGATTGTGTCACCGACGCAATATCTTGTCATTTTGTTCAACCACCATTTTTGACAAAAAAATCCAAAGAGATAGTCTCAGTTTAGACTCTTCCTTAAACTTGGTAAGTTTTAAACAATAGTCCCGTTTCAAATTCTTGTATTATTCAGAAGCTTCCAGAGTAATATGCGAAACTCCTTTCATGAAAGTATTATTAGTCCACTAATCGTTATTTTAATCCAAAATGCCTGAAAAAGATCATAACAATGGACAAGAAGGAAATTAATTAGGAGCATAGCTCGAAACAAATAAGCTAAGCAAATATAGCAATCACAATCAAGAAGGAAATTTATTATGAACATATTTTGAAAAGAATAATATAATCACAAATAACAAATTTAAAATGGGTAAAATGGAAACAAGGTGCCCCATATATCGCAGCCTGAGCTTCTCTGTTCCAACTTCTTGAGGACCATTTTAAGCTCAATATGTGTTTAAGGGATCCGTAGTACTTTGTCGATGCCCCAAGACGTAGCATACTTCTTCATTGTTAATTCAAGTATGACAAGACTACTGTTTGCCCCACTTTTGATCAAAATTTGAGCCGCCCTTTTCGGGTTTTCAACTCAAATCCCCTTTGGTCTCAAAGCGCCCTTTGCGGGTTTTCGCCTGGGCCTCTCCTTTTTCTTTCTTCTTTTGATTGAATTTTTCATTTCATTTTTTTTAAGGCACCCTTTGCGGGTTTTCACCTTGGCCTCTCTTTTCAGATGAAATATGAACTCCCTGGCTTGAACATATCCTTGCCATCCATCTTGGTCAAAGTTAATGATCTTCCAGAACAAGCCTTCTTCACCACATAAGTTTTTTCAAACTTGGCATTTACTTCCCTCTGAAGTCCTTTTGTATGAGAAGAATCCTTCTTAATGCCAGGTTCCCATCATAAAATTCTCTTGGGCGAACCTTTTTGTCATAAGCCCGTATCATCTATTTTTGGTACATTCGACCGTGATGAATACTTTCAATCAAGCTTACTGGAGACATTCTGCTTTATCCAATTCTTAATTCAATCAAAGCTTGGAGAAAAGGAATCTTAACTTCCAACAATTGCTTCCCTTTCATAAACCAATGGGAAAGATGCCCCGGTGAAGGTCCTGGCCAATGTTGAAGAAACATAGAGGGTAAATGGTAACTTCTCTATGCCAACCTTTACAAGTCTCAGTCATTTTTCAAAAAATTTTGAATGGTCTTTTGGCTGCCTTCGCTGCACTGATATGGTGTCTGATATTTGAATAGACTGTAAATCTTTGACATTATGCAATTATGTTTCTTTCTGACATTCTTTATTGCCACTTTTTTTTGAATTTGAATTTGAATTCGAATTTTGATTTGGATTTGAATTTGGGTTTGGATTTGAATTTAAATTTGGATTCGGATTTGAATTTGAATTTAATGACTGTTGACTTTGCAACTTTGGCATATGAAGCGACCTTCACCCTCTTAGTGAAGTAATTGACAACCACAAAGATGAATTGGTGTCGGCTAGATGCTTTTGGCGAGATCGGCCTCATAATATCTATGCCCCACATATAGAAAAAATGGAGGAGGCACATAAGTCCTGTCTTCCTCAATTTGGCATTTAATGCAATTTCCCTTTCTGGGTAGACCAGTAGCTCGAACCTCTTGATTAGCCTGGCCATTGTAGAACCATTAACATGGGTTCCAACCTTAGCAACATCCCCACGTTTCAGTAGCCTGGCGTGCCCTGATATGATTGTACGAAAACATCTTGAAATTCTTGAAAATAGCTCAATGATGTCTCACCTTATTTTTGTGGTGAGTTAGTCTTCGATCTTTATCCTTTTCCTAAGCTCGCAACGTCCACTGACCTCTTGCTAGGTATAGTCTATTTTCATCTTGTTCTACCATCCTTAACAAATCAAAAGATAGGCCACAATCTCTATCATCTTCAAAGTCCTTAGATCCCTTAGACCCATATCTTATTCAAAAAGGGAGTCAATAACAGCGTCGCTCATGTCTTGATATCTGAGTACCTATTAGAGGCAAATTCCAAAGAATAAATGATTCTAAAGATGATTATTTATGTGGTATGATCATGAAAGAATATTCCAAAGAACAAAAATATTAACTAAAAAAGATGCATTTTAATGAAATAAAAGTTCTGGACACAAGCCTATTTCACAAAAGGATTCTCATTGCCTCTAAGCTTAAAGCAACAAGTGCATTTTGTACATTACTCTGAGTAAGTTCTAAATACTACTGGAATTTCTTCCGCAGTCTAATTGTCCAAAACACTCACAGGTTCATATTTCTGCATTTGGCGCGTCATCTAACTTCACAATACCCATGTTGATGAATTTTTCCACCAGTTTCTTGAAAGCAAGGCAATTTTATATTGAATGCCATGTGATCCCTGCGTGGTACTCACACTGGACATTTGGGTCATACCATTTTGGGTATGGAGGTTGTATCGGTTTCGGGTAGTGGGGGGACACAACGTGCGCATCAAACAAAATTTGGTATAACTCCCTATACGTGATTGGGATGGGTACGAACTGGGGTTTTTCTGAGTTTGGTCTTGGATTGGGTTCTTGCCTTGGGGAGGCCTGACGGCTGGTAATTACCATCCTTGTCTGGCCTACTGTGATCAGCTCGGAGTGACCCTTGCTATACCTACTCGTACTATTCACTTCCCTTTCCTTCTTCTTCGGGACCTTTGAAGTCCACTCTCCCCTTTCCTTTGTCTCTACCAGAAAAAATGGTTTGGCTCGATCATCCTTCGGGTTAAAACCTAAGCCCATCAAGAAGTTCAACAGTGTCGGGTTATTAATCTAACATTGGGGTTTGATAATGGCAGGTGCCCCTTGCGGAGGCACGTCTGGTTGTACCGGGATACTTATCGGGGAATAAACGATGTCTTCATCATCATCCACACTGTTGACCACTGGGCCACTCCTTTTTTTCAAGCCCTCCGACTAGTAATTGGGTTAACTGGCGCATCATATTCATTTGATCTCGCATATCCTGCTGGATTTCGGCCAATTGCTCCTGCATTTGTATTTGCCTTTGCTCTAATCTCTCCATCCTTCGTTCCATGTTTTCCAGGTTAACTGAAATAATTTCACCTAATTAGGGTCTTTCTACAAATTTTAATGCATGTGATATGATGTAATGCAAATGCATGAAATGCAATGCAAATGCATGGAATGAATGCAAAAAGAAAGAGAGACGTTGATTCTAAATTCAATTCCATCAGAAGAACTTTTCTAGAAAACAAATATCTTTACATAAAACGGATTATATATGCGGCTTCGTCCTTATAGTCCAGGTGAAGACATTGATCTTCTCCTTCATATCCGGACGCTGCGGTCGAATCCTTCAAATCCTCCCAAAAGATGTCTCTCTTATTTCCACTCGGCTTGATCCGGGTCGTGGTTCGCTGCTCACTTATCCCCTGCGATGTTAATTAGCTTCTTTAAGAAAGTTGAGGCATGACGGCTCTTGCACAGTTTTTTTCAATTTGAATCCTTCGAGCAAGGTTTTGCATTCCTCCGCAGACTATTAACCTTCTTCCGTTGTGTTTGCTTAGACCATGTCCGGACAACCGTATTATAATCCACTTTATCAAGAAGTTCATTTCCTTATGACAAACTCCTCTATTTAGCAATCGAATATTAATCAACATCTCATTTCTATGATGATGCAATGCAATGCAATCAAAACAAAAGAAAACACGTTAGTACAAGAGAAATAAACAACACAGAACACCTGTCCAGGTGACCACTAGGGTTTGGCGTGGCTCTATCTAGAGTAGGCTCCTAGGTCTCTCTATATGTGGTTTGGTTCTAAAGTTGAGGTACCCGAACTAGAAGATTCCTCGATCCTCATCCATTATAGGCTCATACGGACCGAGTTCGGTTCAGGGGAATACATTTCCCTATGGCTACACGGAGATGAAAATCTCACGAAGATATAGGTACGGATGTATCCCGAAAGTGATTCACTATCCTGCACGGAGGTGAAAACCTTACGAAGGAGTAGCTTCTCACTCCCACTTAAAAGCGTATGACCCAACGGTCATGCGATATGACGCAAAAGTATTCTATAAGGCTCAAACCACAGCGATCAAATGTGATGATGCAAGCGAATGCAATAAAAAGGATCATAATTTTTCAAATCAAATTTTCAATTTTCGACAAAAGGACAGAAATTAATCAATTTTATGGATTGACTCTCTCTTAGTCCCCAGTGGAGTCGCCAAGCTGTCGAAACCATTTTTTTCAATTTTAAAAATCAGGGATCGACTTTAAAATGACAAATGGAATGGAGTCGCCACCGATCTTTTATTCGAGGTGTGATCGGATCACCTTGAAATGGATTATTTTAATAAAACATTTTGATTTATTAAAACAATAATTTTGGTCTACGAAATCTAAGAAAATAGGTTCAGGAGTCGGTTACGTACGAGGAAGGATTAGCACCCTCGCAATGCCCAAAATTGGTACCAAATTGATTAATTAATGTCCTAACATCGAGAATTTGAAAGATTTTAAAATTACGACCTTCTTTGACCCATTTAAATATACTCGATTTTGAATATTAAGATTCTCTGGTTTCGAAGGAATAAAATATCACATCCAGCACGTTAGGATGCAACAATTTAAGTCTTCGAATTCTAGATCATCCCAAAATTCTCAAAACTCATGCATTGAGATTTTGAAAGGGTATTTCGTTATTTAGGATCAAACAGAAAATCGAAACCCAGTACGTTAGGGCACGATTTCTCGAATTTCCAAACACGAAACATTGCCTTGTTTTTAATTTAAGAAAATATGGATGAAATTTTGAAAGGATATTTAGTTATTTGGTCAAACAAAAAACCGAAACCCAGCACGTTAGGGCACGATCTCTCGGATTTCCAAACATGAAACATTGCCCTATTTTAGAACTAAGAAAACACGAATGGAATCTTAAAAGGATATTCGGTTATTTGGTCAAACGAAAAATTGAAACCCAGCACGTTAGGGCACGATCTCTCGGATTTCCAAACACGAAACATTGCCTTGTTTTGAGAAATTTTCAAATAGGTGATTTTAAAATCGACTCATAATGTATTTATTCAATCACTATTCGATAATGAAAAACAAAAATATAAATATCGAGCATGGAATAATAATATATGAATACAACTTCGTACAAATGGATAACAAAAATAATAATATGAACATACAATCCAAATTATACAAAAACAATAATCTCACAACTCCTATTTTGAAAATACCAACACTATTAAATAAATGAAAATTTACAAATAAGCAACACATGATAGAGTTTGAAATAGATAAAAAACAAGATGAAAATAACTAATACATGAAATAATAATATAAATGAATTTTAAAATAAATATATTATATAAGAAGAAATTCAAAGTAAATAATGTACAATATAATGTATATTAATCTACAAAATTACATTTATGGAATAAAAAACCAATATAAATGACTTATATATAAAAATAATAATATACGAAAGTTCTCGAAATAAACAATATATAATAAAATAGGGATAATAATACTAATAATAATAATAATAAAATAGTAATAATAATAATAATAATAAGAAAAGTAACAATAATAAATAGAATAATAATAATAATATTAAAAACAATAAAAGTAATAAAATAATGAACATAATGTTAAAACTAATTAGATTAATAACAAAAATAATAACATAGGACTAATTTTTAATGAAAACAGAAATCTGGGGGCGAATTCGCGAATAAATAAAAAGAGGACCATATTGAACGCGCGGATAACATAGAAGGACCAAAAGAGAAATTAATCCCTGGCTTCTAAAACGACGTCGTTCGAATGGACCAAAATGCAACCAAAAACAAATTTGGGGCAAAAAATTAAAAGAAAAAAAATAAACTGATTTGAAAGATCAGGAAAGGAAGGAGGACCAAATGCACAAATTTCCCAATAATGGAAAACACGCGGATCCTCCCCGGGTCGGGTCACGCGCGCGGGTCGTGTGTCTAAACGGCGCCGTTTTGCGGGATTAGGAGTGCCAACGGAACGACGTCGTTTGGATTTATTATAAAAGAAAAAAAAAGAAGAACAAATCATTTGTTCCGTGTTTTTTTTAAAAAAAAGCTTCCTTTTTATTTGTTTTTCTCTGGGTTAAACCCAGAAACAGTTTGCGAAGGCCACCGATGTCCCGACGCTGCTCCTCCGCAGCTCCGTCGTGGACGGCGGTCCGACGCCTCAGGTAAACTCTTTTTTGTTCTTTTTCCTTTTTTATATTATATATATTCTAATATATATATATAGTTTTAAAAAAACAAAATAAAAACAAGATCTTTGTATATGAACAAATTCAAAGTGCGTAAAAAAAAAGAAAGAAGAAAAAGAGAACTTTTTGAAAATTTCTTTCGTTTCTTTGTATTGATATTTTGTGTAAAAAAAAAGAAGCCCTTTACAATCGTTGCTTCGGTGTCTTTATAGCCGAATAAAAGAAAGAAAAAGTACAAAGTCCCTCTTCCTTTCTTTGTTGTCGTCTTGCTGTTATTTGTCGCTTGTTTTTGCAGGTACAAGGCACAGACGGAGGCGTGGGCGTGGCACGTCACGTCGGAGGCCGCTTGTTGGAGGCTCTTTGAAGGAGGCTTGCGGCGCATGGAAGTAACAGAAACCCTAGGGTTTCTGTTCAGCCGAATTATTTGGGCTAGGTGCTGGTTTGGGTTTTAACTTGGGCCTGTTGATTTGTAAATTTGGGCTAGTTTAGTAGGTTTAGCCTTTGTGCCAATTGGGCCTGCTGTAACGGACTATGGACTGTAATGGATTTTTTAATTATTGGTTTTTCTATTTGGTTTTATTATTTTTTTTGTTTTGTTTTAAAATGGTTTAAAATGGGCCCGGGCAAATTTTGGGCCCTACAGCAGAAATTCGCGTTTATAATCAATTACTATCATCTCTCCCTTGCTTCAGCAATAAGAACTCTTGTTTTCTATTCTCTAAGTAAAGTTCACCAACATACTTTTTCTGGAATTCAAATTGAAAGAAATCCTAGTCAATCCGATGAGCGGGCATATGAAGAATAAGTCTTCCACCAATTATGTGCTTCCCATTGTAGAAGAGAAACGACACATATAACACATTCGCGGGGTGTGCATTCTAATTATTAAAGTACTCGATTCGTTGCCTCTAGCCACATCTTAGTCGCCAAAGGATCGACCCCTTTAATTCCCATAAACTCTATGGCATCGTATTTTCGTAGTTCTTTTATTGGAGCTCGTCTAGTTGTAGTTACTGAAGTGGTCAATAGAGTAGGTCTTGCTATTCTCTGAAAGATTTTCACTATCTTGCGAGATAATCCTTCATTACCTTGATCTTTTTGTCGAGATATCACCGTTTTATTTCATCGAGCACTGGCTAAATCTTCACTATGTGTTTCGACCCCGAACCTATTTTCATTCTCAACCGAGTGACCACTATTATTCAAGTCATCATTATCAACGTTTCTCGGTTCCCTCGACATTTTCAACTATAAAACAAAAGAATTTACTCATCAGCATCAAAATCACGACTCAAATTTGACTCAACATTGGCATGTACCTCTAAACTCAATTCTGAGCTCAATTTAGTCCAAGAATCGGCTAAACCTATAGCTCTAATACTACTAAATGTAACACCCCATTACTCGACCCCAATCGTCGGGTCCAAGCAATGAGATATCACATTTTTTGCTGAAGCAACAGACATCATTCGTATTATATTAAATTCAAATCATACATTTAGACCCATAACCATGTCATGATTAATATATCAATATCTCAACTATTAACATGTTTATTCATTGCATTTCATGCATTCTTTATTCCAACTATATATATATATCGATTCACATCCAAAGCATTATAACTTCATCCAAATACTTGCATAACAACATCAACACCAAACATATACATAGTACAAGTCATTATCAACTATCATATTTGCTTATTTATAAAATATCTGGAAGTATGAAAAAAGAAATTCTCTTGCTAAACTTAATATAACATAAAGTCCTATAGGTAAATGCCGACCAAAATAACAAAAATTTCACCAACTCGATGAGTGCGGGATTTTCTACTGGATGCTAGAAACCACAACTGCACACGATTAAACCTAACCTATGCACGGAAAACAAACTGAACACTGAGTAATCAACTCGATGGCATTTCTATAACTAATATTATAACATGACATAAATTCTCTAAGGTCATAAATAAAATAAAAATCAAATGTTCATAAACAATTTAATATGCTAAATTATATTATAAGAACATAATCCTTTCATAACGCATTTATAGTCATACCAACTGGTTGTCACATATTCATCTTCAATTTTTTGACGTGTAAACTTCAAAATTCAATTAAACATTAAATAATCGTTTACATTCACATAATCATGCTTATAACAATTCATACCAATTGCATATTCAACTTCGTTTACATTTACTTCATCCTAACATTACTCATAAATAATCTACCAAGTATTTCAACCCATAACAATAAACAAAATTCGAAACGACATAAAACAAATTCACCTTCTAACCGTTTAAGACAACAATTTAGACCGCAACCAAGCATATAATTTGATTAACCATTTAATGCATTAATTTGGTCGTTTTCTAGCTACGCACTTCCGAGCAACAATTTAATTAATTAATTAATTATATTTTTATTATTTTTATTCTTAAACAATAATTAAACATGCAAATTTCAAATAATATTTTAATACATTTATTTGGACCACCCAGTATACACAAAATGGATTGCCCTATTTATACACATTGAACACATTATTATGTATAACATCAAATTCGGATAATTCTTTAAAGCATGAAATGGATAGAATTGGTACCAATTTGACCAATACTTAACATTCATGTTCAGTTAGAATTTTTTGAATCAAGTAATAGATATTTTTATTACCAACTTGGTCAACAATTTACTTACAAAATTGGACCAAATCTTGAAACATGAATAGACACAACTAATGCCACTTTTGGACAGCATTGCTACATGTTTCAGTTAGCTTTAATCTTTATTATTACAAGCATTTAGGGTCAGTATGACGTAACCAAAGATGTCCTATTTTGGACAGCATAATTACATGCTTTGGACAGCCATAATCCTCCTCCTAACGACAACATTTAACAACTAAAATACAATACGTATGTTTTAGATCGGACAACCAATGATTCACATCACAACATTAGCATTTTAATTATCTAAATACCATAATTATGCCCTAATTTGGACAGCCAATGATTCATACTATAACAACAGCATTTTCATTAGCTAAACACCACGAATTTGTCCTAATTTGGACAGCCAATGATTTACAATATAACAGCAACATATTAATTAGTTAAACACCATGAATTTGTCCTAATTTGGACAGCCAATTATTTACAATATAATAGCAGCATATTAATTAGTAATAAATTGTCTAAAGTTCAACTTCAACTCCCTCATGCAGTACAAACCGACATGTAAGTTAACTTCAAACATCCGCTTTTTAGACTTTACTGTACCATTCACCACTCAAATAGCTATTATCAAAATTAATTAACCTTTTGTTGGAAAAATGTAATTTTTAAAAACTTTGAGGTATATTCTCGATTGGTAAAGGTGGAGAGTTGAATCATAAAGTTATGATTTTATATTCTACTCCATGACACCTTTACAAACGGTATATCATATGCTCAAAATGGTTGAGTGATGAATGAGAAATTGATGCTCAAAGTAAGCTACTTGTGAATTATGTTGAGAAAAATGAAAAGCATTAGTCCTACATTGATTGAAAATCAAGTGTGGAACTTGTATATATGTGTAAACCAACTTGGTGGTTATTCAATGAATAAACTAATGCTCTCTCTCGCGCGCAAGGGGTGCGAATCCAAATCCATCGGGGTTGGGGGCGCACTTGCACGATGTGGACGACGCGAAATGTTTAGACTGGTGGGGCCCAAAAGGAGCCTGTGGATATTTTAGCCCAATACGTAATTTATTTTTTCTCAACAGATATTATATAGAATCTGTTTTAAAAGGACAAGTATATCTATTTGATTTGATTGATTTTATTCAAATTGATTTAAAGGCTCCTTTAATGCAGATTTGTATCTTTATTCATGGAAATTTCCTCTCCAAAATTTGTAAACGTTTCGATGATAGAAAAATGCAAGGTTTGTTCGTTGATCACTGCAAAGGTACTACCTCCACGATCATTTTGTTGTTGTATTCTGAGAGACAGTCGACCAACGTTTCTCCAAGTACCATAAGAGCGGCCGAATCTATCTTAAAGAAACTGTAAAAACAGGCCTCAACATCTACTAAAACTCGATTCACTTATTCGATTTTGATTTTCCAAAATCTTGTTTATTTAATTGTTTTCAAATATGATGTTTTAAATAAATATAAATATTAATCTAATTTGTTTTATTTAAATCTGGTGTTTTTACATAAATATAAATATTTGTATATACTATTTGTTCAGATCTTATATTAAATATAATTATTTATATTTATATTTGCTCGCTAACGTATTTTGTCCATCACCTTTTTATCCACCGAATATCTGAGTGTAACTTCAACCAATTTCAATCGAAAGCAACAATGAAAAAACATTAAAATAAATAAAAAATTTAAAGTATAGAGTTCAAGAACTCACTAAAGTCGGCAGATTCAATAATTCTTAGATATAAGTTCAGCAACCTATGCTTTGTATTTATTCTCACCGAACAGTCCTCGTAATGGCAGCATTAACCACATAAATGACCAGGTTTTAGACATTTTAGAACACAAACTAATTTCCATACCATTAATTCGATACATTAAATTGCATTCAAACAATAATTCAACAGCATTAAATACATCACTACTACCCATTTTTTTCCATATCAGTCTAACCACACCACCAGGAATACCAACATTATTAGCATGCATGCTTTCTGCATGCAACAACCGTTCAACTTCCATCTCCTACCATTCTTACCAGTTTCACCATTTGACAGAACAATAAGGGAAAGAAGAGAAAGAACAAGGGTGTGAAAATCTCACCAGAAAATCCAGCTGAAACTACTCTGAAGTCATGCCTTTCCCTTTCTTACTGTTGTTTCCAGCTTCTCCCTTAGTTGTACACAACTATTTCCTTGTTAAAACAAAAGAAAACACATTCGACAACCTTGTATTTCTACTAAAACACTTCATGAATTTATCAACATTGAACATGCAATAACTCAGCTGGAAGAGGGACCTTCGGTCAAATTTTAAACCAACCTCTCCAAAGTCCCATTCCCACCACTGGTCTAGAGGCAAAGACGAGTTGAGGAAATTACCTTTTTTTTTTATTAATAATTAGCTCCTAATGAGCCCAGTTTGACCAGGAATCAGCTTAAACTCACTTTTTTTTCTGAATCGTTAGCAGAGATGAGCATAAGGAAAGAAAATCAAAATGTTCAAGCCTTTTTCCCCTTCTTACCTTTCGGTCTAGTCACAACCAAAACCCACCCACCCCCTAAACCTATTAGTTAATATTATAAAATATTAAGCATAATGATTAACACCACCATCATCTAACTATCTAGTTTCATTTCAAAGAAACATTTGTAAAGTTTAACTATGTATATAACCGGCGCTACTAGCCCAACTATCAAACCAAAATTCCCTCCTCAACCAAGGTTATGAATTGAAATAAAAGGAATGCCTTTGGAGTTAGTACACATGAATTTTAACTTTATTTAATTTACAAAAGAAAAAGAAAAACAATATTTAACCTTCCATCTTGTATTGAAATGGTATTTTTACCATTTTAATCCTTAATTTAATTATCTTAAAAGTCTTTAGGCAATAAAAAATTTAACTTTTGCAACTTTTACAATTTATTCCTTGTACCGTAATTATTCACTTTTTCAATAAAGTTACTTATAATAAATTCAATTCATCTATGTAACAACTTCGTAAATATTTAATAAAAATATTTACAAGTTCAGTTTACAAAAACGAGTTCCCAATACCTCAATTTCAAAAACCACTGACTCTATCATCAAAAAACAGAATTTGAAAACCACTATTTCCGACTCCACTATCTTTCAGGTCATTACAGTACCAATGAGGGTACATTAGTTAGAATTAGGATGATTGTTTTTGGTATGTTTTTGTCATGTTTGAATGTGTTTTGAATAGGTGAAAATGGTTGGAAATGGTTTGGCTTGGTACCTAAGAAATGGTGTTTGAATAGCTTATTTTTTAAGTCATTTTGGTTACACACGGCCTAGGACATTGGCTACTACATGGCTGTGTGCCACACACGACCTCCCCACATGGTCGTGTGTCTTATTGATTTTCTAAGTGCAGGATTCTTTTTACACAGTTTACGAATGTTACACGGCCTAGCGACACGGCCGTGTGACCCTATTTTCAAATTGTACACAGTTTGAGGACACGGGCATGTAGAGTGGCACCACACGGCCTCATTCATGTCACACGACCATGTGACCCCTATTTACAGTATTTTCCATATTTTTCTACTTTGTTTTAGATTAATCCTTGTTTCTAAATTGATTTTTAGGTTCCGTAGGCCCGATTTAAGTTTTATTTTTTTGCCTATATGCTATGAACAATGATTGGCTATTGAATTATGATGATTAAATTGAACTCTAAAATTTTTTTATTTTTTTGGACTTGTTAATTGTTGTAGCATCTCGTAACCTTAATCCGACAACGGAGACGAGCTAGGGGTGTTACACTATACATTCTATTAAGTCTACAATTGGGAAATAAAATTACAAGGTAAGTGAACTTAAAAATGACATTGGTAAATAGCTTGTAACTTGTTGAATTGGTACCTTACTATAGTTCTTATTGAGACAGATTTATGTATGATGGTATGGATTATAAGTGTTATATACATATATATAAATATACAAGTAATGTTTTGATTTAAATTACAAATTTAATTCTTGATATGCTTACTAAGCTCTTGCGAGCTTAACGTGTTTCTTTTCAAAGGCGTAGGTGAGGACTTGTTTTGAAGCTTTAAAAGGGGAAGGTTGAACTCTACTCATCTCATCACAAATCAAGCTTAGAAGAGAGCATGAATCTTGTAACAGCCCGATTTAGACCTTAGTCGGAATAGTGGTTTTGGAACCATAAATCCGAGGTCGTAAAATTATTTTAATATTATTTTTGGTATTTACAGCATATTATTTGATATGTGTAAAAATTTCGTGAATTAATTTTACCGTTTGAACGGTTAATTTGGAAAAAGGACTTAATCGTGTAAAATGAAAAAGTGACTTGCTATTTGTTAAAGTGCTATATTGCTATGGCTTTTATTATGTGGGGTCCTTAAAGTGAAATTTGACCATTGAAAATTAGCATGGACGGTAATGGACTTTGATTATATGATTTTTATGTTTATTTATAAAGGTTAAAAAAGTAAAATGGCTTTTATAATGTAATAAATAAAATAAAACATAAAATGCATGCAAATTTTCATATTGTTGGCCGAATGGAAGAAAGAAAGAAAACATTTGAAGGATTTTAAGGTTCGGCTCTTTGAAACTCAAATTAATGTATGGATTTTGTTCGGTTTTTGATAATTTTTACGTTTTTGAGATCGTTGCTTCGAGTGCTAGCAAACCCATGCTTTAATTTTCAGAATTGATGATGAATTTGAGATTTTCCATTGTTGATAATGTGATGAATTTGTTGTTTGATGATGAAAAATAAATCTTTGATGTTTGTTTTTTATGTTTAATTAAGTGATTTTTGATAAAAATCCAAATTAGGGATTTATTTGTGAAATTTGAAAGTTTAGGGGTTTTAATGTGAAATAAATTGAATAAATGGGCTGTTAAGGATTTATGGAGCATTCGGCCTAGCATGGGCATAGCGAAATTTTGAATATTTGGTATTGTTTTGAATTAGGGACTAAATTGCAAAAATGTGAAATGTTAGGGGCTAAAATGAAAATTGCCCATTTATATGTTCTTGGATGAAAATTGAATGAAATGTTGAATAAGTAAGTTAATTTTGATATTAATTAGATTGGAAAAAGCGGAATTCGGATCTAGATCGAGGGAAAGTCAAAATATCGGATTAGTCGACTTAATTTGTCATTACTACGAACGAGGTAAGTTCGTATTTTAATAGATGTTACAAAATCATGTTATAAATGCATATTATTAGTATAATTGAATTCAATGCAGAATGGTAATGCAAATGTATGTATTTTGAATAAGTTATATATATGTTATTATGATATTGAATTGTTCGAGAAGCAGAATATATGAATACGAGAAAGTTTCGATAACGTGACGACGTCTGAAAAGCCCTGTACGAATCCTAGGAATAGTAGAGGATACATATGTCATGACATAGGATTTCAAGATGTGATTTCGTGTAAGACCACGTCTGGGACATTAACAACGATTTGAGATATCGTGTAAGACCGTGTCTGGGACACTGGCATCGATTAGAGATTACGTGTAAGACCATGTATGGGACATCGAGATCATATATGATTTCGTGTAAGACCCTGTCTGGGACAGTGGCATTGATATTTGATTACATGTAAGACCACGTCTGGGATGTTGGCATTGTACGAGCTTTCTGAGCTATCCGAGTATCCTTATTGATTCCGAATGGTTCAACGAGCATTCCGAGAAATAAATGGTTAAGTGAATGACATTCTGATTCAGGTACGTTGAAAATGTATACTATGTTTGAAAATGAAAGGTAAGTATATGTGCAAAGAATGTTATGTGATGTATATGGAAAAGAAATGTGAATATGTGTAAATGAAACTTGAACAAATGAATAAGATGTGATTTATAAAGTTGCATATGTGAAATTGTCGGATGCTATATGAATGAAAGGTGAATTTGAGTATAAATAATGATATGAGATTCATATGAGAAAGATATATGATTAAATGTGTTATTTCCTATAATGTACTCATTGGGTTATGTGAAAGTGTAAATTGAATGATATATAAGAATTGAATTGAATAAGCTTGTGAAAGCTAAAGTTATTTAAGTAAGCAAGTATAATATTGAATGATGATAATCCAATATGAGAACATGTTATATAACTTGGAAAAGTTGTGTAAGATAGTATATCATGCATATGGCATTGTAATGAAATTATTTGTTATGTTAAGTTTATTAAGATATGAGCTTACTAAGCTTTAAAGCTTACTCTGTGCGTTTTTCCTATGTTTATAGAGTTTCGGAGACTTGCTCGGGTTGGAAGTCATTAGGAGATCTTATCACACTATCCGGTTATCATTTCGGTAAATAAAAGCTTTGAGTTTTGGTTATGTGGCATGTATAGGCTAGTTTTAATATGGTTTATTATGATTTGTGTATGTATAGCCATGCGAAAATGGCTTGATTGTAATGTTAATGTTGGTATATATTCGGTTTTGCTATAAGTCTATTTTGGAAGTATGTCTTTATGGTATTTAAACATGTGGTGTTTGGTTATATAAATTCGACATTGAGTAGTGATATGTATGGCTTATAATTGGCTCATTTTGGTAAGATTGATACATGCTACATTTTGCATTTGTGAATTGGTATTATTCGGCTTAGATAATGAAGTAAATGATGAATGCATGTTTAAGTTATGGTATATGGTATTTTGATTAAGTAATATTCAGGTCATATGTGGGTGTATTTGTTTTGATCACTTTGTGAGATAAGAATTAGGCTATACAATGCATGATTATATTTGACTAAACTTATTTAAAATATGTATATGTTTATGAGATAATCATTTATGGGTTGGCTTTTTAGATTCGGCTTGTGATGGAAAGTATGTATATATATAATATGTTTAAATGGTTGGTATTTAGGTCGGTTTTATATGACTTATTTGATGTTGTAAGAGTGATGTTTAGACATGATTATGGTATGTGAAATAGACATGATATGTTATAGTATGGATGTTCCAAAAGAAGTGGTTCAAATTGTTATGTCATATGCGCATAAATTCGTAATGTGAGTGAAGATATATTTGGTCTTAAAATGATGCTAGTTATTATATTTTATGTTATTGAAAATTAAACCATGTGATATGACCGAATAGGTATATGTTTGAATGACCAAATTTTATTTTGTTTTAATGGGCATAAATTTTATAAGTTAATGTGCATATGTGCAGAAATTATGAATTGATATGTTGCTATTCAGCTAACGAAATAGATGTTTTGACATATGCTCAGTATATGTTATCTAATGATATATGCTTGGTTATAAATTGAGCATTTGAATGCCATGAAGGTGAAGGTCTTTTGATTCGAACATAGATTCGATGAAGCATGTGTTATATGACTTGATATACGTTAGTTAGTTTGAATATGGAATTTATGTTACGTAAGACATGATTTTCAGGTATGCTAGTTTGGTTTGGAATCTGAATTGATAAATGATATTGATAAGGTAAATTAATAAATATGTTCTGTATATGTGAAAGAGTTAAATAAGCATGATATGATTTTGTTGATCATGTGTTTCATATGACCGAATGTGATTTATATAATTGAGTAGATGGTTACTATTCGAGTTTAAAATTGATTGTAAAGGAGTTAATATCACTTTGTGCATAACTAAATTGAATGACCATATGATAAAGAAGTTGATATTTCTCTGTACATGTAATGTAGGAAATAAAGCATGTATGATCTTATTTGGCTATGCATTTTTAAATGTGCAAATTTGGCTGATATGAAAGAGTAGATAATTGATATTTGGTTATAAAGTAAATTATAGAAGTTGATATGGCCTTGTGCATGAATTGCAATATATGACCATGTTGAAATGTGTATTGTTCGGTAATGCCTCGTAACCCTAGTCCGGCGACAGATACGGGTTATGGGTGTTACAAATCTAAATTTTTGGGCATTAGTTTTTGGCATGCACATAGGCATATATGTTAAGAAATGTTTATGGATGAATTCAATGGAAGCTATGTTGCTTTTGGACCACTTTGTAAATTTTGTAATTTAGATATATATATGGTATTGATTTGAATTAATTGATGTTCAAGGTTGGAAATTGACATGTTTAAATGGTTTGTTGGTTCATATGGATGATATATACCATATAAATGTTACTCTAAGTAATAGGGAACAAATTGTTTAAGTTTTAAGGTGGCGGGACTGAAGTTGCGACGTCAGGCTCGTGAAGTCGCGACGATCCCTACTGAGTGAGTGATATCGCAATGAGCATAAGTTTGAGAGTGACGTCGCGACATGGAAACCATGAAGTCACAACAAGCATTTAATAGTTTAGACCTTACAATTTGGTCCTTAAATGACCTCCGATTACCTTTGGAGTTCGTAAGCTCGTTTTAAGATTGGATCAGTATTTAAATCATATTTGATCGCTGTGAAGTCAGAGTTTTAAATTTATAATGATAATGATCGAACCTGGAAACTAACTATGACAACGATTGAGGCAAGTGCACCTATCGAACAGTAGTATAGCTTAGGCAAGACCGGATTGTCGAACCCAAAGGAACTAAAAGTACTAATACTAACTTTCTTTCTATTATTTAGCCTAAAATAAGTGAAGTTGTTTATTAATCTAAATTAACTAATGACTAAGCTAAAGACGCAAAGACAAAAAGAATGAATTGGGGAAATACTTTGGAAAAACTCAGTTGATTAAGACGATACCTTTAGGAAGAATCCACCTAGACTCCACTTGTTATCTAACACTGAACCAGACGATTTATTCATTTGACTTGATCCGTAGGACTCCCTAATTTATATTAAACCCTCTCTCGAGGCGAATAACGTCTAACCCTAGGTTAATTAATTGAAATCTCTTTCCCATTAATAACCCCCTAGAATAGCAGTAAATCGATCTATGGACTTCCCATATTAGGTTTCACCCTAATCCGGAAAAATCTCGTCACCCTATCTCTAAGCGCGCGATCAACTCCGCTTAATTATGCTAGATCTACTCTTAAGCAGGGACTTTTGCTCCACCACCTAAGCATATCATACTTGAATTAATATCCGCGAAATATTAACATAAGAATTAAGCACACATAATTAAGAACAAATCAAGTATTTATCATATAGTTCAGAAAACAATAACACGATTCATCTAGGTTTCATCCCCCTTCAGGTATCTGAAGGGTTTAGTTCATAATAATAAAGAAAAACATCTCAGAAGAAAAGATAAAACAAAACATAAGAAATCCCTAAAACCCCCTGAAGGAATTGAAGAGGAGATCCTCCATCTTGAGTAGAATTTCGGTTTCTGGAGATGGATCAACTGGCTATCCCTTGAGAGTTTCCCACAAATCTGACATTTTCGGCTCGGCTCCGTGGCCTAGCTAACCGCCTTGACAAAAGCCCTAGCAGAAGGCTTCTGCCGAACTCCCCCTTCAAGTTGCCCCCTAGGGTGTTTATATAGGTTTTGAGATGTGTTACTTGGCCTTCAAGTATCCTAATTTGAGTACAATTCCTATTTGGGGGTTTAATTAGACTTTGGAGTGTGTTTCTTTGCCTCCAACCATCCAAATCCGAGTAAAACTCCTCTTGGCCGCGGCAGGGACACGGCCATGGCACACGCCCGTGTGAATCGTGGTCAGGCCATGTTGGACTCCGTTAGTGAGGCACGGCCGTGTAGATCAACTTCAGGCTGTGTTCTAGTATATTGAGGAGGCACGGCCGTGTCGATTTCTTCTTTGGCCCATTTTGGTCCGTTTGAGCCCGTTTCTCGTTCTTTTTATTCTTGGGTGCTTTCCTGAGTATAAGACATGAAAAGAAAGGATTAAGAGCACCTTTTTACATAAATCAAGGGATAAATCATCCAAAAGTATGCTAAATGTGGGATTAAAATATGTTACTATTTCGGTTTATCAATATTTAAATCATATTTTGATCTTATCAATATGAATATAATTGTTCAATCGCATTGGAACGATTGTAGTTGCTTCGGCAACAAATGTGACATCCTAGTACCTTGACCTGACGATCTGGTCGAGCAAGGGGTGTTACATCTACTTATCATATGCATAACCAACAAAATCCTTTTATAATAAAAAGAGCCATTAATGCCTTTGTAACTAAAAAAAATGGATTTGATTACTATTATTAATTGTTAGCTTTGTAACTCTCATTCTTGAGACACTATAAATAGAAGTCTATCACAACTGGTGAGGGACTTTTGGCACTTTCACATTCTAACTCTCAAAGCACTTTTAAATTCTCACAACTTTCTTTTCTTAGTTTAGCCTTATCATCAGCCACATTTCCCTTTCTCCACCTTACCGACCACTACATACCACTACGCTCAGTATTATCGGATCTTCTCCAGTCTTCCTCTTCGCTTTCTTACAATACAGCTCATTCACTTATTTGCAACATTTCCTCTCTCCATCAAAGAACCTTCGACAAAATTTACTTTAAAAAATATTGTTTCTTTTATTTTTTAGGGTAAACTACATTAGTAGTCACCCAACTGTTAGAAAGTTTCTTTTTTGGTTACCCAATTATAAAAAGTTACAAAATGATCACCTAACTATTTGATTTTTTTGTCACCAGCCATTAATTACTAATAGAAAGTTGATGTGGTAGCTTTTAACATTGGCATATTAACAAATTTAATTGTAACATCCCAAAAATTGGGGTTTAGTAGAATCGGGTTTGTGAATTGAGAGAGTGTGTTCATACCCTGATTTTTTAGATTATTTGTGCGTTTTTAGAAAATAAATGAATTACTAGTCTGTTGGTTAAGTGTTAGTGAAAGATCCTTGAAAGCCAAGTTCAAATTCCTTCTATAATGCCCCAAATTTATTATATTGGGTGTTATTTGTGACATGTAAATTGATCTGGTTCAGTGGTTAAGTGTCTAGTTGTGCGCTTGATGTTCTGTGTTTGATTGCCTTAGAATTTTTTATTATTTTTATCCCAATATCTGGTTTGGCATATCTAGCTTATCTTTAATTTATGTATGTTTATTGAAAAGAATGAGCTTGTTGGTTCAATGGTAAGGCCTTAGCTTACCTTTAGGTCCCAAGTTTGAATCCTGTAGTGTGCAAAGATGAAAATTATAATTATTCCCCAAAACTCTCTCTCTTTTTTTGTCCCACTTCCCCCTCTTTCTCCACTTTCTTTTGCACGTTGTTTCCTTTTGTTGCTGTAGTTCTCCTTTGCTAAAATTTTTAGTGTTTCTTCTTCTAGCTATCTCTTCTTTTCCTCTCTTTCTGTTTGTTTCCATTAAATCGCAAATAGCACTATGTTGTTCACTTCATTGCCGCCATATCTTCTGTATCAGCAGACATCGACAGTCATCACATTCTGTCACACACAATCGACAATCATCGACAGCCATCAACAATCATCGCACTCTATCGCACGCGATTGACAGTCATCGGCAAACATCGCATCTTGTCGCACGCAATCGGCAACCATCGCAATTTTTCGCTCCCTATACGCCACTAGCCTACAGTAGTAACAACCCTTCTCAGCGGCCCTTTGGCAATTGTGGTTGATTCCCTCAATGTTCGGCAGCCCTTATTTTCCACCCCTAGCCATTCTCTACATAGATCAAGTGTGAGTCCTAATCCTATGCGATCTATAAGGGTATGATGATAATCGTATGCAATTGTGCCTTATTTGAAATCATTCAATTGTGATCGGTGTTTCTTTTCTGGTGGTGACCAAAAGTAAGTATTCCCCTAACTATTAAATTGGTGTTAGTCGATGGACTATGGGTGTGCTTCGGTTATGGCCGAATTTGGGTAGGTAAGTTGGGTGTTATGATTGAAGGGTGAGTATGCCTGATTAGAGTTAACCGATAACATGTATGTTCTACTGTGTTGCTAAATGAGATACTTGCTTGGGTTATTTGTGATGGTCGAATTGGCCAATAACCTTTTTCTAATATGTTAAACTGTATTTGCAATTAATATGTTATGATATGTTTTATCTGAATATGTCAATAGCATGTTTTTGATCTGTTAAACTATGTGCAACTAGTATGTTCTGATCTGTTTTATCTACATATGGGCATATCTGATTTGAGTAAGCTCAGTTATGTTATGCCATTTGCATGTGCATTGGGGTTAGGTTATGTATGATTTGGAGGAAGTTCTAGCAAACTACGATCTGCGATTCTGGCGGTTTACCCGCAAATTTTGATTTGGCAGTTAAGCTGCATTATCTATTTCTGGCGGTAATTCCGTAATAAATCTGGCAGCTTGTCTGCATAATTTTTAGTGGCTAAAGACCACGATTTTGGTGTGTTTGGTTGGAAGGGTTTCTAATTACCCTAATTGGTGTGTTGGGTGGACGAGGATGGTATGCAGTGGATGGGGGTAGGATTTGTTCCGCTGACACTTTGCATTGAATCGTTTTGTCATACCCATGCTCATGCACTGGTTGAAAATTGTCGTGCTTATTACGAACTTTGTTTTGATGGTATTGATTGATGATTTGCTATGTACCGTTGTTGGCTTTGTATGGATGGCTTATCATTTTTCTAAGAAAAGCTTTATGACTAAATTGTTACTTTTTTACTCACACTGAGCTTCTTAAAGCTCAACCCCCCTAATTTTCTCCTTTCAGATAATCCTCAAAGTTAAGATCAGACACAAAATTATAATTTTATAATTAGTTGGGACTGTAAAAAATTTTATACAAACTGTGGCATGGGATTGGACTTCGGATTTTATTTTGATTAAGCATGCATGTAATATGGTTAAATTGTATCGCCCCAAAATTTTAGTTTTTGAATTGTTAAAAATTGACAAAGTGAATTGATCTGGTTCAATGGTTGAGTGTTGTGTTTGTGTGTGTGAGGTTCCGGGTTTGAATTCTTTTCCTTTAAATTTTGTTAATTTTTTTCCAACCCCTGACTGTGGATATTAGAGTTATATATTATTTTTCACTCAATTAATGTTAGAATGTATCTACTGGTTCAATGGTAAGGCTTCAGCTGACCTTTTTGTCCTATGTTCGAATCCCTACATGTGCTTGTGGGGAAGTGGGTAGTTTTTTTTTTTTAAATTACTTTTGAGTATTATCCCAAAAATACTCCAAAAAAATATTTGCCATTCTACTCTTTCACATTTTCTCCCTTTTTCTCAGTTTTTGTTTCTTTTTCACATTTTGCTACTTCGTGGGTTCCTTATCGTTTTCATCTTTTGTTGCCTTCTTACTCTTGCGTTCCGTTCGTTTCGCGCCATTAATCTTTCGTTATGTCTTACGTAAGTGGTTATTAATGGTTTCTTATAAGGGATTTGTGAAGGTGGAATTGGTTATTATTGTGGCGTAAAGTTTATTTATTTTAAAATCTTTGTTTTAGGTAAGGATCTTGAGACAAACGTTCCTTCGACGAACTAGTTTCTGTTGGAAGTTGTTGTTTGATTTGTGTAAGTAATCAAATGTTGTGCTAGTGGTTGTTTGGTGTTTTTAAGGATTATCAGTTAGCACTTGTGGCTGAATTAGTAGCTTAGTTTTAGGGTTTCGTTACTAAATTGGGCATTTTTAATGTTGATTTTAGGTACTGGAATTTCGACTGTGGTGTGGGCATCAGAAAACGTTCAGGTGTGTAACAAAAAACTCGAAAAATAGCAAACGGTGTGATGCCAAAAAGCGGACTGTCAACGCCACACGGCCGTGTGCCAGGCCATGTAGGCCACACAGGCTGGGTCAGTTAGGCCGTGTGGGCCACACGGGCTGAGCTAGTTGGGTCATGTGGGCCCATTTTCTGAAAATTTTCCTTAGGGCCATAATTGATGTGCGAATTGAACTTAACCATTTTGTAGGGTCTGTGATATATAAATATGACGTTAAAACATGAAATTTGATATTCTGCTACTATAGGAGAAATGGATAAAGCATGTGTATCATTTGCTAGCATGCCAAAAATGTGAAATTCATATATGTTCTGTAATTTGATAATTTTGATAACATGTTCTTATGTGAAAAGCATGCACGACATATGTGCATTTGTTATCTGTTAGTATTTGCATGAGCATTGGGGTAGGAACATGAATTGATGGAAGAAGTGTTGGCAATTTAATAATATGCCTTATCTTGTGGTTAAAACCACATATATCTGTCTGGTGGCTTGATCACATATCTGAATCTGGCGGTTTACCGCATTATATTTGGCAGCTTGACTGCAATATTCTAAAAAGTGACATACGCTCACTTACAGGTGTGCGGTATTGGATGGGTATTTATTACCCTAACTGGTGTGTAGGGATGGACGGAGATGGTGTGTAACGAATAGGGGTAGGATTTATATTTGTTTCTGAATCTACATATATGTATTTGAATCTGCATCTATAGTTGAATTTGATTTTGTATCTGTATCTGATCTGCTTGTTGGGTTGAGTTATACACTAAGCTCGTAGCTCACCCTTTTGTTTGTTTTCTCCCAGGTAATTAGTAAACTTAGGATCAGATGGCCCGTGGGATCTCAGAATTGGTTACTGGTTAAAAATGGTTAAACTAAGGACTTTTTGTTAAATTTGGATTGTTCGGGATTTTTTGGACTGTAGATGGTTTTGGATTTTATTTCTAGTTTTTGAATTGTTTTACCGTATTTAAAATTAAAGTATATTTCAAACTGCAACGTTATCGGGGTACAAATCAAACCACAATTTTCAAAGCTTATTAACTTAAAGAAATTTTGCTACAAATCGAAACGATCACTTAAATGATTTTTCGAAATAATAATATAAATGATTTTAATGAGAATTTTTCCTTAAAGTTGGAAAATAAATAATCAAAGTTAACACTATTTTACCTTACGTTTTCAAGTTAGATTTTTGGGTTTTTAAACGGGTTCGTGTAACTTCTCCAGGTTCGGCCATAACGTCCAGGCTGGATGATTGGCAAACCAAAAATTTAATCATATAAGTTTGGAACACGGTTATAAATAACAAACTAAAGTCATCATATTTTCCTGCTGCAAAATCCGCACTTGAATTTTTGAAAAGTAAATTATAAGTCAAATATGTTTCTAAAATTAATAAGAACTTTTGTTTAATTGGATTTTTTTAAAACTCGACAACATTAATATTTTTATAAGTAAAGAAAAGTCCACTACAATTTTCCGAAAAATAAGCAAACACTTTAAAAAAATCAATTTTTTGAAGGCCTGATCGTTTTTACTTAGCCATTTTGGTGGCCAATGTTGTAACACCTCAAACTCGGCCTAGACGTTATGGCCGAATCCGGAAGTGGCACAAGGTAGGGGTTTTGAAAACGGAGTTGTCTCGTCAAAACATCCACATTTTTAATTGAAAACACCGTTTAGTTAGTCCATTTGCCAAAAACTTATTTCAGCGAAAGCCTTAAAACAGTTATATTTTGGAAATGCCGTTGTGTTTTAGGAAAACCTTTGTTTGCATATAAATTGTCATTTTTAGAGGGAAACGTTTTGTTTAAGCATGCAATTTAACAACATAAAAACCAAAACCAATAGTTAAAAACCATAAAGTCCAGAATTACAAACTCTCAAATATAAACCAAAATCATAAATAAACCAAAAATAATTAAGTTTTAACAATTTACGGTCGAGTGGTCACCGCTGAGTCTCTGCTGCACCGATCCGCCTAAGTCTGTGGATTACTTGAGAAAACAGACAAACAGATGTGAGTTTACGTAAACTCAGTGTGTAACCCAACAGAATTAAGCATGCAAACATACAGAATCATATGCACAGTCAGATACAGATACAGATACAGATTCAGTTTCAAATTCATATATGCAAAATCCTACCCCCATCCTCTACACACCAAATCCGACTATCCCATCACACCATTTGGGGTTAAAAACACCCACCCATCCTTACACACCATATTGTGCCATTGAGACACATATCAGATAATAAAGGCGATTAACGCCGAACAGAATACTTCTTCCGCAAGTACAAATCCCACCCCAATAACAAATACAGAATTTCAGATACAGATATAACGAACTAAACATGCTTTATACAATTAACAAATATACATACATCAGTATAGTCAGGTATACATTTAGTATCCTACTCAGATCAGTCTATCAGAATATCATAGCATGCAAATCAAGGTTAAATTAGCCCTTACCAACCCTACCGTAGGCCCACAGTCAATCGGATCGACCCGTGCGACCCTAGAAAAAATTTTCAGAATTATGGGCCCACATGCCCGTGTGGGCCCACACGTCCGTGTAGCCTACACGGTCTGGCCCAAAATCCACATGCCCGTGTGACATGCCTATGTGGCCCACACACCCAACTTGGCCTAGCCCGTGTGGCCCACACATCCACACTCAAGCCACCACACGGCCGTGTGTTGTGCACGGCCATGCCTTCGTCGACCACACGGCCATCCACACGGGCAACCACATGCCCGTGTGGCATCAACAGATTCATTTTTTGACTTTCGCCGAAGCCTCGTTTTCTATGTTTCGGGTACACACCTGGTATCGATTCAATGCAAAAATAATCTCGAGACCACCAGAACCTATAATCGACATACCAAAGCTCAAAATCAAACTTAAAAACACGATTAAACCGAGAATTCGAAACCAACCATTGTACAAATCAAGCGCTTATCGCTTACGCCAACACTCCGAACGACTGACTATGATTCCGCAAGAGTAGAATAATCTTCCTGATTCGTTGCTGCCAAAACAACCGTATAACCCCAATCAACGATGGAAAAGACACAAGTTACAGAATAGCGAAGCCCTACTTACCAGAATGTGTGATAAATACCGAAATAACAAGAACGAAGGTGCGACAACCGACAAAAGAAAACAAAACCGAAAGGGAAAAAGGAAGAAGAGAACGACAGAGAAGCAAAGACTAACGTCAGTTCTTTTTTGGGGGGGAAGAGAGAGATTTTTTTGAAGAAACAAAGGATAAAATAAAAATATCCCCAAATCCCTAATTTTACTCCCACTAACCCACTTAACTCATAACTCCTCAGAAATCCAGCTCCATCGAAACTCTTTAACAGATATTATAACAGATATTCAATCAAAAATTAACGCCCTTGCTAATGCAAGGATTCAAACACAGAACCTCCAACACATTAACTCCCTTACCACTCGAACCAGCAGGCTCATTCTAATATGAATTCACAGGCAAATAAATAAAAATCTATTGCACAGGGATAAGGCTTGGATCTAAAAATAACCAAAATTTGCTAAAGGTAGGGCTTGAACTTGGGACCTCTCACACACACCCCGAACACTTAACCACTAAAGCAGATACACAGTTGTGTCAAAATTGTACAGAAACAGAAATAAGAAAACTAGGGCATTACAAATGTGACCTCCAGAATTCGGTCGTAACGTCTAGGCCGGGTTTGGGGTGTTATATTAATTCTCAACATTTATACATTGTGTCAATTTAGTATTGATTCTAAAAAATTGAACCTTCAACGTTTACACATTGTGATTACATTGTACTGAATTATGTTTTCGTGTAAAAAGAAGGATAAAATTTGGTAATATGTAAATATTGAAGGCTGAAATTTTAAAACTTAAGACTAAATTGAGACAATGTATAAACATTGAGAGCTAAATTTGTAATTATGTCAATTTTAAAAGTTGTCACATCATATTTCCGTTTGCTTTTTAACGAAAGGCAACTAAAAAAAGAAAAAAAATTGAATAATTGATAATTATTTTATAACTTTTCATAATTGAATGACTATTATTATAATTCACCCCAGTTTTTCAAAATTATAAAAAATATAAAATTACTAAAAATACACCATCAAAACTAATTAGAGAAATAATACCCGAAATTCATTATGCATTTGAACTCTAAAAAGTTCCTAAATCTTTTTAATTTTCATAATCATTTTTTTAAAACATGTATGAGCATTCGGGTAACTATTAGGGTAAAACATAACACATTCTAGTAACTATTAGTGTAAAATATAACGTTATTAGCCGAGTACCAATAAAAAACATCAAATTGGTTAACAATTTTTAAGTTCAAATACCAGTTAAATTTTAAATAAATAAAAAACCAAGAACAAGTTATGGTTAAAATATACATTAACCGCTCTTAAAATCTGGTTGACCAAGTGTGGACGTGCATTATTGGATAAGAAAAACACATCACTAATTTATAAAAACAGAATAAAAAATTCAGATATCAGTATGGCAGCAAATTTCTTTAGATACTCCAGTAAAAAAAAATATCAAATTCAAGTACTAAAGCTAGTTGATTATTTAAGCTTTGGGTGTCTTAAATTGAACTTGAACTTAAAAAAGGGGAAAAAATGGCTAGGCTCGAATACTCCCCAACTTTCATTCTATTCCTTCCTATTGGGAATTGCTTGTCAGTAAAAAGAAAAGGTAAAGCCCAAATTTTAAATGAAAAAGGAGCAAAAATAAACCGTATGAATAGCTTACACCCCCAAGAAATGGAGTTTTGAAATAACTATCAAGTAAGCTGCACCATTCTTCAAATTTTGCTGCCATTCAACAGATTCCTATTCCTATTCCATGGTGAAGGTTTAGCTGATTAAATACCTGCAATTTTGATTCCCTTCCCTACCTTCACTCTAAACAGTTTATAAATGGGCTAGGTTTGAGTACACATTATCACCTGGAATCCCCCCTCCCTGTCAACCCAAATCGAGGCAAAACATTGATTACAACAACTTCCACTCTTTTTTTCTCCTTTTTACAAACAAATGCACAACATTGAAAATGATTGTCACTGAAGACCCCCAAAAAAAATTTGAAAAAGAAAGCAGCAAAAACAAAAACAGAAAGGAAGACGTGCAAAAAGAATCATATCATCCCAAATTGGAGTATATCTATGTTGTGTATTCTTCAATTATGTGTAATCATACTTTGTCCCAAACATTTCATGACCAACCAACTGCTGGCAAATTGGTAAGGCCGCGAGTCACCTTTATCCCGGCTTTCTCTCTTCGCCTGTTTACCCTTCAACAAATCTTCATGGCTGAACCCTTTCATGGTCACTACTTAAAGATGCAGTTGATCTAGCTACTTGTGCACTTGCTATAGGCTTTTGTAGGGGCTTCAAAGCAGCCATAATTTCTGCAAATGTCGGCCTCAGTTTTGGATCTCTACAGTTTTAGAGAACATCAGTCAGTTCTGCCTATTGGTTGTAACACATATTTAGATGCATCTACATCTACAGCCTATAGATTGCAAGGACCATGATACCATACAGTTCATCTCCATTCAACCTCATCATTCACCCAAGTTTAATAGTAAACATGTTTATATGATTAATCGTTTTAAATAACAGTAAACTAGGACCACCAATGAATGGTCAATTAACTTATACTATCCATGGAATGATGAAGGTAGCTATCTGCAAGTGAATAAAATTTTCAGCACAACTACAGGGTTAGCATAATTGTCAGTGTAATGCAAAATCAAAAGTAAACAAGAGAGAAACTTCAGACTACCAAATAAAGGTAAGGTTGAGATAACTAAGTGGCAAGATCTGTACAAAGTATAGATGGAAAATACAATTGATGTGGCCCACAATTCCCCAAAATTGTGCTAATTGTTTAGAATTAGCTCAATTCACAAGGGCTCAAAAGATTGGCTTGTAATACCAGCCAGATTGCCAACTACACATGCACCAAGATTGTAGTAACAAATCAACTTCTAAAAGTAGGTAGATTTTCAAACTAAAGGACTACCAAAATTATACAAATTGATAGTCCTTTTAATAGTTTAGCTTTCTTTCAGATACATGGGATTAGATGTCATCACCTGAAGCCACAACATGACAAGGCTTGATTAGGAAATAAAATAAATTTGAATAACCATCTATGTTGGAGGCTCAAATTTTCGTAAGGTCTTCAGGATATGCAGGCAAATATGGATTAAAGCTTGTTTATAAAGAATCAAATTCAAGTTGGTATATAACTAAAACTAGCTTCAATAAATATATAAGTAAACCTTTCGATAAATTATATATACTAGGGCATTGATTTTCTCTTTTCTTCTTGTAAAGAATGTTATAGAAAGCAATGTAAAAGTAGCTAAGGCAACCTCCAAGAGTGGACATATAAATGGTCCAAAGTAAGGAACTTTGGCTCCATCAAGGTGGGATTCAGCAGATACGGGCATTGAGTCCACCCAAAATTCATACTTTATAGTAATGTAAAAGGGTGTGTTTAATTTGGTCTCCACTAAGTTAGAAGCAAATTAACTTGTAGAATTAACAAACAATAAAACAAGGCAATAACATATTGACATGTTACTTAGTTTTGATTTTGGGGGAAAAAAATTGAGCAACACCAAATAATTCTAATCTTCTCTTTCCTTCCTATCTTTTACTCTTTATTTAATTTTATACTCCATTCCCTCAAGAAGATGACTCCACCAGATGCTAGAGAACATAATGCTTACTCTTATCAGTTTTGTGAGACCTAACAGTGAAAGATACTTCTAAACTCCTTGCATCAACCACAAACTAGCATTGCAATTTCTTTAGAGCACAAAAAATGCTTTTCAAAATGTAGTCCCCAAGTATTACTTGGAACATATCGGAATGGCTCTAGCTTTTCCAAATTTCCTACACTTAAAAACGTTGTTACGTTATAGTTGTAGATTCTTGGTCATAGATGGTGTACATGATATTAGGCTTAATTCTAGGATAGGATAGGGTTTGATTTGATTTGATTTCTTTTATTTATTTCCTATTGTAGACAATGAAATATAACACATTTCGAGGATTTAGATATGTTGTGTTTTACATGCACTAGAAATTCATTATTGTGTACCTTATTGTTGTGCTTTATGCACCACTTTTCAGGGATTTGGATGGATATCCGTGTATCCAATTACGATTCTATGTTTGGTTAATTGGGGCAATGTTTTGAAATGATTTGGTTGTGTATATGATGAATGAATTCATTAATGCTAAATATATGAGCATTTATGGTATGTAATGAATAAATATGTACATGATGTGGTATGAAAGGTTAATGTTCATATGCTTGTGATAGAAACATGCTGATATGTTTAATTGTACGATGCCTTTGATTTAATCAAATGTTAGTAGTATGTGAATATGAGTATGTGCTAGCATGCTTTTAATTTTGCAAATTATATATGGTATTATTGGAATTTCATTGAGCACCATTGAGCTTTGAAGAAAGCTCAGCATGATCATTTGTATTCCATGTGCAGGTTACAAGTTTTGAGAGGTGCTTCTTGAAGTCAAACAGTGTCGCTTCTTGAAGTCTCAACTAATCAATTGCTTTTGTAAAGACATTTTGGCCTTTTTAATAGCTTTATGTACCTAGGCCTTATAATGCTATTATGGATGTTTTGACATTCCTTCTTGTTTTGGGGCACGTTGACATCATGGCACTTGATTTTGACACTATTGGTACTTATGATGCCCTTGTTTCGTTTAAATGTTGAGAATTACATTAATGTTGCATGTTAATCATGTTTAAACTACTTATATGGCCAAATTTTGATTTAATGAGTTTAAGGTCATGGATTTGTATGTTTTGATATGTTTTAGTGTGCTAAACTTGCTGGTATTGTTTGGTAATATGTCTAACATGTTTAGGAGTGTTTTGAGGCATGATTGCATGGTTTAGAAACTTATTTTTTTGCATTTCTGGGCTTGTGTCTCGAGACAGGACGAACATGTCTCGAGACAAGATGAGCAAACTTGAGCTAAGCATGTATTTTTGGGTGCATGTCTCAAGACATGGTAGGCAAAGTCTCAAGACATTGCTCATTGTCTCGTGACATTTTAAGTCAAAAGTCAAAGTTAGTTTTAGGAGAGACAAGTCTCAAGACAACAAATCCTGTATCGATACATTAGACTAGGTATTGAAACATGGCTCCTAGTTTTCGTATTTTAGGCCCCCAAGTTTTGTTTTAAAGCCTATTTGAGCTCAGATTTCATTTATAACATCTCAATAATGCTTGAATTGTATTCTTGCATGTTATTAACTTGTATTTCAATACGTTTGATTATATGGTTGATCGTTCAAGTTGCTTCAGTAGCTAATGTGATGCTCGTTATCTGACCAAGCTTCCAAACCGAGTAAGGGTGTTACATTCCAAGCTAGGGAGAAGACACATGAGCTTAATTTTTAATATTTTATTTTATTATTTTAGTTTTATTTCACTTTATTTTATAATATTTAATTTTAAAGTATAAAATATATTTTTCGAAGAGCTAGGATTATTAGTTTCTTAAAGGTTAAGCTTAGGGTTAATAATAAAACTTTATTTGCAAGAAAGTTTAGTAAATTTGCTTGTAAGTAAGTCTATTACATATTTCTTTCTTAATATTAATTGAGTTTCTTTATGATGTTTTTTTTTTTTTTGTTCATTACTATTAATTGAGTTTGTTGGAATTTATATCTCAAAGGGTTCAATTGAACATTTATCCATCTATCTATCATATCCATCAGTTTATTCTATCCATCTTCCACTTCTTATTCTATCGTTTATTTATTATTTTAATTCTTTATTCTTTATTCTTAAATTTTTTATTTTAGTTATTTTCTTTGTTTTTCTTGTTTTTCTAAATCTATTTGGTTTCTTCTTTTCAGGTCAGATTCGGATCTTTCTTTCTCGAGTCGAACAATTTGAATACGATCTTCTTCCGCTTGCTCCCTTATCAACAACTTTTCTAATTATTATCTTTGAATTAATAAAGAAATCTCGAGGTTTTCTATAACCCTATGTTTTCTAAAGTTCTAACTTTTCTAACTTCTTGTACAAACCTATTTATTTATTTAGGGTTGTTTTCTTCTCTAAACCACATCAAGGGCAATGTGAGGAAACAAGTAGTTAGGAGATATTTTAGGACAATAGTTATAATTTTAGGAGTTTAATTCTCTGATTTATTCTCTTATTTCTTTCTTGACTTCCTGTATTCATTTAATAATATTGTTAGAGGGAAACTAATCTTTGTCTATATATAGGAACACTATTGCTGAATAAAACATCATAAATTTTACCTCAAATGATAGTTACTAGCATATAAACCTAGGGGATACCATGGAACCAACAGATTGACTGCATTTTGCATTGACGAAATCAATCCATTGACCACTGAAAAGTGTCAAACAAAACTATCAAACTTCTACAGAATTTTTTTACAGCAAAACTTCATAAAAGAATCTGATAAATTCTAACATATGGAGGGAGAACAAATTATCCCAATCTCTACACATTTTTCTTTCTTCTAGTATCTCTCCCTTCTCAAAACCTGAGAAAATAAATAATTCCATGTCTATTTATACAGGTCTAACTACTGAAATAGAAATCTATTTGGATAGTAACATTTCTTGGTGAATAACCAAGAGCTGCAACTCTTAATTTATAATTAGGAGACAAAACTCTTATTAAAGACATGACCTTTCATTTAGGAAAGGTTATTTTGAAAATGTTTCGACAAATTCATGCACTCTTTAGTTGTAAATTGCTTGCAATTAAGGAATGCATGTTTTTGGCACATACATAGGCATGTGACAAAGGTCTTAATCAACCTTTGAAGATTTAAATAGCAGAATCCAGGTATAAGGGACTGAAAATGACTATAAAGATAAAACCAGGGAAGTGTCAACTAAACTAATGAAAAAATTCAAAGAAAGAATCGGTCAGGCCAAATAACAGGTTCAGCGAACAAGCAATAGAAAATAGTTTGAAGCAACAATGTTTAAAAATATAGACCAAGTCAAAACATGAGCATCTAGAGTGTCCTTTTAATCTGCCCATTAACAAATGGAACTATAGCTACTATGGAATATAAATAGCATGTCTAATCTAGGTTTAAGATATCGCATATGGTACTGTGCAACTATATGAACATGAGCTTATTGGACTTGGATGCATTAAATCACAAAAATATAGACCAAGTCAAAACATGAGCAATTGAGCATCTAGACTAGAGTGTCCTTTTAATCTGCCCATTAACAAATGGAACTATAGCTACTATGGAATATAAATAGCATGTCAAATCTAGGTTTAAGATATCGCATATGGTACTGTGCAACTATATTACATGAGCTTATTGGACTTGGATGCATTAAATCACAATATTTAATCAAAGACCAAAAGTTAAAGGCAGTAATAAAAATATACTCACGTCTGCCAACACCTTCTAATAATTTCTGCAATAGTCGGATCCATGTCATCAGGAATGTCAAGTCGACGATGCTGAAATCCTACTGCACCAACAACTTGCATTGGATTCATCCCTCCCCATGGTTGTCGTAATGTAGAGAGCTCCCATAAGATAACTCCGAAGCTATATACATCAGACCTGCATGTTGACCATATTTTATATGACTGCTAAATGATTCTCGGATGTTGATGAAAACAAAAATGTAAAATAATAGAGTGGGAAAAGAAAAAGCCTACTTCTCATTTGAAGGTTCATTTCGTAGTACTTCTGGAGCCATCCACTCAGCCTGGGTTAAATTCAAAGGTACATCATGTATGGTACAATTAAAAGTTGACATTGGCAAACAATGAAAAAACACGGGTGATGTGCAGAGCATAATTGATGACATTAAAATCATTCTTTGTTCCAAGTATCAAACAAGCAGACCCATTCTAATATAAAGAATAAAACAAGAAGAAACTAAGCTACCAATAATATAACAGTTGCAACTTGCACCAGGATAACTTTTGGGATTACCCATAAATGGAACTTTTCCCCCCTCATGTACAAGTCTATTGTAATCTTATAACACTTGGCAAAAGAAATTTATGCCATGGCATAAAAACCTTCCATCAATAATTCCACTATTTCAAAAGGAATGTGGTTCTTCTAATTGTTTAATATTATTCAATTTGTTATCCTTTCATTTTACATCTAGTTATATTTAAGTAGCTCTATAGCTCATTTATTGCAACATTATGAGATAAGAAAATAGCTAGGTGAGGATCTCAAACTCTGACATATGCAGAATTCCTTCACCCCCTAATTTATTTATTTTTTCTAAATGTTATTCGGTCAACAGAAATTTTGAAGGAAAAATAGAATAGGGACAATAAGAAATGAGATTCCAAATTCTTCAAATAGTTTGTATTTAAGGATATATTGGTTCAATCCCACCCACCCACCCCTAGCCTTGCCACTCTCTCAAATTGATTTCCTTTGACATTGGTTCAAAATGATCAGCTATATATAACAGAAAATAACTGAATACATATAAAGTATCCATACAAAAGAAAGGAGCAAACAAGTTGTTTGGCATTACCGTCCCTGCAGTTGACCTCGATGATAGATATGTGCTGTGCTTTATCCGTGATAAACCGAAATCACAAACCTAAATCAAATTTCATGCCTGGTTCAGTTAATCATAAAAGAAGTTTCTAACGGGATCAGCAACAGCAAAGAAGAGAAGAAGACAACCTTCACAACCCAATTTTTATCAACTAAAAGATTTGGGGTCTTCAAATCACGGTGTACTATCATCGGAGTGCAATTGTGCAGGTAATTCATTCCCCGAGCCTGAAAGTTCAAGTATCCAAAAGAGAAAGATACCCAGAAAAACCATCAATTGAACTTTAAGCAAACCAGATAAATAAAATATAAGACAAAAATAACATAATCATTCTGTGTGTGCATGTATGTGTGTCTATACATATAAGCACGGTTGTTTGTAAAACATTAAACTTCATATTAATCAGATATATTTTGAAAATATGACGACCTTACATATTAAATAACTTTAAATTATGTGCCTTTAATTAGTTTCAGTTAATTGTGTATATGCAATTCAATGTGCAACAAATAATTATTATTCAAATATAGATAAAAAGAAGAATGCAATTATATGTTTAATATATAAGTATCGTTTAAAAATAAAATGGAAAAACAAAATTCACCACACATTGCATATGACATAAGATATTAGTAATAATAAAATAACAGAACCATACAGCATCAAGTGCCATTCTCAAACGCCTCCGCTCATCTAATTGATTGTTTGGCCGGTGGAGTAACCTATACAAACTACCTCTGCAAATAAGCAAGATGCAAAAATGCTTAGACAGAATATATATATCAAAGAGAATAAATGAATTGCTAAGCCTCAGCAACTAAGAAATAAGAAAGAAAAATAAAAGATTCAAAAACCAAAAGAACAAGAACAAAAGAAACCAACAATTCCAAGATGAGGAAGTTCAGAATCAAGAATCATGCCTCGAACAGAAGTTTATTCATTAGGGTAAAATTCAGCTTATGGTAATTTCAGCTTTTAGCCCTCTTCTTCTTTTTCTCACAATTCAATTGCTAATAAAATACTTGTTAGAATCCCTAGAATTAGGGATAGATTATTGAGGAAATCTTGTAAATAGAAATTAATCATAGTTACTGATTCTTAGGATAATTACAGTCTTTTAGGGATTATTTCCTTTCTTAGAGTAGTTTATCTCTTTTTATACCTGTAACCTAATTAGCTAAAGTAAGAATCTGATTTCTACAGCTTTCTACATGGTATCGGAGCCTTAGGAATTATTCGATTCTCTTGTCTATCTTCCTAAAAATTCCTCCGATTTCTCACCATCTTCCTAAAATTTCCTCTCCTATTTTTCCATGGGTGATCTTCACAATGACACCATGTCCAAAACCGAGGTCTCACAAATATCTCGGTGTCACAATCGAGGGATCAATCAAAGTGACCTCAATTCTTCACTAATAATCACTAGTCATCGACTAGATGGAAAAAACTTCCTACAATGGTCTCAATTTGTCCTAATGGTGCTTCGTGGTCGTGGTAAGTTAGGATATATCAATGGAGACCTCCCACGACTGATGTAGCAGACCCTACCTATGCTACTTGGGAACTTAATAACTCAATTGTTATGGCATGGCTGATCAATTCTATGGAAGGCCATATAAGCCGAACTTATCTTCTCTTCAAGATCACGAAAGACATGTGGGATGCAACAAAGAGAACTACTCTGATCTTGGAAACGCTTCCCAAGTTTTTGAGATCAAACTCAAGTTGAAAGACATTCGACAAGGGACACTTGAGGTAACTCACTACTACAACAATCTGAAAATATTGTGGCAGGAGTTAGACATGTACTATGAAGCTAATTGGGGGGAAGGCCTAGTGTCACGGGTCAGAGTTCAAAGCCCGTGACCATGCCACAAGATGCGCCCCATGGAGGTCTATCAATAAGATGGGGATCATTTAGCCCACAAGAACTGGCCCGATTCAAGGAAATATTGGAGAAGCCTATCAAATTGAAGCCTGGTTGGCCTGATAGCGAAGATATGGCAACTTAGGCAGATATGGCAACTAATCTTAGAAGATAGAGAGAATCATATCTTGTAAAGATTAGATTAGATTTGGTTAGGCAAATCTTGTAAATCCCTTAAATTAAGGGATATGGTTAATCTCGTCCGTCGATGTAACTCAATCTTGTCCGTCGATTTTGGGGGAGCTCAACTATAAGTAGAGAGCCTCCCCCTCACTTGTACTCCATCCATTGTATGAGAGAATTCTTAAAAGTAATAGAGTTCTGAGAGCATTTACTCAAACACTTTGCGAGCGCTCTTTCTGTTGTTCTTTGGTTTGCTTCTTTTGGCATAAAGTTTGCTTCCGCTCTTTTGTTGGTGCCTTGGAGGAGTTCTTAAGGAATCCTCATTCGAGTTAAAGGCTGACTTAGGCGAGTTTGAACGAGCAAATCGTCTAAGACCGCACGGATTGCGAGACGAAAGGTCTAGGCCCGTGACAAGTGGTATCCGAGCTATTGGTTCGAAGGCACTGTTGGGATGTCGAAAGAAGTTGGTCAGAATGAGCCAATGGAGACCCGAGGAAGGGCCAGAAAAGCGAGTCGGACAAGGGACGCGGTGTCAGCTTTGGAGGATCGAGTCGTCTCTCTCGAGGAGTCCATGGAGGACGTCAAGGAGAGGATTGGCGATGTCGATGATAGACTCATTGATGAGTTGCGAACGATGCAGGAGCAACTCAAAGAATATGTGTTGGATATCATCGGTTCCTCGGAAAGTAAGTTGGCTGAGAAGAATGATGCTCTTGAGGCTATGGTGACAGCTTTGAAGGAGGAGATCAATGAGCTTAAGAGGGAGCTCGGGATGATCAATGAGCTTAAGGGAGAGCTCAAGGTTTTTAAGGCTGCCATAGGTAATGGGATGTTGGCTTCGAAGCCGAAGCAACAAGCAATGGATGTGCCCAAACCGAAAGCGTTTAAAGGGGCAAGGTCCGCAAGTGAGGTGGACAACTTTCTTTGGGCCATGGAACAATACTTCTGTGCGATGAACATCGAGGATGATGCTACAAAGGTAAACACTGTTGCTATGTATTTTACTGACGTTGCTTTGTTATGGTGGCGACGTAGGTCCAGTGATGTGAGACGTGGTGGGACCGAGATTGGGACTTGGGAAGAGTTCCAAAAAGAGTTTAAAGCACAGTTTTACCCTGAGTATGCTGAAAATGAAGCTCGAGCAAAGTTGCGGCGGCTTACGCAACGAGGCACGGTTAGGGAGTATGTGCGGGAGTTCAGTGAACTCATGCTTCAGATTACGGATTTGAGCGAGAAAGAAGCATTTTTCTCCTTTACGGATGGGTTAAAACCATGGGTGAAGCAAGAACTGCAACGTCGAGGAGTTCGGGAACTTACCAATGCCATGATGGTGGCGGAGTCCCTAGTGGAACTTGTTTCGAGAAGAGACATATTCGAATCTTCCAAGCCCAACGGGAGGGACAATGGTCGGTACCATGAGGAAGATGAGGAGGGACATAGCTATTATGGCAGCAGTAGCGGTAGCGGTAGCGGTAGCGACGATGGAAATGAGAAACCACGAAGCGGGAAGTGGAGACCCAATAACCCAACAGAGAAGAGGGGAAAGTTGAGATGCTACTTTTGTAAGGGACCGCACATGAAGAGGGATTGCCCAAAGGTATCTTCGTTTTCGGCTATCAAGAAGAGTGATGAGCCGAAAGAGGTGAAGTCCATCGAGTTTAATACATCGAGGTTAATTCGATGATTCTCTTCCCGAAGAAAAGGGATGGTGAAGAAGGGTTGATGTTCGTAGACATCAACATTGCAGGTCGAAAGGGAAGTGCTCTTGTTGATACGGGTGCTTCAGACTTGTTCATATCGGAGAAGGCTGCGAGGAAACTTGGTCTCTCGATTAAGAAATCGAGTAGGAAGATCAAGACGGTTAATTCCGAGGAGAGCCCAACGGTGGGAGTAGTTCATAATGTGGAACTACAGATCGACGAATGGAAAGGCAAGGAAGAGTTCGAGGTAATCGAATTAAATGATTACGATTATGTGCTTGGCTTAAACTTCCTTGACAGGATTCAAACAGTTCTGTATCCATGGGCCGATCAAATCCATATTGTCACTGGACCGTTATCGAAAATTGTTGTGCCAGTGCATCGGGATATGAAGGTTGGGACAAAGGTGTTGTCGTCAATTCAACTAGTCGAGGATGTTCCATATGGGGGAAACATTGACTCGATAGAACGGGACATTACGGCAACCCTCTCGGAAGCGTTAAGGCCACAAGAGATCGATATGAAGCCTGCAGATTCGACTGTGGAGCCGACACCTATGGGAAAGGTGGGTTGTGCATCGGGCTTCGAGGGAAAAGGAGCGATGCAGAAACAGTCGGGACGAGTAAATGCTGCGAGTAAGGTACATTGCGAACACTCTGATAGTGTTTTGAATTCTGATTTGTTGGCTTGGCAAGCTCGTAGGGGCCCTTTAAAAAGTCATAAGCAAGGAGGCCGAGGGACTATGGGCAATACGAAGCCAAGGTGGGAGAACAAGTCGAAATTTGGGCAAGTTAGAGCGGAGACTTCTTGCCAACGAGATGTACCAACGAGTGTAAAGGTTCAAGGTAGGAGGCGACAGAAGCCGAGGCATAAGTTCCGAAAAAAAGGGACAATCCGATCAGGAAGCGAGTCGGGAGGAAGCCAAGGCAACGAGAGAGATTTGAGGTGAATCAAGTCAGTGCCATTCGGAAGTCGCAACGAGGACGTCGCGAGAATGGGTGGGGGAGAATGTCACGGGTCAGAGTTCAAAGCCCGTGACCATGCCACAAGATGCGCCCCATGGAGGTCTATCAATAAGATGGGGATCATTTAGCCCACAAGAACTGGCCCGATTCAAGGAAATATTGGAGAAGCCTATCAAATTGAAGCCTGGTTGGCCTGATAGCGAAGATATGGCAACTTAGGCAGATATGGCAACTAATCTTAGAAGATAGAGAGAATCATATCTTGTAAAGATTAGATTAGATTTGGTTAGGCAAATCTTGTAAATCCCTTAAATTAAGGGATATGGTTAATCTCGTCCGTCGATGTAACTCAATCTTGTCCGTCGATTTTGGGGGAGCTCAACTATAAGTAGAGAGCCTCCCCCTCACTTGTACTCCATCCATTGTATGAGAGAATTCTTAAAAGTAATAGAGTTCTGAGAGCATTTACTCAAACACTTTGCGAGCGCTCTTTCTGTTGTTCTTTGGTTTGCTTCTTTTGGCATAAAGTTTGCTTCCGCTCTTTTGTTGGTGCCTTGGAGGAGTTCTTAAGGAATCCTCATTCGAGTTAAAGGCTGACTTAGGCGAGTTTGAACGAGCAAATCGTCTAAGACCGCACGGATTGCGAGACGAAAGGTCTAGGCCCGTGACAAGTGGTATCCGAGCTATTGGTTCGAAGGCACTGTTGGGATGTCGAAAGAAGTTGGTCAGAATGAGCCAATGGAGACCCGAGGAAGGGCCAGAAAAGCGAGTCGGACAAGGGACGCGGTGTCAGCTTTGGAGGATCGAGTCGTCTCTCTCGAGGAGTCCATGGAGGACGTCAAGGAGAGGATTGGCGATGTCGATGATAGACTCATTGATGAGTTGCGAACGATGCAGGAGCAACTCAAAGAATATGTGTTGGATATCATCGGTTCCTCGGAAAGTAAGTTGGCTGAGAAGAATGATGCTCTTGAGGCTATGGTGACAGCTTTGAAGGAGGAGATCAATGAGCTTAAGAGGGAGCTCGGGATGATCAATGAGCTTAAGGGAGAGCTCAAGGTTTTTAAGGCTGCCATAGGTAATGGGATGTTGGCTTCGAAGCCGAAGCAACAAGCAATGGATGTGCCCAAACCGAAAGCGTTTAAAGGGGCAAGGTCCACAAGTGAGGTGGACAACTTTCTTTGGGCCATGGAGCAATACTTCCGTGCGATGAACATCGAGGATGATGCTACAAAGGTAAACACTGTTGCTATGTATTTTACTGACGTTGCTTTGTTATGGTGGCGACGTAGGTCCAGTGATGTGAGACGTGGTGGGACCGAGATTGGGACTTGGGAAGAGTTCCAAAAAGAGTTTAAAGCACAGTTTTACCCTGAGTATGCTGAAAATGAAGCTCGAGCAAAGTTGCGCGCTTACGCAACGCGAGGCACGGTTAGGGAGTATGTGCGGAGTTCGGTGAACTCATGCTTCAGACTACGGATTTGAGCGAGAAAGAAGCATTTTTCTCCTTTACGGATGGGTTAAAACCATGGGTGAAGCAAGAACTGCAACGTCGAGGAGTTCGGGAACTTACCAATGCCATGATGGTGGCGGAGTCCCTAGTGGAACTTGTTTCGAGAAGAGACATATTCGAATCTTCCAAGCCCAACGGGAGGGACAATGGTCGGTACCATGAGGAAGATGAGGAGGGACATAGCTATTATGGCAGCAGTAGCGGTAGCGGTAGCGGTAGCGACGATGGAAATGAGAAACCACGAAGCGGGAAGTGGAGACCCAATAACCCAACAGAGAAGAGGGGAAAGTTGAGATGCTACTTTTGTAAGGGACCGCACATGAAGAGGGATTGCCCAAAGGTATCTTCGTTTTCGGCTATCAAGAAGAGTGATGAGCCGAAAGAGGTGAAGTCCACTGAGTTTAATACATCGAGGGTTAATTCGATGATTCTCTTCCCGAAGAAAAGGGATGGTGAAGAAGGGTTGATGTTCGTAGACATCAACATTGCAGGTCGAAAGGGAAGTGCTCTTGTTGATACGGGTGCTTCGACTTGTTCATATCGGAGAAGGCTGTGAGGAAACTTGGTCTCTCGATTAAGAAATCGAGTAGGAAGATCAAGACGGTTAATTCCGAGGAGAGCCCAACGGTGGGAGTAGTTCATAATGTGGAACTACAGATCGACGAATGGAAAGGCAAGGAAGAGTTCGAGGTAATCGAATTAGATGATTACGATTATGTGCTTGGCTTAAACTTCCTTGACAGGATTCAAACAGTTCTGTATCCATGGGCCGATCAAATCCATATTGTCACTGGACCGTTATCGAAAATTGTTGTGCCAGTGCATCGGGATATGAAGGTTGGGACAAAGGTGTTGTCGTCAATTCAACTAGTCGAGGATGTTCCATATGGAGGAAACATTGACTCGATAGAACGGGACATTACGGCAACCCTCTCGGAAGCGTTAAGGCCACAGGAGATCGATATGAAGCCTGCGGATTCGACTGTGGAGCCAACACCTATGGGAAAGGTGGGTTGTGCATCGGGCTTCGAGGGAAAAGGAGCGATGCAGAAACAGTCGGGACGAGTAAATGCTGCGAGTAAGGTACATTGCGAACACTCTGATAGTGTTTTGAATTCTGATTTGTTGGCTTGGCAAGCTCGTAGGGGCCCTTTAAAAAGTCATAAGCAAGGAGGCCGAGGGACTATGGGCAATACGAAGCCAAGGTGGGAGAACAAGTCGAAATTTGGGCAAGTTAGAGCGGAGACTTCTTGCCAACGAGATGTACCAACGAGTGTAAAGGTTCAAGGTAGGAGGCGACGGAAGCCGAGGCATAAGTTCCGAAAAAAAGGGACAATCCGATCAGGAAGCGAGTCGGGAGGAAGCCAAGGCAACGAGAGAGATTTGAGGTGAATCAAGTCAGTGCCATTCGGAAGTCGCAACGAGGACGTCGCGAGAATGGGTGGGGGAGAATGTCACGGGTCAGAGTTCAAAGCCCGTGACCATGCCACAAGATGCGCCCCATGGAGGTCTATCAATAAGATGGGGATCATTTAGCCCACAAGAACTGGCCCGATTCAAGGAAATATTGGAGAAGCCTATCAAATTGAAGCCTGGTTGGCCCGATAGCGAAGATATGGCAACTTAGGCAGATATGGCAACTAATCTTAGAAGATAGAGAGAATCATATCTTGTAAAGATTAGATTAGATTTGATTAGGCAAATCTTGTAAATCCCTTAAATTAAGGGATATGGTTAATCTCATCCGTCGATGTAACTCAATCTTGTCCGTCGATTTTGGGAGAGCTCAACTATAAGTAGAGAGCCTCCCCCTCACTTGTACTCCATCCATTGTATGAGAGAATTCTTAAAAGTAATAGAGTTCTGAGAGCATTTACTCAAATACTTTGCGAGCGCTCTTTCTGTTGTTCTTTGGTTTGCTTCTTTTGGCATAAAGTTTGCTTCCGCTCTTTTGTTGGTGCCTTGGAGGAGTTCTTAAGGAATCCTCATTCGAGTTAAAGGCTGACTTAGGCGAGTTTGAACGAGCAAATCGTCTAAGGCCGCACGGATTGCGAGAAGAAAGGTCTAGCCCCGTGACACTAGAACACACTAGGTTTATGACTCACCTCAACAACGAGCGTCTCTATGAGTTTCTAGCTGGGCTGAGGCATGAGTTAGACGAGGTTCGTGGCAGAATTTTGGCAGATCACCTCTCCCAACCATTAGTGAAGCTTTTGCAGAAGTGAGGAGAGAAGAGAAACGTCGTCTTGTCATGATGGGAGAACCCAAACCAATAATCTCTCATCGACCACCTCTTGAACTCACGCTGCTCTTGTGTCCAAATGTCCTCAAACACAAAAAACTCGTGCTGGGAATGAGTCCGGATCAAACAGACCATGGTGTAGTCACTGCAATCGTGTTGGACACACAAAGGAAAAATGTTTTAAACTCCATGGTTATCCAGATAAAAAATAGAAAGACAAGAAAACTGCTCTGTTATCTTCCAATACTGCTGATGAGGTGCTGGATATGCGCCTAACCAAGACACAACTCGAAAATCTCCATAAAATTCTGAGTACCTCTACTAGTCATGGGAATTTAGCCACTCAAGGTACTGCCCTCAATATTGCTCTTGAATCTAATAACCACTCTCCTTGGATACTAGATTCGGGTGCTTCGGACCACATGACAGGTAACCTCACTCTATTCCAAACTTACACCACCTGTCATAACAAGTCCCGAATCAGGATTGCTGATGGTTCATACTCACTTGTGGCTGGAGTAGGGAAAGTAAAAGTAGCTGAGAATTTTTCCCTTCATAATGTTCTACATGTTCCAAAATTATCTTGTAATTTACTTTCAATAAGTAAACTTACTAAATATGGGAAAATGCTTGCTGAATTTTCTGCATTTGGTTGTGTAATACAGAAATGTAAATCGGGAAGATGATTGGCACCGCGCTAAGGTTGATGATGGATCAGATGTGGAATAAAGACAACAAACAAGGGGGATTAGCTCTATCTACTGCAAAAGAGGATACTATTATGCTATGGCACCGTAGGTTAGGGCATCCAAATCTTTTGTACCTAAAAAAGCATCTTCCGCTGTTATTTCGAAATAAAAAGATAAATTCCTTGAAGTGTGATATTTGTGAATTTTCCAAACATACCCGTGTTCCATATCCTTTCAAACCATATACAGTCCCCAAACCTTTTCGTTAATACACAAAGTGACTTATGGGGAGCTAGCCGAGTGAAAAACATTACTTCGTGAGAAGTGGTTTATTACTTTTATTGATGATCACACTAGGGTATATTGGGTCTATCTTTTAAAAGACAAATCTGAAACTCCCAAAGTTTTTCAAAAATTCCACTCAATGGTTCGAACCCAATTCAACTCTACCATCCAAACTCTCCACACCGACAACGGAGAGAATACTTTAATTCTGTCCCTAAGGTCATACCTTTCGCATCAAGGAATTATACACTGAGTTCATGCCCAAACACCCTCAACAGAATGGGATCGCCGAGAGAAAAATCGACACCTCCTTGCTGTTGCTCGAGCCTTAATGTTCACAATGAACGCCCCTAAATATTTATGGGGCGGTCGTTTTATCCGCTTGCTACCGATAAATAGGATGCCTTCAAAAGTCCTAAATTTCCAAACACCTCTAAACACTCTTCACAAATCATTTCCTCTTTCATATTCCTACTATTCCAACAAAAATATTCGGTGCAAAGCCTTTGTCCATAATCATCAACCCAACCAATCCAAGCTTGATCCTCGAGCCCACCTCTCATATATTTGTTGGGTATTCTCCTACTCAAAAAGGCTACAAATGCTACTCACCAACCTTACACCAGCCTATTTGTCTCTCGGGATGTCACCTTCTTTGAAACCGAACCTTTCTTTAGACCTTCTCATCTTCGGGGGAGATTCTTAATGAAGATGAGAACCTTAATACCCTCCTTATTATACCTTCCGACCCTACTACCACTACTATCACTAAACCTCCCAACCTTGATACATCGTTATTTCTCCTCCTATGCCGCAAGAAATAACACTATACTTCCCGATACCAACACCATCATCAACAAAGTCCCTTGATCAAGGAAAACAAAGAAGAACAACAACGGGTAACAGTGCCCGAATCACAGTTTATTCCAAACGGAATCGACGTCCCGAACCGAGCCCGTCTGAAGTTGCCACTCACATCTTCAACCGAGGACTGCTTCCGAAAACGAAGTCTCACCTCAATCACCATCTATCTATCTTCCAATTGCAATGCGAAAGGGACAAGGAGTCGCACTCAACATCCTATCTCTCGGTTTGTATCCTATGATAACTTATCTAAGTCTTATCAAACCTTTGTGACTAATGTTGATTCTATAAAAACTCCAAAACCATAGAAGAAGCATTTGAATCAAGAGAATGGAGACAAGCCGTGATGGAGGAAATGGAGGCCCTCAAAAATAATGGAACGTGGAAGTTTCGGATCTACCTAAAGGAAAGAAAACAAAGAGGTCGCGCAAATGGATTTTTACTACCAAATTCAAGCCCGATGGCCAAAGTTGATCGATACAAGGCTCGTCTAGTGGCTAAGGGCTTCACTCAAACTTATGGGCTGGATTATGAGGAGACATTTGCACCGGTTGCCAAACTAAACACAATTAGAGTCCTTTTGTCCATTGCTGTCAATCTGAATTGGGAATTGACCCAGTTGGATGTTAAAAATGCTTTTCTCAATGGGGAGTTAAATGAAGAAGTTTACCTGGGTTTGAAGAAAGAAAGGGCCAAGTGTGTAAGTTGAAAAAATCTTTGTATGGGCTGAAACAATCTCCAAGGGCGTGGTTTAATCGGTTTGCAAAAGCTATGATGAGCAGGAAATATACTCAAGGACAGGCAGACCACACCATGTTCTACAAGCATTCAGCACAAGGAAAATGTTGCATTCTAATTGTCTATGTGGACGATATAATAGTAACAGGTGATGATACAAGTGAAATTGGAAGGTTGAAAGAGTTTCTTGGAACAGTTTTTGAACTTAAAGATTTGGGAAATCTTAAATATTTTCTTGGCATGGAGATAGCAAGGTCTCAAAAGGGTATTTCTATCTCCCAAAGGAAATATGTCCTCGATTTGCTATCGGTTGGGATGATGGGTTGTAAATCAAATTAAAACTCCTATGGAGTTTAATCTCAAGTTAGGTACTAATGAAGATGGAGAAGAAGTCGACGGGGAGATATCAACGCCTAGTAGGGAGACTTATCTACTTGGCTCACACTCGTCCCGACATTGCTTTTAGTGTCGTCGGCGTCATAAGTCAATATATGCATGCTCCAAGGAAAAACACCTAGAAGTCGCATATCGGATACTAAGGTACCTAAAGGGAACTCTTGGTAAGGGCCTATACATCAAGAAAAATGACAAACAGAATGTGGAAGTGTATACCGATGCTAATCTGGCAGGCGAGTTCTATTAATGACAGACGATCACCAAAGGGTTATTGCAGCTATGTTTGGGGTAATCTAGTGACATGGAGGAGTAAGAAACAATGCAGTGGTAGCACGCAGCAGTCTGCGTGTTTCTAGTATCGAGCACTTGCACAAGGTATTTGTGAAGGAATTTGGATACAAAGGCTGATGAGAGAACTAAAGGTTCCTTATAATAGACCTATACAAATGCATTGTGACAACCAAGTCATTTGTCAAGATAGCTCACAACCCCATGCATCATGATCGTACCAAACATGTCGAGATAGACCAACACTTCATAAAAGAGAAAATATACTCGGGGAAGTGAGCGTTACCTATCTATCTACCATACAACGAGTTGAAGATATGTTGACAAAAGTTTAAACAAAAACATGTTTGAACAACATGTTGGCAAGTCGGGTTTGATAAACATCTACACTCCACTTGAGGGGGAGTGTTAGAATCCCTAGAATTAGGGATAGATTATTGAGGAAATCTTGTAAATAGAAATTAATCATAGTTACTGATTCTTAGGATAATTACAGTCTTTTAGGGATTATTTCCTTTCTTAGAGTAGTTTATCTCTTTTTACACCTGTAACCTAATTAGCTAAAGTAAGAATCTGATTTCTACATTTTCTACAATACTGGCACAAGACTCAATGATGAGGATTTATGGAATAGCTCTACTTGCAAGTTAAAGCATCTTTTCCCTTAAGCTACTCAGAGAATAACTAGTTCTCATAATCTATGTTAGAAAGTCACCACAAGAAGTTATTCAAAATTATCATGTTGTAGTATATGATGAAAAGTAAAATCAGACCGTTTTCTCAAAATGGAAATAAAATTCCTATAAAATTATGATAGGAAATAGTGACAACATACCTATGAAGAAATTCTGTTACAATTGAAAGGTTTGGAGGACGACTTACAGCTCCCATGAAAAGAACAACATTGGGATGTCTTAATTTTTTCATGATTAGGACCTGCAAAGTTGGTTAAAAGTGGAAAACAAAGGCTTTAGTTCCTCAAGAAAACAGGCAATAACTTTTGGGGTTTCCTTGGGTTCAACCAGTCTGGTAAGTGGTAAGGACCTTGAACTTTGAAAATCAGAACCATTCATTAAGCCTACTTTTTGTACAGTTTTCCTAAACGAAATGGAATGGTAGTCAAGAATCAGTACAATAAATTTCTTCTATTATACATAATAAAATTTTATTTTATCGGGCTAAGCTGTTGGAGTTTTTGCATGCTTTAGCAGGCTTAAACTTTCTTTTCTTGCACCCACCATAATACTTCTAAAAGTGGTGCACTGAGATATCAGAACATGAAGTGAGATAATGACCTGGCAAGGCTTCTCGGCCCTTGGACAACTCTAGCCATAATGGCCACCAGAGAAGTATAGATAGACATAAAGTGGGGCAATATTGACTCAATTTAGGTATCAAAGATGGTCCGAAGTTGCATGGTAATCAGTAACTGAAGGTTAAAACATCTCCAATGACATTAAGAACAAGCCAAATTAGGCTTTGGCATAGGGTAAGTAGATGTAAACAATAGCAACAGGATAGATAGGAAAGGCCAATACCTCGCTTTTAAATTCTTCAAGTAATTCCCCAGATATGTCTTGATCCAGGAACTTCTTCACAGCAACTTCCTATGAAATCGAAGAGTGAGAAAATTGTTAATATTCTCCTTCAAAACAGAGCAACATAAGATAGAAAATTTTACCCAGTGCAAGGGTTAGGCAACAAATGATTTCCATTTAAAAGGCGGGAAAGAAACCACTCATGCTACAACATTGATTGACAATCAAATTGACATCGTGTATAAACAAGCTAACCTTTGTGAATGAAAGAATTCATAGTTAACAAATATGCAATGCATTATCTGGCAATGCCACTTAAATAAGATAGAAAAGAAACATGAAATATCATAGTTGCGGTAGCCTATCCAAAATTTATTTAGATATATAAATGAAACAGAACCGGGAGTCAAAATTTGTTTGGGAACTGCTAATTTTCAGTAGTGCAATATCCGATCTAAAATCAACTTGTAATCAGTAAAGAAGCTAAACACGAAAATAAGATCGGAGGAAAATTATAAAAAGATGAGGGCTAACAACAATTAACACTCCATGTGGAAGCCCAACACTACAACTCAAAGGAAATGGTCCTAGCATGTGGATGATAAATAAGAACAAACAACTCGGCCTTAATATTTTGAAGCTATCAACCAAAAACCAATTAGCAACATGCAGAAAGGCCAACCTCAATACAAGCCCCATAATGAACTCTAAACTTAAAACCGAGAGATATCACACTTTCCACTTAACATGTGTTAAATAGACTGAACATGCAATGCTTAATTGGAACAAACTCAATTTAATTTTCTTTGTCTGAGTTCTGTTACCACTCTCCAAATAAGGCAGGGGATAGATCAAGGCAAATTTACTCTACTTAGAATTGTTTCCGTGAAATATAATGACATTCCAACTAGGTATCTATCAACTTGACAATGCTGAACTTTGAACAAAACGAGGACCACAACAAACAGGCCCAAAAAAGTGCTCACACAAGCATAAAACCGTCAAGAGGTTCTGTTTTAGCTGAATCTTTAAAATGATATTATATGGTGGCCATCATATCCCCAATCTTGGTCCTGAAGAAAATTTGATTGCATTACTTAATCTCCAAGTCAAAAGTTAAAATGGGTTTGAAATTGTAAGATCGATATATCTTAAGATATACATTACTCTTTTACCAACTAACACAAAGCTCATTTAAGAAAGAGAATACATGAAAGTTTGAGGAAGTAAATTTCGCAAATCAGTGTTTCCCATATTTATTTCTACTACTAATAAATAAAAATCACAACAATTAGCCAAAGGATCTTGTGAAGCCTGACAGATTGGTTACCAAACAGATGATACAAGGAAAAAGACTTAAGATTCAATTTCAATATGCTCTTCGAATAATATCTTGCACTATACTCATTTTTTGTGCAAGTTTTTCTTAAAATCCCATTGTCTTCAAGCCAATCTTTTCAATGAAGTCTCCTGTATTCTTTTAAGCCACATTAGCAGCTTATATTTTGTATCTTACAGCCTTACACCCAAAAAGGTTATTGCAAATCATCCAAGTTGACTTACCAGCCAATAAGCATGATAGAAAATCATCCATTCTATATGATAGTAGAACATTCTTAATGTTTCTCAATGACAGCAAAAATAAAATATTTAGACCCAGAGAGAACATTAGACATAAAAGCTAAGCATGAGAAAACTCACAGTCCCATGCCAGTCTCCACGATAAACCTCACCATATGATCCTGCAACAGAAAAGATGCACCAAAATAAAGATAATAGATCACATTAACTGAAAACAACTGCAATCAAAATATCTACCCAATAAAAAGCATGGATATATAGGAATTGAATTGGTCAATACCAAGTCCAATACGCTCGCCCAAGGTGATATCCTCCCATGGAATCTCACAATCTGCAATATCTTCAAGTGCAACATCTGACTTTGAACTATCATTACCAGCTGATTTATCAGATATTCTCTCACCTTCAGAATTGACCCCCAAAGCATCATGCTCCCTTTCACCACTACCTCGTGGCTCACTGCCAGCTGAGTCAGCAACTACATCATTATGCTCATTTTGCTTAGACGCCGCTGCACTTGTTGCCACCATAGCAGCAGCAGCAGTAGCAGCAGCTGCTACAGGAAGTTCAACATTTGAATCAGTGCAAGACTTTGATGCAGCAACTACCATTGAAGATGCAACAACAGCAGCCGCTGCTGCCGCTGCTGCAGTAACTGGAACATTTCTGGAATAGTGAATGGGAACTGCATCAACTTGTGATGACACGGGAGGTCCAATGGCTTCCCTGGTATCCACTGGATAAGTGATCCTTAGGCCTTCCCCATGTATAAGATGCTCAGGTTGGTTATGAGGAGAGCTTGCTTTAGCATATACTTTGCGATGGGGTAGAGGAGGCAAGCAATGAGAAGGTCCAAAATCATCTTGATTCTTAGATTCACGAAGCCCAGTGCTCTGTCTGTTTTCATCCTTAGTCTCAGCTGACAACCTGACTTCAACAGTCGATCTATCTAACTGCTCGGAATAAATCTCAGTAAATAAGTTAGGAGGAGCGACAACACCACTCTCAAGCAATACATCATGAAGCTTTTGAGCTAATTGTGGATTCTCCTTGGCAGCGTCAATCATATACTGTGAGACATCTTTCACCTTCATCCTACGCACAGCAGGAGAGCTAATACCTTCTGTCCAGGAAGGAGATCTCGCATGTGCATAAGGATAACTAGGTCTGTTTGGAAGTTCTCGAACAAGCACCTTCTCCATGTTGTAAGGGACTTTCAGGTCTTCTATGGGTTCCTTGGATTGCTCCAGTTTTGTAGTTGCCCCAGATAAATCTACAAAAGCATTAAAATCACCTCTTTCATCAGATTGGTTTCCTCCAGCAGCAAAATTTTTTAACCTGGATCTCCTCTCCATTGTCCCAAATTCAGAATTATCTTCAATAGAACTCCCAACTCCACTACTAGAAGAGGCCATATGAGATGAATCAATGTCTCTAGACAAAGGACTGGAAAAGAAAGAATCATCATATTCCACATGAGATCCAGCTACATCAGAAGGAATAAGTGTGCCAGGATCAGCCATTAGGTCAACAATGTATTCCCTGAAAAACATATGAACCCCTTTGATAAATAGTTGAGTTTTTGCAACCTATTTCAACAATTTTCAAACCTAGAAGCACTTCTAGCCTACAGAAAATCTAGTCAACCAAATTTTGAATAAGAATGAAAGAATCACAATGCAAATCCAGAAATAGACATACATATATGTATGAAAAATATAGACGTCTGTAAAGAAGGTAGTACAGAACATAATCAAACAAAAGAAATACATTGAATCAAATGAAATCATCTACAGTTGCCTACATAAGAAATGGTAAAATATGTTCTACTGCCGAACAAAAAGAACCTAAACAGTTCATATGACGTACTTGTAAGGTAAAAAAATAAAAATATATATCATAATAGAAATCACCTTCCATCATCAATCTTTACAAAATTTATTGCTACGTCGTCAGAACCCGTGTATCGCTGACCCTTCACCAACCGGCAAGGAATGCCAGCACTGTCAGCCAAAACCTAGGCAACCACAAAGAAACAACCATTACTTACAGAGAAGTTTCCAAAGATCATCACAATCACGCCATAAACCAAACTACTTAAAAAGGTGTCCTTCCTAAAGGCAAGTATGCGAGAGGTGGGTGCTCATTGTACATGACCTAAAACAAATAAGCAACATGAATGGGACAAGTTTTGTGGGTGGGAAAAAAGCAACAATGAAGAGCATCAAACTAACCAAAAATATCTAAAGCGCATGCTGGAGAATGATATGCTTAGAGGGCCATTTTGAAATCATTAACTGCTTCCACTTCTCCTCACAATCATAGTTATTTGTACTGGAAATATCTAATAAACTATCAACATCACTGAACTAATTGTCAATTCCAACAACATGGCATTGGTTGTATGGAATTATTTTTTTTCATTGTTCTTGTAAATCTTGAGAAATCCAGTTAGCACTTGGCAGGCTAACACCTGAATAAAAAGAAAAGAAAAATAAACAAACGGGGCAAATACCTTGAATAACAATGCACGATGACGAGCCAACCCAATTGTTAAAGAACCAAGAGGCAAAACCATGCTGCCCAGGGTAGCTTTTAAACTGTAACTAAGACTTCTCCAGGCTCGTGACATATTGTCTGGATCCGCAACAGGTCCACCCATATAATCAGAAACTAGAACTGCAAGTTTTTGCACCAGATTGCTGCTTACAAAAGCCAAACGTTCTGATCTTAACTTTGCAGTCATCACTAGTGCTTTTCGTTCAAGTTTCAACAAATTTGCATCAAAAGCCCTATTGACCAAAACTGCTTCCTGAGAGACATTGTCCGACACCGACGTCCCTTGCAGAACAACAAGTGAAGGCATTCTTTCTGAAGTGGATTCAGTTAGAATTCCATACAGGTCATAAAAGCCATCCAGGATCTTGTCATCATAATCAAGGGAATTATAATTCTGTGAAGCACGGACAAATCTACGATATGAGCTGGGTTAGCAAGGAATAAACATATAGCAAATAAACCCCAGAAAGCTAACTTGGCAGTGGGAAGGAATCTAGCAATCAAAAGTAGATATTCAGAAAATCCAAAATGATACATTAGCAAATTTAGCCATAACTTCTTTTTTCTTAAACATGGAGAATCTAATAATCCAATGTTCAAATAGTTTTTTTTTTTAAACACTCAATAAAATTCTAACCATTCAGAAAAGCAATTAAACCACTTCTGACTTTTGGAGTTATAGATGACCTTTGTATATAAGTTAAAACCACAATTACCGAGAATCACTTAAAATATTTAGCGCCATGAATATCTTATTTATATGACATCAAAAATCAAATTTTGGAGTACACCAAAAGTTCACTAAAATATGACCTGGAATAATCTAACAACAGTAGATAAAATCTTCCTTGATTTGAAAGATCAATCCAAATCTAATTGAATTTGAATCCTAAAAAATAAAATTAAAAAAAAAATCAACAGCTTGAACCCAACCCCCAAAAATATCAAATTCAAAATTCCAAACCCAAGATTACTTAAATCTAAAGCAACTGGAAAACAAAAAGACCGAGATTTGATTCAACCCTCTAATTGCTCGACTTGCACATTTAATTTCTTGGAAGAATAACAAAATAAGCAGAGTTCATGAGTTCAGTGTAAACCATAAACCAGACTATTACAGTGAAAGTCCCAAAACATATGCTTTTCTCAATGGATTGAAAGGATCCATGAGCTTACAAATATAAATTAGTATGTCCATTCAACTAAGAAGCAGCAATGATTAAACTTACAAAGAGCTTTATCTAAAAGACCAATTTCAGTTTCTGACTATGTTAGCTGATGATAAGAAATAAATGGATTATGGACTTAACACTTAAAAGAACAGAATGTCAGATGATGATTTAAATAAACCTTGCGGCTAGATCTAAAGGGGATAAATTCAAGTCCAATAAGATTAACCAACAGACAAGAAATAAACAACTAGCCAAAATGAAAAACCCTCATACTAATTCCTCAAAAAAAGCCATCAAAATCGAAGATTATGAAACTAGATGTCCCTAGACTTTTGCCAGCATATACCTAGTTTCAATGTAAGCCTTCTACCAACATTTTACCAACTCTAGCAAAAGGTTGTCATCAGTGACTTGAGCCACAATACTGTCTTTCTATTGGGAAGATGATAAATGTAAAGCAGCACTAATAGGGAATTTGGAAACTTTGCTTAAGCTTTGATGATGCTATTTATAATCATATTTCTTAGTGGAATGAAAAAATGAAAAGGATCACGACTCACAATCACCACAAGCGCAAGGGAGACCCCTCCTCAGAACATTATTGGATTTGGTTTTGAAAGTATTTCTCCCCTTAAAGCATAAATTACCGTCATGCCAGAAATTTATATGCCAAACTTTTCCAATTTACGAAATAAAGTTTACATGCAGTTCAAGATGAAACAGAAAAGAAATATAAATAAATTAAGGAGAAAAGATAATATACATTTCATGCAATGCAAAACAGTTGGCTAAAGCTAAACCTATAGTATATACTTGAATAAATTGCTTAAACTCAACCGAGATAATTAGATTAAAGAGGGGAATGATGAGGGAAACATACCCAATATCTATATGCAATAACTTCAGCTGGGGTATTCTCTGGAGCACAAGAGCCTAAACTAATTTGCTTAACAGCTTCAATCTGAGCTGCCTCAGGATCCTCTCTGGCACTCAACTCCAAAGCCAATTGTATCTGATATTCCTCTTCTACATCAGGATCCCTTGAGTTACTAGACCCTGAATCACGCCTTACTGCATCCAAAGCAGCCTCTAAAGCACTAGTAGTAGCTAAATCAGCAGGTTCCATAGTTTCCTCCCTCTTCACATTTGAAGAAGATGGTGGACTGGGACTTTTTCTATTAGCAACTGAATTTAACCAATTGGAAAGAACAGATAATGGTTTATTATTGTCAGGACTATGATGAGGCCTTGACTGTAAAGGCCTATCACTAGATGATGATACATCACTGGACTTGTTACTCTTCGATGAAGTTGACCCTTGTACATCTTCCGATTGATTAGACATCATATGCAGTTTCTTGAGGAAGTTCTTCATATTATTTCACTAAGATATAGCAGCCAATGCTAAAGAAATAAAAATCTGGCCATAAACATCTCCATTGTCTTGGACCAAGCATGAAATCTAAAGTTCAAACTAATCCAAAAACAAATTTAAGAAACCCCCCCCCCCCTTTTTTTAAAAAAACCCAATTACCTTCCACCTCTCGAGATTTCCCAAAAAATCAACCCATCAAATCCAAAATCCAAAACCACCATAATCACAAAACAACCAAGCAAAGTTAGTCAAATATCAGAAAGACCCAGATACTTCAGTTCAAAGAAAACACCCCCACTTTCCTCATACAAAGAAATCCACCAAAAAAATAGAAGAAGAGTTTAACAGCATACAAAGAAGCAAACAGTTTCTTTCAACTTCAACAACTAAATAAAAAACAACAAAAAATTCCAATACCCAGATTAAGAAAAAGAATGGATCTTCCTTTTTCGGATATAGATAGTAGAGAAGAAAGCATAGAAAAGGGGAGTAGTTTGGAAAATATATATATATATTTAAAAACAACAAGTGAAGGTAAACACTAAACAAAGGGTAGAGAGAGAGAGAGAGAAGGAGCAAAGGACTAACAAGTGGGATTGTAGGACCTCTCGAAAAACAACAACAAACTCTGACCCATTTAATTTATAGAGGCAACAGCCAACAAGGATTTTCGAGGTCCCAAATGAAAAAGGAAAAAAAGTTTTCCAGTTTTTGGTGGCAAAAATACTTTCTTTTTCTTTCTTTGTTTCTTTCTTTCTCTCTCTCTCTCTATATTCTTGTCGTCCCCAAACTCTGCTTACAACTTGGAAGGTGGTGGCATGAGTTGGAAATTTGAGGTTAATGGAATCATATTTTACCATGAACTTCATTTCAACGACTTGCTGATGCTTTTTTTCTTTTCTTTGTGGTGATTATTTATTTGTTACTCTAATTTTGATAAAAAAAATTATTTTAGTTTTATTTAATATTTTTATTTTTTTAATCTTTTAAACTTACATTAATTATCATATTATTCCAAAATAAATAAAAAAAGTTAATATATGTTAACTTTTAACATATCAGCAATTAATTAAATTTTAAAAAAAATTATAATTTTTTTAATAATTTTTTGATTTTTTTATTTTTAAAATTTAAAAATTCATAAATTATTATCGTGCTATTTAAGTGGTATGTCGGTCAATAAAATTAATAAATATTAATTTTTTTATCTATTTTGAAGTGATTTAACTAATAAAATAAATTTAAAAATTGGAAAAGATGAAAATTAAATAATTTGGGTTTCTTCTGCCTATTTTTAATGTGATTTTCGTTTTGTCAGCTTCTATTCGATACCAAGTTTGAAGACAAAAAGTTGTTCTAACTGCTATTGCCATGAAATTTACTGCAATGGAAAGTAAGAAAAATGTTTTTTTTTTTTTTTTAAGATTAGCAATTACAAATTACGGCCGCTTTTGTAAAGCTTTTCACTTTTGGTAAAATTTTAAGGTTAAAATATGCTATTAGTATCTATACTTATCTAAAATTTGAAATTTAGTCCCTATACTTTAAAAGTTAAAAATTCAATCCTCTTATTTTTTTTCAATTTAAAAATTATAGTCCAATCATTATCGTTATTTGTAATTTCTGTCAAAATTTTTCAATTTTACATATTTAATTTTTTGTCAATTATATTCAATGTTATACGAAGACAGTCTAATCAATATGCCAACTTAACAAATTTTGACAAAAAAATATCAAGAATATTAATGATTTGAACTAAAATTTTTAAATTAAAAAATAAAAAGACTTAATTTTTAACATCTTAATTATAGAAATTAAATTTTAAATTTTATCCAAGTACAGGGACTAACAACAATTGTTAATCAAATTTTATCTAAATATTTTGTTTTTGAGTGAACTACAGTGAAAACTTTTGTAATAATAAAAATTAGAATCAAATGTACTTTGTAAGATTTTATGTAATACATCTAATAACCCTTATAAAAGAAATTTGATATAAATTAAAACTCTACTTATCAAATAAATATTTTATATAGTTAATATATACACATATACATACTTAAGTTTATATTTTAAAAATATTTAATCAGTTCAATTTATAAAAAAAAAATGTATATTAAAATCAATGTTGGTTGAATCAGATTGGATCGGTCAATCAGATCGGTTGGATCAAGAACTGATCGAGGTATTGGTTCAAAGAGTGACTTTAAATCGATTAAATTGGGAATTGGTACAAATCGATTGAACCGATAGTTGAATCGAATTTTTTTTATTTTTAATTTTTTAATAATTCTTAATTAAACTGATCGGATCGACGAACCAATAACCTCCGGTCTAAAAATTGTTGATTGAAATCTATTATATTCAAAGTTGAATTTTAGAAATAATATTTAATTAATCTCAGTTGAATGCATGTATAATGCAATAGTTTTAAATATACTATTTTTTATAAATTCGATTGATTCAATATATTTTTTAAAAATATAATATAGACTTATGGTAAGGGTGAATTTAAAAATCTTTAATATATTTTAATTAATACACAATTAATATGTGTATTGTACGAATAAAAAAATTAGTTTAAATATAAAATTAGTTAATTTCAATATCTATATGGAAAGTCCGAAGTCTTTTTGTTGATGCGTGGCGCACACCCACCATGTTCTTTATTGCGTTTTATAAAATGGATAATTTTTTTTTTATTTTAGTCCCTTAATATGTTTAAAATCGAGATTTAATTTTATATTTTAATTTCTAACATTATTTACTCTTTATATTTTTATAATGTTCTTAATTTGTTCAAATAGTTTCTATTAACTTTTTAATTAAAATGTTATGTGGTTATATATAATTTGAAAACGAATTTTTAGATCCAAAAAGTAAAGAGATTAAATTCTTAAAAATAAAAGTGAAAAGACTAGATTTCGAATACATGAAACGTAGAGACTTTTATTAAATATTTTAGATAAGTTTTTATTAAAAATATGTTTCGTTGTCATTATAAAAATCTTCGTTATATAAGTCATAGAGAAAATGTACAAGTTTATGTTTAATAATTTTCTTTTTAAGAGATTATCCATATAATTATGAGTATAAACTCAATTACAATTATAATCTATACATTCCAATAATTAAAAATAGAATCAATATTACAAAAAAATCTATGTGATCACAAAGTTTTCTTACAAATACAATGATGTTTCTTAAGGTTTTTTATCAGAGGCGAACTCAGGGGGGCTGGCAAGGGCCCCGGCCCCCTTAAAATAGAAAATTGTTGTTTTAGTCATTTAGAAAATTTTAAAATTTTAAATTAGTAAAGGTAAAATTGTACTTTCTAAAATTATAAAAATATAATTTAATCCTTTAAAAATTATAAGATATAGACTATTAAAAATAAAACTTTATTTCGGCCCCCTAAAAAAAATTTCTAGCTTCGCCCCTGATCCAGGTCACTAAATAATTCAATTACTAATTTTTTTTCCGAAAAAGTTCAACAATATTATGATGGCTCCGTTGCTTTATATATTTATTTCGTAGTTAATTTAGCAATCCCAAAATTTCTTTCTTTCTTTTTTGAAAAAATAAAATAAAAAATATTTTTTTGTACTCTTTTATAACATAAATATTATTAATAACCTCTAGTGTGAAAAGAAAATAGTTTGTGATGCTAAGTTAGGCCCACGACAACTAAGATAAAATTGGAAATGTTCTTTCTCTCGTACTACTCTTTCGATACATAATCTAATATTTTGAAAATAAAAAAATTCATATCGAATTCAAAGTGCCATGCTATTATTACTTACTATTTCATATTTCATATGGCAAAGGCATAGTCTTCATTTTTCTTTGCATCAAATAAAAAAAAAAAAACTCGTTGGCGCCTATGTTTGATAAATTGTTGAAAATTTTCATTTTAATGAAAATTTTTGACATTTTTTTAAATGTGTTTGATAATCTTATTAACTTAATGCTGAGAATGTTTAAGCATATATATATATATATATATTAAAATGTTAAAAAGTGAGATATCCAAATTATTATATTTAATTTTTATGAAAAATTAGATAAAATAATATTTAATATTAATAAGCTTAAATTTAAGAAATAAATAATTTTAAAAAATAAGATTAATTTTATCAAACAACATAGTACTTAATTTTATTAATATACTTAACAACTTTCTAATATAAATTAAGTACTTATATTGAATATTTAACACTTATTTTTTACATGAATGAAATTTTAAAACAAACCCAAATTTAAAATCTCAAAATTATTATAACCCGTCATGTCATTAAATTAAAAAAGAGGTGGAGATCTTAGTATTCAAATTTAAATTTATTGATTGTCCCTTTAATTGAAACAATATATAAAAAACAAAGTTTGCATATTATTCAACTTTTTCTTTTTGAAAAATAAATACAGCTCAAATAATCAATATTAATATTAAGTTATCTAGATGGGATTTTCCATCAGCCGTAAATCAGTTCTTATATCTCGTACCGCTTTAACAATTTTGTTTGCGAGTTTATTATCTTCTCGAGAAATACGCTAAAAACTCCATTGCCTTAGAAGCTTCAATAATGTATGGATTCTACTTACCAAAGCGGAATTGAAATCCTCGCTTATTCCATCCTGAATGATGTTAACTACTTCAAGATTATCTGTCTGAATTAACACTCTCTCAAACCCCCGATCTAGCACAAGTTTCAACTTATCGAAAATACCCCAAAGTTCAGAACCAATACTGCAAAATTACTCAAATACCTACTAAAGCCAATAATCCACCCCTATTTTGATCACGCAAAAGCTCTCCAACTGCAGCGAACACATCTTTTAATCTAACCGAACCATTTGTATTTAAGCATACTCAACTGTTTGATAAAGAAAAAACTTAAAGAAACCTTAATAACTGCGTCAGAATTCCAAGGCAAACCCTGTATTATTCATATTCAACTTTAGAATATGATGCGATGAAGAATTGAAATTTGTTGTACATCCTAAATGTTGACTAATCAATCTTTCCATAGTGTTGAAAACTTTTTATTGGATGAATAGTCTATAATTTATTTAGACTAACCATTTTTATCATATCAATGCAATTTTGTAAATAATTAAACAAGTATCACGTGGTTCCATACCCTAAAACCTTGAATATGGATTCACCTTACTAACTTTTATTGGATTTTGAATTGAGAAAATAAATATGGAAAAGTCTTTTTTTTTTTTTACATACTTTTATTATTTTAGTCATTATTGTTATATGCATTTATCATTTTAGTCACCCGCCATATACACTTATTTTAGTCACCCAACTTTAGTAAATTTCTATTTTGGTCAATATTTTTTTAGAATTAATTTTATTTAAAAAAAAGAGTTTTTATAAGAAATTGAGTTATTCAATTGCTAAGATGAAGCCAAAGTTTTTACCTATAACTCAATTCCATATAAAAACTGGTTTTTTTTTTTTGTAAAAATTAGGTAATTCCTTATAAAATCCCAGATTTTTCCCTTTCACTAAAAAACTAAAATTAATTCTAAAAAGAAATTAAAAAGATGAAATATCTTTTTCTGTAAAAATCCAAAATTTTCATATAAAAACCAAGTAATTTCTTATAAAACCCCATGTTTTTTCCTCTTACCAGAAAAAGGAAAAGGAAAAGGAAAAGATAAATTGATTTTCCCCGTAAGAACTCAATGTTTTCTTTTTAAAATCCAGATAATTCCCTGTAAAACCCCAGATTTTTCCATTCCCTTGAGAAAAAATTAAAAATAATTCTAAAAAATAAAGAAAAATAAAAAGATAAACTGGTTTTTCTAACCCAGATTTTTCTCTTAAAAAATCTAAGTTTTTCCCCTTACTGAAAGAAAAATAACATTAATTCTTAAAAGGCAAAAATAAAGGAAATTAAAACGATAAAATGGTGAGTAAAATAAGAATTAACTAAAGGTGGGTGACCAAAATGAGTGTATATAATGACAAATTAATGGTGGATGACTAAAATGATAAAAGTATGCAATGGTAGTAACTAAATATACTATTATATGCAAATATATATATATATAATTAGAAAACCTATTTTATGGGTGAAAAATTGTTAAAATTTATTAGAAACATGAGAGATAAAGAATTATTTTATCGAAAAATATTTGATACAATATCAGTGGAGTTTTTAGACTTCATAAGTAAAGTTAGGGGGTTGACAAGTGTTCTGGTATAGTAAAATATTAAAAAACCAAAATTTTTAAAAAAAAGACGTGACAATATTTTAAAGTTGTTTGTGAAATAAAAAAATACATTATCAGTGCATTAAATAGTAACACATTAAATTAATGGTTAAAAGTTATATGAGTGTTTTTAAATAAATTTATTTTTATATTTTAATTATAAATGACTATAAGTGCATTTAATTATAGGAACAAAACACGAAATAGTAGAAAGAATATTATAAGAAAATTGGTAATATATTGAGTAAATACTAAAAGAATGCATGAAAATTGGTAATGCAGTTCAATGCATCACCTTTCGCTACACATCCTTTGCTAGAGAATAGAATTCACTACTAAACTTATGGTACAAATTATCCTAATTTTCTAAAAAAATCGGGTATTAAACTCATCATGCTTTGAGAAATCCACAACTAAACTCATGATATATCTTTTAATAATTGCAATATCTCACCATAGTTACGCAAACAACATTTCAATTGTTAACTATCCATTTAAAATGTTGATTACAATAAGCATAAAATTACTCTCTCAATTCCCTACCAAATAAAGTACATTAATTACCATAAAAAAATCTAACTTAAAACGACTCCGTTCATCCACTACCACAAAAGAAAAAAACCTTAGGAAGCAGACTTTTAGCGGCATTTTTTTAGGCTTTTAACGGCGTTGATAAGCGCCGCAAAAAACGTCGCTAAAACAAACACTGCAAACTTTAGCGACGTTTATGAGATAAAAACACCGCTAAAAGTCATGACCTTTAGCGGCGCTTTTCCAAAAACACCGCTAAAAGTCATGAAAATAAGAAAATTTAAAATATTATACTTTTAGCGGTGCTTTTACAAAAAAACGCTGCTAAAAGTCATGAAAAATAAAAAAATTAAAATATTATACTTTTAGCGGCGCTTTTCTTAAAAGCGCCGCTAAATGTCATGAAAAATAAAAAAATTAAAATATTTTACATGAAAAATAAAAAAAAATTAAAATATTATAGAAACGCCACAAATCTAATTTAAAAATATATAATTTAATTTGAAGACGTATTAAAATGAAAACTCACGAACAATACATATTAAAATGGAAATTCATAAACAAGACATATAAAGAATTGTGATCGAGGTACGTTGATACCAATAGCATGATCAAAGAACTTAATCACATAAGAAAAACACATGGTTAGATCTTTTTACATTTTAATACATCATAACCATAATTGGTACAATTTTATACCCTAATTGCTTGCACCACCGCAGTTTCAGATTGAAGAACCTTGATTCCATTGACCTCCTGCACCAATTTTATAGTTTAGAAATCAGAAATCCACCAGAGACGACATAGTAAGAAAGAGATACAAACCTTCGGGTTTAGAATGATCTCCATCTTGAGTGCAAGCTTCCACAAGCCTCTTGATAGCATTCAGGTTAACCCACCTGTAACATTGACTGTGAGTACTGTATGTTTAACTCCAATAGGATTACTCAAAAATGGTAGTTTGACAGAACAAGCATATTTAGATGTTTTAACTTCACCGTTAAATGATTTGTTAATGATCAAACGAAACGAAAATGTATTAACTCATGCTTAGAAGGAACAAAGTATATAGAGGGTTTTCAATTTTCATTCAGTACAGCAGATGCCAAAATTGTTTTTGGGACAAAATTACATATATGCATAGTACATAGTACATAAATTTAAATTTTCTAGTCTGTAGGTTCTGTAACTTCCAATTTTTTATTTACCAACAAATATGACAGTAATAGCATCAATTTCATAATTTTAAACAACATGCTCCAAAAAGCTATGCAAATTCTTAAGATATCCAGCATCTTTAATACCTTAAAATGCATTATGTTTATCAAAAGAATCTGCTAAGAATCCTAATTCATTGATCATACCTGAGGTAGTAAGTTGGGGAAAGAAAAAAGAAGTTTGTTCTTGTTTACATTTAGAAAATCAAGAGTTGCAGCTGCAACAACAGGATCTGCGAACTCACTGTAATCAACATAAGAACAGTGCTAAGCATAAGGTTTTAAGGAAAACAGAATGTTTAAATTCATAAAATGCATGCTGACATAAGAGAATAGGCAAGATAAAGTGAATGCAACGTCATGTAGATTAGCATCATAGCAAACAGATTAACTAATGATACATCTACAGGATGGCGCTTAAATTCAAAAAATGCACGCTGCAAATATGTCATTATGCTTCATTTTTATCCAATCAAGTTCTTTATTTTTATTTTTATTTTATATTTACGAAGAGAAATATCTTTTCTCCCATTATCTTAAACAACTAGCATGCTTCATCTCACAATCCCTCTTTTACTAATCATTATGTGGTAAAAACCAATATTTATGTTTTAACTGTACTTTCACAAGCAATCCCCATTTTACATAAAATGCAAAGAGAATCGGAACAAAGCAGAAAATGTAAATCATTGCACAAACATCATTTCCGTATAAATAAATATTTCACAAAAGGCGTATAAGTTTTAGCAAAACAAATCAGTGATTGAAATATTTTGTGCTTAAAAGAAATAATGGGAGAATTAAGAAAATGTTCAGCATAAACCAAAATTATATTTAAGCTGTTTTATAAGACCAATCGTAAGACAAAAATAAAAGCTAAATAAAACTTTATTAACCTTCACAAGACTCAAATTAGGCATCAATGTTCACACATGCAAAAGTTTATTAACAGAGGATTTAAAGCGGAGAGATTAACTACCTTATCAAGAGGATTTTCGCAAAGTATCTTTAAACAATAGCATAGTTCTATTATCCTTTCGAAAGACCTTGAAAAACAAAGAACAAAAAATTATTTAAAAATGGAATTAAAATTTTTTAAAAAAAGTCAATATTAAAAATGACTTTAATCCATTAGGTCGGTGAACATGTAAAAAACTAAAAAACTAAAAAAGTCAAGATTAAAGTTAAATCGTTGAAAATAAACAATTTAGTAATTTCAACGCAAGGAAATAAAAAAAAAAAAAAAAAAACCCAACATTTTAGCAAGTTCTATATAACAAATTAACAAAAATCAGTAATTAAGTTCATGCATTTACTAAATTAAACTAATTTTCTAATTATCGTAAAATACGAAAATCAAATTTTAAAAAATTAAAATAAAAGACTTAACTTCTATAAAAGGATGAAACTCAAAATTAAATCAATAATCATACCATCACACATTCATACTCATGTCCAAATACTTTAAAGAGAAAAAATTAATAACATAAACCAATGCTACTTCATAAAATTTGACAAGCCAAATATTTCGTGAAGACGCTCAAAAGGCGTTTTTAGACACAATTTCACATCCCTTTTTCACCCATTCCACAGGCGAGATTAAAGCTGTTATGTGCCCTAAACCTCACTTTTGAAGTTAAAAAGCTACATCACCAATATATCAATTAATACTCCTTAAAAAACTAAAAGCATTACAATAAAAGATGACTTTACATTACCAATAATTACATATTACACAATACACATGCCTAGAAGAAGTTCCTTCTTCTGACTATATGGAATAATTGAAAATTTTTCAATTTATTTCTATGAATAAACTAAGTGCTCATTTTACACATTGCAGGATGCCACAGGATTGAATGAAACATAAATGATATTCAAAGAATTGAAAAATAGAATATGAATAATCATACCGTATTTTAATTCAATGTCGTACAACTGTTGAACTGGAAGATATCATCTCCACTATCTGCTGATGGATTTTGCCATTAGTCACAAGAACCCCACCAGCAGGGTATATGATTCTCCGTTTAACTTGATCTGCTGCAAGATCAAGTTCACTTCCTTTCCAATCCGTCACCTGAATTAACGATGTCAATTTATTGTACTATCGTTAGCAAATGAATTAATGATATAACAATGTTATCGAATTTAGAAGTAAAAATTTGGAACAGTGATGCGGCCTGTATGACAGGACAAATAAATAAGTGGTCTGTAAACAAAACAAGGATATCAAGCTCAATGTCTTTTATACGTAAGATTTACTATGTTCTACGGATATCAGTTTTTGTTTTTTCGTCTTAGGAAAAAATACAAATTTAATTGAAAATTTCAAATGATTTTCTATGAAGCGAAGATACCCTGTTTCAGAATTATGTGGAATAAAGACATCCCAAACCATATCATTTATCTCACTTGATTTAGCCTGCAGTTTAATGAGCTACTTTGCTGCAAAAACACTTCACAACAGGACCGGATATACAGATGTAAAAGGCCTCTCATTCCAAAGATCTAAACTTACTCGTAATAACAATAAGAAGAAAGAACAGGATTTCATAAACATTAAAAAGAATAAGACTCTAAAAACATCAAAAAGTGAATAAAATCAAAATATAAGCAATTAATAGATGAATAAAGAAAAAAAAGATTAAAAAAACAGTTGAATTTTTGCAAAAAAGATAAACAAGAGAGAGAAAAGCTCACGTACAAGCATCGTCGTGATTAGAAGAGGAAGAAAAGCCTCGCTTGGGAGGAGCAGGAGGACGAGATCCACCGCGAAGGGCGGTTCGGAGGAGACCAGATCGCACGCTCGCCATCGCCATTTTTTGTTCGATTTTTTGAAACTGTAGTTTCAATGCGCTGAGCATGGACATGCGATAACCAGTGGGTCAATTAAGCTTCCTGAACTTCGACATTTAGGGAGAAAGAGGGAGAAATTGAGATTGAATGAGGAAGATCGGTGGGGGATTTTGGTTTGGGGATTTTGGAAAACCGATAATAGGGAAATTTTGGGGAGTTAAAGAAATTTAGGTTTTGGGGAAACGATAATAGGGAATTTTGTGGCGTTTTATTAAAATACGTTTATTTTTGGCGCCGTTTTTGTTAGAAACGCCACTATAGCTCTATTTTTTTGCTGCGTTTTTATTGAAAACGCCACTATTACATAATTTTAATTTTTTTTCTATTTTTAACCTATATTTTTCTATGTTTTTTCTTCTAAAATTTGTGTGATGAGATTTTATTTTTTTGAATTTTTATTTTTATTATATTTTGAGTATTGAACTTTTTAACTAAAATATTAAATATTAAAATTTTAAGTTTTTAAGTTTTTAATTTTTTAATTTTTTATTATTAAATTTTAAAATTTTAATTACTATTATCAACTCTTTTACGAATTTCTTTTTTCTTTCTTTTTACATCAATATTATTCTTTTAAGTATGGTCTGTATTAGTTGTTTAGATTTTTATATAAATGGCATTTAATTATATGTATACACCTAAATTTTTATATAGATACATCTCATAATTATATATGAATTTTGGTTTAATGTGTAATTCTAGATGTGAAATTCTAATTGTGGTTTAAATGTATAGTTGAAACTTTAATTTTGATTTAATCATACACATTATTTTAAAATATAAATACATCAATATATTTTTATATTGAATAAATATAAATTTTTATGTATGCAATATATAAATAAAAAATGATGTTAATTATATCAATAATTGTGTTAATATTTTACAAGATCTGGATCAAATTAAAGTTCATGTATACAATTGCACACTAAACCATTGTTCATGTATGCTTTTGGGATTTAACCCATTTATATATATATTTTTGTAAAATAATAATTTATATTTATCTTATTTTGATTTATATTCTAAAAAATCCAAGATTTATCATTAACGTTTTTATCAAAGCCTTAAACCCTAAAATCCTAAGTCCTAAACACATACCCTAAACCTCAAACCCGTAACCCCTAAAATCACATACCCTAAACCTCAAACCCGTAACCCCTAAAATCATAGACCTTAAACCTTAAATCATTAAACCCTAAAACCCTAAACGCTTGTCATAACTACAGAATCTAACACCGAAACCTTAAAGTTAAACTTACATCGCATTTTAACCTTAAAGTTAAATTTATTTTAAATAATAATTTTTTTAATTTTTTAATTTTGAATATTATATTAATTTATTAATTTTTTCATAAACTCAAGCCATAACCCTAATCCTAAGACTAACCCTAAACCATCAACTCTAAACACTAAATCTTGAAATACTGAACTTGAAACCCTAGTCAGCCCATAAAACCACTAAACCCTTAATTATAACCTTAAACCCTAAATTATTTAGATAAATTTTGAACATTATATATTCTTTCAATATTTTAGGAAATTTAAATAACATTTTCAATTTACTAATTAATTTTGTTTCTCTACAGATACACGGGTTACCAATTTTTTTAATTTTAATATATATAAAGCTTATCTATTATCTCTAAAATAATTTAAACTATAATTATAATTTTAATATATATAAATATAAGAAATTAAATAATTTAAACTATAATATATATATATATAAAGTCTGTTTTCTTATAGTGGCTAAACCCTAAATATAAATTTTATAATGGACAAAAGTAATTAAAATAGAATGTTAATGCTTACATAGACCCTAAAATAAATTAATTTTTTATTCATATACCCTAACCCCTAAAGCCTAATAGCCAACCCCTAAAATCATAACCCTTAAATTATTTATTTTTGCGGCGTTTACAAAAAAATGCCACTAATTCTCGATCTAGTTAACATCTTTACGGCGTTTTTGGCGAAGCGCCGCTAATGCTCAGATCTTTAGCGGCGTTTTTACAAAAGCGCCGCTAATGCTCAGATATTTAGCGGCGTTTGGGAAAAAAACGCCGCTGTTTCTCCTTTTTAATGGCGTTTTGGATATAAACGCCGCTATTGCTCAACTTTTTGCGGTGTTTTCTTTCAAACGCCACTAACGTATAATATTTGCGGCGTTTTTCATTAAAACGCCACTAAAAATGCAGCTAAAAGTCTGTTTTGGTGTAGTGTTCTCATTAAGTTTGTAAATACATATGATAGTTAACTTGTAATGAGTTATCCTTGTTGAACTCCTGGTTCAAATTACTCTCCCCCTAACTCATTACAAGTTATTATTTCTCTCCCCCTAATGTCGGAAAAACTATCAAATTAAAATTGTAATCACAAATCATGTCATAATTAAATCTTCAATACATTCAAAACATCTAATAGTACAAAGAAACTTGTAATTAATAGATATTTCCAACTTTCTTTGAGGATTCACTCATCTTTGTGTGTTGTGATGGAGCAATTGGAACATATGCACACATACAAAAATTCAAAGATAAGAAATATTTAGCTCTTGGTCAAAAACCAATTGTAATGGGGAGTGTCGAAACCATTTTTTTTGTTTGAAAAACGGGCCGACTTTAAAAGGGAAAACGGAGTCGCCACCAATCTTTTTTGAAGTGTGATTGGGTCACCTTATAAAACATTTGGTCTACGAATTTTAAGAAAACAGGTTCGGGAGTCGGTTACGCACGAGGAAGGATTAGCACCCTCGTAACGCCCAAAATTGGTACCTTATTGATTGATTAATGTCCTAATATCGAAAATTGGAAGAGATTTTAAAATATGAATCCTTTAGAAAATGTTTGGATAACTCGAATTGGATATCGAAATTCTCTTGTTCCGAAAAGATAAAACACCACATCCAACACGATAGGACACGATGTTTCAAACCCTCGATACCAAGATCATTTCATGATTTCCAAAACTCATGCATTGCAATTTAAAAAGGGTATTCTACTGTTTGGCTAAACTAAAAATCGAAACCCAGCACGATTGGGCACGATTCCCCGAATTCCCAAATATGAAATATCGCCTTCATTTAAGAAAACCCGGTCAAAATCTCTAAAAGATATTTGGTCATTTGGACGAATGGAAAATCGAAGCCCAGCACGATTGGGCACGATTTCTCAAACTTCCAAACACAAAACATTGCCTTATTTTAAAAAAACGCGATCAAAATCTTTAAAGGATATTTAGTCATCTAGACGAACGAAAAATCGAAACCCAACACGATTGGGCACAATTTCTCGAACTTCCAAACACGAAATATTACCTTTCTGAAACCGATTTTTATGAATTTTGGAAAAAAACAAAAAATAAAAATGTTGAAATGCGATTCAAAATCATCGATCTACATGAAATGATAGGGACAAGAATAAACAGAACATAATAATAGGAAAAAAAAAGTAATAAAAAAGTAATAAGCATGATAAATATAAGCATAACAATAATATGTATATATAAAAGAGTGACAAGAGAAAAAATGGTAAAATAAAATAATACTAAAAAAATTAATTAATATAATAATAATAATAAGGGGTAAGTATTAAAATAACAATAATAGAATAATAATAATAATAAGCAAAATAAAAAATAAGAAAATAATAGTATTAATAAAAAAAATGATAGTAATAGTAATGATGAATAGTAATAATAATAAAAATAATTAGAATGATAAAAAAAAAGCCATAATGATGTAGGTATAAAAATAATAATACTAATAATAGTTGATATAATAATAAAAACAAGAATAAATAATAATAAAAGTGATATTAAAAAAATAATATTAATAATAAAATAACAGAAACCACACTAAAAATAATAGTGACAATAATAGAGATAATAGTAGTAAATATAACATATATATATATAAAATAGTATTAATAATAACATAATAGTAATAAAATTAAATTTTAATAGTAATGGTAAAATTAAAATAATAACTATAATAAAATAATAATAGTAAAAGCCGTGACAATATGGTAATTATAATGATAATAAAAATTAGAATTAACAATAATAATGATAAAATTAATAATAAAATAACAAAAATCACCAAGGAAAATGAAAGGGACGAAATTGAATTTTTAAATAAAAGTTTAGGGCAAATTTAAAATAAAAGAAGATAAAAGGGTTAAATCGTAATACGCGCGCGACATAGAGGGACCAAAATAGAAATTAATCCCACCCTCTGAAACGGTGCGTTCGAACGAGGACCAAATTGAAGTGACAGATTAGATTTAGGGTAAGATTTAAAATAAAAAAAAAAACTGAAATGGGACATAATTAAAACAAAGGCGCAAAAAAGGAGGGCTAACCGCGCAATTTACCCATTTAGGGTAAAATTGCGCGGATCCAATTGCGGATCGGGTTATCGCGCGGAGCTCTCCCCCCATAAACAGCGTCGTTTTTTGTAACGTTTAAAAACAGAAAAAAAAAAAAAGAATTCCCTTCATTTCCCCTTTCTGCTTCAAAAAACAAAAACCAGAACCCCCCTTTTTCTTATTCTCTAGGGTTTGAGTCCCCTAACCCCTCATTCACCACCGTGTCACCACCGGTCAGGCGACCGATCACTCGCAAGTACGAAGGCCTGGTAAGCTTCTTCCTTTTTTCTTTATTTTCGGATATTTTTTGAAAAAAATGTAAAAAGAAACTATATAGAACAGACAGGATATGCGAAGATTACCTTTGAAAACTGTCCTCTATTCAAACGTCTACCTATTTTTACCAAAAGTTTGCTTTAATCAACTGATATTGTGTATTGGTATTTCTGAAAACTGTGGGTGTATTGCTTTCATGAAAAAATCATCCCTTTTACACTGTTATTTCGGCTCTTATATAGCCATTTTTTTACAACCGAATTTCCCCTATTTTGTAGGTACATGGAGGCGCACGATGCGGGGGGTGCGACGACGTGGAGCGGCGCAAGACTCGGGGACGTGAGACGTGAGGCGCTGGGATGCTGCTGGCAGCGCGAGGATCCACTGCTAAGGTTTCTGAAACCCTGAAAAAAAAATTAGGTTGTGTTGGGCTTGGTATTTGGGCTTCGATGTTGGGCCATTTGGACTTTATTCAGATCTGTTTTTTTGTTTTATTTTTTGGGTATTGATGTGGGCCTTGGGCTAAAATTGGGTCATACAGGGAGTATTTATAACTTATTGGCTTGATGCGTACAACACGTAAATCAACATAATCTCATATTGAAATAAGAAGTTTAGTTCTCATAAGTAATGGTTTAGACATTAATTAGAGGCGTTCAATCAATGATTTCTCTAAACCATTAGGAACATAAATAACAAACTTTTACAAAAGTTTTCAAACTCAATCAATAAAAGACTAAGATATAAACTCATTAGTATTAGCAAGATGAATTGTCTTTATTGAATGATCTGAAATTAATTATTTAAACAAGCAATCTTGCAAACGACAGGTTACAAGTTGATAATACATATGTGATTATTTTGTAGATGCATCGACCAAAATCATATATTATCAAAACCATCCACATTATGGATGAATGTGCCCATATTCATTTCAGAAATGCAAGATATTAAATCTCAACTTTAGCTAGTGAGTTTCTAACAATCAATTTTCATTGAGAACAAGCAACAAATGAGGATTCTTTAAATTAAAGAATCTTCTGGTTCTTTAATGAATGTTCATATGAATTCTCAATTAATTTTCGCATCATATATGATCCAGGATGGTCTAACTAGCCACGCCAAGTAGTAAATGCATTTGTATCAGCAAACTTCTGGTTTACTTTAACACGCGTTTCAGTTGTACTAAATTGTAACAAATTGATAATTTTACTATCATTCTTTTTACTTTGTATCCACATATAAGTACTATTGTGATATTTACTACTGGAAATGTCTAAATCAATGTGAAGTCTATAATGCCACTAAGTCAATAAATATAATTTCCAAATAATTATATGCAATATTCGCTTCAAGGAATATGCCAAAATCTTCAAATGCAGGGCATTTGGTCTAGTGGTATGATTCTTACTTTAGATGCGAGAAGTCTTGCGATTCAAAATACTTTTAAAACCCTTTTAACAAGAGTTTTGCATAATCAGTTAACTACCAAGAATAACTTCCTAGGTCATGTATAGAAACAAACCTATATTAAATGTATCAATAAACATCACATCTCAAACATAAAAATATGACATACTGAAAAGCTAGCAATTTTTTCATAACCATCATCATAAACATGCATGAAATTTAATTCAAAATCCAACTATTCAAGCTCATAGAACTTTTCATTTACAATTGCTCATGTCATTTCTCTAATAATTAACAAATGGAATAATATAAAACATATGAACTACTACATTTAACAATTCTTTGAAGTAAATCAAATCTAAATAACCATAAAATTCATTGGTTTGTTAACATAAATTTGCATACTAGATATGTTTTAATCAAATATATTATTTAATTATAAAACCTACTATAGCAACATAAATAAATCAGTTAATATTCATTTTCATGAACAAATGAGATGCTTAAAACAATATGTAACATATGTAATCAAAACTTAAAAAGAAGACCATCTAAAAATATTTAAATCATATATCAAGTTGATTTAATATTTAAAGACGTACCTCTTTTTGTTCTACCTTGAGTCTTGACGATAAGAAGTAAACAAATTAAATTAACTTCAGTAGTAGACTTTGAATACAATCAAAATCTATTAATAGCAGACTTTGATAGTGGGTCTTATTTTTCAAGTGTACAATAGGTACATAACCAATGACTCTTCATAAATAAATTGTCTCTCTTTTTAAAAAGTTCTAGGAAATTCTTGTTATTTTCTTGCTTTCTTCATTTTTCCACTTCTAGTGGGGAGAAAATTTATTACGACCATCCCCCATGATTATTATAATAGTCTAATTTACTACATCCACGTCAAAGATTATGTTTTTCGAATTTATTACATATTGTTACATTCTTTCTAGGGAATGGTTAGGTTTCGTGGTTAAAAACTTTTGTTCAATCATAAGTAAAATTCTTTTTCATGATATTGCAACCATAGGAGCACATTTGAATCATGAAAAATTGAATAATCTCTCTCTTACAAGGTTCTCATCAATAATATTTTTCCACGTAATTTTAATTGAGAACTTATTTTGAATACTGTAGAGTTATATTCACAGTTTAAATTTTTTTTTTTGCAACTTCAGGTATATCCAACCATAACAAGCTTTAGATAGAATTACCATATTCTATTGCTCATAAATAGATCTTTCACAGACAAATATTTTGCTTTCAGCCCCTTAATGGGGATGATGACAAAAAAAAGATCACAAAGATAATCACAATCAATTCAATTTAATAACAAGATTAATCAATAACTCAATCTCCCTTTTTTTCATCCTTTCAAAATAGATATTTATCTTCATTCACAATCTCAATATGATATATCCATTATAAATATCCTTTAAAACTAATGAATTAACCAACACAAGATATTAATATATTAGCTCTTCTGGAACTTTCGAATAATTTTGTACTACCAAATATGGAATGCAATAGATTTACTAGGACGAATTTATAAACGCCTCAATTGATTCTTTATTTCTTAATCACCATCGCAAAACATGCGTGGATTTCAAATAAAAATCTATCTATTCATGTTGTCATGATTAGTCTCCAATTATAATAAATATGCTATAATAAATAAATCATAGTTAAATATACCTGAAGTTCTTTAACACCATTGTTATCACCCTAGCTGAGTGGTTAAAGGCTCTAATGATTATTCATAGTGCGTAGGCCTCAATTGGTGAAACACCCCAAACCCAGCCCACGAGCCTGAACCGGATCTGGTTTGTTCCTTAAGTAAACCGGTTTTCAAATTCTTTGTTACTTAGAGAAAATTTGCATAATTTTTATTTTTTAGAAAAATGTTGTTGTGGATTGGGCTCAGATTGGGAACCCATTTGATTTATTGGAAAATCCAATTTTTATTAAGGTGAAAAAATAATTTTTGAAGTTTATAAAAATATATTTCACTTAAAATTTAATCCAACAATCGTTTGTAGCAAAATAATTAAAAATAAAGCAAAAATAAGAAAATTCATTTGGGCCTTGTGGCCTTATTACATCAAGTAAAACCCAATAATAAAATTAAAGATACTAAAAAGAAATAAAGTCCAAATTAAATAAATTCCTCAATTGATGCATGGCCACCTCAAGGTCTACTGTCCCATCCACATCACTTCATCACCAAAATAGTTCCCACAACGGGTGAGTCAACAGACTCAAAGTGTACACAACATTAACCTTCAACAAATCAGGCATATAAGTTCGTATCAAGTTCATGTTCATATAAAATAAATGATGCAACCCAAACCCAAGCCTAATGGTCCATCCGCTACACACCACCCGCACTCGCCACCACACCGTGGGGACTACTAAGTCAACCTCCATCCGCTACACACCATCGAGGCGATCATTTGCGATCGACGTGCTCATCGCCCATATAATTTGTGTCATTAAACACCATATTCAAATAATGTAACCGAAGTTACTAAATTCGAGATAATGTAACCGGTTACCATATTCAAATTCTGTGACCGTAGTCACCATATTCCGCTTAGTGAGACCAAGTCAACACCTTCTTCCCCTTTCACATATATCCCGAATGCCCCATATATTTTATATCATGCATAACATACTTAATTTCTCATTATTCACATGTAACAATATACATATTCATAATCCTATCAAAAGTAGGAAACGTACCTGGGTACTTTTACCATATTTATGGTACTTAGCCATATTCACATTCTTATGCATATTCATATATTAAAATAATTGTCATATGATATATCGAAAGTTAGTGTGAGTACACACCTGATTGGCTTAATAGATTCCTTGAAATCCCGAAGAACGATCTACCGATCTAAAGTTTAGATCTGTTAATTCCTTGTTTACCGATTGGATTGATCAAGTTCCCAAAAATTACTAGTATCCCTTTTCCTTGAAATCGGCTAACACTAAATCATGTAATTTTGTCAGTTTCTGACTTTTGGATCAATGAAAAATAATTCTAAATACCAAAAATAAGCCTTGGCCGATTAGATCTATGTACCTACCTTACGCTTTCCAAATCAAGAGGATTCCTTGCCCTATATGTCTGTCAGAAATCTTCATGTTAGATTTAATCTAACATATACATCATAACCTTTAATCAAATAAATTTATCTTACCTTAGATCCTTGATCCTTATATTCGACAGTTGTAGACCCCTTTAGATGTCGTAGTTGATTGCTCCTTTACTTAGAATCAACAAAGATTCGGCTTTGACAGTAGAAACAGAGAAGAAAATAGAAGAAGAGGAGATGGATTTTGCTTAAAGAAAAAAATTCGCAGAGAGGGGAGAGAGCTAGGAAAATTTCGGCACAGAGAGGAAGAGAAAGAAAACGTTGATGAGTAGCCCTCCTGCCTCTCCTTTTATAGCCGAAATTATCAGCCTAGGAGTCCCTTACTTGGCCACCACTCCTCTTTTGATAATATTATCTCTTTTATTTAAAAGATAAAAGCCTTCAATCCATCAATTATCTCCTCAATTTTCTTAAAAGAAAATCCTTTATTTATCACTTATTATTCACGTATTTATGCAAATAAAACTCTTCCTTTTCTAGAAACCCATGCCGTCCACCTCAGGCTTCTGGAAGCAAAAATAAAACTTATTTATTTGCTTCTCAAGTGACTCGAACTCAGCCTATTTCCTGCATGTGACGCCACTTCCTTAGGCCCTAAGTGGCATCTTCAGGCCACTTTTCCAAGCCTGTTTGTGTGTCAAACTTCTCCAACTTTTTCTTTTAAGGCCCTCTAGCCCTTATTTCCTATTTTGAACTTTAAAATTTGACATTTCGGCATCATTTCTAAGTTTCCTAAAATTTCGATCGATCGGCTTGTCGACCATTTTCTTACATTTCCGTGTTTCCGTAAATGTTGTTTTCCAAAATGTTCAGTGTTTCCAAAATGTTCAAGTTTCCAAAAATGTTCATTTCCATTTCCATGCATTTCTAGGTTTCCAAAATATTCAAAAATTTATTCATAGTACTTAAAACATGTCACTTCATACAATTAAACCGAAAATGCATAGGCCCTATTTTAGGATGTTACAATTGGAATAGCAGCAACTCTAGGAGGCAATCAACAATAGCAAATTTTGGGATAATAAATATGATATAATAAATAAATCATAGTTAAATATACCTGAAATTCTTTAACACCATCGTTATTACCCCGTCGCCGAGTTGACTTATGGAGAAAACAATTAAAAGAGAATCGTCTTTGATATAACGCATTATAAAATAAATAGACAGAGAGTAAAGAACAAAGAAAATGAGAGAGCAAAAGAGAGAACATATTTTATTGATCAATCAGAATATTTACAAAGCTTCTCCAAAGTCTCTATTTATATGCATAAAAAAATATAAATGAAGTAGAGATCTACTTCTAATAACTATAAGAAATTAAAGTACATTAAAACTTATCTTGATCTTGATGGATATCCACTTAATAAGATATTTATAACAATTTTACTTTTAATATTGATATTATTAGAATTATTATCGGTGCAAAAAATTATTTTAACAATTTATTTTTATTTTATTTTTTAGTTTAAATTTTTTTGATAAACATCCCCATAATCTTTTTTAATAAAAAATATTATATTATTTATCCTTAATAAAATTTTTTTAATTTATAAATAAAGTAATAAAATAAAAAAATACATACTTTTAGATACATTTTAAGAAATTAAAAAAATAATTTTAATCCTACATTTATTAGAAAACAATCTCATACCTCACGCTTACCCTATAAATAAGTGCCGGTTTCTTCACTATATTTATAAACACTTTAGAATTTCTTCATTAATTTCTTCAAATGAAGAAATTCATGAGATGACTTATATTTAAATTTATTTATATACTATTAAAATATAATAATATATTATATAAAAGAGAGAAATAATAAATTTTTTCTAACCTTTGCAAACAAGATTTTGTAGTAATTTACCACGGTGGTGAATTCAATCAACATAGTATTATACTAAAATTTTGCAAATGCAAAATAATTATCACGGTGACTCCAATATTGTTGCAACCAATATAGTACTAAAGTAAATGAATGGTGATTCTAATAAAGTACTAAGATTTTTATGGTGATTCCAATACAACAATACAATGCAAAAGAAGAATTTTCAAATGAATTGTGATTCTAATACAACGCACTTAGCCATCAAAATGTTAAGATTTTGCAAATAAATGGTGGTGATTCCAATACAATACATTTACGGGTGATCAAATTTTGGTTAAAACTGAATTAACCAGCCGAACTGATCTAATTCGGTCGGAGGCTAGTTAATGATTTTTTAGAAATTCGGTTATTAGTTAATTCTGTTTGAAATCAGGTAATTAATAGAATCAACCAAATTAACCAAACTTAATAATTAATAATACAAATTATTTGTAGTTTTAATTTGGTCAAGTGAACATTATCAATTTAAATTTTTTATATGTTTTATACTTGTTTTAACCAAAAAAATAAAAAACATATAAATTTTGGTTAATTTGGTTAACCGACCGAATTAACCGAAATTTTTCGGTTCGGTTAAATTTTTTAAAAAAATTCGGTTTGGTTAATAGTTAAAGGATTAAAAAGTTTGATTAATTATGTTAATATTAGTTTAGTTCGATTAACCGTTTGAACACCCCTACACTTAGCCACCAAAAGGTTATGACTTTTTTTATACGCTAATACAATTACCATGGTGATTCCAATACAATACTAAGATTTTGCAAATGAATGGTGGTGATTCCGATGAAGTGCACTTAGCCACTAAAATGTTATGAATTTTCTAAAATGTCAATACAATTACCATGGTGATTCCAATACAATACTAAGATTTTGCAAATAAATGGTGGTTCCAGTACAATGCACTTAGCAACCAAAAGGCTATGACTTTTTTAAAATGCCAATACAATTAACATGGTGATTCCAATAAGTACTAAAAATTTGCAAATGAATGGTGATTCCAATAAAATACATTTTCCCACCAGTTGTTACCTTTTTTGAAACAATACTTGATGTTATAACCTTTATGAGGTTATGACCTTTCTGAAATGTTATTTAATCAAATTTTTGTGGTTTTATGACATTTTCAAGGTTACAACATTTTATGAGTTTTTTGAAACAACTTTTTTTCACTTTTTCGTGGTGCATATATGTGTCTCAGATTCAAGTGTAAACATATACAATACAAACTTTTTTTTTATTCTCTCGAATGATTTTTGGCATTATTCAATTTAAAATCTGAGTGCAGCAATATACAATACAAAATTTGCATTATTTAATTTAAAGTGCAATTATTTCATTCAAACTACTTCGTTGAATAAAAAAGAACAATATTTCTTGAAAAATATTTTTTTTATTGTTACGCAAATAATTATTCTTAAACAAAATTGTGTGAGACGCCTTGTCTTTTAATTCTTTTTATTCAAAATTTTTTATACAACAACTAAGAATTTATTTATATATAAAATATTAGAAATATAATCTGAGGATGCGGAATCATATTTTATATTTTAAATATATTTAAGTTTATATTCATTTCGATGAATTATTTAATAAATTTACGTACCAATACAAAACCCCTTAATCTTATTTTCTTCTAAGTTTCAACATAATTTATAAAATAAAAAATTATTGAAATAGATAATATTTTTTCACGTGCAAGTCATAGAAAAAGTATTTTAATTTATTATTATTTTAATTCATACATTTCTTTTCTCTTCCAATTTTTTAGATTAAAATTTAAATTATTTATTAATAGTTATATTAATATAAAAATTGAATAATGAAATAATTACATTTAAAAATAAGATAAGAAGATAAAAAAGATATATATATATATATATACTAATAATAGTCTATAAAAACAAGAGGTTGATATCTCCATTTTATTAAATTTCTACCGTTCTTAATCTTTCAAAAGTTATCCATTATAAGTCGTTTGCTTTTATCTTTTGTTTTGCTCAGTAGCGGTGTTAGTCTCCAAGCTAGTTATCGCCTGCCTTTTTCCTCTCCTATCAACTTTTTTCTTTTTCTCACCCACTACACATGTCTTCTCTCTTTTCAATTTGCAAATTTCTTTTGTGGTTGTCTTCACAAGTTGTGATGGATAGATGACGGTGCCTGTCATTCGTTAAAACTCCACCGGCCACCAGTAGTTTTTCTTGGAAAGTGGGTGACTCTTTGTCAGCTTCTTAACATGTTTCTGTTTTGAGAGTATTTTAGAATAATAAATGATTTCACGTGTCGATTTGGACTTGTGTTAAGTTTTATATGTTTTTTGTTTGTTTTTCCATTATTTAATAAGTCTTCAGTTTTAGAAGTTTTTGCCTACTCTTGTAGCACGTTTTTTAGTCTTGCTTATGCATGTAATCTTAGTTTTACAAGTGATTTTAGGGATGATTTTGTTGTCGTCCATTCTAGTTTGGTGAATGCTTGATTCTTTTGTTGATTTTTGCTCGCCGCTTTGGACCATCCAGGCTTGATTTCCTTATCGTATTAAGTGCTTGCAATTACTCCAGACATGTCGTGCTTGAGTTGTGACAAAGTCAATTGTCAACGTGTCATAATGTTCTATTGATGTTAAGGCTAAAGCTTTTATTGTGTTGATGGAGCCTGTCTTTTATCATCTACGACGAGTATTTGCTATTTTTTTCTTTGAATTGTATGATTCCATTCATTGAATAAATTAATAAATTAACCTTTAAAAAAGATAAAAAATTTGATTCATCGTAGACAAGTTAACTCGATACGAACTCAACAAAAACTATAATGATATGATAAACAAATATAATGCATTTAGTATTATTAATATGACGTATTTACCTATTTAAGTTTCCTTTTGCTCACAATTTAAACTATTTTTTTTATTTTAATTCCATACATATTGCATATGTGTTCTTATTATTACTTTCAAATATTACTCTTTATTATTTATTGTATGTTATTTATAACCGCACCTATTCGTTCTAACTACGTGATTTCCACACACATATGTATGTGGTAGAATTTCTATTGTATATAAATCAATTTCTAGGTTTACATTATTACATCCACCTCTCCGATATTTTTTTTACGAACCTCTCCTATCCTATTGTTTTGTTGTAATAAAAACCTCTTGAAATTGGCGTAATAATATAAGCTTGTTATAAATACTAGAAATCCTATCACACACATATGCATGAGGAAACCATAAAATTTGAACATAAAGGTGCGTTTAAGAGTAACATATAATAAATAATGAAACATAAGGTTTAAAACTAATAATAATAACAACACATATGCAATATGTACTGAATTAAAATAAAAATAATTTAACTTGTGAGTATAAGAAATTTGAAATAAGTAAAATCGTCATACTAATAATATTAAATACATTCCAATTGTTTATCATGATATTGTATTTTTTCTATAGCACATCAAAAAATTATTATATAAAGATTAAATATAGATAGTGAAACTGAAATTTGACCAATATTATATAAATTTAAAAAGTAAAGGGATCGTAATTGCAATTGAACCATTATCTTATAATGTAAATTGAGGACACGTTGCCTGTTGGAATGCCATAAGGCCTTCCTTTTCATATTTAGTTTATATATATATATATATATATATATATATTAAGTATATTCTAAGGACTAAAACTAAAAGTATAACATTATTTTAAAATCTAAAAAAAAAAAAGAGAAAGCCTTATTTTTTGGGCAGGTGTGGGGGAATGGTTTGAATACTACTTTTATATATAGTGTATAAATATTAGGTTTTAATTCTTTAAGAATAATAGTTTTTAAAGGGAGTGATTATTTATTAAAAAATAGATAATTTGAAACTATAAATAAAATTTGATCTAATGTATAATATTATATATAAATTTTGATTTTGTACAATTTTTTAAGTGAACTTTTGTTTTAATTCAATTTTCGCAAATTACTAACACAATTATCAATATAAAACCATTTTAAGTTTATATATTGTATATACAAAAAAAATATATTTATCCAATATAAAAATAAATTGGTATAATTATTTCTTTAAATGTACACAATTGAATTAAAATTGAAGTTTTATGTATGTATTTAAATCACAATCAAAATTTTATATATTAAATTTTATATTTAATCAAAATTTATATGTAATTTTACGATTTATCTTTCAAAAAGTAATAGGTTTTTTAAAGACGATGAGTTTTGAAGAGAGCGATATTGAAAAGTTTCTTTAGATGGTGAATTTTTTATACTACATATATTAAATAAAAAAATTAAATGTCATAATTGCCATTATACGTTATATTATTTTCAAAATAAAATAATGATGAATTTAGTCATTTTTACCACTTTCACCTTAATTTTTTTTATTAATTTAGCACTCAAAATTTAAATTTTAATTAAATTATATTTTTGATGAAAAATTGATTAAACTATTAAAATTTTAATGATTTTGATGTGACAATTTATATGATAATTCACGTGTATTTCATAAAATATTAAAAAAATATATAAAACTATGCACATCAATAATAAAGTAAACATAGATTGTCGCACGAGTTGATAAGTTAGTACCGCTAAAACTTTAACAGTCTAATGTTGATTGAGTCTTAGTTCAATTGACATCAACATTATTACCAATATAGGAAGATGTGAGTTTGAGCATGTTAAAATGTGTTTATTTTGCAATTTAAAGATTAAAGAATAGTTATGATACAATCTATTTTTCCTTAAAAATAATTTATCTAAATTCCAAATATTAAAAGAAAGTTAATATCAAAAGCCAAGTTTAGTATTCTTCCTATAAAAGTTTCTAGTTAATGCATAAACTGAGTTGTCCACTTTTGGTTGTGCAACAAAGCAGTCCCCCTAGGGATGCTCAAAATTATCACAGATGATGGAGCCTCCATTAATAACCCACGTTTGGCGAGGGCTGACAAGTAGACGCCAAAATTGACGGCCCTACTCCGGTTCCTTGAATTGTATTAATAAGGTTAAAATGTGCCTTTAAGTACGGATGGCAATAGAGCTTGCGGTGGGACGGATATTATTAAAAATCTATCACTCTTTTATTGTTGCTACATTTTATTGGATATATCCTTTATAAATATAGGATAGATCTATCTCTGCCTCATCCTCTTTTGTTTTAATTTAATTTTTATTACTTATTTTTAATAACTTTAAATTCAAGTAAATATTTAAACATAAAATATATAAATTTTTTCTATATTATATTTTTTACTCTTTTAATAGTGTAGGGCCTAAAATTTGCCCGGCCCATTAACTAACCAGATTCAAACAAAAAACCAAAAACAATAAAAAATACAAAATAACAAATACCAGCCCATAGTCCATTTACAGGGGGGCCCAAACTAAGACCCAAATTAATAAACAATTACCCGGTTCCTAAATGCCTAACCCCCTTTTACAACCAAGCTTAATTCTGAAGTTGGCCCAAATGGCCCAATGTGTTTGACGTTCCAGAAACCCTAGAGGGTTCTGGAATCAGCCAGCGCCGCAGCCTCTCCCGCGCGTGCCTCTACGCGCTCCACAGCTCGTGTCTTCGCACGCCCCACGCGCCTCCGTACGCCACGTTCGCGCCATTCGTACCTGCAAAATAGAGGCTCCAATAGCAGAGAAACAGTAATATGTACAGAAAAAAAGGGGGAATAGATTTGTATCTTCTTTTTTTTTTCTTCCCTTTTGTTTCGGCTATAAAAACAAAAGGCCATTCAATGTATTTTTTTGGAGGCGCACATACAGATATACAGAATACAAAAAAGGAAATGTTTTCTGAAAGGTGATTATTAGTGTTCGATATATTTTCTTTCTGCCTTTTCGAGCCCATTTTTTATTTGTTTGGATAAAAGTCTGAGAAGGGGGAAAGGGTTTACCTTGAGAGTGTGCGATCGTCGGGCTACTTTCTTGACATGTCAGAGCAAAGTGGTCCCTCAAGGCGGTGGACGCGAAGCATTAGGGTCGGATTTGAAAGAGCAGTCGATGGAGGCTTAAATCGGCCACTAATCGCCAATTACCGTGGCGCCGAAGTGGCCGGATCTTCCCTCTACTCTCTGCGGCGGGGAACGAAAATAAAAAGGGATTTAGGATTCTGTATTAGAGGGGTTTAGATAGGTTTTGGGTTGTTTAAATTCATCTCTTAAGTCTGTTAGCAAAACGGTGCCGTTTAGGCTCATGACAATAGCCTTTAAACGACACCGTATTGGTCTATACTCAGCGACCCGACTCGAATGCGGCCAAGATCCGCGCGTTTTAGTCTCCGAGGGTATAATTGCGTACTTGGTCCTTTCATTTTGCGCTGGTGTATGATTGAGCCTTGTTTGCATTTCTTTTGTTCTTTAATTTTTCCCCTACAGTTGCGCGTTATTTCAGATTAATCCGTGTTAAAATGCTGCGTTTTGGGAATTGGATTTCTTTTTGTTTTGGTCCCTAATCTGTTTCTGCATATTAATTCGATCCCTAAATCGGTTTAAAATTATTTTTATAATATAACTTGTTAATTTTATTCTTGTCTCAATTAAGTATTTTTTTTTAGTTTATATTTTATTCATTATTATATGCTTGTTTTAACAAAATTATTTTGAAGTAGATTTTTCAATATTTTAATTTGTTTTATGTACCCACTTGTATTTCTTTTTATTTATTATATAAATGTTTAGCTTCAAATATTTTTATGTTTCTTGTTTTAAAGAATTGCATAATATTCAACTCGAATACTCTTGTATGTTATTAGCATCTACATATATACATATATATATACATACATATATGTATAATTAGTATTAGAATTATTCTATTGATTTCGTATTATTGTTGATGTATGTATTTTATTATTCTTATTATTTTGCTTATCATTGATCCAATGTTTGATAATTATTGCCATTATGTGTGTTTTAATTCACATTTTATATTTATTTGCTATTTGCGATTCAATAGCATTGTATTTCACCTGTAAATAATTGCTCCATATTGTATGTTATTATGCCATCACATTGTATTCACTTAAAAACATCATGTTTCAACACTATTCGAGCTTTAAAATCATTTTTACTTAAAGTTTCAAAATAAGATAATATTCGTGCGTTTGGAAATTCGAAGAAATCGTGCCCAATCGTGCTGGGTTTCGATTTTTTGTTTGACCAAATAAATGAATATCCTTTCAAATTTTGTCCATATTTTCGAAATAAGGTAATATTTGTGCGTTTGGAAATTCGAAGAAATCGTGCCCAATCGTGCTGGGTTGCGGTTTTTTGTTTGACCAAATAAACGAATATCCTTTCAAATTTTGTCCATATTTTTAAAATAAGATAATATTCGTGCGTTTGGAAATTTGAAGAAATCGCGCCCAATTGTGCTGGGTTGTGTTTTTTTTGTTTGACCAAATAAACGAATATCCTTTCAAATTTCGTTCATATTTTCAAAACAAGGCAATATTTGCATGTTTGGAAATTCGAGGAATCGTGCCCAATCGTGCTAGGTTTCGGTTTCCCGTTTGTCCAAATAACCAAATACCCTTTCAAAATTTCAATACATGTGCTTGGAGAATTTTGGGGATGATCTTGAATTCGAGGACTCAAATTATCGTATCCAATCGTGCTGGATGTGATACTCTATTCCTTCGGAACAAGGGAATCTCAATGTTCATTCAAGTTATTTAAAATTATAAAAAAAAGGAACAGAATTTCAAAATCATTTCAAACTTTTCGACATTAGGACATCAATTAATCAATTTGGTACCAATTTTGGGCGTTGCGAGGGTGCTAACCCTTCATCGCACGTAACCGACTCTCGAACCCATTTTCTCGAATTTCGCAGACCAAAATATTTTTATAGGTGATCCGATCACACCTAAACAAAAAAGGATTTGTGGCGACTCCATCTTCATTTTTTAAAGTCGATCCCCATTTTTCAAACTCGAAAAAAATGGTTTCGACAGCTTGGCGACTCCATTGGGGACACTAGAGAGTCAAGCCGTAAAATTGATTATTTTCTTGTCCTTTGTCGAAAATTTGAAAATTCGATTTGAAAATTTGATTTGGAAATATTAATACTTTTATTGCATATGTTTGTGACGTCGCATATGATTGCTGTTCCCCTGCACACATTGCATTGCATGACCGTTTGTGGTCACACCTTTAAGTGGGAGTGAGAAACTATGCCTTCGTGAGGTTTTCATCTCCGCATGGGCTAGTAGACTGCTTTCGGTATACATCCGTACTTATGTCTTCGTGAGGTTTTCACCTCCGCATGGGCATAGGGAAATGTATTCCCCTGAACCGAACTTGATCCATATGAGCCTATAATGGGTGAGGATTGAGGAATCTGCTGGTTCGGGTACCCTTTTTCTTAGAACTTTATCCCATATAGTGGACCGTAAGAACCCATCAAGTGTAGTAGTGCTGAATGTTAATGGTTACCCGTATAGGTGTTTGATTATTTTCCGTTTGCCTTCAATCTGATTATTTGATATTGACTTGTTTTTTTTATGATTTGCATGACATTGCATAGTTAAGGAGGAGTCGATTCGTGTTCGGTTGCTAAGTTAGAAAGTTTAACATGGAGAATGAATTCCTTGATAGAGTCGAAGATAATGCGTCCGTCTGCACATGGTCAGAGAGGCTACAATTAGAGAAAGGGGACAGTTTGGATAAAGGATACACATCGGAGCTGTGGGACTTTTACTCGCGTCAGTGTGGTACAAAATGAACTACATGAGTTGAGAGATATATGGGCCCATTGGGATGAGGGAACTAAGCAGATGTTCTACCAAAATTACGGTGATATGCCCTATCTGCTAGATGTTAAGGTAGACAAACATTTGTTTCGGGCTATGACCCAATTTTGGAATCCTGCATATAATTGTTTCACCTTTGGGAGAGTAGATTTGGTGCCCACTATGGAGGAGTATACGACCTTGCTCTGTTGTCCAAGGATTTTAGTTGACAAAGCTTACACTAAAGTCGCTAATGCCCCGACCTTCGTGAAGAAGTTAATGAGTATTACTGGGATGAATAAGCCTGGGGTTACGGCTCGAATTCAACAGAAAGGTGATGGTAAATGTATTCCTTGGGTGGTTATGAGAGACTTGATCTTAGCACACCCAGATGCGAAGAAGAAGGTGGATATCTTTGCATTGAGCATTTATGGTCTGGTGATTTTTCCTAAAGCTCTAAGGCACATAGATGAAGCAGTCACTGACCTATTCGATTGTCTGGATAAAGGAATCACACCGGTACCTGCAATACTAGCCGAGACGTTCAGATCTTTGAGCTTATGTCGGAGGGCAGGTGAAGGTAGGTTTATTGGATGTGCACAATTGTTATTGGCCTGGTTTCACGGACACTTTTGGAAGGTGGACAACGTCTCTTACCGGGTCTTTTCCAAAAATTATTCCCCGTTAAAGGAAGAGGAAGCTACACAAAGGAGAAACGACATCTCAGAGGAAAAGTGGATGATAATCCTTCAAAATCTCAAAGAGGATGATGTGGAGTGGAGAGCCTTTTGGATGGTCCCTAACGAGATCCTCTATCATTGTGGGAGTTTTGATTATGTGCCGTTGACTAGGATTTGGGGGGCCACTGGATACACTCCGTTGCTTGCACTAAGGCAATACAAGTCAAGGCAATTTATACCGGCGACTTATGGGCTGGCTCAATCTGAGTTCTCATAAAAGGCGGACAATTACAAGAAAAGAGTTCGGGAGATTCATGACGCTTGGAAGTAGATTCGCCGAATGAAGAGATTGGCCGTGGGTTCTATGACGACGCCTGAGTATATTGATTGGTTCAACCGAAGGATTAATGATAATATACCCAGGCCGAGTTTAGAAGGTGCTCGATCAATAGAAGAATGTTTGCAAGTTGTCTCGTCCGAACTGGAGATTATAAGACAGGATTTCAAAAAGAAGAGTCTCGAGTTTGGGAAAAAGATCGAGCAACTAGAAGAGGAGAAAATGCATTTGAAATTAGACATGGAAATACAGAAGGCTGAGGCTGAGAAATTCAGAAAAGGGAAAAATCGGGTTGAAGAGGATCTCGACAGTTTAAAAACTGACTATAAGAAGATACGTCTATTAATGAGGACCGCTGGTTTAGGAAAAACTTCAGAACACTGGCGACAGGAAGTTCAAAACGAAAGAACTAAGGCTGACCAATGGGAGGAGAAGTTCCGAGAGGCGCAAGCACAAAATGAATCTGTAGAAAAGAGCCTCTCAGAAAGCCGAAGTGAACAAAACGAGTTAAAGGCTAGAGTCATGGAACTCGAGAGATCTCTTTATCATCATCGAAGCCGTAACTCTATGAAAGAATTAAAGGCAAGATTGAGCCAAATTGAAGAAATGAAGAAGAAGATTGAAGAATTAGAAATGGCCTTACAAAATTGCCAAAATCGTATCGAGTCTCTAGAGGCGGATGAAGAACGAAGGAAAGGGGAGCTTCACTATTCCCAGAATCAAGTCAGAGATAGGGATCACCTCATGGGAGAAGCTATAACCCAGATGCAAGAGATAGCTGATTATTTACAGACTTTGGCCGTACAAGCTGATGTATTGAGCATGCAGTTTGAGACGCGGTCAGATCGTGGACAGGAATTAGCTTCACTACTCAAGAAAATTAAAGTTTTAGGTGCTAGGGCCAGGCCTTATTTGTAATTCGATTCTATGTAAAGGACTTTGTTCTCTAGTAAAGCTTTCTAAATAAAATTGAATCAGAATCGGCACCTTCTTTGCATTCATGCATTTGTCTTCATTCCATTCATATGCATTAAAGGTCATTAAAAGATTCTAATAAAAAAAATTATTTCAGTTAACCTGGAAAACATGGAACGAAGATTGGAGAGATTAGAGCAAAGATAAATACATATACAAGAGTAATTGACCGAAATTCAATAGGATATACGAGATCAAATGAATATGATGTGCCAGTTAACCCGATTACTAGTCGGAGGGCTTGAAAAAAATATGAAAGGCCCGGTGATCAACAATGGGAGCGATAATCTTATCTATTCCTCAGATTTTACTCCAATAGACGTCTCGGCCCAACCAAACGTGCATCCGCGAGGGACACCCGTCATTATCAAACCTCAATGTCAGATTGATACCTCGGCACTGTTGAATCTCCCGAAGGGCTCAAGTTTTAACCCGAAGGATGATCGAGTCAAATCAGTTGTTTTGGCAGAAACAAAGGAAAGGGGAGAGTGGACTTTAAAGGCCCCGAAGAGGAAGGACAAAGATGTGAATAATACGAGTGGGTATAACAAGAGGGCATTCAAGCCGTTTATAGTAAACCAAACTGACCAAGGAAGGCGCTTACGATTATCGATCTCCCCAAAAGAAGAACTCAATCCAAAATTGAACTCAGAGAAACCCCAGTTCGCACCTATTCCAACGACGTATAGGGAGTTATACCAGAGCTTATTTGATATGCATGCTGTAGCTCCTCATTACCTGAAACCAATGCAACCCCCATACCCTAAATGGTATGATTCAAATGCTCAATGTGAGTACCATGCAGGGATTACAGGACATTCAATAGAAAATTGCCTTACTTTCAAGAAGTTGGTTGAAAGATTCATCAAAATAGGAGTTATAAGATTCAATGATCCCTCTGGTGAAGAAAATCCGTTACTCAACCATGCTGTTAAAGGGATAACTATTGTGAGTACCATGATGAATGGGGGCATGAGATCAGGAGTACGTCGAGTTTAGGGCTCTAGTGCAAAACCTGATACTGGCGAATTTGAACATTAATGATATATTCGAAGAGAGAACAAGGGAATAGACCTTTCCAAGCTTCTACCTTTACGTACTTGGGAAGATTTTAAACAATAGGACTGTGAAGGGATCCTTGTATTTTAGAGCTAATCTAGAGCAATGTTCAAAACATGCTTGTTGCTTTAAGCCTAGAAGCAACAAGAATCTTTTTGTGAAATAGGCTTGTGTCCAGAATTTTTATTTCAATAAGATGCATCTTTTTAAGCAAATATTTTTTGTTCTTTACATTTCATACTATACATTCTTTGGTTTTTAGAATATTCTTTCATTCTTTATTCATGACCATACCATACAAATAATCATCCTTAGAATCATTTATTCTTTGGAATTTGCCTTCGTACCTACAATAGGTACCCATATATCAATGACATGAGCAACATTGTTACTGACTCCCTTTTTGAATGAGATATGGGCCTAAGGGATCTAAGGACTTGGAAGATGACAGAGATCGTAGCCTATCTTTTGATTTGTTAAGGATGGTAGAACAAGATGAAAATAGACTCTACCTTGCAAAAGGTCAGTAGACGTTGCGAGATTAAGAAGGGGAAAATATCGAAGCATAATTCACCACAAGGCGAGACATCATTGAGCTATTCAAGATGTTTTCGCACGATCATATCAAGGCACGCTAGGCTCTTTTGAAACGTGGGTATCTTTGTTAAGATTGGTGTTTAAAGAACCCATGCTAATGGTTCTACAATAGTCGAGCTAATCATGAGGATAAGGCTACTGGTCTACCCAGAAAAGGAAATTGCATCAAATGCCAAATTAAGGAAGAAAAGACTTATGTGCCTCCTCCATTTTTTCTATATGTGGGGCATAGATGTTATGAGGCCGATCTCGTCAAAAGCATCTAGCGGACACCAATTCATCTTTGTGATTGTCAATTACTTCACTAAGAGGGTGAAAGTCGCTTCATATGCCAAAGTTGCAAAGTCAACAGTCATCAAATTCAAATTCAAATCCGAATCCAAATTCAAATTCAAATCCAAATCCAAATCCAAATTCGAATTCAAATTTAAATTCGAATTCAAATTCAAATTCAAAAAAAAGTGGCAATAAAGAATATCAGAAAGAAACATAATTGCACAATGTCAAATATTTACGGTCTGTTCAAAGATCAGACACCATATCAGTGCAGCAAAGGCAGCCAAAAAACCATTTAAATTTTTTTGAAAAATGACTGAGACTTGTAAAGGTTGGCATAGAGAAGTTACCATTTACCCTCTATGTTTTCTTGAACATTGGCCAGGAACTTCGCCGGGGCAACACATTTCTCATTGGTTTCGCCCATTGAAGTCGAAATCCCTTTTTCCGAGTTTTATCAGAACTGAAGTTGGATGAGGTAGAATGGATTTCATCCCGATATGACCAGTTAAATTTGAAGAGAAAAGGTTAAAAGCTATTTGTCACAGTCAGATGATGCGAGATTACAACAAATAGGTTCGCCCTAGAAAATTTCATGATAGGGCTTTGAAGAAGATTTTTCCCATGCAAAAGGGACTTCAGAAGAACATGGATGCCAAACTAGGAAAGACCTTATGCAGCAAAGAAGGCTTGTTCTAGGGAAGCATAGATATTGTTTGAGATAGATGGCAAGGACCTGCGGTGAATTCAGATTCAATAAAAAGTTTTCCAAAGAGAAAAACACACAAAAAAAAGGAAAAGAAAGAAAAAGAAAAAAACGGAGAGGCTAAGGTGAAAACCCGCAAAGGGCACTTTGAGACCAAAGGGGATTTGAGTTGAAAACCCGAAAAGGGCGACTCAAATTTTGATCAAAAGTGGGGCATACAGCAGTCTTGCTATGTCTGAATTAGCAATGAAGAAATATGCTACGTCTTGGGGCATCGACCAAGTACTCCGGATCCCCTAAACACATATTGAGCTTAAAATGGTCCTCAAGAAGTTGGAACAGAGAAGCTCAGGCTGCGATATCTGGGGTACCTAGTTTCCATTTTGTCCATTTCAAAATTGTTATTTGGATTATCTTATTCTTTTCAAAGAATGCTCCCAATAAAATTTCTTTACATTTGTTATCTTGAATTAACTTATTTGTTTCGAGCTATGCTCCTAATTAATTTCCTTCTTGTCCATGGTTATGATCTTTTTAGGCATTTTGCATTGAAATAACGATTAGTGGACTAAAAACACTTTTACAAAAGAAGTTTCGCATATCACTCTAGGAATTTCTAAATAATACAAGAACCATAAACAGGACTATTGCTTAGAACTCACCAGATATAAAGGCTTGATAAATATCTGAGAAGGGGGTGTCTAAATAGTGAGGATCTCTTCGTTTTTAAAGCACCACGGTAGAGATAAGGCTTTAACAAACAAACAATAAGAAGGAGACTGTCCTTAAAGATGAAATTATGTGTTCAGGCTTAACATTTAGAGATTGGTGTAACAGATTACTCTGGATCCTATACACTTGAGTTACGGCGAGTGGCAGTGTAATAATACAAAACCTGGCGCCTTCAAGGTATGAGGGAATAGATCTTGAAGTTACAATGGAGGCAGATCAGTTGAGCAAAGTACAATTGTTCTTTCGGGTTTTGGGTCAAAATACCAGCCAAACAAGGACAACATGACGTGAGCAAGGATACCTTTAAGCGTTTAAAAAGAGATCAGTCTTATGACATTCTGCATTTATACAAATGTCATCCATAAGACGCATCTATTTAGGGGCATTTGATTCATTCCAATCATTGCATCCTAATCTTTATAAAAAGACCATTCTCATGACATTCTGCATTCATGCAAATATCGTCCATAATACATTTAGTTAGGAGCATTAGATTCATTCCGATCATTGCATCCTAATCTTTGTAAAAAGACCATTCTCATGACATTCTGCATTCATGCAAATGTCATCCATAATACATTTAGTTAGGAGGATTAGATTCATTCCAATCATTGCATCATAACCATTTGGCATAAGCATAAACACAAAACTGATTTTACAGGACAAAGTCCCTCCAGAGGGCGATGTCGCCACATCGGTGAATTCGAAGATCTTGCCTTCCTGAGCGAAGCGAATCGAAGATACAAATTTCATCACCTCGAAGTCCCAGTGGAGTAGGTTGAAGCTACAAATCCCTTCTCCTTGAGGTTATTGAGGATCAACCTTTATTTCCAAGAAGTTTCAGTAAGAAGATTGAAGTTACAAATCTCTTCTCTCTGAATTCCTATCACATCGAAGTCCCAATGGAGTAGGTTGAAGCTACAAACCCCTTCTCCTTGAGGTTATTGAGGATCAACCTTTATTTCCGAGAAGTTTCAGTAAGAAGATTGAAGTTACAAATCTCTTCTCTCTGAATTCCTATCACCTCGAAGTCCTAGTGGAGTGGGTTGAAGCTACAAATCCCTTCTCCCCGGGGTTACATTTGAGCAGATTGAAGCTATAAGTCTGGAATTGAAGCGCTAGTTCCCGAGCCCCTGAAGATGCAGGGGGACGGAATTCAAAGACGAAAAGCACCGATAGAAGTGCCAAGAAGCCAATACTAGGCAAATTTGGCCCCCTTTTAAAGTCTTTGCTCTATTCTCGTTACACGACAATGAGCAAAGAGGGGCAGCTGTAGGGCCTAAAATTTGCCCGGCCCATTAACTAACCAGATTCAAACAAAAAAATAAAAACAATAAAAAAATACAAAATAACAAATACCAGCCCATAGTCCATTTACAAGGGGCCCAAACTAAGACCCATATTAATAAACCACTACCCGGTTCCTAAATGCCTAACCCCCTTTTACAACCAAGCCCAATTCTGAAGTTGGCCCAAATGGCCCAATGTGTTTGACGTTCCAAAAACCCTAGAGGGTTTTGGAATCAGCCAGCGCCGCAGCCTCTCCCGCGCGTGCCTCTACGTGCTCCACAGCTCGTGTCTCAGCACGCCCCATGCGCCTCCGTACGCCAGGTCTGCGCCATCCGTACCTGCAAAACAGAGGCTTCAATAGCAGAGAAACAGCAAAATGTACAGAAAAAAGGGGGAATAGATTTGTATCTTTTTTTTTCTTCCCTTTTGTTTCGGCTATAAAAACAAAAGGCCATTCAATGTATTTTTTTGGAGGCGCACATACAGATATACAGAATACAAAAAAGGAAATGTTTTCTGAAAGGTGATTCTTAGTGTTCGATATATTTTCTTTACGCCTTTTCGAGCCCATTTTTATTTGTTTGGATAAAAGTCCGAGAAGGGGGAAGGGTTTACCTTCGAGTAGCGATCGTTGTCGGCCGCTTTCTTTCTTTATGTCAGAGCAAAGTGGTCCTCAAGCGGTGGGGCGTGAAGCATTAGGTCGGATTGAAAGAGCGATCGGTGGAGGCTTAAATCGGCCACTAATCGCCGATTACCGTGGCGCCGAAGTGGCCGGATCTTCCCTCTACTCTCTGCGGCGGGGAACAAAAATAAAAAGGGATTTAGGGTTATGTATTAGAGGGGCTTAGATATGTTTTGGGTTGTTTAAATTCGTCTCTTAAGTCTGTTAGCAAAACGGTGCCGTTTAGGCTCATGACAATAGCCTTTAAACGACACCGTATTGGTCTATACTCAGCGACCCGACCCGAATGCGGCCAAGATCCGCGCGTTTTAGTCTCCGAGGGTATAATTGCGTACTTGGTCCTTTCATTTTACGCTGGTGTATGATTGAGCCCTGTTTGGATTTCTTTTGTTCTTTAATTTTTCCCCTACAGTTGTGCGTTATTTCAGATTAATCCGTGTTAAAATGCTGCATTTTGGGAATTGGATTTCTTTTTGTTTTGGTCCCTAACTGTTTACGCGCATATTAATTCAGTCCCTAAATCTGTTTAAAATTATTTTTATAATATAACTTGTTAATTTTATTCTTGTCTCAATTAAGTATTTTTTTTAGTTTATATTTTATTTATTATTATATGCTTGTTTTAACAAAATTATTTTGAAGTAGATTTTTCAATATTTTAATTTGTTTTATGTACCCACTTGTATTTCTTTTTATTTATTATATAAATGTTTAGCTTCAAATATTTTTATGTTTTTTGTTTTAAAGAATTGCATAATATTCAACTCGAATACTCTTGTATGTTATTAGCATCTACATATATACATATATATATATATACATACATATATGTATAATTAGTATTAGAATTATTCTATTGATTTCGTATTATTGTTGATGTATGTATTTTATTATTCTTATTATTTTGCTTATCATTGATCCAATGTTTGATAATTATTGCCATTATGTGTGTTTTAATTCACATTTTATATTTATTTGCTATTTGCGATTCAATAGCATTGTATTTCACCTGTAAATAATTGCTCCATATTGTATGTTATTATGCCATCACATTGTATTCACTTAAAAACATCATGTTTCAACACTATTCGAGCTTTAAAATCATTTTTACTTAAAGTTTCAAAATAAGATAATATTCGTGCGTTTGAAAATTCGAAGAAATCGTGCCTAATCGTGCTGGGTTTCGATTTTTTGTTTGACCAAATAAACGAATATCCTTTCAAATTTTGTCCATATTTTCGAAATATAATATTTGTGCGTTTGGAAATTCGAAGAAATCGTGCCCAATCGTGCTGGGTTGCGATTTTTTGTTTGACCAAATAAATGAATATCCTTTCAAATTTTGTCCATATTTTCAAAATAAGGTAATATTCGTGCGTTTGGAAATTCGAAGAAATCGCGCCCAATCGTGCTGGGTTGTGTTTTTTTTTTTGTTTGACCAAATAAACGAATATTCTTTCAAATTTCGTTCATATTTTCAAAACAAGGCAATATTTGCATGTTTGAAAATTCGAGGAATCGTGCCCAATCGTGCTGGGTTTCGGTTTCCCGTTTTTCCAAATAACCAAATACCCTTTCAAATTTTCAATACATGTGCTTGGAGAATTTTTGGGATGATCTTGAATTCGAGGACTCAAATTGTCGTATCCAATCGTGCTGGATGTGATGCTCTATTCCTTCGGAACAAGGGAATCTCAATGTTCAATCAAGTTATTTAAAATTATAAAAAAAAGAACATAATTTCAAACTTTTCGACATTAGGACATCAATTAATCAATTTGGTACCAATTTTGGGCGTTGCGAGGGTGATAACCCTTCCTCGCACGTAACCGACTCCCGAACCCATTTTCTCGAATTTCGCAGACCAAAATATTTTTATAGGTGATCCGATCACACCTAAACAAAAAAGGATTGGTGGCGACTCCATATTCATTTTTTAAAGTCGATCCCCATTTTTCAAACTCGAAAAAAATGGTTTCGACAAATAATTTATATATATATATATATAAATAAAATAATAATTTCATATAGTGAAACTAATCGGGGTGGGATAAATAATTATCATAATCACTCCATACCTGTTATCCAAAAGAAAAAAAATGATCTCGCCCTGCCCCACATTCATCTTTTAAAAGAAATAATCTGCTCCATTTGGAACGAAGAGTTCGGAATCCATCAGGCGGTTCAAGTTTTGTCATCCCTAGCCATAAGTCCCTTACTCTTCCTAAATTTGGAATTTGGTCCTTATACATTTATTTTTAGAAATTTATTCTTTTTACTTTTTAGATTTCAGAATTCAGACCTAATTGTTAACACAATTAAAATTATTTTGTTAAATTTAAGTTCATTTCAATGTCATTTTTTTTAATTACAGGACTACTAAGTGAGTATTTTTTTTTAATTTCAAAATGTCACATCAATAAATTTAGCATTGTTAACAACTGGACTTGAATTTTGAAATTTTAAAAGTAAATAGACTAAATTCTTAAAAATAAAAATACATGAATTAAATTCCAAATTTGAAAAAAGTACAAAGAGTTATAATATATTTTAACCTATTCATAATCACATTGAAGTTTCCAATTTTCATTGAATCAATTGATTATATTAAAAATAATTTAAAGATCAAATGCGTAGTTTTTTTTTTTCATTACAATATTAGAGAAAGGAAAGAGTATGACGAATTTAAATGTATTTGGTGCAACCATTAACCCAAATAAATTTTAACATTGAATAAATAACTTCAATATTAGATAGATGAATAAATAACTTCATAATGAGAGTTTTATCTTGGAATTACATAGAATTGGGTCAAGCAGAGGTGGTAAAGGTCCTAAAAGAGCCTACTCAATAGAATCCATGCACCACACAAAGCGTGATGATATCATCACAATAAGTATTCAAAGGATGTGTGAAAATTTAAATAAAATTTAATTTAAATTATTTGCTTACTTTGTTAAATAATCTAAAAGAATATCTCCAAGTTAGCTTCAAATTAGATGTAACAGAGAGTACAATGAATGTATGGGTTATGTATTAATTAATTAATCATGTTTGCACTATCTTTACCCCTCTCCATAAGACTTGAATAATAGAAATTATTACTAAAACGTAACTCTTGCATTGAGACTTTCTCCATACTCGATGCTCAACATGTTAATTAGGTCAATCAATTAGAGTAACTCTCGTATGTTTCCTAAACTACATCATACTAAATAGGTTGTCAAGCTGAAGTAAGCATTAAATTCAGATGATAGTCAATTAAGAACCATACAATCACCTCACTTCACATCCACCACTAATCACATGCCAATTTAACTATGCGCAAACAAGCATCAATATACACCAACCCTAACATAATTGCAACTGAAGAGGCAGTTATACAAGCGATTTGTGCAGTGCCATGCGTAGTAGCCATTAATATTTGGGCTGATAGCTTGGAAGTATGACATAAACAAATATACTATTAAGTGTTATTTTAAAAAAAAAAAAAAAAACATTGCACAAAAATGAATTTAAGGAAACAAATACGAGTTTTATATGGAACATTAATTGGTTTAACTACATGGAAGTCCTTTTGTGTTTTTCCACTTACAAAAGAGTACCGCTTTTTCTAATATCAACTTAAGTACCCCATATTTATAATTTAATTTTTCATTGCTCTATTACATGAATGTTTATTTATTAAAATGTCTTTCAATTTTACAGTTTATAAAAAAATTGTTTCTTTAAATTATGTTTTATATTTTATTTATTTAATTTGCATTAACTTATATTAAACTATTGTACATTTTAGTAATTCTCTTACATATTTAATAAAAAATTTCTTAATTTAAACTTTAGCATTTTAATCCTATTTATTTTACAATAAAAATTTTAATTTACCATTTTTTATAAACAACATTATCATTTATCTTACATTTTTTTTACTTATTTTATAACATACATATCATATAAAAATATTTAAATTAAGAACAAAATTGTTTTTGGTAAATTGATTTTTTACTTTTACATTCAATTTTCAACATTAATATTTTAAAAAAATTAAATTAAATTAAATAATATATATATATATATATATACTTAGTTAAAAAAATACGCAACTTTTATTTATTTATTCTTGAAATAGCAACTTCTATTTATTATATCTATATTAAAAAATATATAAAGAAACTTTAGTTATATTAAATTATAGTTCACATATATGAAATAATATGTGTTGGGTGCAGACACATTGTATTCTCAAAAGAAGACATAAGTTTAAATCTTAGAGATGACATTGTTAGAAGGGACAATCATAATTATGGATATAGGATTATAAAACAAAAAACAAAACTAAAAAAAGAAAGTAAGGAAGTAGTGTTAAACTTCGTAACTAATATCTTATATTTAAAATGTAATCTGTTTGAATTTTTTTATGCTTTCTATATTATTAATTTTAATAATAATATTATTAAATATTAAATGTACAAATATATTTTCGAAGAATTACATATTATGCAAAAATTAATATTATGCTAATTATAATAATTGTTATACCCTTACCAGATATGGGGATACGTGGCACCACAAGAAGTTATTGAGAAACACTCACAGAAAACCCTTCAACTCATACCCAATGATTAGCCACTTGCATGCTTCACATAAGCACTCATCCTTAGCCACTCACTATCACCAGGAACGCATTCACCAAGAGAGGACCATTGAGACCTGACTACCTTGTACTACCTCTGCAAGAGCCCAATTTTGACCAGGCCTGTTAAAAATAAAATTAAAGTTTAAACAGTCCATTATACAAGCCCAAAATACCCGTGGCCCAATGACCCAGAACACACTACCCAGAACAGAACCCAAACTAATACCTAAACCCGATCAGCCCAAGAAAATATACTCAGACCCAAAATTACATGGCCCATAGGGGCCCAAGAACTTAAACAAAATTTTAGACCTAGTCTCCAGAAACCCTAGGCGCCGCTTCAGCAGTATCCTAAACGTCACGCCGCAATCGCTGGAGCCCAATCGTCGCTGTAACACCCCCAACCCGCCCCCAAAGTCTGGCCGGATGCGGTTATGTCATCTGCGAAAACCGTTTGCAAAATCTTTGACTTGAGAATAAAACTTGAAAATTTTATTAACTTTTGGAAACCATGTCTTTTCTTTCAAAATTATAAATAAAGCTTTGTTATTAAAAATAATCCATATTAAAAACTTTAGTATAAAAATATATAAATACTTTGATTAAATAGGTTGCTAAAACTAAAATTATCTTCACATAATAATTTCTTTTAAGTAAACCATAATATCAAGTAATATCAAAAATAGTGATAACAATAATAATAATAATAATAATAAGGCCCTTATTACAAAAATAATTAATCCAAGTACTCGATAATAAAACGCATAAAGAAAAGATTAAAAACGTCCTCTGCATGGGCCACCTTGTATCCACTCCAACCCGATCCGATCATCCTGTCACCTGCGATGTTGGATAAATAATTGGGTGAGTCATACAGACTTAGTGTGTAGTTAAAACCACTGATATCCACCCACATGTTAACCACAAATCAACCCAATCAAATGCAACATGTAAATATAAACAGACGTTACCATGTTCTGGGCTTGGCCCACATTCAATCCACATTCAAAATCTTGGGCTAGGCCTTTTTCTCATTAATCCATCGATTCATCGGGCTTGGCCCATTTCCACGTATGTTCTCAAAACATACCTATTCATATTTCATATTGGGTCTTGGCCCATTTCCATATCAATTCATAACGAAACCATGCAATCATGATACCCAACCCAATCCTAAGGTCCATCCGCTATACACCCCCTTATCCAGCCTACCACACACCAGGGGACTATCGAGTCACCCTCTCCTTTTATCTCCAAAAAGGCAACCAATGCCATCCACGATGTAGCGTATAGCTAACATCAAACCACGATGGAGCACACAAAGAATCCATCAAGCCACGATATGGCATAAAGCCCATATCAATCAAGGTAACCACGCCGAACCAAATCGCAAAGATCCACAACGCGACCTCGGTCGGCGCCAATCCACGATGTAGCACAAAGCCGACATCAACCACGTGCTCAAGTACACCCACGTACCTTCTTTCAAAAACCCACCCATGCACATGTAACATAATATGATCTTTGAGATGATGCATGTACATGATATTCACAAATATAGGCATGCTCACATAGTTAAAATCAATTATCACATATTAGCCAATTTGCTACTAACTCAGTCGTCATCATACCCCTTTAGGGTATCCATTACACATATGGCAATTGCATTCATTAGTAAACATATAGCTTTATGAGATATCATACAAATCCAGAAACAATGGTCTAACTACACCTTATAACTGAAGCTCTAAACCCTCGATCCCGCGCTATCGTTTAGCGAGACTACCGTTATCCGCCTATCGTTTTTCTGCACGCGCCCACACCCCGGTGGCCAATCACGAACCGCCGAGACAGACTCTTTTCTTAAACTTGGGACGGTGACCTTCCCTTTCCCCTCTTGATCGCACTTTTCGCATCCATCGACGATACTTAATCGTAACCACACGATTAATCAACAAAATCATAATCTACTATTAACGAACCTAAGTCACTTACTAATCATCCTTACCGAAATAAATTGAAATCCCGAAGGCTTCCTTTGCTTCATCGATTGCCTTATAAACCATAGTCACCATTCGGTCAACACCAAAACACAACCAATGGCCTAAGGCCGAATATCAAACCACTTACCCTTTACTTGAATCCCAAACACCAATGAAATTGCCGAAAATCACTGTTACAAGACTATTAGTATCGGCTATCAACCACAATCCATGTAAAAGGTCCCTTGTCCGAATACTACAAGAGATAGTTTTAATATCATACGACCTTACCTTTCACAACGACTAAAGAAAAACCCAACGCTCCAACCTTTGCCCAACCAATAATCGGCTACCACAAGGAATAAGATTCGGCTTTCTGAGGACTTGTAAACAAAGCGAGAGAGAATGAAAGGCTAAATGTTTGATAATGACTCCTAAATGGAGTTGGAATGTTCGCCCAGTAAGCTTTTAGGGGTGATTTCGGCTTGAATGAAGTGGAGAGAAACAAATGGAATATTCGGCTAAGCGACCACAAGTTTCGGCCAATTAAGCAGTGAGAAGGAGGGACGGTTTTGGTGAGAATAGAGTATGAGAAGAAAAAGAAAATGAAGGTCTAGAAGAGATTAAACATTCGGCTAAAGGGTCAAAAGAAATTCAAGAAGGAAGCTGCCCATTAAATAGCACATTCTGCACCCCCTCCCTAGAAGACTCCCAATTTACGCCACTTCAAAAGCTCAGTGCCACTAATTCAAATTAATTTTGAATTAGCCAACTCCCCCACTATCTATCCATATTTTATCACTTTATCAAATCAAAAAAAAAAATATAACCATTATCACTAATTGTAAACTAAATAAAATAATCCTATGTTTAACAAAAATAAAATAAATAAAACCAACCTACTCACCAAATTGAATTCAAAACTAAACAACACCCATCTAACCTTATCTATTAAAAAAATAACAACAATTCATCTTCTAATTACAAATTTTAAACTAAAAATAATAATCCTACAATTATCCTACCACTATCTAAAATAATAAAAACCAAAAGAATAATCTAATAATTATCTCCTCCAGCCGGATTAAAACAAAATACTAATCTATTCTTATCCTATTTGAAGCTCCCCATGTGCCGTCCACACCTTCAAATTGCTGCCAAAAAGAAAAACTTCAATTACCACTTGCCTTGGTTCGAACCTAGCACCAACTGCTTTGCTTCACCTTTCCCCCACGCCCAGCCACTCGGCCACAATGATTTTCTTGACATAAAGCCCCCACATTTAACTTTAAACCCTTCTTACTTCAGCCCATCACCAAATAAAACTTCCATGTCCACCAAGCCACACCATTAATTTCAAGGCATACTTAGCCCAGTCCCTTGACGCACAAAAATAAAACAAAAAAATTGCTGTCCCAGCAGCTCGAACCCTTGCTCCCCTAGGCGTCACCTTTCAAAGCCCCCAAGCAGCGCCTCCACGCCACTTTGCCAGATCCTTTCTTGTGTCCTAAACTCCATAAAATTATTTTAAGGCCTTCCTGCCCTATTTCCCCTTTTACACTAAAAATCCAAAATTTTCCAAATCCTTCCCCTTTCACCCGAGCATTCTTAAACCTCTAAAACACCTCCAAACACACCCAAAAACCTACCAACACCTGAATTATACTTAAATTGCCTAGCCCCAAAACCAGGGTGTTACAGTCGCACCCACGCCAGGCTTTCGGTCGCGCCATGATCCACGCCCGAATCACGCTGCAGTCACCACCAGGATCCTCTCCCGACCTGCAAAAGGAAACAAATCACAGCAAGAAAGGCGAAACAGAGGCAAAAACAGAGATTTATTTCCTTTTTGCCTTTCATTTTTGGGTTATAAAAACCCCTAGATTAAACTTGTAAGGAATACACGGGGATACAGACACAGATATACAGAGACACACAGAGAAACAAAAAATACAGAAATAAAAACACAAGAATTTCTTTTAGCAAAGGTGATTTTTTTATTATTTTATTTTGTTTATTTTTTTTCGTGCAAACATAAAAAGGGGGGAAAAGAGTTTACTTGCGTTTTGACTTCAAAACAGAGAGATTTTGCTCTCTGGCCGTAGATCGCGGCAGCGCGTACAGCGCGTGCACACAGGTTCGATGACTGGAGCCTCGACGGAAGTATGAGGGGGCATTCAGAGGATATTTGAAGTTTTTTTTTAAAAAAAAAACAGTTTTAAATGTTTTTTATTATTATCTGAAATTGCCTTATATAAGCAAAGGAAAACGACGCCGTTTCTCATTAGTAGGATCCGCGCGTTGACCCGATATCCAGAAGAGGATCCGCGCATTTTGGTTAAAAAGGCAATTTGCCATTTCAGTCCTTTTGAAATTTTATTTGTTTTAATTTTATTCAATCTGATATTTTCTTTAATTTTAAATTAACCCTTAAATTTGTACTTTGTTTCAATTGAATCCTCGAGCATTTTAAAGGTAAAAATCGGAACGACGCCGTTTTAAAAAAAAGGGGTTTAATTTCCATATCAGATCCACAGGATTTAACTTAGCATTTTAATTTATTCTTTCATATCTGTTTTAATTGTTTTTAACCCTGTTTCTTTGTTTTAATTTTTTTATCCTTTTATTTTATCATTTTAATATTGTATTAAATTATTTATTATATTAAATTGTCTATATTATTTTCTTTATTATTTATATATTAATATATTAATAGTATAAATATACATATATATATATATACTTATATATTAAATGATTATTATTTATTATTTTTATTTAGCTCAATTTTTTTCATTACATATTATTTTTTAATTACTATATTATATGTTTTTTAAAACTTTTATATTACATAGTATTATATTATATTATATATTATTTTTTAAAATTTATTTTATTTATATTTTATAACATGTTTCACATATATTATTTATATTATATTTTTTGAAAATATCTTTATTCAAAATTATTATATATATTATTATGTATTATCTTTTATATGTATTAAATTATATATTTATTATAATATTTATTTAGTATTTTTTATTGTTTTATATATATTGCTTTATATATTTTATTTTTCTATGCAATACCCTTTTTATTTATTTATTATTTTATGATTATTATAGTATAGTTATTTTAGTTGTATTTTATATTGTCTATATTAAAAGCTAATGTATTATAATTGTTTTTCATATTTGTGTACGATAGTTTATAAATGCAATATTGTCACATGGATTATTGTTCAAAATAAAAATACATTTTTTTGCAAACCTATTATATTTTAAAATAAGGCAATGTTTTGTATTTAGAAATTCGGGAAATAGTACCCTAACATGCTGGGTTGCGATTTTCTGTTTGGCTAAATAACTAAATATCCTTTTAACAAGTTTTGTAAATCATGAGATGTTTTTTAGTTACGAGGGTTTAAAAAATATCATGTCCTAACGTGCTGGATGTGATGTTTATATTCTTTCGGAACAAAGAAATCTCAAGTTTTAAATAAAAAACCTATGACGTGCTTAGTTTCGAAGCCATGAGATGCTATATCCTAACTTACTGGGTATGGTGTTTTATTTCTTTGAGATAGGTAAGTCTGGTTTTCTCTTCAAATAAAAGGACCATTTTCTAAAATTTTTCAAAGTTTCAACATTAGGACATGATTTTATCGATTAGGTACCAATTTTTGGGCGTTATGAGGGTGCTAATCCTTCCTCATACGTAACCGACTCCCGAACCTATTTTTTGTTTTTTTTCGTAGACCAAAATCAATGTTTTGAAATAAAACGTTTTTTTAAGGTGATCCAGTCACACCTAAGTAAAAAGGATTGGTGGCGACTCCATTTTCATTTTTACAAGTCGATCCTCGTTTTTAAAATCAAACTTTAAAAATAGTTTCGACAACCTCAATAAAAGGGAATGTCAGAGCCATACACGACAACCAATATGTAATGATCTTTCCACCTAGCCAACCCCACAAGTTCACATTATCCTAGGATTTTCAATGACGTGGTGTAACTGGATAGGAAACTTTCCGTCTATAAATACCCCAAGGCACGATGAATGAGGGATTTTCTCCCTTTCAGCAACCCTAATAGCATACCTAACATATAACCTCCCTTATTTTCTTCTTCCTCCTCCTTATTTACTTCAGCTCTCCAACTGCCACAAGTGAACTAGCCTCTTTGTCACCATTATCATCTCCTCCTTATTTTACATTATCAAAATTCTTAATTCAACTTCTTATTTTACTTAATTGTACCAAATTTAATATTTAACAATTAAAAATTAACTACTAAATTTATAGATATTATTTATTAAATTTTAACTGTTTTATTTGTATTCGATGTTTTGCCCTTATATGAACTAAATAAAATAATTCTCTCATTGCAAACAATTAAAATTTGTTACATATACTTTTCATTTTAGGCTCCGTTTGATAGGGGAAAATATTTTCCGGAAAACATTTTCCCCATTTTACCGTGTTTGTTTGGCTGGAAAATGAATTCCTAAGGAAAACATTTTCCAAAACACGGGTAAAATCACTTCATAATTTCCGGAAAACGTCTTACCAATTTCTAAACGGTAAGACATTTTCCACAGGTCTTCTCTTCACTCTCTTCACCCTAAGCAAGAATTCGTCTTCTCTGCTGGTCTCTGCCTCATCTTCTCTCTGGTTCATCATCTCTGCCTCATCTTCTCTGCTGATTCATCGAAGGTAAATTTCTACTCACATTCTTGATTGCAAGCTCTAGGATTTAGGGGTTTCTGCATATTTGTATTCTGCTTGAGTTTGGTTTGTAGTGAATGTGTGGGTTTCTGCAAATTTTTGAAGCTGAATGTGTTAGGGTTTCTTCTTTGTTCGTTTGGTCACTTGATTTCTGAACCTCTTCATCGAAGGGTCGCAAATTTCACTAGAAGATTTAAGGTTCACCGTTGCTCCTCTTCTAGGTGCCATTGATGTAGCGTGTAGCCATTTTTTCAAAGATCTCCGCGACCATCTCCACCCTCAAGATCCCTAATGTCCGTCTCCCAAATGCTGACCCTTCTTCTAATCAAAGCCTTTGCATTCACCAACACTTCTCTTTCCTCTCAATCCCAAACCCTCTTCTCCCGCGCCGCACCGCTAACCGTTCCCTTGCTCTCCTTTAATCGTGCTTGTTTTGTGATTGGAGCCTTAAAATAATGATTTGACAGTGTATGGTGACTGTGCTTGTTTGTTGTTTCTAAAGAAACTTCGTTGCATTTCCACTGTTTTGCCTTTCCCCCCAAAAGGCTGATTTCTTATATCGGTTTTCTTCCCCCTCCTTCTTTTGTTTAACATGTTAGAGTTGAGCTTGATCATAATTCATAATTTTGTCTTTGGCAATTGCGAGTTAGTTGGTCGTTTATAATTTTGTTGAATTTGAAACTTGATTGATTTTGGGTTTGAGTAAAACTCGATGAAGAACAATGGCCTTATTTTTTGTTCCATTCTTATGGCATATGTATGTTGATGCATTAATGATGTTTTTTTATGTTTTGAGATTATATATATATATAAACACTGTTGGTGTTTTGAGATTATTTTGTCTTCGAGCTTGTATATACATGTTCTGTTTACTTCTTTGCTAATAATGGTTGGATATATAAACTCCTCGTATTTCTCTGTGGTTAGTATTTTCACCATTTCCCTAATCTGATATACTTTTACTTGCTTATTAGTAGCCTTTTCTAATATGATATAAATGTTCTATGTTGTTGGAGCCTTTCCAGTTAATTAGAATATTTAATCATCAACATTGATTTGTTTTGAACCAAAACTTCTTTTTGTGCATGTTGCTTTATATTTTATACTGCCATCAGCTGCCAATATCGTTTGTATATTATAACGGTGTATCTCCTTTCTTTTGATTAGATTTCTCTTATATGATAGCAGAATGAAACGATTTATTCATTTAAGTTCTTGATACTTTTTCAGTGGTTTATTTTCAGTGATTTATTTCATGATTATTTAGAAGGTAGTCATAAGGTCTTTTAACTTATATTTCATATGTAAACACTTGGATTTTCATTTTTATACCTTTTCATCAATTCATTTCAATCATCCATGGTTGTTTAGGTGTAAGCATTGGAAATGATGAGATTGTATCGAGTTGACCCCAAAGAAGGCTTCATTTGTAATGGTTTTGAAGGAATACTGGAGAAGTACTCTGCTTTGTAAGAACAACCACTTGATTTTAATTCTCAACTCAATGATGTTTTCTTTTTCAACTTCATTATATATGTTCTCTTAAATTTCAGGTTGTTCCAACCAGTTTTGCCAAAGAAATGGGCTTGGCAGAGAAACCGAGCACCATGATAAAGAACTCAAAGGATAGGAAGTGGTCATTAAACACCATAGTGGATGCAAAATCACAAGTTCGTCTAGGTGCGGGATGGTCACAGCCAGTGAAAGAAAATAAGCTAGAACTTGGAGATACTCTCTTGTTTGAAGACATTCCCAATCTTGGTAATGTCATTAACTTAAAGATTATTTACAAGGTTGGAGATGGAAATAATAGGAAAGAAACAAGTGAGCAAATGTAGGTTAAAAAGTAGTAGCATACCATCATTTGTAATTTCTCTACCACTCTTTTGTATCAAATTGTTGAAATGGCAACCATGGGTTGTATGTATGATCATGTTTTTACCAGTTTCTCTTTTGCTTGGATGGTAAGAAAAAAATAGTTTGATCATGGAAGTGCAGGAACTCCTTTTTTTGTAAATGATCTAATCTTTCTGTTGAAATTGGAAACGATTTAAGAAAGCTTCATCATTATGTTTTTATCTACACTCCACTTCCTGCTTTAGACTAAAGATTTCATTGCATGTCACATTGACAATAATGAAGATTCGATATTTTTAATTCAACTCTTTCCTCCTTGGATAACAATATTCATTTTTACAAACTGGTTGGGGTACTTTTGTACTTGGATAACAATATCCAAGTCAATGATGTTTGCGCCTTTGAGCTAATAAATAGCACTGAAATATCCTTCAAGTAGTCATTTACAAAGGCCAGCATGCAAATTGTCATCAAATATTAGCTTCAGAGATGCAATATCCATACACGAGGATAACCATAGTCAATCGGACAGATTACGGAGCGTAATATCGACGAATCAAGATGATGACACTACAGAGATCCTAGAGGTCATCTGTCCAAGCGGAAAATAAGAGAGGAACTGCTGCGATCGCCATGTCCTCGGTCTCATAAGATGATGAGAAGTACTAACTCAACTATCAAAACCAAAACGATTGTGCAATGGGATAAAAGGTTATAAAAGAACAAGTCATCATATAATTCGACAGATTGAAGACACAAGAAAAGTATAAGGCTCTTGAGAGAGTTCGTAATACTTTTAAATCTGAGAACCCATTTTTCCTTCTGGATAGCTTAATAATTGAGTATTATTATATATTTAATTTGATTTATTTATTTATAAATAAATCATTGCAATATATGTAAAAACAATTTAAAATATAAAAATTATTAATATGTATATAAAATTTATTAATATATGTAAAAATGACTTTTTCCTAAAATATTTTCAGAATTCATGCCAAACAACGTAAAATATTTTACACAGATTCATCCAAACACCGAAAAATATTTTCATAAATCATTTTCCAGAAAAGTAAATCATTTTCCAGAAATCATTTTCCGGAAAACATTTTACTAGCAAACAAACAGAGCCTTAAATTTACTTCAACATAAACTAAATTTTATAAAATACTCCTTTTTTTTAAAATTACATTTTGCCCATGCATATTTTTTACTAGTTTAAAAAATAACACTTTTTTTTTAAAAATAATATAAATATATAATATATTAAATATTAAATATCCTTTGCCATTTAAAAATAAGTTATTGTATGAACCCAAAATTGCCCGGCCCACGTTAAACCAACCCATTAACCCTAAAACCTGAAACACCCCACACCCGGCCCACGAGCCTGAACCGGATCTGGTATGTTCCTTGAGTAAACCGGTTTCAAAATTCTTTGTTTCTTAGAGAAAATTTGTGTATTTTCAGGAAAATTTCGTCTTGGGTTGGGCTTAGATTAAAAACCCATTTATTTAATTTTATAAATCCAATTTAATTAAGGTGACAAAAGAATTTTTGAGTTCATTTTTAAGAAAAGTAAATTTTGTACTTACTTACATCCAAATTAGTTCGTGACATAATATCCAATAGTAAAGCAAAAAGAAATAAAGAAATTCACTTGGGCCTTATGGCCTTATTACATCAATCAAAACCAAAAATAATAAAATTTAAGTACTTAATATGAATAATGATCCCAAATAATAAAAGTCTTTCCTTGCTATGCATGGCCACCTTTAGCTCCTGCCGACCCGGGTCCATTCTCGATCATCTCTGAAAAATATTCCCCAACGAAGTGAGTCAACAGACTCAATGTGTACACAAACTAACATTCAACAATTTAGGCATACATGTTCATATCAAAGACATATTCATAAAGAGAATGATGCAACCCAAACCCAAGCCTATTTGTCCATCCGCTACACACCACCCGTGCACCGCCAATCACACAGTGGGACTACTAAGTCAACCCTCCATCCGCTACACACCATCGAAGCGATCATTTGCGATCGGCGTGCTCATCGCCCATATAATTTGTGTCATTAGACACCATATTCAAATAATGTAACCGAAGTTACCAAATTCGGATAATGTAACCGGGGTTACCATATTCAAATTTTGTGACCGTAGTCACCATATTCCGTTGGTGAGACCGAAGTCAACACCTTCTTCCCTTTCTCATATATCCCGAATGCCCCATAAATGCATAACATACTTAATTTCTCATTATTCACATGTAACAATATACATATTCATAATCCTATCAAAAGTAGGAAACGTGCACGGGTACTTTTACCATATTTATGGTACTTAGCCATATTCACATTCTTATGCATATTCATATATTAAAATAATTGCCATATGATATATTGAAAGTTAGTGTGAGTACACACTGATTGGCTTAATAGATTCCTTGAAATCCAGAAGAACGATCTACCGATCTAAAGTTTAGATCTGTTAATTCCTATATTCGACCCATCATACAAAAACACATTAATAACCTTTTCGATTTTAAAACCAAATCCCAATAGGAATGGTATTACTAATACTTACCTTGTTTGCCGATTGGATTGATCAAGTTCCCAAAAATTACTAGTATCCCTTTTCCTTGAAATCGGCTAACACTAAATCATGTAATTTTGTCGATTTTACTTTTGGATCAATGAAAAATAATTCTAAATACCAAAAATAAGCCTTGGCCGATTAGATCTATGTACCTACCTTACGCTTTCCAAATCAAGAGGATTCCTTGCCCTATATGTCCGTCGAAATCTTCATGTTAGATTTAATCTAACATATACATCATAACCTTTAATCAAATAAATTTATCTTACCTTAGATCCTTGATCCTTATATTCGACAGTTGTAGACCCCTTTAGATGTCGTAGTTGATTGCTCCTTTACTTAGAATCAACAAAGATTCGGCTTTGACAAGAGAAACAGAGAAGAAAATAGAAGAAGAGGAGAGGATTTTTGCTTAAAGAAAAATTCGGCAGAGAGGGAGAGAGCTAGGAAAATTTCGGCACAGAGAAGAGAAAGCATAAGTTGATGAGTAGCCCTCCTGCCCTCCTTTTATAGCCGAAATTATCACCTAGGAGTCCCTTACTTGGCCACCACTCCTCTTTTGATAATATTATCTCTTTTATTTAAAAGATAAAAGCCTTTAATCCATCAATTATCTCCTCAATTTTCTTAAAAGAAAATCCTTTATTTATCACTTATTATTCACATATTTATGCAAATAAAACTCTTCCTTTTCTAGAAACCCATGCCGTCCACCTCAAATTATCCGAAGCAAAAATAAAACTTATTTATTTGCTTCTCAAGTGACTCGAACTCAGGCCTATTTCCCTGCATGTGACGCCACTTCCTTAGGCCCTAAGTGGCATCTTGAGCCACTTTTCCAAGCCTTTGTTTGTGTGTCAAACTTCTCCAACTTTTTCTTTTAAGGCCCTCTAGCCCTTATTTCCTATTTTGAACTTTAAAATTTGACATTTCGGCATCATTTCTAAGTTTCCTAAAATTTTCGATCGGCTCTGTAACTTGCCATTTTTCTTACATTTCCAGGTTTCCCGAAATGTTCACTTTCCATTTTTGAAACATTTCTAAAAATGTTCAGATTTCCAAAAATGTTCAAGTTTCCAAAAATGCTCAGGTTTCCAAAAATGTTCATTTCCATTTCTATGCATTTCTAGAATTCCAAAAATACCAAAAATTTATTCATAGTGCTTAAGACTTGTCATTTCGTACAATTAAACCGAAAATACATAGGCCCTTTCCAGGATGTTACAAAACCAACCCAATACTAAACCCATTACAGCCAATTAAGCCCAAACAGACCCAACACTAACCCAAAACTCAGCCCAACACTAAATTTTCAGAAAAAAAAAGAAACTAAACCCTAGCCCCCTAATGCAAGTGGCGCCGCAGCCTAGCCCCCACTTGCCCTGCCCACTGCCGCCAACTCCATGCCAGGCCTGCCACCGCCACTGTCAGAGCACCACCGACTCCTCCACTTGCGCCAAATACCTGCAAGCAATAAATAGGAAAAGACATAGTACTTATCAAGTTATAAAACAATGGCTATAAAAGCCGATCTAGTTTCATTTTGAAGGGATTCGACCTTTTTTTATCAATACAGAAACAAGATTTCAAGCAAAAAACAAGCAAAAACAGCAACAACATTCGAAGGAAAGAAAGACAAAAAAAATTGTGTTAAGGTTTTTTTCTTTTATATTTTTTTTATTTTCGTTATTTCGAATTCCTTTTATTATTATTCAAACACACATACATACATATATAATATCAAAATATAATATATAAAAAAAAGAGAGAAAAAGGAAAACTTTACCTTTTCCGCCATCAGTGTCTGTGTGGCCAGACGCTACAGAGCGACGGAGAGTCCCACGGACGAGTCCGGATGAAAAATAGAGAGAAAGGCCCTCCTTCCCCCTTTTTTTTTACAAATGCTGAAAAATGAATTTTTTTTCAAAGGAAAGTGGCTTTTATAACCAAACAAAACGACGCCGTTTCGGTTGATGCCCATATGCCCGAAACGATGTCGTTTGGCCTAGATCTCATGCACGACTCGATTCGACCGCAGGATCCGCGCGTTTTCGTTGATTGGGCTAATTGCCCTTTTGGTCCTTCCGCGTTTTCAGTTTATTTAAATAAGATTTTCTTTTATTTTAATTTTGCCCGAAACTTTCACGCAATTTTCAATTTAATCCATTTAAACGCTGCGTTTAAAGGACTTGGGTAAAATTACGCCCCTCGTCCCTCACCATTTCGCGCGCGTTTCAGTTCAGTCCCCATATTATTTATTTCATATAATTTGACCCGAAACTTCCATTTTTAATGCAATTTAGCCCATTTTTCAATTATTTTGCAATTTTTATTATTATTACCATTATTTAATATTTTCATTTTTATTACTATTGATTATTTATTATTATTATTATTTTATTATTACTATACTATGCTACTATTATTTGTATTACTATTTTTGTTATTATTATTATTATTACCATTTTTTATTATCATCACTACTATTATTTTATTTATATTATTATTATTATTATTATTACTATTATTATATTATTTATATATATATTATTATTTATTTACTAATTACCATTACCATTACTATTATTATTTTATTCTTTCTTATAGCATTATTATTTTGTTATCATTATTTCCTATTTTCACCATTTTTATTTATATTATTATTATTATTATTTATTATTATTATTATTATTATCATTATCTTTATTTTTATTATCTTTCCTTCTATTACTATTATTATTATAAATGTATTGTTGTCATTATTCTTTATTTTACTATTATCATTGTTATTATCATCATTCTATTATTAAATTAGTTAACTTAGTATTATTACGTATATCATTCTTGTTTTTTTTACGCAACCTAGCTTCGTAATTTATCTTTTATCAAATCGTATTACATTAACCTTTACCCGATTCATCGAGTTTTCAAATAACCGATATTTTGTATCAGAGATTCGAGGGAATCGAGCCCTAACTTACTGGGTTCCGGTTTTACTCATTTAATCTGAATAACGGAATATCCTTTTCAAAATCGCAATACAAGTTTTAAATGAAATACTAGTTCTCGAAAATTCGAAATGTTGTGCCCTAACTTACTGGACACGATATCTAGATACCCCGAGATAAGTTTTAAAATAAAGGCAATATTCTGAATTTGGAATTTCGAGAAATCGAGCCCTAACTTATTGGGTTCCGATTTCTCATTTGAAAAATAACGGAATATCCTCCTTAAATTTTAAAACCGAGTTTTAAAATCAAAAGGCAAGTTCAATTTTGGGAGCCCAAAGTGTCGCATCCTAACTTACTGGGTATGATACTTTATCTCTTCGAAATGAGAGGGTCTTATCATTCATCTCGATTCATTCAAGTTTTAAAAAAATAAAAGAGGATCGTATTTTCGAATCTTTTCAAATTTTCAACATTAGGACATTAATTAATCAATTTGGTACCAATTTTGGGCGTGACGAGGGTGCTAATCCTTCCTCGCGCGTAATTGACTCCCGAACCCGTTTTCTCAAATTTCGTAGACCAAAAGCACTATTTTAGTAAACCAAAACGTTTTATTAAAACAAAGGTGATCCGATCACACCTAATAAAGATCGGTGGCGACTCCCTTTTTTTATTTTCGTTTTCAAAAACCAAAGTTGATCCCCGTTTTTCAAAAAAAATGGTTACGACAGCTTGGCGACTCCGCTGGGGACATAAAGAGAGTCAGGCCGTAAATTGATTATTTTCTGTCCGATGTCGAAAATTTGAAAATTCAATTTGAAAATTTGATTTGAAAATTACGATCCTTTTGTTGCATTTGTTTGTTGTTTTCTTGCGCACATTGCATTGCATGACCGTTGTGGTCGCACCCTCTTAAGTGGGAGTAAGAAACTATGCCTTCGTGAGGTTTTCACCTCCGTATGGGCTAGTGGATTGCTTCCGGGATACATCCGTACTTATGTGCTTCGTGAGATTTTCATCTCCGCATGGCCATAGGGAAATGTATTCCCCTGAACCGAACTCGGTCCGTATGAGCCTATAATGGGTGAGGATTGAGGAATCTGCTGGTTCAGGTACCCTTCTTTAGAACCAAAACACATATAGAGAGACCTAAGAACCTACCCTAGATAGAGCCACACCAAACCCTAGTGGTTACCCGGACAGTTATTATGTGTTGTTGATTTCTCTTGTACTAACGTGTTTTCTTCTGTTTTGATTACATTGCATTGCATCATCATAGAAAGGAGGTGTTGATTAATATTCGATTTCTAAATAGAGGAGTTTGTCATAAGGAAATGAATTTCTCGATAAAGTGGATTATAATACGGTCGTCTGAATATAGTCCAAGTAAACAACGAGAAGGCTGATAGTCCGCAGAAGAATACAAGAATTTGCCCTAGGATTCAAGCCAGCAAGGATTATTCAAGAGTCGTCACGTCTCGACTTTCTTCAAGAAGCTTATGAACATCGTAGAGGATAAGAAGAGGTACGGCCTGAACCAAGCAACTAGGAGCTAGAAAAGGCATCTATGGAGAAAGCTCACGGGACACGACCATAATATCCGGGTACGAAGAGAATGATTGGTTTTCACTTGGACTATGAGGACAAAACCATATATGCAATCTATTTTATGTAAAGAGCTTTATTTTCTAGAAAAGTTCTTCTAATGGAATTGAATTCATAATCAACGGCTCTCTTTCTTTTTGCATTCATTCCATGCACTTGCATTGCATTGCATCGCATCATCCTAGAAAGGAGGTGTTGATTCATATTCGATTGCTAAATAGAAGAGTTTGTCATAAGGAAATGTGTTACTTGATAAAGTGGATTATAATACGGTCATAGTCCAGGTAAACAACGAGAGAGGGCTGATAGCCCGCAGAAGAATACAAGACTTTGCCCGAGGGTTCAAGCCGACAAGGACTATTCGAGAGTCATCGTGTCTCAATCTCCTTACGAACATCGCGGAGGATAAGTGAGTGAAGAGGTATGGCCTGGACCAAGCAATAAGGAGCTAGAAGAGGCATCTATTGAGAAAGTTCACGGGACACGACCATAACATCCGTATACGAAGAAGGTAGAAGAATACAAGACTTTGCCCGAGGGTTCAAGCCGACAAGGATTATTCGAGAGCCATCATGTCTCCATTATCTAAAAGAAGCCTATGAACATCGTGGAGGATAAGCGAGTGAGGATGCACGGCCTAGTCCAAGCAACAAGGAGCTAGAAAAGGCATCTATTGGGAAAGTTCACGAGACACGACCATAGCATCCGGATACGAAGGAGAGGATTGGTGTTTTCACCTAGACTATGAGGACAAAGTCGTATATACAATCCGTTTTATGTAAAGAAATATATTTTCTAGAAAATTTCTTCTAATGGAATTGAATTCATAATCAACGCCTCTCTTTCTTTTTGCATTCATTCCATGCATTTGCATTGCATTTTATGCATTTGCATTACATCATATTACATACATTAAAATTTGTAGAAAGACCCTAATTAGGTGAAATTATTTCAGAAGATATGGAACAAAGGTTGGAGAGATTAGAGCAAAGGCAAACACTGATGCAAGAGCAGTTGGCCAAAATTCAACAAGATATGCGAGATCAAATGAACATGATAGGCCAGTTAACCCAGTTACTAACCGGAGGACTTAAAAAAAGAAGTGGTTCAATGGTCAACGGTGTGGATGATGATGAAGAAATCGTTTACTCCCTGATAAATATCCCGACTCAACCAGACGGGCATTCGCATGGGGTACCCGTCAGTATTGGACCCCAATGTCAGACTGATACTTCAGCCCTGTTAAACTTCCCAATGGGTTCAGGTTTTAATCCGGGGGATGATCGAGTCAATCTTGTGGTACATGGCTTAGCCGAAACAAAGAAAAAGGGAGAACGGACCTTAAAAGCCCTAAAGAAGAAAAAAATAAAGTGAATAATACGAACATAGGGTACTCAAAGTCGATTACTGTTAACCAGCCAAAAACAATGACTACTGGGTATCAGGGTTCATCAAGAAAAGAATCGGGCACAAGGCAAAACACAGAGAAACCCCAATTTACGCCGATCCCAATGACATACAAGGAGTTGTATCAAAGTTTATTTGATGCGCACGTTGTGTCCCCCCACTACCCGAAACCAATGCAATCTCCATACCCAAAATGGTATGACCCAAATGCCCAAAGTGTGAGTACCACACGCAGGGTCACAGGGCATTCGATAGAAAATTGCCTTACTTTCAAGAAATTGGTGGAAAAACTCATCAACATGGGTATTGTGAAGATAGATGACGCGCCAAATGCAGAAATATGAACTTGGGAGCATTTTGGGAAATGAGACTACGGAAGAAATTCCTGTAGTATTTAGAAGCTTACTTAGAGTAATGTACAAAACGTACTTGTTGCTTTAAGCCTAGAAGCAATAAGATTTCTTTTGTGAAATAAGCTTGTGTCCAGAATTACTATTTCAGTAAAATACATCTTTTTGAACAAATATTTTATTTCTTTTTCATACTATACATTCTATTTATTCTTCATTCATAAATAATTATTCTTGGAATCAATTATTCTTGGGAATTTACCTTCATACCCACAATGGGTCCCAGATATCAATGACATGAGCGACGCTGTTACTGACTCCCTTTCTAGTGGGATATGTGTCTAAAGGGATCTAAGGACTTTGAAGACGACAAAGATTACAACTTATTTCCTAACTTATTAAGAATGGTAGATCCTACCTTATGAAATGTCAACAGACACTACAGGTGAAGATGGAAGCTTAGCTCACCGCAGGAATAAGGCAAGGCATCATTGAGTTATCTCCGAGAATTTAAAGATGTTTTCGCATGATCACATCAAGACACACCTAGGCTATTGAAACGTGGGTATGCTGTTAAGATTGGTGTTTAAAGAACCCATGTTAATGGTTTTACAACGGCCAGGAGGTTCGAGCTACTGGTTTACCAAGAAAGGGAAATTGAATACAGGACTTATGCGCCTCCTTTATTTCTTCACAGATTCCCTATATGTGGGGCATGGACGTTATCAAGCCAGTCACCTCAAAAGCTTTTAGCCAACATCGATTCATATTCATGGTCGTTGGTTACCTCACTGAGAAGGTGAAGGTCGCTTCATATGCCAAAATTACAAAGTCAGCAGTCATCAAATTCAAATCCAAAAAAAAAAGAGAGAGAGAGTGGCAATAAAGAATGCCAGAAAGAAACGTGTTTAACATAATTGTACAAATTTACAGTCTGTTCAAAGATCAGACACCATTCAATCAAAGACAAAGCGATAAAAAAATGACTGAGATTTGTAAAGGTTGGCATAGAGAAGTTACCATTCACCCTCTAGGTTTCTTGAACGTTGGCCAGGACTTTCACCGGGGCATCTTTCCTATTGGTTTATAAAAGGGAAACAATTGTTGTAATATAAGATTCCTTTTCCCTAAGTTTTGATTGAATTGGATAAAGCAGAACATTTACAGTAAGCTTGATTGAAAGTATTCATGGTCAAATGTACCAAAAATGGATGATACGGGCTTATAACAAAAAGGTTCGCTCAAGAGAATTTCAAGAGGAGAACCTGGCATTAAGAAGGATCCTTCTTATCCAAAAGGACTCAAGAAGAAAAGTAAATGCCTTATCACGCAAAGAATATATGTCCTGCAGGGGAAACATGGATAGTAACCAAGATGGATGGTAAGAACCCGCCCAATCCTGTGAGTTCAGATTTGTTATAAAAAAAAAGAAAAAAAGAAAAAAAAGAAGAAAAAGGAGAGGCCAGGGCGAAAACCCGCAAAGGGCGCCTTGAGACCAAAGGGGATTTAAGTTGAAAACCCGAGAAGGGCAGCTCAAATTTTGATCGAAAGTAGGGCATACAGTAATCTTGCTACACTTGAATTAACAATGAAGAAGTATGTTGCGTCTTGGGGCATCGACAAAGTACTCTGGATCCCCTAAACACATATTGAGCCTAAAATGGTCCTCAATAAGTTTGAACAGAGAAGCTCAGGCTGCGATATCTGGGGCACCTAGTTTCCATTTTACCCATTTTTGTTATTTGTGGTTATTTTATTCCTTGCAAGATACACTCTTAATAAACTTTCTTTTTCTTTGCACTTGCTAGCTGTGATCAACTTATTTGTTTCGAGCTATGCTCTCAATTGGTTCCCTTCTTGTCCATTGTTTTGATATTTTTCAAGCATTTTGCATTGAAATAACGATTGGTGGACTAATAATACTTTCATAAAAGAAGTTTCGCATATTACTCTGGAAGCTTCAATAATACAAGGACTCGAAACAAGACTATTTCTTAAAACTCCTCAAGTTTAAGGGATAGAAATATTGGTAGAGGAAAGTCCGAATCGAGGCTATCTCTTCGGATTTTGTCAAAAATGGTGATTGAACAAAATGACAAGATATTACGTCGATAATACCATCTTGATGAAAAAGGGGCAATGTTAACCCATGTGTGAATGGGGAATCATTCGCGAGAAAATGATGTTCTCATATCCGCAAATATCATGCATACACACACGGTCATGACACCCGGGAATGGAAGGTGTAGTAGACCAAATCATTTAAATAAGTTACAAATTCTATACCCCGAGTCGTAGTGGGATGAATTGAAGATGACACTGAGATCCTACACCCCCGGTTGAAGAGAGGGGATCTCAAGATGGTATAAGCCTTAAAGTCCTATAGGTCTTTGTGGAATGGATCTTGAAGTTACATTGGGGCAAGTTATTTGAGCAAAATATGATTGTTTCTTTGAGTTTTTGGCAAATGTACCAAAGAGAGCGAGATAGCAGCGTAATACGTCAAAGAATAAGACTACGATGGACGACGAGCGAGACAACAACCTAAGCATTAAAAAGGGATAATTTCATTTTACATTCATACATCATCATTAGGGGCGTTTCGATCATCGCATCCTGATCCTTATATATATATTTTTTAACAAAGAATCATTATCATGACATTCTGCATTCATGCAAATGTCCTCTACAATATCATTTAGTTAGGAGCATTCGATTTATTACGATCATTGCATTATAATAATTGAAAAAAAATCATCATTCTCATGACATTCTGCATTCACGTAAATGTCATCCATAGCACATGTAGTTAGGAGCGTTTGAGTCATTCCGATCATAGCATCCGCATCATTTGCATAAGCATAAGCACATAAAACCGAGTTTATAGGATATGTCCCCAGAGGACGGTGTAGCAACATTGTTAAAGACCATCCTATTGCCACTGACCAGTAGTGGAATAGGTTGGAGATTGTCCTATTGCCACTGACCAGTAGTGGAATAGGTTGGAGATTGTCCTATTGCTACTGACCAGTAGTGGAATAGCTCGAAGATTGTCCTATTGCAACTGACCAGTAGTGGAATAGGTTGAAGATTGTCCTATTGCCACTGACCAGTAGTGGAATAGGTTGAAGATTGTCCTATTGCCACTGACCAGCAGTGGAATAGGTTGAAGACCATCCTATTGCCACTGACCAGCAGTGGAATAGGTTGAAGATTGTCCTATTGCCACCGACGGTAGTGGAATAGGTTGAAGATTGTCCTATTGCCACTGACCAACAGTGGAATAGGTTGAAGACCATCCTATTGCCACTGACCAGCAGTGGAATAGGTTGAAGATTGTCCTATTGCCACTGACCAGCAGTGGAATAGGTTGAAGACCATCCTATTGCCACTGACCAGCAGTGGAATAGGTTGAAGACCATCCTATTGCCACTGAACAACAGTGGAATAGGTTGAAGATTGTCCTATTGTCACTGACCAGCAGTGGAACAGGTTGAAGATTGCCCTATTGCCACTGACCAGCAGTGGAATAGGTTGAAGATTGCCCTATTGCCACTGACCAGCAGTGGAATAGGTTGAAGATTGTCCTATTGCCACTGACCAGCAGTGGAATAGGTGGAAGATTGTAGATCTTGTCGCCCTAAACAGTAGTGGGGCAAGATCGAAGGCAAATATTGGCTCCCTAACCAGTAGGAAACATGATTTAGGCCACCTTCCTATATCCTTGACCAGCAGTGGAATAGGCTGAAGACATTAAATCTTGTCTCCATGAAGTTACAGTGGAGCAGATTGAAGATAGCAAGTCTGGCATTCCTGATGTTGCAGGAGCAGATTGAAGATGACAAGTCTGGCATTCCTGATGTTGTAGGAGCAGATTGAAGATGGCAGGTCTGGCATTCCTGATGTTGTAGGAGCAGATCGAAGTTAGCAAGTCTGGCATTCCTGATGTTGCAGGAGCAGATCGAAGTTAGCAGGTCTGGCATTCTTGAAGTTGCAGGAGCAGATCGAAGACATCACATCTTATCTCCTTGAGGTTGCAGTGGAACAGATTGAAACTACAGGTCCCATCTCTCTGAAGTGGCGGTGGTGCGAGTCAAAGCAACAAGATGTGGTGGATTGGAAGGAGGCTACATGAAGAATAGGGGCACCGAAGAATCCAGACTCAGTGGATCCGGGCAAATTTGGACCTTCTTCATGTCTTTGCTCTATTCTCGTTGCACGGCACTGAGCAAAGAGGGGCAGCTGTATGAACCCAAAATTGCCCGGCCCACGTTAAACCAACCCATTAACCCTAAAACCAACCCAATACTAAACCCATTACAGCCAATTAAGCCCAAACAGACCCAACACTAACCCAAAACTCAGCCCAACACTAAATTTTCAAAAAAAGAAGAAGAAAATAAACCCTAGCCCCCCTAATGCAAGTGGCGCCGCAGCCTAGCCCCCACTTGCTTGCCCTCGCCCATCGCCGCCAATCGCTCCATGCCGGGCTCACCACCGCCACTGTCAGAGCACCACCGACTCCTCCACTTGCGCCAAATACCTGCAAGCAATAAATAGGAAAAGACATAGTCTTATCAAGTTGTAAAACAATGGCTATAAAAGCCGATCTAGTTTCATTTTGAAGGGATTCGGCCTTTTTTTATCAATACAGAAACAAGATTTCAAGCAAAAAACAAGCAAAAACAGCAAAAACAGCAACAACATTCGAAGGAAAGAAAGACAAAAAAAAATTGTGTTAAGGTTTTTTCTTTTATATTTTTTTATTTTCGTTATTTCGAATTCCTTTTATTATTATTCAAACACACATACATACATATATAATATCAAAATATAATATATAAAAAAAAGAGAAAAAAAGGAAAACTTTACCTTTTCCGGCCACCGTGTGCGTGGTGGCAGACGACTGAGCGCGACGAGTCCCACTTGACGAGTGCGGACGTAAAATAGAGAGAAAGGCCCTCCCTCCCCTTTTTTTTACAAATGCTGAAAAATGAATTTTTTTTCAAAGGAAAGTGGCTTTTATAGCCAAACAAAACGACGCCGTTTCGGTTGATGCCCATATGCCCGAAACGACGTCGTTTGGCCTAGGATCCGCGCGCGCGACCCAACCCGACCAGAGGATCCGCGCGTTTTCGTTGATTGGGCTAATTGCCCTTTTGGTCCTTCCGCATTTTCAGTTTATTTAAATAAGACTTTCTTTTATTTTAATTTTGCCCGAAACTTTCACGCAATTTTCAATTTAATCCATTTAAACGCTGCGTTTAAAGGATTTGGGTAAAATTGCGCCCCTCGTCCCTCACCATTTCGCGCGTTTTCAGTTTCGATCCCCATATTATTTATTTCATACAATTTGACCCGAAACTTCCATTTTTAATGCAATTTAGCCCATTTTTCAATTATTTTGCAATTTTTATTATTATTACCATTATTTAATATTTTCATTTTTATTACTATTGATTATTTATTATTATTATTATTTTATTATTACTATACTATGCTACTATTATTTGTATTACTATTTTTGTTATTATTATTATTATTATTATCATTTTTATTATCATCACTACTATTATTTTATTTATATTATTATTATTATTACTATTATTATATTATTTATATATATATATTTTATTATTTATTTACTAATTACCATTACCATTACTATTATTATTTTATTCTTTCTTATAGCATTATTATTTTGTTATCATTATTTTCTATTTTCACCATTTTATTTATATTATTATTATTATTATTATTATTTTATTATTATTATTATTATTTATCTTTATTTTTATTATCTTTCTTCTATTACTATTATTATTATAAATGTATTGTTGTCATTATTCTTTATTTTACTATTATCATTGTTATTATCATCATTCTATTATTAAATTAGTTAACTTAGTATTATTACGTATATCATTCTTGTTTTTTTTTACGCAACCTAGCTTCGTAATTTATCTTTTATCAAATCGTATTACATTAACCTTTACCCGATTCATCGAGTTTTCAAATAACCGATATTTCGTATCGTAGATTCGAGGGAATCGAGCCCTAACTTCTTCGGGTTCCGTTTTACTCATTTAATCAATAACGGAATATCCTTTTCAAAATTGCAATACAAGTTTTAAATGAAATACTAGTTCTCGGAAATTCGAAATGTTGTGCCCTAACTTACTGGACACGATATCTAGATACCCCGAGATAAGTTTTAAAATAAAGGCAATATTCCGAATTTGGAATTTCGAGAAATTGAGCCCTAACTTACTGGGTTCCAATTTCTCATTTGAAAAATAACGGAATATCCTCCTTAAATTTTAAAATCGAGTTTTAAAATCAAAAGGCAAGCTCAGTTTTTGGAGCCCAAAGTGTCGCATCCTAACTTACTGGGTATGATACTTTATCTCTTCGAAATGAGAGGGTCTTATCATTCATCTCGATTCATTCAAGTTTTAAAAAATAAAAGAGGATCGTATTTTCAAAGCTTTTCAAATTTTCAACATTAGGACATTAATTAATCAATTTGGTACCAATTTTGGACGTGACGAGGGTGCTAATCCTTCCTCGCGCGTAATTGACTCCCGAACCCGTTTTCTCAAATTTCGTAGACCAAAAGCACTGTTTTAGTAAACCAAAACGTTTTATTAAAACAAAGGTGATCCGATCACACCTAATAAAGATCGGTGGCGACTCCCTTTTCTTATTTTCGTTTTCAAAAACCAAAGTCGATCCCCGTTTTTCAAAAAAAATGATTACGACAGTTATATTATTCGAGATACCTTAATTTTATTTTATTTTAAAAAGTCAATAAACAAATTTACATACATTAGGATTTGAACCCTTATTATTTAAATCAATAAAGCACTGATATTCTATTAAACTAAAGGTTTATTTTATTATATTATTTACATTTTCATTGTATTATGTACACTTTATTACCTCCATCAACTATATATATTGTTGATGTTATTGATTGAATTGGTGTCACGGGATCACAAGTCAACTTCACATTAACTCAATATTAATGACACTACTTTTAATTTAATACAATACATATTGCATGTATTATTATTAATTAATTTCAAACATTATGTTTTAATTATTTATTATATGTTATATCCAAATGTACACCAAATACATTATGTTCGCACGCATACACATGTGATAGAAATACTAGTGATTCTACATGTTTAACACATTAGAACACAATTTTAAAAGTAAAGTTTTAGATATATTTACATTTATAATGATTCAAATAATCATTAATTATTTAATTGCATTTGATATAATTTTTATTTAATTAAGTTCATTATAATATTAAGATAGCCTAATTCGTGGAATTATGATATATCACACTATAATTTTTATTGCAAATTAGTAATTAATTAATTAATGGATTTGATTTAATCCCATACCTTTTTCATTTAATTAATTATATATTTGTGTTTAAATGTCAATATTCTCATCTTATCATATGTATATATACATCATACATATAATCTAAATTAAGTTCTTTAGTAAACATTAAGTTCAAATCGTGATAAGTGACAGTGTTAATCACGTGTCAACATTTTTTTATTATTATAAAAGGTGGGATCTGTTTTTAAAATTCAAGTAAATTTTTTAAATTAATATTAATATTTTAAATAATGTCGTAACCATTTTTGAATTTTGGAAAAAACGGGGTCGACGTGGGTTTTGAAAACGAATATAAAAAACGGGAGTCGCCACCAATCTTTTTTGATGAGGTGTGATCGGGTCACCTTAAAAGTGTTTGTTTTTAATAATCGATTAATTTATCAAAACATAATTTTGGTCTCTGAAAATCGAGAAAATGGATTAGGGAGTCGGTTCACGTCGAGGAAGGGTTAGCACCCTCGATCGCCCAAAATTGGTACCTAATTGATTATCTAATGTCTTAATGTCGAAAGTTGAAAACTTAAGAATTCAAAATACGATCCCTCTTGTTGTTGAAGAATAAATTTGGATAAATTGGAAATATATGCCAAGGGCCGTCTCGTTTTAAGGTGAAGTGTTACATCCAATACTTTAGGACACCACATTTCGACCTTTAAAGTTGAACTTGCCTTTTATTCAAAACTTATGGATTTAATTGAAAGGATATTTTGTTATTTAGAATGGACGAAAAAAGAAACCCAATACTTTAGGGCACGATTTCTCGAGCTTTTAAATACAAAACATTGCCTTGGTTTTAGAAAATATTATCTCGAATAACAAAACATCACATCCAATGCATTAGGACACGACATCTCGAGTTCACGAGAATAAGCTTTTAGTTTAAAAATGTATTTGTTTTAAAAGGATATTCGGTTATTTAGATCAAGCGAGAAGGATCGAAACCCAATACTTTAGGGCACGACCTCTCGAATTTCTAAATACGGAATATTACCTTTGTAAAAGAATCCATTTTGTGTCGGGCGAAAAAAATTGATGTAATGCAAGTTTATAATGGAATGTAAAAAGATCATAATACTGGATATGCATAGCAAAAATGGGAATAAATGTGTTAGTATGAATGATAACGTAAATAACGAAAACGAAATAGAATAAAATGAACGAGTCAAAAATGAAGATAATGAAAGATGAAAGTAAGAAAATAATAGAAGAATAAATAACAAAATGAAAGTTTTATGAGAAGAAAAGAAAAGAAAAATAATAATGATAATAACGATAATGAAAATAATATTGATATACAAATATAAGTAGAAATATATAAGACATGATAAATATATGAGTGAAAATAGAGGTATATACATAATAATAATATAAGCATAGATATGAACAAAAATTAAATAAATAATAATATTAAACTAAGAAAATAAATATGGATAAAAATACTAATAATAATAATAATGAGAATAATGAGAATATCAAATAATAGTAATAGCAATAATAATGAAAATAAAATAATAATAGTGATGATAATTAAATAATAAAACAATAAAATATAAAATAATGGTAATAAGGTGAGAATAATAATATAAGTGATAATGAAATGAAAATGAAAATAATACATTAATACTAACAATAATAATAAAACAATAATAATAATAATATAAGTAAAAATAATATTAGTAACATGATAATGAAAATAATGGTAACAATAATGGTAATAATAATAGATAGCCATAATAAACAAATGATAGTAAAATATAATAGTAATAATAATAAACATATAAATAATAATAATAGCAAAATAATAATAATAATAGTAATAGTAAAATAATAATAATAATAATAATAATAATAATAGTAATAATAATATTATAAATAATAATACGCATAATAAAAATAATGAATTTAATAGTAAAATAATTAAAGTGATTAAAATATGACTAAAATTGAATTAAGAACGGAATACTTGGGGTAAATTTGAAAATAAAAGAGAAAGAAGGCCCTTATACGCAACGCTACTGAAGGTGAAGGTGAAGGGACTGAAGCGGAAATAACCCCTTCCTTAAAACGCGCGACATGGGTGAGGACAGTTGTAACCAACTAAACTTTCGGGCAAATTTAAAAGCGAGAAAACCCGATTGGAAGAATATAAAAAGGGGAGGGGCTAAAAGTGTAATTAGCCCCTTCTATGAAAAAACACGCGGATCCTAGGCGGAGCGGGGTCGGGTCGGATCGGGCGAGGTGAAACGACGTCGTTTTGGGCATTAAAGCGCGACCCCAAAGCGACGTCGTTTTAAGGGGCTATTAAAGGCCATAAAATCGAGAAAAAAAATCATTTGAGCTGCTTGTTTTTAAAAAAACTCTTACTCTTCCCTTTTTTCTCTGCAGTCCAGAAGAAAAGGGGAAATCCGTGATGGGCTCGTCGCGTCCAATGCGTCGTCGTGCTGCATGTCGAACTCCGATGAGGTAAAAATTTTATACTTTATTCCTTTTTATCCCTTTTGATAAAACGCGTATATTTTATAAAGCGGCAAAGAAAGCTTAAAAAAATTACCTTTGTTTTTGCTTCTATTTCGCTTTCTTCAAATCGTTTTTTTGCTTAATCTAGGTTTCTTTGTTTGCTTCTTTTTTGTTTTTCTTTGGATCTCCGTTCGTCTCCTTTTAATGTTTGTTCTCTCCCCTTTTAGTATTTAGATCTTGTATTTGCATTTAGAAACTCTTTTTGTATTCCGAATCATATTCTTTGCTTTGATGAAAATCTCTCTTTGTATTGATAATAAAAAGGAACCCCTTTTTTACAAAGAAATAACCGGCTTTTATAGCCTAAAATTTTACACTTATTCGCCTTCCATCTTGTCTCGTTTATTGTTTGCGGGTGAGTGGCGAGGGCGGTCTTTGAGGTGACAAGAGGCGTGGCTGCGAGTTTCGGCATGTGGCGGTGACAATGAGAGCAGTGGGCGTAAGCAGATGCCCTAGGTGCGGCGCACCTAGGGTTTCTTTGTTTGGTTGTTATGTTTTGTTTCAAGTGGGCGGGGTTTGGGCTGATTAATTTGGGTTTAATCGGTTTTTAGTTTGGAGTCCAGTAAGCTTGGTCTGTATATAGGGTTATAGGTTTTGGGTTTGTTAGTTTGGGTTTTATTTCTTTGTTGGGCCCGGCAATAATTGGGTTCTCTGACTGCCCCTCTTTGCTCATTATTGTGTAACGAGAATGGAGCAAAGACTTTCAAAGGACCAATTTTGCCCTACCTTGTTGAGTCTTGACTTCTTAGGTGCTCTTCCACGAGATAGCTTCATTCCTGTTCACCGCATCTTGTCGCTTGATCCATTCCACCGCTACTTGAGAGAGATAGGACCTATAGCTTCAATTTGCTCCTGCTGCGACTTGAGAGGATGAGACTTGTTTATTTTAAATCGCTCCACTTTGCAACTTGAGGGGATAGATTTACATCTTCAACTGCTCCATTGCAACTTGAGGGGGAAGGTTTGTAATCTTCACTTATTCCACTTCTTGGCCAAGACAATAGGATGATGGCTTAAATCATGTTCCCTACTGTTTAGGGAGACAGATTTGCCTTCGATCTTGCCCCACTATCGGTTAGGGCGACAAGATCTACGAATTTGATCTATTTCACTTTGCTAGTCGGTGGCAATAGGACGGTGGCTTAAATCATGACCCCTACTGCTTTGGGAGACGAGATTTGCCTTCGATCTTGCCCCACTCTTTGGTTAGGGCGACAAGATCTACAAATTTGACCTATTCCACTTCTTTGTCGGTGGTAATAGAACGGTCTTCAACCTATTCCACTGCTGGTCAATGGCAATAGGAAATCTTTTACCTATTCCGCTGCTGGTCAGTGGCAATAGGATAATCTTCAACCCATTCCACCGCTGGTCGATGGCAATAGGATGTTGGCTTAAATCATGTTTCCCTACTGTTTAGAGAGACAAGATTTGCCTTCAATCTTGCCCCACTACTGTTTAGGGCGACAAGATCTACAATCTTTAACCTATTCCACTGCTGGTCAGGGCAATAGGACGGTGGCTTAAATCATGTTTCCCTACTGTTTAGAGAGACAAGATTTGCCTTCAATCTTGCCCCACTACTGTTTAGGGCGACAAGATCTACAATCTTCAACCTATTCCAATGCTGGTCAGTGCAATAGGATGATCTTCAACCTATTCCAATGCTGGTCAGTGGCAATAGGACAATCTTCAACCTATTCCACTGCTGGTCAGTGGCAATAGGATGGTCTTCAACCTATTCCACTGCTGGTCAGTGGCAATAGGACAATCTTCAACCTATTCCACTGCTGGTCAGTGGCAATAGGATGGTCTTTAACCTATTCCACTGCTGGTCAGTGGCAATAGGGTAATCTTCGACCTATTCCACTGCTGGTCAGTGGCAATAGGATGGTGGCTTCACCAATGTTTCTACCCCGTCCTGCAGGGACATATCCTGTAGACTCGATTTTATATGCTTGTGTTTATGTCAAATGATTAGGATGCTATGATCAGAATGAATCTAATGCTCCTAACTAAATGTACTATGGACGACATTTGCATGAATGCAGAATGTCATGAGGGTGGTCTTTTTACAATGATTAGGATGCAATGATCCGAATGAGTCGAATGCTTCTAACTAAACGTGCTTTGAATGATGATGTATGAAATGATCCCTTTTTAATGCTTAGGGTTATCACTTGCTCGTTGTCCATCGAGTTTTATTGCCGACGTATTACGCTACTATCTCGCTCTCTGCTGGTACCTTTTTCAAAAAATCAAAGAAACCATCATATTTTGCTCAAATGACTTGCCCCAATGTAACTTCAAGGTCCATTCCATGGTACCTATAGGACTTTAAGGCTTATACCATCTTCAAACCCTCTCTCGCAACTCGGGGTATAGGTCTGCGTCATCTTGATCTATCCCATTGCGACTCAAGGGTATAGAATTCGTATCATCTTCAATCCATCTCATCGTGACTCAAGGGTATAGAATTCGTAAACGATTTGGTCATTGCACCTTTCCATTCACGGGGATCGTGATCGGTGTGCACGCATGATGGATACAAAATCATTCTTCGCGCGAATGATTGCCCATTCATACATCGCCCTTTTTCATCGAGATGATACTACTTACGTAATACCTCGTCATTTTGTTCAAACACTTTGTTTTCAACCAAATTCAAAGAGATAGCCTCGATTCGAAATTTTCCTCCATCATTATTCCCGATCCTTTAAACTCGAGGAGTTTTAAGCAATGGTCCTGCTTGATTTAAATTTACTCAAAAGTTTCATAGAGTAATATGCGGAACTCTTTTTGTGAAAGTGTCGTTATTCTATTAATCATTATTTCAATGCAAAATGCACGAAAGAGACCATAACTACGGATAAGAGAGAAGCTAGTTAGGAGCAATGCTCAAACAAATAGGTGAAGCAAAAATAGCAAATGTAATTAGGAAGGAAATTTATTGGCGATATTTTGCAAGGGAAATAAATAACAAAAAATGGGTAAAATAGAAGCTAGGTGCCCCAGATATCGCAGCCTGAGCTTCTCTGTTCAAACTTCTTGTGGACCATTTTAGGCTCAATATGTGTTTAGGGGATCCGGAGTACTTTGTCGATGCTTGAGGCGTAACATATTTCTTCATTGTTAACCCAAGCGTGGCAAGACTACCGTATGCCTTACTTTCGGTCAAAATTTGAGCTGCCCTTCTCGGGTTTTCAACCCAAATCCCCTTTGGTCTCAAGGCGCCCTTTGCGGGTTTTCATCTTGGCCTCTCCTTTTCTTCTTTTCCCTTCCTTTTTGTGTGTTTTTCTTTTCTCTCTCTTTTTTTTTTTTTTTTGCAAATCTGAACTCATAGGATTAGGCAAGTCCTTATCATCCATCTTGATTAGTGTCTATGTTTTCCAAGCCCAGGCCTTCTTTGCTGCATAGGGCACTTACTTTTCCTCTGGAGTCCTTTTGGATATGAAGAATCCTTCTTAATGCAGGTCTTTTGAACGGACCTTTTTTGTCGTAAGCCCCAGGGTGAGGATCTTAGCCAACATAGAAAGTAAATGGTAACTTCTCGATGCCAACTTTTACAAATATCGCTTGTCCTCGAAAGAATTTGGATGGTTTTGGCTCCTTGCTTTGACTTGATGTGGTGTCGACCCTTGAGCAGACTATAAATTCGTGTTATCACGTTAAACACGTTCCTTTTAGGTATCCTTTATCACCACTCTCTTTTTCTTTTTCTTTTCCCCTTTTTTTTTTGTTTTTTCGAATTTGAATTTGAAGTTGAAGTCGACGATCACTGATTTTGTAATTTTGACATGTGAGGCGACCTTTACCCTTGAGAGTAAGGTAATCAAAGGCTATGAATATGAATCGATGTTGGTTCAAAGATTATGAGGAGACTAGCTTGATAGCGTCCATGCCTCACATATAGGAATCCACGTTTGATGGCCCCAACATGTCTGGGTCGTGATCCTGCGATAATGTCTTGCCTTATTCTTGCGGTGAGCTAAGTTTCCATCTTCATCTCCTCGTTGGCTCGCGAGTGTCGGTGACATTTAAATGAGTAGGATCTGCCATTTTTAATCAAGTTGGAAATAAGTTGCAATCTCTATCATCTTCTAAGTCCTTAGATTCTTACGGACACATATCTCACTAGAAAGGAGTCCGTAATAAAGCGTCGCTCATGTCATTGATATCCGGGACCCATTGTCGGTGATGAAAGTAATTTCCAGAGAATAAATGATTCCAAGAATGGTTATTTATGAATGAAGAATAAAAGAACATTCAGTAGAATTTAAAGCATGAAAAGAACAACAACAAAAAATATTGGTTCAAAAAGATGCATTTTACTGAAATAGTAATTTTTAACACGAGCCTATTTCACAAAAGAGTTCTCATTGCTTCTAGGCTTAACGCAACCAGTATATTTCGTACATTACTCCAGGTAAGCTTCTAAATACTACAGGAATTTCTTCCGCAGTCTCATTGCTCAAAATGCTCCCAGGTTTATGCTTCTGCTTTTGGTGCGTCGCTTATCTCCACAACACCTATTTTGATGAATTTTTCCACCAACTTCTTAAAAGCTGTGCAATTTTCTATTGAGTGTCCTGTAATCCCCGCATGATACTCACACCGGACATTTAGGTTATACCATTTTGGGTATGGAGGTTGCAGTGGTTTTATATAACAAGGAGCTACAACATGCATATCAAATAAGTTCTGGTATAACTCCATATACGTCATGGGAATAGGAGTGAACTGAGGTTTTTCCGAATACGCTACTGGATTGGGTTTTTGCTTTGGGGGGACCAGGTGACTGGTAACTACCTTCTTTGGTCGGTTTCTGTGTAACGGCTCGAATAACCCTTAGTATACCCACTCGTGCTAGCCACATCCTTGTCCTTCCTCTTCGGAGCTTTTGAAGCCCCTTCTCCTTCTTTCTCTGCCTCTGGTAGACCAAGAACAACACGATTGACTTGCTCATTACCAGGGCCCATCGGAGAGTCCAGCAGCACCGAAGTATCAGTCCTATATTGAGATCCAATAATGACAGGTACCACGCGCGAGTGCGCGTCACGGTTGAGTTGGGAAATTTATTGGGGAATAAACGATGTCTTCATCATTATCCACATTGTCGATCGCTAGGTCACTTCTTTTTTCAAGTCCTCCGGCTAGTAACTGAGTTAGTTGGCCCATCATGTTCTTTTGGAAGTCTAGCATTTGCTCTCGCATTTCTTGTTGAATTTGGGTCAATTGCTCTTGCATCTGTATTTGCCTTTGCTCAATCCTCACCAACCTTTGTTCCATGTTTTCCGGGTTAATCAAACATTTTACCTAATTAGGGTCCTTTTGTAAAGGTCTAATACAAATGAATGCAATGTAATGCGAATGCAATGTAGTACGAATGCATGAATGCAAAGAGGTATCGATTCTGATCAACTTCATTTTAGGAAACTTTATTAGAAAACAAGTTCTTTTACATAAAATGGACTACTATATGCTTTCGTCCTAAGTCCTAAAGGTTTTGGTTTCCCAAGCGATGGATCTAGCTCTTGACTATGGTTAAGTCATGACCGTATTTTATGCTTAACATATTCACCTGTAATGCCAAAATCTATAGATGACCAAATACCTTTTGAATCACACTATTGCTTCCCTCACGAGGTAATCTCGACTCTTTAAATTGTTGATCATAAGAATGATGAAGGTCTTCTACTCCTCTCTTGTTTGAGAAGCTCGATCCGCATTCACAATTGTGTAATGCTGGTTCTAACTTTTCGATCCCACCTTTCATTTCCTTAATCTTGTTCAGCTTAACTTCAACTCGATTGCGAGTTATAGCTTCGATGGTAGTGAAGAGGTCAGTCTAAGCTTAGCATCAATTCTTCGAAAAGTATTGATCATTCACTCTAGCTAGCGCCATACCCCGAGGGATTCTTCCGCTTCCAAGGCTCATAAAGATTAGAGTTTTTCTAGACAAAGAAGAAAGCTGCGGAGCTCGGACATTTTAGATCGTATCCGTTTGATAGCTTTTCCAATTCTAACCACGGTGTGAAAGTCGTCTATTCTGGTTTGTCTCTTTTGGATCTATCTAATCGGGTCAATACAAATTCCTTTCATTTCTTCACACGAATCAAATCCCTTGCAATGTTGTTTGCATCACCACGATGAGCCTAGAAGTTAACAACAGCCTATCCTTCAATCCTAGATGGTTACCAATTTCAACGCCCATTCTTCGGAAAGAAATTTCCATCATTGCCCCTGACAGAGCACGACCTTCAACTTGGGTGAAATTAGTGCTGAAAGAAACACCATAAGAACACAGCATTGGCTCGGCACTATGGCTGCTCCCCTGTGAAGCATAGAATAAAGCTTTCATTCTTTCCGAGACTTGTCTTAACCAAAGAAGCTCTCTAGTTAGCGCTTTGTCAATTGCAAATACATCAAGGAATGGAGCTCCAAAGGAATATATGTAGGTTGTTTCGGCTCTCCAACATTTAAGCATGGCAAGCCTTACAGAGAAGCGTGACCGTATGTTGCGATGGTCGACAAAATGATTATAGACAGTAATATCTAGATTCTCAGCTTCACCATTAACTTTTTCACACTTTTCTCCTTTAATGAAAACAACGGATCTTTGCGCAATCGGTCGCTCAATCCGGTGATCTTGTACTCGTGATTGGATGGGTGACTTTTGTCCTCGAGTTCTTAAAGCTTTGCTTAGCTATGGTCGATCCGGGATCCATAGCATTACGATTGGCGAAGGATCCATAACCGGGCTAGGGCGAATATCAATATTCAGGGAAAGGCCTCTTTGAGTGGCCATGAAATTTGAATGGAAGCCCCTATTGTCAAGGGCACCTCTTCCAATGTCTGTGAGGTTGTTCTGATTATCTTGAAAGATTGGCAAACCAGTAGGCATCCCTGTTTCACAGCATGCTATCTTAAAACGACATCTATCACCCTCAATGCTTCTTGAGAGTTTTCAGATTCCTGTCCGCGCCAAGCATTTTGAGTTGCTCGCATGGGTGTCTATGCAACAAAGTTGATTTGACCGATAAGGCCGTTTAACTCTCTTTCTGTCTTGCCCATTTGAGTCATCATGGACATCAGGTCTTGCATTACCGTTGTTTCTGTTAGATGTAACATCCTCAAATACAACTATAAATTCATGCTTGTTATTTGGAGGAGTACCAATAGTAAATAAACTTTTCTCCTTGTCGTAAGCAAAGTCCTTTTCAGCCAATTCAATGTCACAGGTCTCTTGCCCTCTGCCAATCACTTTCCTTCCAACCCCCTTGTCGTCTAAAGGATGACCACCAGATTTTAGCACTGCCACATTTCCTTTTGCTCAAATGGATCCATACCCTTCTAACTGCCTAGGTTCTAACTATACGAACGACTGCATTGTCTTCCATTTTATCAAGAATCCGTTTTCCATAACCACTTTCTAACTCGTGAAATCGACCGTGAATCGATACCTCTTTAGAAAATGAGATGAATGCACGAAAATAAAATGCAACGAGTCGATGATCGCAAAGTAAAACAAGTGAAAATGAACAAACACCTACAGGTGACCACTAAGGTTTGATGTAGTTCTATCTAAGGTGGACTCCTAGGGTTCACTATATGTGGTTTTAGTTCTAGAGTTTGAGGTACCTGAACCAACAGATTCCTCGATCCTCACCCATTATAGGCTCATATAGACCGAGTTCAGTTCAGGGGAATACATTTCCCTATGGCTGCACGGAGATGAAAATCTCACGAAGACATAGGTGCGGATGTATCCCTAGGCGATCCACTATCCTGCACGGAGGTGAAAACCTCACGAAGGAATAGTTTCTCACTCCCACTTAAAGGTGCGACCACAACGGTCATGCAATGTACTGTGCACAAGAAAATAGAAATCATATGCAATGACACAAATGAATGCAACACAAGGATAGTAAAAAAAATTTCTAAATCAAATTTCCAAACTTTCGACAAAGGACAAAAAATAATCAATTTACGGCCTGACTCTCTTTTTGGGGTCCCCAGTGGAGTCGCCAAGCTGTCGTAACCATTTTTGAATTTTGGAAAAAAACGGGGTCGACGTGGGTTTTGAAAACGAATATAAAAAAACGGGAGTCGCCACCAATCTTTTTTGATGAGGTGTGATCGGGTCACCTTAAAAAGTGTTTGTTTTTAATAATCGAGTTAATTTATCAAAACACAATTTTGGTCTCGAAAATCGAGAAAATGGATTCGGAGTCGGTTACGTCTTGAGGAAGGGTTAGCACCCTCGTCGCCCAAAATTGGTACCTAATTGATTATCTAATGTCTTAATGTCGAAAGTTGAAAACTTAAGAATTCAAAATACGATCCCTCTTGTTGTTGAAGAATAAATTTGGATAAATTGGAAATATATGCCAAGGGCCGTCTCGTTTTAAGGTGAAGTGTTACATCCAATACTTTAGGACACCACATTTCGACCTTTAAAGTTGAACTTGCCTTTTATTCAAAACTTATGGATTTAATTGAAAGGATATTTTGTTATTTAGAATGGACGAGAAAAAAAACCCAATACTTTAGGGCACGATTTCTCGAGCTTTTAAATACAAAACATTGCCTTAGTTTTAGAAAATATTATCTTGGAATAACAAAACATCACATCCAATGCATTAGGACACGACATCTCGAGTTCACGAGAATAAGCTTTTAGTTTAAAAATGTATTTGTTTTAAAAGGATATTCGGTTATTTAGATCAAACGAGAAGGATCGAAACCCAATACTTTAGGGCACGACCTCTCGAATTTCTAAATACGGAATATTACCTTTGTAAAAGAATCCATTTTGTGTCGAGCGAAAATTGATGTAATGCAAGTTTATAATGGAATGTAAAAACAGATCATAATACGGATATGCGTAGCAAAATGGGAATAAATGTGTTAGTACGAATGATAACGTAAATAACGAAAACGAAATAGAATAAAATGAACGAGTCAAAAATGAAGATAATGAAAGATGAAAGTAAGAAAATAATAGAAGAATAAATAACAAAATGAAAGTTTTATGAGAAGAAAAGAAAAGAAAAATAATAATGATAATAACGATAATGAAAATAATATTGATATACAAATATAAGTAGAAATATATAAGACATGATAAATATATGAGTGAAAATAGAGGTATATACATAATAATAATATAAGCATAGATATGAACAAAAATTAAATAAATAATAATATTAAACTAAGAAAATAAATATGGATAAAAATACTAATAATAATAATAATGAGAATAATGAGAATATCAAATAATAGTAATAGCAATAATAATGAAAATAAAATAATAATAGTGATGATAATTAAATAATAAAACAATAAAATATAAAATAATGGTAATAAGGTGAGAATAATAATATAAGTGATAATGAAATGAAAATGAAAATAATACATTAATACTAACAATAATAATAAAACAATAATAATAATAATATAAGTAAAAATAATATTAGTAACATGATAATGAAAATAATGGTAACAATAATGGTAATAATAATAGATAGCCATAATAAACAAATGATAGTAAAATATAATAGTAATAATAATAAACATATAAATAATAATAATAGCAAAATAATAATAATAATAGTAATAGTAAAATAATAATAATAATAATAATAATAATAATAATAGTAATAATAATATTATAAATAATAATACGCATAATAAAAATAATGAATTTAATAGTAAAATAATTAAAGTGATTAAAATATGACTAAAATTGAATTAAGAACGGAATACTTGGGGTAAATTTGAAAATAAAAGAGAAAGAAGGCCCTTATCGCAACGCTACTGAAAGGTGAAGGGACCAGGCGAAATAACCCCTTCCTTAAAACGCGACATGGGTGAGGACAGTTGTAACCAACTAAACTTTGGGGCAAATTTAAAAGGCGAAAAAACCGATTGGAAGAATATAAAAGGGGAGGGGCTAAAGTGTAATTAGCCCCTCCTATAAAAACTCGCGGATCCTAGGCGGAGGCGGGTCGGGTCGGATCGGGCGAGGTGAAACGACGTCGTTTTGGGCATTAAAGGCCACCCCAAAAACGACGTCGTTTTAAAAGCTATTAAAGGCCATAAAATCGAGAAAAAAAATCATTTGAACTGCTTGTTTTTAAAAAAACTCTTACTCTTCCCTTTTTTCTCTGCAGTCAGAAGAAAAGGGGAAATCCGGCGATGGGCTCGTCGCCGTGCCGCAAATGCGTGCTGCAATGGTCGAACTCCGATGAGGTAAAAATTTTATACTTTATTCCTTTTTATCCTTTTTGATAAAACGCGTATATTTTATAAAGCGGCAAAGGAAAGCTTAAAAAAATTACCTTTGTTTTTGCTTCTATTTCGCCTTCAAATCGTTTTTTTTGCTTAGTCTAGGTTTGCTATTTGCTTCTTTTGTTTTTTTCTTTGGATCTCCGTTCGTCTCCTTTTAATGTTTGTTCTCTCCTTTTAGTATTTAGATCTTGTATTTGCATTTAGAAACTCTTTTTGTATTCCGAATCATTCTTCGCTTTGATGAAAATCTCTCTTTGTATTGATAATAAAAAGGAACCCCTTTACAAAGAAATAACCGCTTTTATAGCCTAAAATTTTACACTTATTCGCCTTCTGTCTTGTCTCGTTTATTGTTTGCGGTGAGTGGCGAGGCGGTCTTTGAGGTGACAAGAGGCGTGGCTGCGAGTTTCGGCAGATGGCGGTGGCAAAGCAGAGCAAGTGGGCGGCAGCAGATGCCTAGGTGCGGCGCACCTAGGGTTTGCTTTGTTTGGTTGTTATGTTTTGTTTTCGAAGTGGGCGGGTTTGGGGCGATTAATTTGGGTTTAATCGGTTTTTAGTTTGGGTGCAGTAAGCTTGGTCTCAGATAGGGTTATAGGTTTTGGGTTTGTTAGTTTGGGTTTTATTTCTTTGTTGGGCACAGGCAATAATTGGGTTCTACAAATAATTTTAACATTTATTTCTGATTTGGTATTTTTATAAAGGGATAAATTTTAAAATTATACATAAGCTTTGATTTAATGTGCAATTTGATACATGAACTTTGATTTTGATTCAATTATACACATTTAAAGAAATAAATACATCAATTTATTTTTATATTGGATAAATATAATTATTTGTATATGAAATATATAAACATAAAACGATGCTATATTAATAATTTGCGAGAATTAGATCCAATCAAAATTTTATGTATAATATTACACAAAATTAAAATTCATGTGTAAAATTACATATTAAACCAAAGTTCATGTATAGTTTTAAGATTTATCCTTTTATAAAAAAAAATATTTATTTTTTATAAATAATTTCAATAAAAAACAAATATTAATATTTTTAAAACTAATTTTAGCATGTATTAATGATTTTGTATACAATTTAATCCAATACAATTAAAAATTTGATATTACTATTCAATTATTTAAAACTTTTATATAAATATATTTTTGCCAAAGAAGTTTGTTTATACCACCAATATTTACTCTTTTCGGGGATAACCACGTTGAAAACAATTTCTTTTTAAATCACACGATTTTTAGATTTCCATTTTAATAATATTTTTATTTTTTTTATTATATTTTTTTACTTATTTAGTATTTAAAAATATATTTTTTCTTATTATATATTACTTTCGTACTTAGATTATTAGTAAAATCTTAATCTAATTAATATAAATTTTAAACAACTCAATTAATATAAACATTCAATGAGATTTTGTTTTTTTACATTATTAACAAAATGATTAGATTTTAAATTATATACAATGCTCAAATCTCAATTTCGGTACCTATATCACACATAAATTTGAGATTTAATCTAGTATTTTAATTTTTTTTTATATAATTTGGTATATAAAAAAACTTTTTTTTCCTGAATTTATGTCTACTATTTATATTATTGAATTAAATTTCATATTTTATACTATTTATATTATTGAATTGTTTAATCATGCTGAATCTTTATTAATTTCTGTTAAAATTAAATTATTGATGATGCCATAAAATATTCATGTTAAAATTTTTTGTTGATATCAATTTCACATTTCATCTGTAAAATAACTTTTATTAAAAAAAATCACATTTTTTACATTTAATATATTTTTTAATTTCAAAATACATGGTGACAAGAATCAAAAGATAATTGAAGCAACTAACAAGCAAAAAAACTAACATGTATATAAAAGATTAATAAATAAATTATGAGGGGATGAGAGCTAATAACAAATTTGATTACGGTGGGTGACAATGGCTACAAGGACCCAAAGTCATTTTTTAAATTTAACTTAAACAAATATATTCGATTTGAATTCCATCTCACTCGACTCGAGAAAATTCTAAATCGAGTTAGGATGATAAAATAGGATTCATCAACTCGATTAACTTGAAATTTTTTAATTTGATTCAATTCGATCAAATGCTCACCCCTAAGGTAAACTACACCCCTCGTCTTTAACTTTTGGTTATGGTCACCCAACTTTTTTTACTTACATAATAACTTTAACGCTATTGAATTGTTATCTTCCATTAAAATGATGACGTGGCATGTTAATTTAAAGAGCTAATCACAAATTTATTCCTTGAAATATAAATAAAATATTATTTTGATATAAAAATTTTAAAAATAAATTGACATTATTTTGAAATATTATTTTTGTTATATTATTTTGATATAAAAAAATCTTTAAAATAAATTAAAATATAAAAAATTATTACAAGAATTATAAAAAATTATAAAATTAAATACAAATAATTATATTAATATAAAATGAAATAAACTAAAAGTATAAAACCCTCCCCCTTTCCCTCCCACAGTTCCACACTCTTATCAAGTACAAGCTTATTGCTTACTGGCATTTGCAAGAACAAATCCTACTATAATAGCAAATAATAATGCTATTTTTCTTCCACTTTTTCTTGTGTGTGCTTCCTAGCAATGTGAACTTTGGTGCTGGTGTTGGCCTTCAATGGACAAGCAATTCCCACCAAATTTTACTGCTCTCTTATTCGATTTATTGTCCAAGCAAGAAGGAAGCTTACCAACCAAATTTTATCCACAAACCCGAGTTTGCTACCCCAAGTTATTTGCTCTGGAAGTGAACCACTGAGCATATTCGATGCCAAATTCAAATAACTGATGTTTGGCAAGTCAAACAAGGCAGAGGGGGGTGTTCCACTCTAATGATTGAAAGATATAAGTCAAGGTGCTGCGGATGAGTCAATATGATTGAAAGAGGAGGGGGACGGTGGGGTTGGGGGAGGGTTTTTAATTTTATTTTATTTAATATTAATATAAATTTTTTATTTATTTTTATAATTTTTATAATACTTTTTATACTTATAAGATTTTTAATTTTTCAGAATAATTATTAAGAAAATATTTAAAAACATCAAAATAATATTTCATTTATATTTTAGGGACTAAATTGGTTATTAGCCATTTTAATTAACGTATCATGTCATCATCTTAACGAGAGATAACAAATGAGTGAAAAAAAATATAATAATTCGATAACACTAATAACTATCACGTAAATAAAAAAAATTAAATGATTAAAACGTAATCTTGACCAAAGTTTAAGGATGATGGATGTAATTTACCCTTAAAGCTAATTATTTTACTTGGCTTGAGCAGTCCATTTGTTAGTTACATACGAATTCAAGAATATATTGTTTATGATATGAATCTCTATACAATTGGATTTTCTATTGTATGTATTCGATTTTTTCAGTCTTAAAATCTAATTATATGATGCATGTTCTCTAAAAATAATGAAACAATTAATAAATTTAATACACCATCGAAAATTTTAATTAAATTTACCAAAAAATTAAAAACAACTTTTACCAAAAAAAAAACTTAATAGGTTTTAGTTAAAAGTATGATTGTTTGAATCTGATCGGACCAATCGATTAAACCGGTTGATTTGGGAATTAGTTAGGATATTAGTTTAGAGAAAGACATTGAACTAGTTAACTTGGGAATCAATACAGAGAAAAAATTTGGTTGAATTAGGTTTCTTTATTTTTAATAATTTATTTAATTGAATTTAACGAACCAATGACTTGATAATTTAACCATTAATCCAATTCTGCAAACTTTTTAACTAAATTTAATTAATATTTAAATATAAAAAGATGTCTCCTAATTCAGTGGAAAACTCAATTATACTTCTCAGTGAAGAAAGTTGACCTTCTTAAAACACTATTATTAAAAAACTAAGTTTTGTGTTACAAAAATCCTAATTTACTTAGTTCACAAAACACTCTACAAATCTGAAGGTCTTTACTTAGTTCACCAAAGAGTCCCTTTAACCAAATAGCTTCTTTACAAACCTCAGTAACCGCCATGTACTCAGCTTCAGTAGTAGACAAAGCAACTGTAGTCTGCAAAGTGGCTTTCCAACTGATTGCGTAACCCCAATAGTAAAGACATATCTTGTTAGAGATCTTCTTTTATCAATGTCTTCAGCAAAGTCAGAATCAACATACCCAATGACTCAATCTCTAGTTCTTCCAAACTGTAAGCAAACATCAGTAGTATCTCATAAGTATCTAAAAATCCAATTAACTTATTTCCAAACTTCTTTCCCGTGTTCTTTACCGGAATTCGCCATGTATCTACTAACTGCACTAACTGCATATGATAAATCTGGACGTAAGCAAACTATAGCATACATAAGAGATCCCATTGCACTAGAATATGAAACATGTGACATGTAGTCAATCTCATCATCTGATTGCGGAGACAAAGATGATGATAGTCTGAAGTGGGCTATTAATGGAGTACTAACAGGCTTGGCACTTTGCATATTTAACTTGCAAAGAACTTTCTCAATGTACCATTTCTGACTTAGGTACAATTCACATGTTTTTCTATCTCTAAGAATCTTCATCCGGAGTATCTTCTTTGCTGCTCTCAAATCTTTAATCTCAAATTCTGTACTAAGGTGGGCTTTAACTTTTGTTATCTCTCCTTTATCTTTGGCTGCTATCAATATGTCATCAACATAAAGGAGTAGATATACAAAAGAACCATCACTGTTTTTCTTAAAACAAACACAATTGTCAAAGCTACTTCTTTTGAAATCATGATTAGTCATAAATGAGTCAAACCTCTTATACCACTTCATTGGTGACTATTTTAAGCCACAAAGGGACATTTTTAGCAAGTAAACATAATCCTCATTTTTTGAGACTATAAAACCTTTTGGTTGTTGCCTATAAATATCTTTCTCAAGTTCTCCATGCAAGAACACTATTTTTACACCTATATGCTCAAGCTTCAAATCATACATGACCACAATACCAAACAAGGCTCGAATCGAACTATGCTTTACAATGGGAGAAAACACATTTTTGATGTCTACACATGAAATCTAATTGTAACCTTTTGCAATAGGCCTTGGTTTATATCTGGGTTCTTCAACTCTTGGAGTCTCTTCTTTCTTCTTGAACACCCATTTACAACGAACAACCTTTTTACCATTACTAAGCTTCACTAGGTCCCATGTTCTATTCTTATGGAGTGATTTAATCTCTTCTTGCATGGCAATCATCCACTTTCCTAAATTTTCACACCTAACTACCTCAGAATAAGTAGATGACTTTTGATTTGCATCTATATCTTCAGCCACGTTTTAAGTGTAAGCAACTAGATCAGCCTCGGCAAACCCCTTTGGAGGTTTAATTTCTTTTCTATGTCTGTTCTTGGCAATATAATATTGTGGTGAATTAACAACTCTACTGTGAGTTTTTGTACTAATTTGAGGAGTAGACTTTGTTGTAGATCCTGAATCAATCTGAAGCTCCACCTACTTCACATGTGTGTTTGAACTTTACTGGTATTTATTGGAAGAGTCTTTAAGAGATAAGTTAGACAACATAACAATTTCATAAAAAAATAACATCTATGCTAATTACAACTTTCCTCGTTTCAGGACACCATAACTTATACCATTTAACACCAACTTGATAACCAAGAAAAACACATTTAATAGATCTAGGCTCCAATTTACCATTACCAACATGAGCATACGCATGAAACCAAAAAATCTTCAAATCAGAATAATTAGCAGGATTACCAGACCATACCTCTTGTGGAGTCTTTTTTTCAATCGCAATGGATAGAGAAAACATGCAGTAGAGGCCGTTTCAGCCCAAAACGACTTTGGTATACAAGCATTCGAAAACATACATTGAACTTTTTTCATGATTATTCTATTCACTTGTTCTACAACACCGTTTTGCTGTGGAGCATGGCGAATTGTCAAGTGTCTCATGCTTCTTTCTGATTTGCACAACTCATTAATATCATCAGAACAAAATGCCATACAATTATCTCTATGGAGGTGTTTTGCATTCCTGTCAGCTTCTCAATAATAGTTTTCCAAGTATTAAACGTGGAAAACACATTACTTTTCTGTTTCAGGAACAATGCCTAAACTTTTCTAGAAAAATCATCAATGATCGTCAGCATAAAATTAGCGCCACCTCTTAAAGGTACTATAGATGGTCCCCAAAGATTAGAATGAATATAATTCAGCGTTCCCTTCATGTTACGGATTCCTCTAGTGAATCGAACTCTCTTTTGATTCCCAAAAATGCAGTGCTCACAGAACTTCAGTTTGCTAATGCCTTGTCCATCAAGAAGTCCTCTTTTTCTCAATTCTGCCATGCCGTTCTCACTCATATGCCCTAGACACATATGCCAAATTCTAGTAATATCATCATCTAACAAGGAAGAGGAAACGACGATTGCATCACTAGTAACAGTTGAACCTTGCAAAACACATAACTTGGCAACCTTTCTCTACCCTTTCATCACAATGAGGGAACCATTGCTGATCTTTATAACCCCACTTTCAGTTGTGTACTTGTACCCTTTTGAATCAAGAGTACTCAATGAAATCAAATTCCTTTTCAATTCTGATACATGTTGTACGCCACTAAGTGTTCTGACGATTCCATCGAACATTTTAATTTTGGTCATGCCAATATCTGCGATTCTACATGAAGCATTATTTCCCATCAAAACACCTTTAGACATTGTTTCATATGCTGTAAACCAATCTTGATTGGGACTCATATGGAACGTGCAATCAGAATCGATGATCCACTTATCGCTCACTTTAGAGTTGTCGGCAGAAGCAATTAGGAGTTCACCATCACTGTTGTAACACCCCAAAAACTTAAGTTTTTGATTTGTTGGTTTTTGACAAGTGAGTTAATTTGGTTCAGTGCTTAAGCTTTTGTGTACTCTTGGCCTTGAGTTTAAACCCATTCGTGAGCACGTGAAAATATTTTATTCTTTTTTATCAAATTTATGGATAAGTTTAAATTTAATTTAAACTCTTTAACAAATATTTGTTAGTGGGATTAAATTTGTTCCATTTTTCAAGTAAATAACCTGTAAGTGGTTATTTTTGTTCCAAAAAAAAAAAAATCTCCCAACGTTTCTTTTTCCCTCACCCACACTTCATGCCGCCATCTTCATTCCCTACTATTGCATCATGTTTCTTTCTTTTTCTTTACTCTTTTTCTTTACCAGTCTTTCTTAATTTGGATTGCCATTATTTTATTTTATTTTATCTTAATCCCTATCAACGTTTCCGCTTCCATGCTCTTTTGCTATTGGATTCGTATTCGGTGATCGTGGTTGTCACAATTGTATCATCAGGTAATATTGTGATTACTCGTAGAGTCGGGATTCGAGTGTATTAGGATTTATGTTGTGAAATCGAGTTTTAATTATTTCTTTTTTGCGCTGCAAGGAGAGGATCGAGAGGCAATTGGTGCTCCTTCAGCCACTTAAACGTCTGGTTGTTGTCATTTTACTATTGCGTAAGTGTTCTAACGTTATTGGAAGCCAAATGCGGGCGTATATGTTTGGAATTCTTGATTTGGTTTCTATTTGATGTTGCTAAATTAATCGTTTGAATGTCGTTTTTAGGTTCTGGAAGTCTCGTGGTTGTTTTCACATCAAAATCAGATCAGGTGTGTAACAAAAACTCGAGAAAATAGCAAATGGCAAAAGCCAAAATTTGGGACTGTCCACGCCACACGGCCATGTGCTAGGCCGTGTGGGCTCAAATTTTGAAATTTTTCTCTAGGGTTGTATTCGTCGTACGAGTCAAATGTGGGCCTCTCGTAGGGTTCGTATGATACAAATTAGGTTATAAAACATGATTTTTGATGTTCTGTTAGCGCTAAATATGAGTTATTTACGCATGATTAATGAGTTATATGTTAGGTTTTATCTATACTATGTTAGGTATGATCCGTATTATGTAAATATGATATGATATGTTATTTTCTATGCATGATATGAGTCTGTTATAAAAGCATGTATATTATATACATTTCTGACATCTGTTAGTTCTGCATGTGCATTTGGGATGAGATATATGGTTATGGAGGAAGTGTGGGCAGTTTAATCTATCTATCGTATCTGATGGATCAACCACACATATATATTTGTTCGGGCAAATTATCGCTTAATGATCTGGCAACTAGACTGCAAACATTTTGAAAAGTGACATACAATCACTAAATGGTGTATAGGGCTGGATGGGTATTTAATACCTTATATGGTGTGTAGAGATGGTCGGAGATGGTGTGTAATAGATAGGGGTAGGATTTTATATCTGCATCTGATATGTTCTGATTCTATTTTCGTATATGAAATATGTCTGTTAAAATCTGAAAGCATGTCTAAATTCGTATTTTTTGATTTTATTATGGGTTACATAATGAGCTTGTAAGCTCATTCTTGGTTTGTTTGATTCTCAGGTAATTCTTAGGCTTAGACGGGTCAGTGCAACGGAAGCTCGGGTACTTATTATTGTTGCGTAACTTTAAACTATTCATATTTAATTTGGTTGTTTTTGTTGTTGTAGTCTTCTACAACATCAGCTTCATTGGATTGTTCTGGTTGTTTTCCTTTTTGATTCGCTGCCTCACTTTTGATCTTATTCTGCAACTTATAACACTCAGACTTAATGTGCCCTTTCTTTTTACAGAAGTTACATGTTTTACCTCTATTTGAAGATCTCGATCTACCCTTAGATTTACTGCGAGGATTTCGTTCCTGTGTCCTCCCACGATTATCATCAGTATTTTATTATTATCTCCCACGAGCAATGAGACCCTCTTCCTGAGAGTCGAATCCAGCTACAAGATGCTTCATCTTATCATATGAGGTTAAGGAAGTATAGACTTCATCAACTGTGAGAGATTAACGACTAAACAAAATAGTATCTCTAAAGTTTGAATAAGACGATGGCAACGTACAAAGTAGAATTAACCCTAAATCTTCTTTATCATACTGAACTTCCATGACCTCTAGGTTTGAGAGAATTTCTTTAAGCACAGTTAAGTGTTCGTGCATAGACACACATTCCTCCCAACGATGAGCATAAAGACGTTGCTTCATATGCTACTTGCTAGTTAAGGTTTTCGACATGCATAGATGTTGTAGCTTTGCCCATAATGTGGCGGCAGTCTTCTCCTTTAACACGTCCTATAGAATTTCATTCGACAGATGCAGATGTAATTGTGTTAAAGCCCTTTGATCTTTTCGCGTCTTCTCTTCCTCCATCAATGTCGAAGGCATCTTATCTAACCATAGCAGGGCATATTCCAAATTCATCTGCACAAGAACTACCTGCATCTTTACCTGTTACAACGCGAATATGGTGTTGCGATCCAACAATGGAATATCATACTTTATTGTTGCCATTATCGTGATCGAGACAAGCAACCTGAAAAGCTTTGATACCAGTTTGTTAAAACTAAACGTCGATAATGAAAATATAGAATGATCACAAAGCAATAAGAATAATAATAATAAAAAAGAACACACAGATTTTACGTGGAAACCCTTTCGACAAAAAAACCACGGGCAGAGAAGGAGAAATTCACTAATGTTGAAAACTGAATGATACAAGAGGAGTTTCGACAACATCTATTTAAAGGTTGAAAAACCTTATTCTAATCAATGTTAAATAGAATAAGTGTAGTTCTATATGGATTCTACTTGTGCCCTAAGCCCTAACAGATCCCATAGTTTTACAATTGTATTATTTCTTTAACAAGGATTCGCGTCACACAACTCTAACACGTACAATGTTAGTATTTCTTACATCTATTTTTCCCTTTTCAATATATTTTATAAGCATTTAAGTCTCACCTTGAGCTTGATCCATTGAGATTTCCTTTAAATTTGCAATAAGTTCATTAGCATATTCGATAGCCAATTTAGAACTAGATTTAGACTCACAAGTCATTGTTGCAATTTAAACAAGTGTAGAGCATAAAACTCTATATCGAGTATAGGCCTTCAACTTGGGATCTCTTTCTTGTTCAAGCTTATCACTATCTATTTCACCCATTGGATCTTCGATCCACCTTTTCAAAATATATTGACATTTTATCTCACATTCATCGAAATTTTAATGTACGGCTACAAATTATTCCTTCAAACTCAAAATTTTACAATAGCATGGAATTGTCATTCTTTCAGGAACTGCAGTTACTGTATGCTCTCGATTATTTTCAATTTTTTTTAACCTTGTATAAGAGAAATAATCCTTCTGCTTTACATTCAGTAATCACTAAAAGTAAAGATTCCACCCATTCATTTTGGAAAATTTTCAAACATGGCTAAAGTATATGCATCCCTTTCATGCCTTAACAAATGTATATCAACCTTTAAAATAGGCAACCTTTAAGTCAAATGATAGATTTATTTCAGTTCATTATACTGTTTATCGACCACTGCATTTTCGCAATGCTTAAAGAATCACACTACATCCAAACCAACCTTTAAATGCATCTTTAAATCCTTCTTAAAGCTTTCACTCAATTGTGTTGTCCTCAGTCTGGCTGAAAATGTATTTCTTCCATATGCCATCAACCATTTCTCTTTCATTAATTCAAAAATACCTATAAACATGAACAACATTTTCATATAAAACCATTCAAATAATAAATAATAAAATTTTATATTTAAAGATATAATACCTTTTAGCCAATTATTTTCTTGAACTCCATATGTCTCAAGCATAATATCCCACACTTTTACAAACTCTTCTTTAGTTTCATATTCAAAGATAAGTTTTCTAAAATCAACACCAAAAGTATTTGAACTCTTATATAGATGACCAATGTGTTTAAGTGCATTATTCCCCAAGAACACACATAATTGATGATATGATTTAGGCATCACTATTGAGATCGCTTTACTCATTGCTGCATTTTTCTCACTCTTAGCTTTAAAAAATGTTCTAAATAACCATTCAAATGAATCTAACTGTTTCATCATACAATAAAGCAGCATACAAAATCATCATTCTCCTATGATTATTTATCCCAAAGCATCTTGTTTCTTTTGTTCACGAATACCTTCTTTGATGCATGCGAACTTTCTTGATGTTACGAAACCATGCTTTTTACTCTTATTCACATATTCCCTTCGAAAACTAAAACCAATTTCTCATGCATAATCATTGCAGTACTCATATGCCTCTTACTTACTATCGAATTCCATCCTAAGTTCGATTGACTTGAAAATGATAGGCGGTACCCGATCAACTGGAATTGATTGTATATCCATAAATCTATTACTAAAAAATAAAAATAAAACATTTAAATAGGTAAAAAAAAAAAAAAGATTTTATACTTGGTTCGAAAAAATTTGATCCAATGCTTCAATCAATTGCAATAATACTTTTATAGAAGAAAATGCAAGAGAATATTTGGGCATTGAATTGATTGAGGTCAAAGATACAGAACCATTCAATCAAAATAAATAAATAAATAAAGATAGAGAGTCCAGATTTTGGAGAATGGTGGGTTTTGGCGCTTTTAATTGGTTAATACTGCCTTATGTTTTCTTTTTTAAAGAGAATGTACTTAAATTAATTACAAAATCTAACCCATTCCCCTCTAAAGGGCAAATCTCGCATAAACATAAATAGTATATTTTATGGTGAGTTAGTTTAACCAGTCTATCTGTATCTTTTGTTATATCTCTCTAGAGATGTGACGAATGTGTCAGTGATTAAAACGCGTCAGCAACTGATGAATTCTCCGAACCAAAACAAAATTAGAACCATTTGAAGTCTTCTCCAGAATAGCTTAAACCCCCTCAAGATTATCAGTTTGGATTAAGACGCTATCATAGTCACGATCAATTAAGAGGACCAAGACATCCAAAATGCCTCACAATTCAATATCGAAAACAGAGTAATTTCCCAAATATCTGTTAAGGCTCAGAATCTACTCTCCATCTTGAGATTTCGCTATTTCCCCGTCGCTACAGCAAAACTACCTTTATTCCTAATAGACCCATCCATATTCAAACATGCCCAATTTCCATCTAAATGTGGCCATAAGTTTATACCTTGAGAAGTAGTCGCATTGTTTCTATTAAAAGAGGTATATTGCTTTGTCTAACTATACGACACCTTAATAATTTTATTCACATTTTAAGTAGCATCCTAAAAAATAAAAAAGTTGCGGTTCTTTCAAAAGTGCCACACGATAATCTCAAAAAGACTTTGCCACTCCACATCTCCCGAGCGCCACTCCTGTTGATTCTGTAAGTTTAAAACTAAACATTCCTACAAACTGCTGACATAGAACTTGGTATAGCATTCAATTAGAATTAAAAAATCCCAAATACTTGTAGCAGTAATACACTCCCCAATACTTCCGCCTTATGTTTTAACTGGAGTGTAGTGTAGTAATTATTATTATTATTTGTCGTTAAAATTAACCCTTAATTAAAATTTAATTAATAATAAATGGATGAATTTTATATTAGATGGAATCAAACCCAAACAAAGCATGGCAAAAGATAACATTTGGGTCAAATGTGTAAAAATTTCAAAGACTAAAATCATGCATGGTTTTAATAATTATGATACACATCCAGTAAAATGATGATTATTTAGGATTAATTATATTTCTAATTAGCTAATTTTATAAATGATTTTATTCCATACTTGTTTTGTCTAATTTGTTTAATTAATATGTTGGTTTTAATTTAGCATATTAGAATTTAATTCCTGAATTTTGCATATTTAATTTGATTTAATTTCTAACAGTCTTGATATGTTCAATTCAGTCTGTAATATTCAATACCGTCCCTGCATTTCATTTTGGTTTTTCTTGTTTTATTCATTTTTTTTAATTTATTCCTTGTTTTGTGCAATATATTACATAAATTTTTAAAATATAAAAAACTGCACACCAGATTTATTTAAAATATATAATCTGATTTCTTAAATGAATATACTGTAATAGCATAAAAACCACAGTATTTGCAATAAGAACAAATTTTTATATTAAAGCATAGCATTTTGACAAAAACCACACAATATTAAATTATGTACACGTGGCACCAAAACAACTATTCCAACTAAGCCAAACTTCCATATTTGCAAGAAAAGCTTGACATACATTATACAATGATTTAAATGTTAAAACTATACTTTTTCCACATTTGAAATTGAGTTTTCTAATTTGTTCCCTCACTTTTCGGATTTAAAAATTTAAATTTAATTATTAAAATTATTAATATTCTGTCATTAAAAATGCAAATCTAATTTAGTTTTTTAGGTTAAAAATCTTTACTTACATCGCTACTAAGTTAGTATTTTTATTTTAAAATACCGCAACAATAAATTAAATAGAAGAATTTTAACAGTATTAATAATTTAACTTGAATTTTAAAATCTAAAAAATGGTGAGACTAAATTCTTGAAAATAAAAATAGAGAGGCTAAACTCGAAATGCACAAAGCATCCAAGGACCTGAAGCATATTTTAACCTGATTTAAAATATATATTTGAAATTTCTTTTATATTATTTTTTAAGAAATATATTAAATTTAAATAAAATATATACTTATTAAATAGTTATCTAGGTTAGTGATGCAACATCGAGTCAAATTCAATCAAAATCAAGATAAATTATTTTATGGACCCTTTGCACTACGTCATCCATGATTCCTTACAATTAAAATAAGACACATCATCTTTTTTTCCACATCATGTGTACATTTGGGCTAAACTTCTAAATCAAAGATAATAAGTCTTACTTTAATTGGGAGGGACCACGAATGACATGGTAAAAAAAGTGTATAAAATAATTTCTCCAAAATCAGATAATATAAAATTTCAAAATATTTTATTAATATTCGTATAATTCAATTGAATTAATTTAATTTAATAAGTAATTGAAATTTAGCTTGGGACAATCTATATTTAAATTTTATTTGTTTGAGTACAAATCTTCAAATTTGTTGGTCGCGGCTGTCATAAAGAAAATGATGGACAATTTCACACTTCATAAAGAAATTAAGGGGCCCACGATGTCCTAAAAGGTTTAGTAGAAAATAGCTAGTTTCCGTCAATCTATTGAGCTTTTAGTGGTCCAATGTGAAAGATAACTTGTTTTACCACACTTTCATTGAATAACTCGTTAAGAAGCATCAAGATGTTTTTGAGAAAATCTTGACAAAGGAAGTCCCTCTAGTCTGTGTTGGGATTTGGTGCCCTTAGTGTAGTTATTTTGTTATTAATGTTGTAACTTTTCGAATAAATTGATTAATAAAATTTTATTGTTTAAATTATTACTTTTTGTATATTTTTTCTCAATGATTTTTGCATGAAAAACAAAATGTATAAAAAAATATTGGCTCATTGATTACCTAATGTGTAACTAATATAAAGTAACATCATGTGGTCGAATTGTGATGTGAGAAGATAATGTAACTAATATAAAGTTACATCATGTGGTCGAATTGTGATGTGAGAAGATAACTTATATTAGTAGTGTCGAAACCATTATGGAAATCGACTTTTATTTTTAAAAAACGAAAATGGGATTGCCACCAATTCTTTTTTATTTAGGTGTGATTGGATCACCTCAAAACTCGGTCATTTTAATAAAACGTTAGATTTACTAAAACGGTAACATTCGGTCTTACAAAACCGAAAAATGGGTTCGGGAGTCGGTTACGTATGAGGAAGGATTAGCACCCTCATAACGCCCAAAATTGGTATCTAGTTGATTACTTGATGTTTTGATGTCGGAAGTTGAAAATTCGAAGAGAAATTAAAATACGATCCCTCTTTGCATGATGTTATTTTTAATTAAAATCACTTAACTAAATTAAATTTTACGAAAAGGCCTTATTTCGAGTTAGTCAAGAAGAAAAGATCATACCCCGTAAGTTAGGACACGATGCTTCGAATCCTCGAAAACAAGAATAACCACCATTTGATCCTTACTTAAATCTCGTTTTTATTTTTAAGTAGGATATTTAATTACTTCGGTTTTAAAAAGAGACAATACTTCGTAAGTTAGGAGCACGACTCCTCAAATTCTAAAAATAATGAACATTGCCTCTATTTTAATTATTTCCTACATGTCAGGTAAAATGAATATAACTTTTAATGCGATGTGCAATTAATTTATTTAAACATTGTATGATTATGAGCAAACGTAATAGAATGCTTAGCAAAAATGGAATTGCTATATAAGTAAAAATAAAATAATATTATAAATAAATAATAAGAAATAAGATAGTAGCAATGGCGATAATAATGCAATATTAATAATATAGCTATAATAATGATGATAGTAACATTGATCAATAATAATATGAATGACAATAATAATCATAATACCATATTTAATAATAAAAATAAACATGATAACTCAAAAATAAAAATAAAATAAAAGATACATACTTAAAAGAGGTAAATATGAATAGCATGAAAGTGCTGGAAATAAAAAAAGAAATAATAAAATGACGATAATAAAAAATAAGATAAAATAATAATGATAATAATAATAAGTATGCAAATGACTAAATTGAAACCTTAAGGAAATTCAAAGTATAGATTTAAAAAAACAAATAACAGCAGACAAGGGACTGAATCAGGACAAAATAAAAAGTTTAGGGACGTGATGTGTTATTTTCCCAAACCCAACATGCGTCATTCCCTTGGCAAGTCAACTCTAGGTCAAGGGACTGAATAATAAGAAAATAAAATAAAAGGGATAAAATAAAAAAATAAAAACAATATAGGGTGAAATTGCAAGAAAATCAAAAAGTGGAAGGACTAAACAGAAATTAGACCCTTTTTCAAGAAAAAACGCGGATCCTGATGGTACTCAGGTCGGGTCCTTGGATTGCGTCAAAACGATGCCGTTTTGGGTGCCCATTTCCAAAAATGGTCAATGGTCAATGGACCAAAATGAAAATAAAATAAAATTAGACGGTAAAATTTAAAAAAGAAAAGAAAAAAATCGAATCAGGACTATATCAAGACGCGCTCAAAAGCGGGATGACTCGGGCAACAATTATCCCCCCTTTTAAAAAACATACGGATCTAAAGAGGGGTTGGGTCGGGTTGGCAGATCATGCCCAAAACGACGTCATTTTGGGGTTTCTGAAACCAGGCCAAAACGACGTCATACTAGTGCCCTATTTAAGTTAAAATTTTCTGAAAAAATTCATTTCACCCCTTGTTTAAAAAAAAAACTTCATTTCTTCCTTTTTTTTTCTCTCAGACGTCCCTATGTCCGGCCACGGAGTCGTCTTCGCCCCGCCGTGGCAACCGATCATCAGTGACGGAGACCGCCGCCTTCGGTGGCCTGAGATCGCAAAAAAGGGACTGTTTTTATCCTCGTCTTCTCAAAAATTCGGATCTGGAATCCAAATCCCCAGAGCTCAGTCGGAGTCTAGTGACAAAAATGGAACCTTTCGGTTCCTGGTCTTGCTCCAGTACGGACTTAGGTGAATCCTTAAGGATTCGACGGCCTCTCAGACTAGAGGAGACACCGACAATGGCGGCAACGATAAAAAAAACTTAATTACTTTTTTTTAATGTATGCGTGACTCAAAAAAAAAATAAAGAAAAAGAACTACCTTCTGCTTAGAACTATTGTAGTTTTCTATTCTCTTTTTTTCTTCTTTGTAAAAAATTACATCTCAATCTTATGGCTTTTATAGCCGATTACATATATATTTTCTTTTCTTTTTTGTTGTTTCTGCTATTTTTGTCATCTGTCTCATTTTCTTTTTTCTTTGCAGGCGTTCGTGGCAAGGTCAACGGTGCTGGGGAGTCGTGCCTTGCCATTTTGGTGCAATTATGGCAAAGGGTGCGTGAGGACTCGAGTGGTGAGCATGCCGACATGGTGGGGCGTAGCGCGAAAGGGGATTTAGGGTTTTCTAAAAAATTTTTAGATTGTGGGCTTGGGCTTGTGTAACATTAGGTTTGGGTTAGGGTTTTGTAAATGGACTTTGCTATTGGGCTTGTAACTTGGACTGCTAACAGACTTTTTTTTGGATTTTGTTTTTTTTTGTTTGGGTTTATTTATTTGTATTGGGCCGAGCAAAATTGGGCAATTACAGCTGCCCCTCTTTGATCATTGTTGTGTAACGAAAAGGGAGCAAAGACTTTAAAGGAGGGCCAATTTTATCCTGTCCCACTAAATCTCGACTTCTCTGGTGCTTTTCTTTTTTAAGTAGCCCACTTTTTCAATCCTTGGTTACTTTACTTTTTTGTATCTGTTTTGCTACAACTTCAGGAAGGCAGGACTTAGTATCACGGCTTCATCATGCTCCATTGCAACTTCAAGGAGATAAGATTTGTTGTTGTAGTTTCATTCCAACCCACTGCAACCTCAAGGGTATAGGAATTGTAGTTTCAATCCGATCCACTGCAACTTCAGAGATATAGGAGTTGTAGCTTCATCTTGCTCCACTGCAACCGCAGGGGTATAGGAATTGTAGCTTCATCTTGTTCCACTACAACTTTAGGGAGATAAGATTCGATATGGTAGATTCAATCAGACCCACTACAACTTCAGGGGTATAGAATTCGTAGCTTTAATCTGCTCCACTACAACTTCAGGGAGATAAGATTCGCTATGGTAGATTCAATCCGACCCACTGCAACTTCAGGGGTGTAGGATTTGTATCTTTAATTTGCTCCACTACAACTGCAGGGAGATAAGATTCGTAGCTTCATCTTGCTACACTGCAACTTCAGGGAGATAAGATTCACCATCGTAGTTTCATTCCAGCCCACTACAACTTCAAGGGTATAGAAATTGTAGCTTCATCTTGCTTCACTACAACTTCAGGGAGATAAGATTCGCTATGGTAAGTTCAATTCGACCCACTGCAACTTCAGAGGTATAGGATTTGTTTCACTGACTTGTTATACCGCTCTTGTAACATCCCGATTTAGGGCCTAGTCGAAATAGTGGTACGAGACCACAAATCCGAAGTAGAAATTATGAATTTTAAGGATTTTGAGATGTTTGCATGTTTATGTGAAAGTTTCATGAAGTAATTTTGCTAATTGTGATTGAATTGTCCAATAGGACTAAATTGCAAAAGTTGCAAAATATGAGGTTCTAGAAGCTTTAAGTATGAAATAGCTTTGGATTATTAATTAGAGGTCCTTAAATAGCAATTTGCCCAATTTCTAATTTTTGGACAAAAATGGGCATGAGTGGGTAAAATTTGAAAGTTTGGCAAAAAGGGCATTTTGGTCAATTATCAAATAAATGATTAAAAATGGATGAAATAGTCAAAATTTTATGTTCATCTTCATCCTTAGTGCCGAAAATTTGAAGAACCCCATAGCTAGGGTTTGTTCATCTTTCAAGCTTGCTAATCAAGAAAGACGAAGCCCGGATCGAAACCGAGGCAAGAGTAAAGTTGTGGACTAAATTGCACGTCTTCATACATTTTGAATACCGAGAGCTAAAGAGTCGGGACGAGATACGCGGATAATTTGGAAGATTGCCCACACTATCAGCTCACTTGGTATATTTAGATTTAGTGCTTTTGTATATGGCATGTATAGAGGCTAGACAAGTTAGTTTATGTTGTTGTATTTGCCAAGGATGTGTTGGCCCTTTTGATGGATAATCTATTTTGTATAATGCCATGGTTAATGGTTTATCTTGTTATATGAAAAGATGTAGTTATCCATGAGAGTTTATATTGCAAAACATGAATTGTTTGATGATGTGTCGAATAGATACATGTTGTGTGAACTAGAGGGGTGAAAAGAGCTTGGCAAATAGCCTTGTTCTTGTCCACTCGGGTAGACACACGGCGTGTGTCTAGGTCGCAGTGTGTGACACACCTGCTAGCCACATGGGTGTGTGACTTGGCCGTGTGTCCCCGTGCATGTTAAGGTGGTAAGTCAGTGTCGACCACAGGCTAGCCACACGGACGTGCCTAGGCCGTGTAAGATGGTCAGTGTTCACCACGGGCGGAGAACACGGGTGTGTTCTTAGGCCGTGTAATACAAGCAGAATACCCAAGTTTTTATACACGGGGTAGGGACATGGGCGTGTGTGACCACACGACCTGCTCCCACGGGCGTGTCCCATTTCACATGGGCGTGTGGCCCTTGTCAAAGTGAAAGAAATTTTAAGATCGCAAAGGTTTCCGGTAGGATTTCGGAACCCCTCGTATGTATGTTTAAGGCCTCGTGGGTTTTTAATGAGGTCATTTTGGTAACTATAGAGAGTTTTCAAGTTGGGACTAAAGAGGATTAAGTTCGGTAATGCCTCGAGCCAGGTTCCAGCGTAGAATACAGGTAAGGGGTGTTACATTTAATGGTATCAGAGCTATGGTTTAGTCGGTTCTTAGGCTACCGTAGCAAGTGTAAGAGTCTAGCTATACATGTCATAAGCGTATAATGATACTGTGGTGGCTTTTGATGATTCTAAACTTTGTTTTATATAGCATATGGATCCCGATCAATTGAATGCTGATGACGCAGCTAGTAATGCGCTGGCTCCTGCGCAAGGGACCGCGCCTATTCAGAGTGGACTCGAGATTAGAGGTCAAGGAAAAGAGGCTTGGGAAGCCATTCTCCAGATGATGAGTAATTGGTACTCAGAGTATGTTCGAGCAAACCCTAATGCTCAACCTCCTCCACCTCCTCCTATACCTCAGCCAGTTCTAGTGGCTCCTCAAGGTATAGAAGTAGTGAGAGTAACGAAGCCCCTAGTAGATAAGATTCGGAAACAAGGGGCTGAGGAGTTGATGACCCTGAGAGTGCGGAGTTCTGGTTAGAGAACTCAATGAGGGTATTTGATGAACTCTCCTGTACACCGGAGGAGAGCTTAAAGTGCACCGTGTCCTTGTTGAGGGACTCGGCATACCATTGGTGAAAAATGTTGACATCAGTGGTGTAACAGCCCAATTTATGGGCTAGTCGGAACAGTGATCTCAGAATCACTAATTCGAGGTTAGAGAAATTATTTTCATGTTATGTTATGTGTTATAACATGTTTATAAGGGTGCATGAAAAATTTTGGTGCTTTAATTTTAGCGATTTCTTGCTTAATCGCGAAAAAGGACTAAATCGCATTAAGTGCAAAAGTTCTATTTTATTTGCTAAAGGTGCCAAATAGCTATGAATTATAAATTGGAGGTCCCAAATGTGCAATTTGGCCTTGTTAAGTAAGTTGGCCGGCCATAGGATGCATAGGGGACAAGTGCATTTATTATGATTAAAAGTTGGTGATATTAGTTGGAGAAAATGAATAAAATAAGATGATATAAGCAAAAGTTATCATCTTTTTATTTGGTCTTATTCTCCAACAAAAAATATCAACCATGGGAGGGCTTTGAAGGCTTGAAATTTCAGCAGCTCATTTTCTCTACAAGTAAGTCATTTTGATGGTTATTTTTGATAATTTTTGTATTTTTGGAGTCCTCAAAGCTTAAGCTAGCTAATGAGAGGACTAGTTTGCAATATGGTTGAAAGTCTAGGGACTTACCATGATAGATTTTATGTTGTTTGATGAGTTTTTATGGAAGAAAATGAATGATAGGATGATGATAAACAACTTTTGTGAAAGGTGATGTTGTGAAAACACCTATTTGGGATTAAAATGCAAAGGTTGTAATTTGTTCATTATGGCATGAAATAGTTTGAATGGTGGATAGTTGTAAGAGGATGAAATGTTCAGCTAGGCTTCTTTAATAAGATATTGTGATGAAAATTTATTTACGAGCCTAGGGGCAAAATCGTATTTTTGCCAAAGTATAAGGGCAAATTAGTCATTTTTGCCTAAGTGTAGATTACGGTGTATTATGATTTATAAGTGATTAAATGAGTGAATTCCATAGATCTAGATCAAAGAAAACGAGATTCGGACTTAGAATGGGTAAAAAGAGAGTGGGCAAAAAGTCCCTTTCGACCCTTTCGACATCGAGGTAAGTTCATATGCAAATGTTGTAAGTACGTATGAGTTAATTTGATATTCCAATATTGTGTGGAATGTATATTTACTCTATGAATGTATGTAATATCTTTTGATGAGACGTCAAGAGAATTGGATCTAAGAGCAATGGGAAATGTATATAGCATGATATGATGATAGTTAAGGTCCCGTGTAAGACCATATTGGAATATGGCCTCGGTGTGAGAATTCGAATAAGACCATGTCGGGGACATGGCATCGATATGTTAATGCATGTAAGACCCTATTGGGGTATGATGTCAGTGTGACATTAGGTGTATGAAACTCAAAAAGTGTTGTTTAACAATTTGAGTGATTCAACGGGTATGTCGAAAATGAGAAAGTATGTGGTTGCACCACGAGAAACACAAGTGTGTGTTAGAATTGAATTGAGATGAATTCAGTATATGATGAACTCCTAGTGGGTTATGTGTAATCAATGCACCTTAGTTGCATGAGATAGATTTATTGATGCATTGTGTGAATGCGAATGAGTATCGTAGAAAGTTAAGTAAGAATAGTAGTGTGTGAGGATGTTCTCTGATAAACATTTGAAATAGAGAAATACATGTGGATAACTATCCATGAATGTATAATAATGGTGAGCTATGTGCGATATCACCTTATTAATGGTTAGTGATGGGTGATGTGCGATACCATCAACCATATTATTATCGGTGGGTAATGTATGCGTTACCACCGATTAATTAGTAATTGATGGGTCGTGGTGCGATACCATCGCTTATAAATGATTGGTGGGCTATGTGCGATACCACCCTACTAGAGATCATTGGTGGGCTATGTGCGATACCACCATACTAGAGATCAATAGAGGGCTAAGTGTGAAACCACCGAGAGTTTAGGAGTATGAGTGGCTTATTGAAAATGCTGGATGTGTTGTTCTACATGATCATGGGGTGACCAGTACCGGAATGTATGCTAATTAACACGAGCAGTTGGCTTGAGGCATGGTAAGAATGTGGTAAGAGATAGAATGAGTGAGCTTCAAGAATAGTTGAGTAAGTAACCATGAGTTTATGAGAAAAAAACTCATTATAATACCTTGCGGTTGTATATATTCAATAAATATCAGTATTTTTCAGTTTTATGCAGATGAATTTACTAAGCATTATTGCTTATTCCTTTTCTTTTCCCATCTCTTATAGGTTATTTTTAACTAGCTCGGGTTGGATGCCGTTAGAGATGTTTTCACACTATCGAGTAGAAGCTTGATATGATGTTTTAAGTTCTTTTGAGTCATGGCATGTATAGGGACCTCTTTTAAAGTTGACTAAGTCATAGTTAATATAGCCAAATGTGTTGGCTTAAGTGAGTTATGTTTTGGTTGTGAATAGCCATAGATGATGGCTTAAGTAGATTGAAATTGCATTGGAAATAGTTCTCCTTTGTGTTTAGGATGAAGAATTCATTGTATGAATTAAATGTCTTTAATTCAAGAGTTGTATTGATGCTATGTGGAGCTATGTGATGATGTATGAATGTATGGAATGTAGAGTGGCAAGGGCTTGGTAGATAGCCTGATAATTGTCCACATGGGTAGACACACGGGCATGTGTCAAGGCCATGTGGGAGGCACGGTTAGCACATGTGTGTGTGTCCAAGCCGTGTGAAGTCTGCACTTTACGTTTGGGGTTTAATTTGCCCACGGCTGAAGCACACGGGCGTGTGTATATGCCGTGTGGATAAGTCAGAATGCTAAGTTTTAGTACATGGGCCATGGCCACGGGCGTGTCCAGGCCGTGTGAAATTAGTCAATGTTGCCCACGGGCTAGTCACACGGGCGTGGGCCTAGGCCGTGTGACACAAATAGAATACTCATGATTTTATACTCGGGGTAGGGACATGGGCGTGTGTGACCACACGGCCTGCCCACATGGGCGTGTCTCACTTCACATGGGCGTGTGGCCCCTGTTTTATTGAGAAGTTTCTCGAATTCATAAAAGTTCCCGGGATAGTTCCGGTACCTCTCAGAAGTATGTGTAGGGCCTCCTAGGCCGAATATGTACAATTGATGAGTTTAAACAAAATTTTATAGCCCGTTTCGAAGTGTTAAGTAAGATTAAGTATGGTAATGCCTCGTATCCGGTCTCGGTGTCAGACTCGGGTAAGGGGTGTTACATTTAGTGGTATCAGAGCTATGGTTTAGTCGGTTCTCGGACTAACCTAGCGTGAGTAAGAGTCTAGCTATACATGCCATATGTGGACCAAGATAGTGTGATATCTCCCGGCTCTAACGAAATTGTCTCGATAAGATAGAAATGATCTCCAACCGAGCTAATTTCAATAAGGTTGTAAGTGGCAATGAGGTAATTGAAATGTACTTATGCACTGTTGAAATTTAGAGAAATATGAATAGAAGTTTATGACATGTGTATGATAAGGTATGGAATGATATAACTCCAGGTTGAGGAATGAGAGATATGAAGTGATAAGCTTACCTATATTGGTTTGATATGTGTACGGCGTTATGTACCCAACCTATTGGGTTAAGTGCTTTTAACGAGTAATTTATCCAGAGAATGGGATATGTGTGTATGTACAACTGTTTGAATGATGTATGATAAATATGTCCACATGGTTAAATCTCACATGTGACTGTTAAAGTAGAGAATGCATGATGTTTTGTTTTATGACTCTGTTATGAAGCCACACATATTATGGTGTGGAAATTAAACTGAGAAGTTTGACTAAGTAGAATGCAGAAGATGAGTACGGTAGTTTAATGATAAATTGATAAATAAGACCATGGTAGGACCATGGCAATACATGTGATCCCATATAAGACCATGTCTGGGGCATGGCATTGGCAACGATACGTGATCCCGTGTAAGACCATATTTGGGATATGGCGTCGGACTTGAATAGTGATTTCGTGTAAGACCATGTCCGGGACCTAGCTTCGGCATGAAATCGTGTAAGACCATATCTGGGATATGGCGTCGATATTGATATAAGATCCCGTGTAAGACCATATTTGGGATATGACATCGGCATCGACATGAGTTCCATGTAAGACCGTATCGAGGATATGGCATTGGTATTTATATGAGATTTCGTGTAAGACCATAGCGAGGCTATGGCATCGTGATGACATGTAAAGAAATAGCTGGGCTATGACGTTGTGATACGAGTAAGACCATAGTTAGACTATGGAAATCAGGTAAACGACGTACTCAAAATCCGTAAGACATTCTCTAAATTGATAAGCAATGGTAAGATAAATTAGAGTTTAATGTTGAGTACTCGAGTAGACATTAAGGTGGAACTTGAGTAAGTGAAGTCACTGTTCGAAATTATGAGTGATAGAAACAATTGTAGCATGATAAACGTGAAAAATCACTTGGAGCGAGTTGTGTGACTATGATGATATTTCATTGATGATGAATATTAAATCATATGTATGTAGTCACGAGAGTTAGGTTAAGGGACTCTACAACCTCACCCCCTTACCACTGTTGAATTATGATGAGATGTTATGAGAGTCAAGTTGAGTAAGTTTGTATGTGATTAATGCAATATTTACGTTAGCATAATTGAGAATGCTTTGTATCACATTGATACATGATACTCTACTAAATAGAGTAATTGTTGTTAAACATGAGGTTGAAGTCCTAAAGGACTATAATGAAAAAGCTACCATTGAGATATGAAATAGATAAGGTCCTGTATAAGACCATGTTCGAGACATGGCCTTAGCACCAAGTTATGATTCCGTATAAGACCATATTTGGAATATGGCATCGATACTTGATGTAGAAGTCCATATAAGACCTTATCCGGGATATGGCATTGGAATTTAGAGGTGACTCCATATAAGACCACCTCGGGGATGTGGCATTAGTTTCGTACCTACATGAATAACGATGAATATGCGTCTTCGATTATCCCTAGTGATCAATGGGACAGATAGATGAGTCTAGAGGTAAAAATGAGAATTGTACTAAAACCATGAGAATGGGCGAATACAGGCACCCGTGAACGAGTAAAAAAGAAACGAGTACGATGTGTGGCACGGTATGTGCTAAATAAAGGGCAAGTATGAGAAAGTTGGCTTGAAGCCTGTGATCTGTGCATGGTTAGTTAATGCCATGGATGGGTTATAATGATCTCCTTGGGTATTATGTATAAATATTTGTTGCCTTTCAGGACTGATGTAGTTGTTCTTCTCATAAAATATGATTATGTGAGAATGTTAGCTGACTGAAAAAAAATCAGACTAAACGGTTGTCGATTTAGTTAATTGAAATCGACATTCCTTTATCTCCTCGTAACCCTATTCGGGTGCTTTGAGGGGGAAGTTGGAGATGATTCTAGTATAAGGAGTGAAATCACAAGTTTCACATTGTGTGATGGGTTTTCGGGTAAGCCGAATAGAGTTAATGAATTCGATCGAGATGTCCCTGCTATCGTGAGATATGACGATGGTAAAGGTTTTAGATTAGCATAGCAAGAGAAACTCAGATGAGAGTATACTTGAAATATGTTCTCAGTGTGGAGAAAATAGTAGATTAATGTATTGAAATATGATTCAAGTTTTGTGTATATTTACGCATGAATCAATAAGGAGAATAAAATTCTGTGTGTACGTGAGTAGGGAGCATGATACAAAGGTATGCTCATTGAAATGTTCAAACCATGATGGTCGAGTTGAAAGCTATAGAAGGAACTATTAATTGAAAGTTCTAGTACTGAGTTCAGTTTGAATCGAGAAAAAGAGTTGCCAGATTGGTGATCCTGAGACGATCACTTTTATGTATGTGTAGTGAGTTAGATGTTATGAAATGATCCATGGAAAAATTGATATGTATTTTCTAAATTTTGATGAGTTAGAGTATCTTATGCTGCAGAAGATTTTGAAAATGAAATAGTGGAAACGGCTTGAACCATTATAAAGGTGTGTATAGTTATTGTAATACTTCTCAGATAGTAGACATAGTACAGATGTCTGGATGAAAGATCCATGTTAAGCAATGCGAGTTAGTTACTTGGTTGACCTTAGTTGGTAACATCCTAGTTTCAACGAGGTTAATGACTATAGCGAGTCTTCCTTTCAAAACAAAGGAGTTCAGAAGTGATTTAGTAAATGGTATTTTAAATAAGCTATGAATGAGTTTATTTAAGATGATAAAATCCTGGTTGGATAAGATTTCCGTTGTTGATGTTTCCTCGAGATAGAATTTGAATGATGATGAATCCAGAACTTATACAGAAGTTTTGGTATGAGATTCAGTAGTAGCATATCTACTAATGCAAGAATAAGAAAGTACAGTTATGTGCATAAATGTTTTGACAATAGAGTACATTTCACGATATGATTGAGTTTATGGTCAGAAGTAGTTGATCACTAAAAGCTAAGTTTTCAAAGAGTACAAGTCAAGACTATTACAGGCGGTGAATGCTTTAATGGGAAAGTGAGATAAAACTTTATAGATTTCAAATTTGGTTTGATAAAGTTCACAAGAAGGGGAATGTCATTCAAATTGTAGTGGATCAACCGGTAAAGATCCGAATGATCATTTGGATATGTACAGATTTCCAATTGGTGGATTACTGAGTATATGCCCTAGGGGAAGAATAACCTAGGTCTCAAGTTACGCTTCGACCTTGTGTATTATAGCTTAAAGGTCGTTGGCAAGAGAAACTTGAGGATAAGTGGATTGGTGATTTTGAAGAGTTGATAGAAATGTTTTAAGAATGTTGGTAGCAACTCTTCCTGATAAGATTTTCGCGGACGAAAATCCCTAAGGGGGGAGAATTGTAACAGCGCGATTTAGGGGCTAGTCAGAACAGTGATCTCAGAATCACTAATTTGAGGTTAGAGAAATTATTTTCATGTTATGTTATGTGTTATAACATGTTTATAAGGGTGCATGAAAAATTTTGGTGTTTTAATTTTAGCGATTTCTTGCTTAATCGCGAAAAAGGACTAAATCGCATTAAGTGCAAAAGTTCTATTTTATTTGCTAAAGGTGCCAAATAGCTATGAATTATAAATTGGAGGTCCCAAATGTGCAATTTGGCCTTGTTAAGTGAGTTGGCCGGCCATAGGATGCATAGGGGACAAGTGCATTTATTATGATTAAAAGTTGGTGATATTAGTTGGAGAAAATAAATAAAATAAGATGATATAAGCAAAAGTTATCATCTTTTTATTTTGTCTTCTTCTCCAACCAAAAATATCAACCATGGGAGGGCTTTGAAGGCTTGAAATTTCAACAGCTCATTTTCTCTACAAGTAAGTCATTTTGATGGTTATTTTTGATAATTTTTGTATTTTTGGAGTCCTCAAAGCTTAAGCTAGCTAATGAGAGGACTAGTTTGCAATATGGTTGAAAGTCTAGGGACTTACCATGATAGATTTTATGTTGTTTGATGAGTTTTTATGGAAGAAAATGAATGATAGGATGATGATAAACAACTTTTGTGAAAGGTGATGTTGTGAAAACACCTATTTGGGATTAAAATGCAAAGGTTGTAATTTGTTCATTATGGCATGAAATAGTTTGAATGGTGGATAGTTGTAAGAGGATGAAATGTTCAGCTAGGCTTGTTTAATAAGATATTGTGATGAAAATTTATTTACGAGCTTAGGGGCAAAATCGTACTTTTGCCAAAGTATAAGGGCAAATTAGTCATTTTTGCCTAAGTGTAGATTATGGTGTATTATGATTTATAAGTGATTAAATGAGTGAATTCCATAGATCTAGATAAAATAAAACGAGATTCGGACCTAGAATGGGTAAAAAGAGAAATGTGGGCAAAAAGTCCCTTTCGACCCTTTCGACATCGAGGTAAGTTCATACGCAAATGTTGTAATTACGTATGAGTTAATTTGATATTCCAATATTGTGTGGAATGTATATTTACTCTATGAATGTATGAAATATCTTTTGATGAGACGTCAAGAGAATTGAATCTAAGAGCAATGGGAAATGTATATAGCATGATATGATGATAGTTAAGGTCCCGTATAAGACCATATTGGAATATGGCCTTGGTGTGAGAATTCATATAAGACCATGTCGGGGACATGACATCGATATGTTAATGCATGTAAGACCCTATTGGGGTATGATGTCAGTGTGACATTAGGTGTATGAAACTCAAAAAGTGTTGTTTAACAATTTGAGTGATTCAACGGGTATGTCGAAAATGAGAAAGTATGTGGTTGCACCACGAGAAACACAAGTGTGTGTTAGAATTGAATTGAGATGAATTCAGTATATGATGAACTCCTAGTGGGTTATGTGTAATCAATGCACCTTAGTTGCATGAGATAGATTTATTGATGCATTGTGTGAATGCGAATGAGTATCGTAGAAAGTTAAGTAAGAATAGTAGTGTGTGAGGATGTTCTCTGATGAACATTTGAAATAGAGAAATACATGTGGATGACTATCCATGAATGTATAATAATGGTGAGCTATGTGCGATATCACCTTATTAATGGTTAGTGATGGGCTATGTGCGATACCATCAACCATATTATTATCGGTGGGCTGTGTGCGTTACCACCTGATTAATTAGTAATTGATGGGCTGTGTGCGATACCATCGCTTATAAATGATTGGTGGGCTATGTGCGATACCACCCTACTAGAGATCATTGGTGGGCTATGTGCGATACCACCCTACTAGAGATCAATAGAGGGCTAAGTGTGAAACCACTGAGAGTTTAGGAGTATGAGTGGCTTATTGAAAATGCTGGATATGTTGTTCTACATGATCATGGGGTGACCAGTTCCGGAATGTATGCTAATTAACACGAGCAGTTGGCTTGAGGCATGGTAAGAATGTGGTAAGAGATAGAATGAGTGAGCTTCAAGAATAATTGAGTAAGTAACCATGAGTTTATGAGAAAAACTCATTATAATACCTTGCAGTTGTATATATTCAATGAATATCGGTATTTGTCAGTTTTATGCAGATGAACTTACTAAGCATTATTGCTTACTCCTTTTCTTTTCCCATCTCTTATAGGTTATTTTTAACTAGCTCGGGTTGGATGCCACCGGAGATATTTTCACACTATCGAGTAGAAGCTTGGTATGATGTTTCAAGTTCTTTTGAGTCATGGCATGTATAGGGACCTCTTTTAAAGTTGACTAAGTCATAGTTAATATAGCCAAATGTGTTGGCATAAGTGAGTTATGTTTTGGTTGTGTATATCCATAGATGATGGCTTAAGTAGATTGAAATTGCATTGGAAATAGTTCTCATTTGTGTTTGGGATGAATATTTCATTGTATGAATTAAATGTCTTTAATTCAAGAGTTGTATTGATGCTATGTGGAGCTATGTGATGATGTATGAATGTATGGAATGTAGAGTGGCAAGGGCTTGGTAGATAGCCTGATAATTGTCCACATGGGTAGACACACGAGCGTGTGTCAATACCATGTGGGAGGCACGGCTAGCACATGGGCGTGTGTCCAAGCCGTGTGAAGTCTGCACTTTACATTTGGGGTTTAATTTGCCCACGGCTAAAGCACACGGGCGTGTGTATATGCTGTGTGGATAAGTTAGAATGCTAAGTTTTAGTACACGGGCCATGGCCACGGGCGTGTCCAGGCCGTGCGAAATTAGTCAGTGTCGCCCACGGGCTAGTCACACGGGCGTGGGCCTAGGCCGTGTGACACAAACAGAATACTCATGATTTTATACTCGGGGTAGGGACATGGGCGTGTGTGACCACACGACCTGCCCACACGGGCGTGTCCCACTTCACATGGGCGTGTGGCCCCTGTTTTATTGAGAAGTTTCTCGAATTAGTAAAAGTTCCCGGGATAGTTCCGGTACCTCTTGGAAGTATGTGTAGGGCCTCCTAGGCCGAATATGTACAAGTGATGAGTTTAAACGAAATTTTATAGCCCGTTTCGAAATGTTAAGTAAGATTAAGCATGGTAATGCCTCGTATCCGGTCTCGGTGTCGGACTCGAGTATGGGGTGTTACAAGTGGTTCCAAAAGAGAGGGTGACGTGGGACTTATTTTTGGAGGAATTTCGAAAGAAGTATATAAGTCAGCGATTTACTGATTAGAAACGGAAGGAATTTCTTGAGTTAAAGCAAGGAAGAATGACTGTAGCTTAATATGAGCGCGAATTTGTTAGGCTTAGCAAGTACGCGCAAGAATGTGTGTCAACAGAAACTATTTTGTGCAAGAGGTTCGAAGATGGGCTAAATGAGGATATTAAACTCCTAGTGGGTATTTTGGAGTTAAAAGAGTTTGTAGTGTTGGTTGGTAGGGCAAGTAAGGACGAACAACTGAGTAAGGAAAAGAGGAGGGCTGTGAGTGAGGCCCGAGATGCGCGAAAATGGCCGATGGGCAAGTTGTATCAAACTCAGTCGAAACGATCCAAGGAAGCGAATCCTCGGACGACTGCATCAGTTGGATATTCACATCGAGACCAAGGCAACACTCGTTTGGACTCAAGAGTTCAAGCCACCTCGATGGAAAGTGTGGGCAATCCGAAGACCAAACCAGAGTGTCTAAGTTGTGGTAGATATCACACTGGAGAGTGTTGGGGAAACAACCGAAATTGTTATAAGTGTGGTACCCCCGACCATTTCATCTGAAATTGCACCGAGAAGGATGACAAGTAAATGAAGCAAGAGATAAGATCCAGCAATGTATCTGCAAGGGGTAGGACGTATGCCATTCGCGCTCGCGAAGAGGTGCGTCACGAGACTCTGCTGTGAGACCGGAAGGTCGGGCACCTGCGAGGACATATGCCATTCGCGCTCGCGAAAAGGCATCATCCCCAGATGTAATAACGGGTACTTTTTCTCTTCATGACACCTTTGTTATTGCTTTGATTGATCCAGGGTCTACCCATTCTTATATTTGAGTATGACCGTTGAGTATGCAGAAATTGTGGTAAAGGTGTCAAACCCGTTAGGTAAACATGTGTTAGTGGACAAGGTATGTAGAAATTGCCCTTTGGCAATTAGGGGTCATTGTTTCCCGGCAAATCTTATGTTGTTGCCGTTTGATGAATTTGACTTGATCCTTGGTATGGATTGGCTGACTACCCATAGTGTTTTAGTGAACTGTGGTAGTAAATTTATTGAATTAAAATGTGAGAATGAAGATGTTATTCGGGTTGAATCAGGTGGGTCAGATAGTCTACCGGTGATGATTTCTTCCTTAGTGGTCGAGAAATACTTGAGAAAAGGATGTGAGTCCTATCTCGCTGTTGTATTGAATAATCAAGAGTCTGAGATAAAGATCGAAACAGTGCTGGTGGTATGTGAGTATCCGGATGTATTCCCGGAAGAGTTACCCGGATTGCCTCCAGTTAGAGAGGTCGAGTTTGGAATTGAGTTAGTTCTGAGAACGGCACCTATTTCAATTGCTCCGTATAGGATGGCACCATTAGAGTTGAAAGAACTGAAGGTTCAGTTGCAAGAGTTGACAGATAAGGGTTTTGCAAGGTCGAGCTACTCACCGTGGGGTGCTCCGGTATTATTTGTGAAGAAGAAAGATGGGTGAATGAGATTGTGCATAAACTATAGACAACTCAACAAAGTGACGGTGAAAAATAAGTATCCTTTACCAAGGATAGATGATCTATTTGATCAACTAAAGGGAGCCACAGTATTCTCCAAGATAGACCTGAGGTCTGGCTATTACCAGTTGAGGGTTAAAGAGCACAATGTGCTGAAAACTGCATTTTGGACGAGGTATGGCCATTATGAGTTTCTGGTCATGCCGTTCGATTTAACGAATGCTCTTGCGATTTTTATGGATTTGATTAACCGTGTCTTCCAACCGTATTTGGACAAGTTTGTGGTTGTCTTCATTGATGACATACTGATTTATTCTCGAGATGAGAGTGATCATCCAGAGTACCTGAGGATTGTCTTATAAACCTTAAGAGGCAAGCAGTTGTATGATAAATTTAGCAAGAGTGAGTTTTGGCTCCGAGAGGTCGGATTCTTAGGACACATTGTGTCGGGTGATGGTATTAGAGTCGACCCGAGTAAGACCTCGGCTATTGTGGATTGGAAACCGCCGAGAAACGTGTCAAAAGTTAGAAGCTTTTTGGGTTTGGCAGGATACTACAGACGTTTCGTAAAGGGGTTTTCTATGATGGCTACCTCGATAACGAAACTATTACATAAGGATGTTAAGTTTGAATGGACTGAGAAATGTCAACAGAGTTTTGAGAGATTGAAAACATTGTTGACTGAGGCGCCAATTTTGGTTCAACTAGAATCGGGGAAAGAGTTTGTGGTTTACAGTGACGCGTCATTAAATGGTCTTGGTTGTGTGTTGATGCAAGAGGGTAAGGTAGTCGCTTACACCTCGAGGCAGTTAAAACTGCATGAGAAGAATTATCCGACTCATGATCTGGAGTTGGCTACGATTTTTTTCGCATTAAAGATTTGGCGACACTATTTATATGGTGAGAGGTGCCGAATCTTTACAGATCATAAGAGTTTGAAGTATTTGATGGATCAAAAGGATTTGAATTTGTGACAATAACGGTGGCTTGAGTTATTAAAGGACTATGAGTTAGTCATCGATTACCATCTGGGAAAAGTGAATGTGGTTGCAGATGCCTTGAGTAGGAAATCCCTGTATGCTTTGAGAGCTATGTGCACGAGTTTAGCATTGTCTGATGATGGTGCTATATTGGCCGAGTTGAGAGCTAAGCCACTATTTGTTCAACAGATATGTGAGGCTCAAAGGAATGATTGTGAGATGCAAGCTAAGAGAGCTAAGTGTGGATCGGAAAATGATTCTAATTTTCTACTGGGCTCGGATGATTGTTTGTTGTATCATGACAGAATTTGGGTACCCAGAGATGATGAATTGATCCGGAAAATTTTGCATGAGGCACATAGTGGTTATTTGTCAGTACACCCGGGGAGTACGAAAATGTACAACGATCTGAGGAAATTTTATTGGTGGCCGGGTATGAAAAGAGACATCTCTGAGTTTGTGACAAAATGTCTGATTTGTCAACAAGTGAAAGCTGAGCATCAAGTGCCTTCGGGATTGCTTCAGCCTGTGATGGTTCCCGAGTGGAAGTGGGATCGGATTACCATGGACTTTGTGTCTGGATTGCCCGTGACTCCGAAAAAGAAAGATGCTGTGTGGGTTTTCGTTGATAGACTAACGAAGTCGGCTCACTTTTTACCGGTGCGTGTTGATTATTCACTGGATAAGTTGGCCGAGTTGTATATTGCAGAGATAGTGAGATTACATGGAGTGCCTGAATCTATTATCTCGGATAGAGATCCGAGGTTCACTTCAAGGTTTTGGAAGAAGTTACAGGAGGCCTTGGGTACAAGATTAAATTTTAGTACTGCATTCCATCCGCAAACCGATGGTCAGTCTGAAAGAGTAATTCAAGTTCTCGAAGATATGCTCCGATGTTGTGTGTTAGAGTTCGAAGGTAGTTGGGAGAGATATCTACCTTTGGTCGAATTTGCTTACGATAACAGTTATAAATCGAGTATACGGATGGCACCGTATGAAGCATGTATGGTCGTAAATGTCGGACTCCTTTGTATTGGACTGAGCTTAGTGAGAAGTGAATCCATGGGGTCGATCTAGTAAAAGAGACCGATGAGAAAGTGAAAGTGATCCGTAATAGTCTGAAAGCTACTTCGGACCGATAGAAGTCGTACGCGAATTTGAAAAGAAAGGAAATTGAGTTTCAAGTGGGTGACAAGGTGTTTTTGAAAGTGTCCCCGTGGAAGAAAATCTTGAGATTTGGACGAAAGGGGAAATTGAGTCCGCGATTCATAGGGCCGTATGAAATTATTGATAGAATTGGGCCAGTGGCATACCGGTTGGCTTTACCGGTGGAGTTAGAGAAAATACATAACGTGTTTCATGTATCGATGTTAAGACGATATCGCTTCGATCCTTCGCATGTAATTCCTTCAACGGAAATTGAGATACGACCGAATATGTCTTATGAAGAGGAGCCGATTAAAATCTTGGCTCGAGAAGTGAAGTAATTGAGGAATAAGGACATAACCCTAGTGAAGTTGTTATGGCAAAAACACGGTGTAGAAGAGGCTACATGGGAACTAAAGGAAGCCATGATAGAGCAATATCCAAACCTTTTTACCGGTAAGATTTTCGAGGGCGAAAATCTCTAAAGGGGGGAGAGTTATAACATCCCGATTTAGGGCCTAGTCGGAATAGTGGTGCGAGACCACAAATCTGAAGTAGAAATTATGAATTTTAAGGATTTTGAGATGTTTGCATGTTTTTGTGAAAGTTTCATGAAGTAATTTTGCTAATTGTGATTGAATTGTCTAATAGGACTAAATTGCAAAAGTTGCAAAATATGATGTTTTAGAAGCTTTAAGTATGAAATAGCTTTGGATTATTAATTAGAGGTCCTTAAATAGCAATTTGCCCAATTTCTAATTTTTGGACAAAAATGGGCATGAGTGGGTAAAATTTGAAAGTTTGACAAAAAGAGAATTTTGGTCAATTATCAAATAAATATTTAAAAATGGATGAAATAGTCAAAATTTTATGTTCATCTTCCTCCTTAGTGCCAAAAATTTGAAGAACCTCATAGCTAGGGTTTGTTCATCTTTCAAGCTTGCTAATCAAGAAAGACGAAGCTCGGATCGAAACCGAGGCAAGAGCAAAGTCGTGGACTAAATTACACGTCTTCATACATTTTGAATACCGAGAGCTAAGGAGTCGGGATGAGATACGCGGATAATTTGGAAGATTGCCCACACTATCAGCTCACTTGGTATATTTAGATTTAGTGCTTTAGTATATGGCATGTATAGAGGCTAGACAAGTTAGTTTATGTTGTTGTATTGGCCAAGGATGTGTTGGCCCTTTTGATGGATAATCTATTTTGTATAATGCCATGGTTAATGGTTTATCTTGTTATATGAAAATATGTAGTTACCCATGAGAGTTTATATTGCAAAACATGAATTGTTTGATGATGTGTCGAATAGATACATGTTGTGTGAACTAGAGGGGTGAAAGGAGCTAGGCAAATAGCCTTGTTCTTGTCCACTCGAGTAGACACACGGACGTGTGTCTAGGTCGTGTGTGACACACGGGCTATGTAACAGCCCGATTTAGGGGCTAGTCGGAATAATGATCTCGGGATCTTTAATTCGAGATTTGAGAAATTTATTTTCATGTTATATTATGAATTAGAACATGATAGCACATGTGCATGAAAATTTTGGTGCTTTAATTCTAGCAATTTCATGTTTAATCGCGAAAAAGGACTAAATCGCATAAAGTGTGAAAGCTCCATTTTAATCTCTAAAGGTACCAAATAGCCATAGATTGTTAAATTGAGGTCTTTAAAAGGCAATTTAGCCCCTTGTGATTGCTTGGCCGGCCATAGACTAGATGGGAGACAAAGATGGACAAAATTTGGTCAAAGTTAGTAAGAGTTGGTGACTAATTTGACTAGTTTAATATTAGACTAAAGAAAGAGAAAATATCATCTTTTTTGTTCATCTCTTCCATCGAAATTCGCAAGGAAAATAAGGGTTGAAAGCTTCAAAAAAATTTCAGCACACTCATCTCCTCATTAGTAAGTGTTCTAGTGATCTTTTCTTGAAAATAATTGTACTTTTGAAACCCCTAGAACTTGAGCTTTCAAATGAGAGGACTATTGTGCAATATGGTGAAAGGTTTAAAGTTGTTCCATGAGAGCTTTCATTGTTATTTGCTGCATTTTCATGGAAGAAATTGAGTCTTAGTTGTTAGATGAACAACTTTTGTGAGAGGTGTTAGCATGAAAACACCAAATAGGACCTTGAAAAAAAGGTTACAAATTATGTAGTAAGTATGTGAAATATTGATTTTTGATGATAGCTTTAAAAGCATTAAATGTTTACCTAGGCTTGTTGAAGGTAGAAATTTGAATAGAATTGATTTCCGAGCCTAGGGGTAAAATGGTCATTATGCCAAAGTCTAGGGGCAAAGTAGTAAATTTATCTAAGCATTATTTTTGGAATGCTTTTATTAATGAGATGATTAAAATGAGCTAAATTGCTATTATAGAGCAAGAAGGATCGGGAATCCGCCTCGATCGGGGAAAGAATAAAGTCTCGGACTAAACCGTCGAGCTAGCTCATTTTGAAATCGAGGTAAGTTTGTATGTGATTAATACGACATTTATGTTAGCATAATCGAGAATGCTTGATATCATATTGATGCATGACACTCCATTAAATTGATGTTGAATGAGATATTGAAGTTCTAGTGGACAATGTGAATATGAAAATGCTATCATCGAGATATGAAATAGATAAGGTCCCGTATAAGACCATGTCCGGGACATGGCCTCGACACTGAGTTGAAATCCCGTGTAAGACCATATCTGGGATATGGCTTCGGTAATGAATGTGAAAATCGTATAAGACCATGTCCGGGATATGGCATCGATACTTGAGGTGAAAGTCCATATAAGACCATATCCGGGATATGGCATTGGCGTTTAGAAGCAACTCCAAGTAAGACCACCTCGGGGATGTGGCACTGGCTTCGTCTCTACATGAACGATGTTGAATATACGTCTCTGACTATCCCTAGTGATTAAAGGGATAAGTAGATGAGTTTAGAATTTGAAATGAGATTTGCACTAAGGTCATATGAATGAGTGAATACAGGTACTCGTGAATGAGTCACGAAGAAATGTTTACAACATGTGGCATGGTATGTGCTAAATAAGGGCAATTGTGAGTAAGTATGGCAAGATGCCTATGACTTGTGTATGGTTAGTTAATATCATGGATGGATTATTTTATGAGCTTATTGTTGCTATTTGTATTCATGTAAACTTACTAAGCTTTATGCTTACCCCTTTTCATTACTCTTTTTCCTTGTAGTATTGCCTTGATAACTCGAGGATCGGGGACGTAGGAGTTCAGAAATCACACTATCGACACCACTTTGGTATAACAATTTTGACTTATTTTGAGTATGGCATGTATAGGACTCGAGTATTTTTTTAGGTCGTAATTGTTGGCCAAAGTGTTGGCTTTGTAAGGCATCAAAAACTCCTTTTGTAATGGTCTATTAAGTTAGGCCGATACTTGGCAAATTTTTATGATTAAAGAAAGTGATTTTTGTTCGAAGTGTATGCCCTCGTGTACGATTGTTGAATTGAGTACTTGGATATGCCCTTGGGTTGTGAATTGTGTTGAGATAGATTGGTAATTGCATGTGTGCAATATGGGGTGGCGAAAGGCTTGGTAGATAGCCATCTAATTGTCCACATGAATAGACACACGGGAACTTGAGTACGGTTTTGCAAGTTCTGAGAGAAGGGAAATTGTATGCCAAATTCAGTAAGAGTGAATTTTGGCTCAAGGAAGTGGGATTTTTGGGGCACATTGTCTCGAAAGATGGAATTAGAGTAGACCCGAGTAAGATTTCAGTGATTATTGACTGGAAATTGCCGAGGAGCGTAACAGAAGTAAGGAGTTTTCTTGGCCTAGCCGGCTATTATAGGCGTTTTTTCAAGGGGTTTTCCATGATAGCTACCCTGATGACGAGACTTTTGCAGAAAGATGTGAAGTTTGTTTGGACAGAAGAGTGCCAACAAAGTTTTGAGAAATTGAAGACACTGTTGATTGAGGCTCCTGTTTTGGTGCAACCTGAATCGAGGGGAGAATTTGTGGTTTACAGTGATGCGTCCCTGAACGGATTGGGTTGTGTACTTATGCAAGAGGGTAAGGTGATTGCATACGCCTCTAGGCAATTGAAGCCGCACGAGAAGAACTACCCAACTCATGATTTAGAGTAAGCCGTAATTGTGTTTGCGTTAAAAATTTGGAGACATCATTTATATGGTGAAAGGTGTCGGATTTTAACCGACCACAAGAGCCTAAAGTACTTGATGACTAAAAAAGAATTGAATTTGAGGCAACGAAGGTGGTTAGAACTGATTAAGGATTATGAATTGGTGATGACTACCATCCGGGGAAGGCGAACGTAGTCGCCGATGCTCTGAGTAGAAAATCATTGTTTGCTCTAAGAGCCATGAACACTCGGATGACCTTGTTGGGTGATGGTTCTATTTTAGCCGAGTTGAGGGCTAAACCATTGTTTCTCCAAGAGATTTGTGAAGCCCAGAAGGATGATAACAGTTTGCAAGCCAAGAGAGTTTTATGCGAGTCGAGCGTTGAGACAGACTTTCGAGTAAATCTTGATGGATGTCTAATATTTCGAGATCGAGTCTGTGTACCCAGGAATGATGAGCTCATCTGCAAAATCTTGCATGAAGCGCATAGCGGATGTTTGAATGTGCACCCAGGCAGCACGAAGATGTACAATGATTTGAGGAAATGGTATTGGTGGCTTGGTATGAAGAAAGATATTTCCGAGTTTGTATCGAAATGTTTGATTTGTCAGCAAGTGAAGGCTGAACATCAAGTACCTTCGGGTTTACTTAAGCCCATTATGGTTCCTGAGTGGAAATGGGACCGCATCACCATGGACTTCGTGACGGGCTTACCGCTGACTCCAAAGAAGAAAGATGCAGTATAGGTAGTGGTTGATAGACTCACAAAGTCAGCCCATTTTATACTAGTACGAGTCGACTATTCGCTTGATAAATTGGCAGAATTGTACATGTCAGAGATAGTAAGACTCCATGGTGTACCGTTGTCTATCATCTTGGATAGAGATTTGAGATTCACGTCACGGTTTTGGAAAAAGTTGCAAGAAGCCTTGGGCACAAAATTAAATTTCAGTACAGCCTTCCATCCACAAATCGACGGACAGTCGGAGAGGGTAATCCAGATACTTGAGGACATGCTTCGATGTTGCGTTTTAGAATTCCAAGGTAGTTGGGAGAAATACTTACCGTTGGTGGAATTCACCTACAACAACAGTTTTCATTCAAGTTTGAAGATGGCGCCTTATGAGGCATTGTATGGGCGTAAGTGTCAAACTCCCTTGTATTGGTCAGAACTCAGAGAGAAACAGATACACGGGGTTGACTTGGTTAAGGAAACTGAGGAGAAGGTAAAAGTGATACGTGACTATTTGAAAGTCGCCTCAGATAGACAGAAGTCCTATTCATATTTAAAAATGAAAGAAATAGAATTCAAAGTCGGTGATAAAGTGTTCTTGAAAGTATCACCTTGGAGGAAAGTCCTCAGATTTGGCTGGAAGGGCAAATTGCGTCCGCGCTTTATCGGACCTTATGAGGTTACCGAAAGAATAGGACCGGTAGCTTATCGGTTAGTTTTGCCACCTGAGTTAGAAAAGATTCATGACGTCTTTCACGTATTCGTGTTACGTCAATACCGTTCAGACCCTTCGCATGTTATAGAGCCGACAGAGGTTGAGATACAATCGGATTTAACATATGGTGAAGAACCAGTTAGAATTTTGGCCCGTGAAGTCAAGCAGTTAAGGAACAAAAGCATAGCCCTAGTGAAAGTCCTATGGCAAAGGCACGGTATAGAAGAGGCCACGTGGGAGTCCGATGAATCGATGAGAAACCAATATCCAAATCTTTTCACTGGTAAGATTTTCGAGGACGAAAATCCTTAAGGGGGGAGAATTGTAACAGCCCGATTTAGGGGCTAGTCAGAATAGTGATCTCGGGATCATTAATCTGAGATTTGAGAAATTTATTTTCATGTTATATTATGAATTAGAACATGATAGCACATGTGCATGAAAATTTTGGTGCTTTAATTCTAGCGATTTCATGTTTAATCGCGAAAAAGGACTAAATCGCATAAAGTGTGAAAGTTCCATTTTAATTTCTAAAGGTACCAAATAGCCATAGATTGTTAAATTGAGGTCTTTAAAAGGTAATTTAGCCTCTTTTGATTGCTTGGCCGGCCATAGACTAGATGGGAGACAAAGATGGACAAAATTTGGTCAAAGTTAGTAAGAGTTGGTGACTAATTTGACTAGTTTAATATTAGACTAAAGAAAGAGAAAATATCATCTTTCTTGTTCATCTCTTCCACCGAAATTTGCAAGGAAAATAAGGGTTGAAAGCTTCAAAAAAATTTCAGCACACTCATCTCCTCATTAGTAAGTGTTCTAGTGATCTTTTCTTGAAAATAATTGTACTTTTGAAACCCCTAGAGCTTGAGCTTTCAAATGAGAGGACTATTGTGCAATATGGTGAAAGGTTTAAAGTTGTTCCATGAGAGCTTTCATTTTTATTTGTTGCATTTTCATGGAAGAAATTGAGTCTTAGTTGTTAGATGAACAACTTTTGTGAGAGGTGTTAGCATGAAAACACCAAATAGGACCTTGAAAAAAAGGTTACAAATTATGTAGTAAGTATGTGAAATATTGATTTTTGATGATAGCTTTAAAAGCATTAAATGTTTACCTAGGCTTGTTGAAGGTAGAAATTTGATTAGAATTGATTTCCGAGCCTAGGGGTAAAATGGTCATTTTGCCAAAGTCTAAGGGCAAAGTAGTAATTTTATCTAAGCATGATTTTTGGAATGCTTTTATTAATGAGATGATTAAAATGAGCTAAATTGCTATTATAGAGCAAGAAGGATCGAGAATCTGCCTCGATCGGGGAAAGAATAAAATTTCGGACTAAACCGTCGAGCTAGCTCATTTTGAAATCGAGGTAAGTTTGTATGTGATTAATACGGCATTTATGTTAGCATAATCGAGAATGCTTGATATCATATTGATGCATGACACTCCATTAAATTGATGTTGAATGAGATGTTGAAGTCCTAGTGGACCATGTGAATATGAAAATGCTATCATCGAGATATGAAATAGATAAGGTCCCGTATAAGACCATGTCCGGGACATGGCCTCGACACTGAGTTGAAATCCCGTGTAAGACCATATCTGGGATATGGCTTCGGTAATGAATGTGAAAATCGTATAAGACCATGTTCGGGATATGGCATCGATACTTGAGGTGAAAGTCCATATAAGACCATATCTGGGATATGGCATTGGCGTTTAGAAGTAACTCCAAGTAAGACCACCTCGGGGATGTGGCAATCGCCGTCTCTACTACATGAACGACGTTGAATATACGTCTCTGACTATCCCTAGTGATTAAAGGGATAAGTAGATGAGTTTAGAATTTGAAATGAGATTTGCACTAAGGTCATATAAATGAGTGAATACAGGTACTCGTGAATGAGTCACGAAGAAATGTTTACAACATGTGGCATGGTATGTGCTAAATAAGGGCAATTGTGAGTAAGTATGGCAAGATGCCTATGACTTGTGTATGGTTAGTTAATATCATGGATGGATTATTTTTTGAGCTTATTGTTGCTATTTGTATTCATGCAAACTTACTAAGCTTTATGCTTACCCCTTTTCATTGCTCTTTTTCCTTGTAGTATTGCCTTCATAACTCGAGGATCGGGGACGTAGGAGTTCAGAAATCACACTATCGACACCACTTTGGTATAACAATTTAGACTTATTTTGAGTATGGCATGTATAGGACTCGAGTATTTTGTTAGGTCGTAATTGTTGGCCAAAGTGTTGGCTTTGTAAGGCATCAAAAACTCCTTTTGTAATGGTCTATTAAGTTAGGCCGATACTTGGCAAATTTTTATGATTAAAGAAAGTGATTTTTGTTCGAAGTGTATGCCCTTGTGTACGATTGTTGAATTGAGTACTTGGATATGCCCTTGGGTTGTGAATTGTGTTGAGATAGATTGGTAATTGCATGTGTACAATTTGGGGTGGCGAAAGGCTTGGTAGATAGCCATCTAATTGTCCACATGAATAGACACACCCTGAGCGTGTGTCTATCTACCGTGTGTCCCATTGCATACTCGGTTTGCAAGTCAGTGTGCTCCACGGGCTAGGGACACGGGTGTGTGCCCAGGCCGTGTAAAGTCTGCACATTAATTGTGGAATTTAAATCGACCACGGGTAGAAGGCACGGGCATGTCTAAGCCGTGTGAAGTTAGTCAGAATCAACCACAAGTAGAAGGCACGGACGTGTCTAGGCCGTGTGAAGTTAGTCAGAATCGACCACGGGTAGAAGGCACGGGCGTGTCTAGGCCGTGTGAAGTTGGTCAGGGTCAACCACGGGTGGATGACACGGACATGTCTTAGGGGCACACGGGCGTGTCCCTAGACCAACACGGGCGTGTGGCCCCTGCCTTGTTGAAAAGTTCTCGAGTTCGTAAAAACTCCCGCAATAGTTCGAGATACCTCTCGAGATATGTTTGGGGCCTCTTAGGCCGAGTACGTACAAGTGATGAGTTAAAAGAAATATTATAGCCCGTTTCGAGATGTCAAGTGAGATTAATTAGGTAATGCCTCAATCCCGGTCCCGGCTACGGGCATGGGTAAGGGGTGTTACAGGCTAGCCACATGGGTTTGTGACTTGGCTGTGTGTCCCCTGCATGTTAAGGTGGTAAGTCAGTGTCGACCACGGGCTAGCCACACGGACGTGTCTAGGCTGTGTAAGATGGTCAGTGTTCACCACGGGCGGAGAACACGGGCGTGTTCTTAGGCCGTGTAATACAAGCAGAATACCCAAGTTTTTATACACGGGGTAGGGACATGGGCGTGTGTGACCACACGACCTGCTCCCACGGGCGTGTCCCATTTCACATGGGCGTGTGGCCCTTGTCAAAGTGAAAGAAATTTTAAGATAGCAAAGGTTTCCGGTAGGATTCTGGAACCCCTCGTATGTATGTTTAAGGCCTCGTGGGCTTTTAATGAGGTCATTTTGGTGACTATAGAGAGTTGTCAAGTTGGGACTAAAGAGGATTAAGTCCGGTAATGCCTCGAGCCCGGTTCCAGTGTAGAATACGGGTAAGGGGTGTTACAGCTCTCTGGGGAACAAGACCTTTAGAATCTATTTCATAGGCTTATATTTTATGCCAAGCGATTAGGATGTTTTTATCAGAATGAATCAAATGCTCCTAACTAGATGCGTATGAATGATATTTGTATGAATGCAGAATGACATTTTTGAGAATGATCCTCTTTTAGTTTTTAGGTTGACATTGCTCGTTGTTCGTCAAGGTTTTATCACTGATGTGTTACCATGCCTTCTTGTTCAAATATGGTATCTTTGATAGGAAACCCAAAGAGGTGAGCACTATTTGAAGTATTCGTTCCCAGATATTTCCAGCCCTTAGATCTGGTTAGTTCCAACTAGTGGTCCTGTTTCGAGTCCTTATACTATTTAGAAACCTTTCAGAGAAATATCTAAAAATCCTTTCACTTGAATATTGTTAGTCCATTAATAGTTATTTCAATGTAAAAAATGCTTGAAAAAGGTTGTAACAATGGACAAGATTGAAATTTATTGAGAGCAAATCTCGAAATGAAAAGATTAATCAAAATAGCAAACATTGCTAAAACACAAAGTGAGAAAAATGAAATTAGGTGCCCTAGATATCGCAGCATGAGCTTCTCTGCACAAACTTTTTGAGAACCATTTTGAGCCTGATATGTGTCTAGGAGATCTAGAGTACTTCGTTGATGCTTCAAGATCGAAAGTTTGTCCTCCTTGTTACTTCTGAGGGGACAAAACTACCACATGCCCTATCTTTGATCAAAATTTGAGTTGCCCTTTTTTGGGTTTTCAACTCAAAACCCCTTTGGTCTCAATGCGCCCTTCGCAGGTTTTCACCTTGGCCTCTCCCTTTTTTTTTTTAGGTAAAGTATTTCTTGACCAAATCCAAATTCACGGGATTGGACAGGTTTTTTCCATCCATCTCGGTGAGAATCAATGCTCCTCTAAAAAAAGCTTTCTTTACCACATAAAGTCCTTCTCAATTCGGCATCGATTTTCCCCTGAAGTCTTTTTGTATGGGCAGGATCTTTTTAAATATTAGGTCTCCCTCATTGAATTCTCTGGGATAGACCTTTTTATCATGAGCTCGCATCATTCGTTTTTGGTACATCTAACTGTGACGGATAGCTCTTAGCCTCTTCTTTTCGATCAAGTTCAACTGATCATATCGAGATTGGATCCATTTTGCTTCATCTAACTTCAACTCTGATAAGACTCGGAGAGAAGGAATCTCGAATTTAATGGGCAAAATCGTCTCTATTCCATAAACCAATGAGAAAGGCGTTGCCCCGGTGGAGGTTCTAACAGACGTTCGATAAGCATAGAGGGAAAATGGTAATTTCTCATGCCAATCTTTATAAGTTTCTTTCATTTTCCTCACGATCTTCTTAATGTTCTTATTGGCTGACTCCACTACACCATTCATTTTTGGGCGATATAGTGATGAGTTGTGATATTTGATCTTAAACAGATTACAGACCTCTGCTATCGTGCTGTTGTTTAGGTTCAAGGCATTGTCAGATATGATCTTTTCTGGCATCCCATACCGACATATAATATCTTTCTTCAAGAATTTGCTAACTGACGATTTCGTGAAATTAGCATAGGAAGCGACTTTTACCCATTTGGTGAAGTAATCGATGACCACAAAGATGAATCAGTGCCCATTAGAAGCTTTTGGGGAGATCAGCCCAATGATATCCATGCCTCACAAAGAGAAAAGCCATGGTGAATTCATAACATGAAGAGGTGAAGGAGGTACATGAATTTTTTCTCCATAAATTTGGCATTTATGACATCTTCTTTTATATAGGATCTCTCCATCTAGAACATACTCGTTAGCCAGCCTTCTTAGTGTCCTTTTATCATTCTCGGTTGCCTGCTCAGGGTATTCACGGTTCTTTACATAGTACAATATTTCGTGGTACCAAGGGTGATCATCCTTTTCTTCTTCCTCAATATTGTAAAATAGGCTGGAGCCTCATAAATACTCATCTGGATAGGTTTTACATCATCTTGTTTGTTTACTTTAACCAGGGAAGCTAAGGTAGCCGAGGCGTCCGACATATGATTTTCATCTCGCGAAAAGTAGTAGAAGGCGATGTCATTAAACTCTTTAATTAACTCAAGGACCAGCCTTCTATAATCGATTAACTTGGGATCTCTCGTCTCCTTGTAACACCTCATACCCGAGTCCGAGGCTTAGACCGGATACGAGAAGTTACTATGCTTGAACTTGCTTAATCAAGTACTTACGAGGTATAAAATTTCGTTCCGAATTAAGAACTTATCTTTCTTAATCAACTTGTACTTTTCATGGCCTACGAGGCCTTAAACTCATGTCCGTAAACTTTCAGAACTCAATTGAAAACTTTTCATTGAAAAAGAGGTCACACGCCCATGTGAGTTGGGACACGCCCGTGTAAACCTGAGACACGCCCATGTCTCCTAACCGTGCTTAAAACTCGAGCTTACTGCCAAACTTTACACGGCCATGGCACGCCCGTGGTCTTGGCCCGTGTGAGAAACCTTAACATTCTGAATTAATACACACGGCCATGGCACGCCCGTGGACTTAGACCGTGTACTACAACTTGATATTCTGACTTAAGGTGCAACGGTGTAGGGTACACACGGCTTAGACACACGCCTGTGTGTCCGACCGTGTGGGCACTTAGAGGCTATTTACCAAGCCAATTGCCACCCTAAAATCAAGAGCAAATTCATACTATCTCAACAACTCAAATCACTACAATTTTAATGAACAATATAACATGCTCCATTGATATCAATAACATACATACATAGTCAATCTTGGCCAATCATTTAGCCATTTACAAAAGAATAATAATAAACTTGATAGCCCATGCTTTTTCCCTTTCTAAGACATATACTCAAAATGAAATGTTTCCTATACATGCCATACTTAATAAAGACAACTTGGCTATACCAAAATAGCGGTTGATAGTGTGATTCGATCTCCGACTTCAACGATCCACAAGTTAGCTTGGCGGGACTACATAGAAAGAAATAATAAAAGACGTAAGCATTTAGCTTAGTAAGTTTGCATAATGCACATAGCAACATACTTACTTAATATAAACCATTTGACATAAACAATGGCATCATAAATTTCAGCTATAAAGCTTACTTACTCATACTTGATTCTTACATATCTCATGAAACTTACTAGTCTCATACTTGGGAGGTAAACAAGGTACCTGTATCACTTGATCACATTGATCAGCATACTTTAACATAATAATCATAATCTCTGAGTCATTATTCATAACATGAATAATACTCATTTTAACTTGATAATAACTTTGCTTACTTAGCTTTCTTGTTATCTCATTTGAGCTTAGCTTGTTTGCCCGATGAATTTATATGAATAACCGAGGATACTAAATCTCATCTAAATTTCGAGGCCATGACTTAACATGGACTTATACGAAGTCTTTATTGTTCTCACCAATGCCATGCCTTAACTTGGACTTATATGGGATCTCTTTCTCTTGATAACTTTTCAATGCCAAGCTTGCCTTGGTCTTACATGATAACTTGTTCAATGCCAAGCTTGCCTTGGACTTACATGATAACTTATTCAATACCAAGCTTGCCTTGGACTTACATGATATCTTACTCAATGCCAAGCTTGCCTTGGACTTACATGATAACTTATTCAATGCCAAGCTTGCCTTGGACTTACATGATAACTTATTCAATGCCAAGCTTGCCTTGGACTTACATGATATCTTACTCAATGTCAAGCTTGCCTTGGACTTATATGATAACTTATTCAATGCCAAGCTTGCCTTGGACTTACATGATATCTTGCTTGCTTGTCGATGCCATGCCTCGACTTGGTCTTATACGGACTTTCTTGTTTCATGTGGTAGATCGAGTATCCTAAGTTATTCAACTTCAATCGGGGTTTTCTCATGCTTGATCTCATTAATTTCTTTGTTTAACATAACATTAAACATTTTTCATAATAACATTGTACATTATACTAAGCAATTCAATGATATAAATCATAAAGGTTAGAAATCATACAAACTTACCTCAATATACAAAATGTATGTAGATATGCAATTTAGTCCTCGATTTTGTCCTTGCCTCGGTTTTGATCCGGGCTTCATTTTTCTTGATCTATAGTCATAAATAGATCATTTAATACTCAAATTGACTAAATTGACTCTTAAATCATACTTTGGCAAAATTACTATTTTGCCCCTAAACTTTCTCATATTTGCACTTTTACCCCAAGGCTCGTAAAATGATTCTCATTCAACTTTCTTAAACTTCATGCTTAGCTGATTCATTTTCCCTACTATGAAAACCATCAATTCTCACTATTTCTACTATGTATGAGAAATCTCAAAACTTTTACAAACTAGTCCCTATATTCATTTTTCATGAAATTCATTAAGGAAAAGATGTTTATCTAACATCAAACTCTCATAATCTTCCATGAAACATCATTTAACAAGCATGTCATACATGGGTAGATTTTTGAACATGCATCTTAGCTCATTTTATAGCTAAAAATAGCTAATTCATAATACGAGAACTTTAAAAACACGAATGATATTAAAAACGGGACTAAGATGAACTTACTAGCAAGCTTGAAAGATGAGCAAACCCTATCTATGGTTTCTTTGAAAATTTCGGCAATGAGGAAGAAGATGATAATGATTTTTGTCATCTTTTTCCTTTATTAATCATTTAATAGGTAAATGACCAAAATGCCCTTCTCTTAAAAATATCACCATTTACTAACTCATGTCCAATTTTGTCCAAAAATTATAATTTGGGAAAATTGCTATTTAAGGACTCATAATTGCTATTCTAGAGCTATTTCATACAAATTGTTTCTAGAAACTCATAGTTTGCAACTTTTGCAATTTAGTCCTTTTTGGACCATTCAACCTCAATTTAGCAAAATTGCTTCATGAAACTTTCACACTAACATGCAAACGTGACATAAATCTTAAAAACTCATAAATTCACCTCGGATTCGTGGCCTCGCACCACTATTCTGACTAGGCCCTAAGTCGGGCTGTTACACTCCCATTCACCTTTGAGTTGATAGATCACTAGTGCAAAATCTTCATATACCTTCAGCACCTTGATCTTGCATTCTATGACCGCACGGATACCCATGATGCATGCTTCGTATTCTGCCATGTTATTTGTTCAATCAAAATCAAGTTTACTGGTAAAATGATAATGGTCTCCGTTTGGGGATACCAGGACTGCCCCAATTCCGTTACCTATGGCGTTTGAGGCCCCATCAAAATTTAGTTTCCAAGGATGTTTTTCTGGAGTACCTTCTTCAGTGGTCGCAACATACATCAAATTCTCATTTGGAAAATCAAAATTTAAAGGCTCGTAATCCTCTAGAGCTCTGCTAGCTAGAAAGTCCACTATTGCACTCCCTTTTACTACCTTTTGGTTTACATAGATTATATCAAATCCAGAGAGTAGAATTTGCCATCAAGCCATTCTTCCATTCAACGCAGTCAACTCCATCATGTGCTTTAAAGGATCCATTTTTGAGATGAGCGAAGTTGTATGGTACAACATGTATTGTTTCAGTCTCTGGGTTGTCCAGATTAAGACACAACATAACTTCTCAATTGGCGAGTATCTTGTCTCACATTCAGCAAATTTCTTACTGAGGTAATATATCGCTCTTTCTTTCTTCCCTGACTCATCATGTTGGCCAAGCATGCATCTCATAGAATTCCCAAATACTGCCAAGTACAGTATCAGTGGCTTATCTGGGCTAGGTGACATCAGCACTGGGCATTAGAGAAGTAATGTTTGACCTTGCCGAAGGTTTCCTAGCATTCCTCATCCCATACACCTGGATTATGTTTCTTAAGGAGACGGAATACGGGGTCGCATTTCTCGGTTAGTTGTGAAATGAACCGAACAATGTAATTTAATTTCCCTAAGAAACCCTAGACCTCCATTTGAGTGCGCGGTGGAGGTAACTCATGTATAGGCTTGACTTTATTTGGGTCAATCTCGATTCCTTTTTCGCCGACTACAAATCTTATCAATTTTCTCGACGTGGCCCCGAAGGTACATTTTGCTGGATTAAGCTTTAGCTGGAATTTTCTCAACCTTAAAAATAATCTCTTCAAGACTTTTACATGCTCTTTTTTTTTCAGGAATTTACAATCATATCATCAACATAAACCTCAATTTATTTGTGCATCATATCATGAAGCAAAGTTACCATGGCTCTTTGATACGTTGCTCCCGCATTTTTTAGTCTGAATGGCATCACATTATAGCAAAAGATTCCCCACATTGTTACGAATGTAGTCTTTTCCATGTCTTCAGGACACATATTTATCTGGTTGTATCTGGAGAAGCTATCCATGAAGGAGAATAGTGAATAACCTGTCGTGTTGTCCACTAAGATATCGATGTAAGGCAACGAGAAATTGTCCTTTGGGTTGGCTTTGTTTAAAACCATGTAGTCTACACACATTCGTACTTTCTCATCTTTCTTAGGGATGGGGACTATATTGGCTACCTACTCCGAGTATTTAACCACTTGTAAGAAACCAGCGTTGAATTATTTATTGACCTATTCTTTTATTTTTAACAGGACGTCGGGTCTCATCTTTCGAAGTTTCTGTTGAACCGACTTGTATTCTTCTTTTGTGAGAAGTTGGTGTACCACGATATCGGTACTTAGACCAGGCATGTCTTGATATGACCATGCAAAGACATCTTTGAATTCTTGGAGTAACTCAATGAGGTCTCGCTTTGTCTCTATAGTGATGCAAGCTCCGATCTTCACCTCTTTCTTTTCTTGTTTGTCTTCTAAGCTCACAATTTCTACTGACTCTTTGTGAGGTAGGATTTGTTTCTCATCTTGTTTTACCATCCTTAACAAATCAGGAGAAAAGTTACAGTTTCAATCATCTTCAAAGTCCTTAGGTTCCTCTGGACACATATCCTGCTCAAAAGGAGACTCTAAGTCAACAGCGACGTCACTCGTATCATTGATATCCAGAGACCTGTTATAGGAATCAAAGAAGATCCAAAGAACAAAATAATCTAAGAATAATTATCAATGTGGTATGAGTATGAATGAAATGAAAAAATAGAAGAATATTTTGCAAATGAGACACAAAGATGTATTTTATTGAAATAAAAATAGTGGACATATGCCTTTTTCACAAAGGATTCCTATTGCTCCCAGGTATAGAGTAATAAGTGTGTTTGAACATTACTTTTAATTAGTTCTAATAATGACAAAGATCTTTTTCCTAGTCCAATTGTTCAAAACACTTTTTGGGATATAAGGACAAATGCCTGATAAGTTTTCTTCCCCAATTCCTTCTTCGGATATGGCATTGATGCTCAAGTTTCCCAACATTCCTTCTGTAGTTTTGGTTAACAGGCTCTCTTTTTCTACCATTTTTTGTTCAGGATAAATGATTTCTCCTGACACGAATGTTTTAGATATATGGGGAAAGATCATCGGTTCCCATTTGACCTCTCCCCCACTTAGTCGTGCTCTTCTTTTTTCTTGCTTCTTTTCTAGTTCCTTCTTATTCTGTCTCGCATCTGGCTTGTACCCTGAGCCAAAGCGGTCTTATTTGTCCATCAATATTGGTGCCTCAACTCTTTCTTTAAGGTATTTTCTGAGTCATCTTCCAGGCAAGGCTCCTTTCCCGACCATCAACTGCAGACCCATCCTCGTGGTTTTGGATATTTTTGGCACTGGGATCTTGTTACCTTCAACAATGAAAGTTGCATTAACAAATTTCAATGATCGAAGGAAACATTCTATTGCATCTTTATCCGCTCTTATGTATAGTGTGTCACTAGTTACGGATGCAATGATATCCTCTTCAGCGTTTATCGTTACCAATCGACCCTCTGTTACAAATTTTAATTTTTGGTGCAGTGATGATGGTACTACCCCAGTCGAAAGAATCCAAGGCCTACCTAGCAAGTAGTTATAGGAGGGTTTGATATCCATTACCAAAAATTCCACCTCTTATGTGTTCGGACCAATTAAGAGTGGTATTTCAATCCTTTCCATCACCTTCCTTTCTGTACCATCGAATGTTCCCATTATATTATGGCATGTCTTCATGTGAGAGCTATCCATTGGCAACCTATTCAGCGTGGATAGAAGCAAAACATTCAGCGCAGATCCATTGTTGATTAACACTCATGGCAATGTATATCCTTTGCATCGGGTAGTGATGTGTAGAGCCTTTGTGGATCTCATGCCCCCTGGAGGTATTTCATCATCATTGAAGAAGATGAAACTGTTAGCACTCAGATTGTTAACCAAACGATCTAACTTGTTTACAGAGATATTATCAGCGACATAAGTTTCATTTCACACTATCAATGCGTTACGATGTGTCTCTGAGCTCAAGAGCAATGCTAATACTGATATGCGAGCTGGTTGTTTGTGTAGCTATTCTACAATACTATACTCGCTATGTTTCAAGAACTTCAAGAATTCATTAACCTTGTTCTCAATTACTGGCTCATTGATAGGTGATTCAAGTCTAGCCGTTTTTTCTTTCTTATGCTCAACTGCCAAGGTTTTTTCCTTAAGGAGCTCGGTTCTTGCACTTGCAGGGTCATAGCGCCTCCTACTGCGCGTGAAGAAACCAATATCCTGGCCCCCTTTTGAAGTGCCAATCGAGTTCTCCTCTACCTGGATCATAACGTTACAATCATAATTCCATGTAACCCTTTTGCTATCATTGTAGGGAAAAGCCACAGGTTTTTGAATTATGACTCTTGGCGTAGCCTGTGCTCCCACTTCATTGCTTCTTGGCCGAGAAATAATCACCACTGGGTGGTTGACCTTGTAAACTTTCTCCATTGATCCTTCCTCCAAGGTGCAAACATCTCCTCCCTCTGAGCCCTTGACATCTTCAAAGAATTCCAATTCTTTGCCATCCATCAGACTTTGTACTAGAGTTCTGAATTCGCTGCACTCCTAGATCTCAAGACCTTCTTTAGCATGGAACTCGCAGTAGTTCCTCACTCCTTTGGGCATCTCCTCTAAATCTTGCATGATTAATCCTTCGTCTATCATTTTTTGCCAAACCCATCTTAGTGGGGATTTCACCTCCACAACATCAGTTTTGGTCATCTTGCTTCCACTATTGATTATCGCATTTACCCCTTGGTTAAAATGACTGGGTAACGAATTTCCTACCACATTAGGTCCTGATGGATCATCGAACCTTAAAATCCCCATCTTGATGAACCTTTTGATCAACTTTTGAATGCTATGCAATTCTTAATCGAGTGTCCCATTATTCCTGCATAGTACTCGCATTGAGCATTCGCATCATACCACTTTGGGAATGGAGGTTGCATGGGTTTTAAGTAAAATGGGGATACTACATGCGCGTTTAACAAATTCTGGTATAACTTTCCATTGTCATTGAGATAGGTGTGAATTGGAGTTTTTTCGTGTTTGGCCTTGAGTTAGATTCTTGCCTCGAAAGGCCTTGATGGCTGGTTGTCATGGTCCTTGATTGGCCTACAGTGACCGATTTTGAATAACTCTTATTATACACACTCACGGTGTTTACTTTATTTTCTTTCTTTCTTGAGGTAGACCTTTTAGTGTTTTCCCTGGCGTCTATATTCCAACTCCTTACTGCATTCTCAATCATTTTTCCGGACATTACTATATCTGAGAAGCTCTTGGTAGCACTACCCAACATATAGTTAATGAACGGGGCTTTCAAAGTGTTTATGAAAAGCATTGTCGTCTCATTTTCCAGAAGAGGTGGCTGAACTTGTGTTGCCACCTCTCTCCATCTTTGAGCATATTTCCTAAAGCTTTCACTTTGCTTCTACTCCATGTTTTGCAGCGTAGTTCTACCGGGTGTCATGTCGGTCACATGACTGTATTGTTTCATGAAAGCATGTACCAAGTCTTTCCATGAATTGATTTTGGCACGGCTTAGCTGATTATACCATTTGGCAGCCAACCCGGTCAAACTATCCTGGAAGCAATGGATTAACAACTGGTTGTTATTGATGTATCCCGTCATTCTTCGGTTGTTAACAACTATCCTGGAAGCAATGGATTAACAACTGGTTGTTAACAACTAGTCCCATTGTATTTTTTAAATTCTGGAGTTTTGAATTTTGGTGGGAGCACTAGATTTGGGACTAAACTCAATTACTTGGCATCGAACTCGCAAAGGTAGTCAACACTCTCCATAGCTCTGAATTTCTCCCCCAACCACTTGCACCGGTCTTCTAGTTGTTTTGGCAATTCTAGTTGTTTTGGCAATTCTACTCTTGCTCTATCCATTTGCGCTATGTCGTCCAAATTGGAACAACAGGGTTGGTCAGATTATCTCTGAGATTGGAACCTGAACACGTTGGGTAATTCACCAGTCCTGAGATGCCGGCCTGGTATTGTTGTGGTCTAATGGTAACGAGTACTCTCCATGGATATGTATCCGGTTGGGCTTGAACATTCACTAGGGTAGAGCCCAAGGGGTATGTAGGGTTCTCATTATCATCCCTAGAGTTAATCACAGTACTCTTCCCTCTTTCAATCCCTCCGGCCAGTAACTGGGTCAACTAGTTTATTATGCTTTGTTAGAACTCTTATATTTGATCCTTCATGTCTTGCTGTACCTTAGCTAATTGGTCCTGCAGTTGCGCTTGCAACTGATCTTGCACATCTTTCTGAATTTGTTCTAATCTCTCTAACCTTTGATCCATGGCTTTGGTTTTACCGCGGGTACCGTAACGATATTCGGTTGGCAGATTCTTGTTGGTTTCCAGGGTAACTGTCATAATTTCAATTAATTAGGGTCTTTTTATGAAATTTAATACATGCGATGAAATGTAATGTTGATGAATGAAAAATGAATGCAAAAAGAAGCATTGATTCTGATTCGATTCCATTCGAACAACTTTACTAGAAAATCAATTTCTTTACATAAAACGGGTACATTTTACATATATGGCCTTACCTTAATACTCAAAGCTTGACTTTCCTAAGAAGCCAAGCTAATTCTTGGCTCCTATCTGATTCTAATTCGTATATTAAGCTTAGCATGTTAGCTTGAACCACTAGGGTTTGCAAATGGTCGGCTACTTCCCGTACTTGAGTTAAAGCTTTGCCCATGATGTGATCTCTATCTCTAAGCTGACCTTGAGAGTGTTGGAGTTGCTCTTTCCAATGTTCATTGTTTGCTTCAAGAAGCTCAACTCAAAGCTCACAATTTTGTAGTGCAGCCTCGAGCTCTTTTATCTTTCCCTTCAATTCTTCAATCTTAGTCAGGCTTGCTTTCAACTCAATCACAGAGTTGTGACTACGATATTGATGCAGAGACCTTTCTAATTCTGCTATTCTGGCTCTTAAACTAACTTTTTTATCTCGGCTTTCTAAAAAATCCCTTTTTAGAGCATCTTCTAGAACTCAAGCATCTTAGAATTTCCTTTCCCACTGATCAACTCTAATATTTTCTTCTTGGATTTCTTGCCACCATTGTTCAGATGTTTTACCCAATCCGGCAGTCCTCATTGACAGACGCAATTTATTTTTAAACCGTCCAAGTCTTTTTTAGCCTTGTTTTTTCCTTTCCTCATTTTCTCCGCTTCTAACTTTTGGACGTCGACGTCTAATCCTAGCTGAATTTTTTCCTCTTCTAATTTTTTTATCCTTTTCCCTAGCTCTGAACTCTTCTTTTCGAAGTCTTGCTTTACGATCTTTAATTCAGACAGGATCATTTGCAAGTTTTTTTTTATCGACCGAGTACTTTCTTGACTTGATGAAGGGACATTGTCATTGATTCGTTTACCCTACCATCAATCATATTCGGGGGTCGTCATGGGATTTGCAGCAAATCTTTTTATTTTGTGAGTCTTGTTCTAAGCGTTAGATATTTCATTAACCTTCTTTTTTGTAATTATCGCCTTTATATGCAAACTCACATTGAGCCAACCCTTGCATTGCCGGTATAAACCGCCTTGACTTATACTGTCTCAATACAAGTAAAGGGCATATCCAATCGCTCCACATATCCCGAATATAGGGACCCAGTCAAAGTCTCCACATCGGTACAAAATTTCATTAGGGATCATCCAAGAGGCCCTCTATTCAACGTTTTCGTCTTGGAAACTCTAGAGAATTACCATCCACTTTTCTTCAAAAATGTTGTCTTGTCTTGGGATAGCAACGGATTCTTTCAACGGAGAATAGTCCTCAGAGAACACTCGATAAGAGAACTTTTCTACCTTTCAAATGCGGCTATGAAACCAAACTAACAAAAGCTGTGCACATCCGATAAACCTTCCTTCACCTGCTCTTCGACATGCACTTAAAGATTTAAAAGTTTCAACTAAAATTGCTGGGACGAGCGTGACCCTTTTGTCAAGCCGGTCAAATAGATCTAAAACTGCATCATCAATGTGCCCTAGTGCTTTGAGGAAGATGACTAACCCATAAATACTCAAGGCGAAAACATCGACTCTTTTCCTCGCATCCGGATGTACCAAGATCAAATCCCGCAAACTTTTCTAAGGGATGCATTTACTATCCCCTTTTTTGTTTAATCCAGGCCAAGAACCATTGCTCGCTCATCCCAGTTATGTTTATTAGTCTCTTTAAGAAAGTCGGGACGTTGGCAGCTTTAGAATAACCTTTGTCGATTTGGATCATCGGGCAATGGAGCAGAGTTGTGTACTCTTCTACGGTGGGCACCAAGTCTACCTTTCCAAAAGTGAAGCAGCTATAGGCAGGATTCCAATACTGGGCAAGAGCTCGTGATAGGTGCTTATCCACTTTGACATCGAGTAAATAAGATAAATCACCATATTCACGGCAGAATAGCTGTTTGATTTCGTCATCCCATTGGTCTCATATTTCTTTCAACTCTTGAAGATTATTCTGAGTCACACTGATGCGGGTAAAATCCCATAATTTTGACATGTACCCCTCCGTCAGGCTGTCACCCTTCTATTGTTGTGTTTTCTTGGACCATATTCTTATGGCCGCATTATCTTCCACTTTATCAAGAAATCCTTTTTTCATGGCAAGTTCTCTATTTAACAACTTAACGCGAATCAACACTGTTTTCTATGATGAAAATGCAATGCAAACACAGTCAAAACAAAATGAAACAAGTTAATACATTTTATACAAAGTTAGAATACACAACAAGAAATAATAAACAGAACATATATTCGGGTGACCACTAAAGGTTTGATATGGTTCTACCTAGGGTAGGTTCTTTAGGGTTCATTATATGTGGCTTGGTTCTAAAGTAAGGGTACTTGAACCAGTAGATTCCTCGATCCTCACCCATTATAGGCTCATACAAATTGAGTTCAGTTCAAGGGAATACATTTCCCTCTGGCTGTACAGAGATGAAGACCTCACGAAGACATAGGTACGGATGTATTTCAAAAGCGATCCACTATCCTATACAGAGGTGAAAACCTCACGAAGGAATAGCTTCCCACTCCCACTTAAAGGTAAATTGGAACGATTATGCCATGCAATATATGTGAAAATATACTAAGAGAAACTCGAACCAATAAAAATGTACTAAGAGAAACTCGAACCAATAAAACAGACATACTAAATCATTATGGAACCCGAGATAACAAAGACATTACTTACCACTAAAAATAAGACATGAAGGATGAAATCTAAGGAAGAGATTGTCAATTTAAACCGAATTATCAATTTTCAACAAAAATACCAAAAAGTAATCAACTCGTGGCTTGACTCTCTTATTTGTCCCCAGCGGAGTTCCCAAGCTGTTGAAAACATTTTGGAAATCGACTTTTATTTTAAAAAAATGAAAATGAACTCGCCACCAATCCTTTTTTATTTAGGTGTGATTGGATCACCTCAAAACTCGGTAATTTTAATAAAACGTTAGATTTACTAAAATGGTAACATTCAGCCTTACAAATCCGGAAAATGGGTTTGGGAGTCAATTACGTATGAGGAAGGATTAGCACCCTCATAACGCCCAAAATTGGTACCTAGTTGATTACTTGTTGTTTTGATGTCGGAAGTTGAAAATTCAAAGAGAAAATAAAATACGATCTCTCTTTGCATGATGTCCTTTTTAATTAAAGTCACTTAACTAAATTAAATTTTACGAAAAGGCCTTATTTCGAGTTAGTCGAGAAGAAAAGATATACCCCGTAAGTTAGGACATGATGCTTCGAATCCTCAAAAACAAGAATAACCACCATTTGATCCTTACTTAAATCTTGTTTTTATTTTTGAAGTAGGATATTCAATTACTTCGGTTTTAGAAAGAGACCATACTCCGTAAGTTAGGAGCACGACTCCTCAAATTCCAAAAATAATGAACATTGCCTCTATTTAATTATTTCCTACATGTCGGGCCAAATGAATATAATTTTTAATGCGATGTGCAATTAATTTATTTAAACATTGTATGATTGTGAGCAAACATAATAGAATGCTTGGCAAAAATGGAATTGCTATATAAGTACAAATAAAATAATATTATAAATAAATAATAAGAAATAAGATAGTAGCGATGGCAATAATAGTGCAATATTAATAATATAGCTATAATAATGATGATAGTAACATTGATCAATAATAATATGAATGACAATAATAATCATAATACCATATTTAATAATAAAAATAAACATGATAACTCAAAAATAAAAATAAAATAAAAGATACATAATTAAAAGGGGTAAATATGAACAGCATGAAAGTGTTAATAATAACAGAAATAATAAAATGACGATAATAAGAAATAAGATAAAATAATAATGATAATAATAAGTATGCAAAGGACTAAATTAAAACCTTAATGAAATTCAAAGAATAGATTTAAAAAAACAAAGAACAGTAGACAAGGGACTGAATTAGGACAAAATAAAAAGTTAAGGGACGTGATGTGTTATTTTCCCAAACCCAGCATGCGTCATTCCCTTGGCAAGTCAACGCTAGGTCAAGGGACTGAATAATAAGAAAATAAAATAAAAGGGATAAAAATAAAACAAAATAACAACAATATAGGGCGAAATTGTAAGAAAGCCAAAAATCGAAACGACTAAAATAGAAATTAGACCATTTTTCAAGAAAACAGGCGGATCCTGATGGTACTCGAGTCGGGTCCTTGGATTGCGTCAAAACGACACTGTTTTGGTTGCCCATTTCCAAAAATGGTCAATGGTCAATGGACCAAAATGAAAATAAAATAAAATTAGATGGTAAAATTTAAAAAAGAAAAAAAACGAATCAGGACTTTATTAAGACACACTCAAAAGTGGGAGGACCTAGGCAAAAATTATCCCCCCTTTAAAAAACACGCGGATCTAAAGGGGGTTGGGTCGGGTTGGCAAATCATGCCCAAAACGACGCCGTTTTGGGGTTCCTGAAACCAGGCCAAAATGACGTCATACCAGTGCCCTATTTAAGTTAAAATTTTCTGAAAAAAATTTCATTTCACCCCTTGTTTTAAAAAAGAACTTCTTTTCTCCCTTTTTTTTCCTCTCAGACGTCCCTATGTCCGGCCACGGAGCCGTCGTCGCCCTGCCATGGCCACAGGTCATCGATGACGGAAACCACCGCCTCTAGTGGCCGGAGATCGCAAAAAAGGGACCATTTTTATCCTTGTCTTCTCGGGAATCCAGATCTAGGATCGAAATCCCTAGAGCGCGGTCGGAGTTCAGTGATAAAAATGGAACCTTTCGGTTCCTGGTCTTCCTCTGGTGCGGCCTTAGGCGAATCCCTAAGGATTCGACGACCTCTCAGACCAGAGGCGACATCGACAACTGCGAAAACGGTAAAAAGAAAACTTACTTAATTAAATTTTTTTAATGTATGCATGACTCAAAAAATAATAAAGAAAAAGAACTACCTTCTTCTTAAAACTATTGTAGTTTTCTATTCTCTTTTTTACTTCTCTGTAAAAAATACATTTCAATCTTATGGCTTTTATAGCTGATTACATATATATATTTTTTTCTTTTTTGTTGTTTCTGCTATTTTTGTCATCTGTCTCGTTTTCTTTTTTCTTTGCAGGCGTTCGTGGCAAGGTCAACGGCGCTGGGGAGCCGTTCCTTGCCATTTTGGTGCAATGGTGGCAGAGAGTGCATTAGGCCTCGGGCGGTGAGCATGCCAACGTGGTGGGGTGCTAAAGGGGACTTAGGGTTTTAGACGTGGTGGGACACTAAAGGGGACTTAGGGTTTTAGGGTTTTCTAAAAAAATTTGAGATTGTGGGCTTGGGCTTGTGTAACATGGGGTTTGGGTTTGGGTTTTGTAAATGGACTTTGCTATTGGGCTTGTAACTAGGACTGCTAAAAGACTTTTGTTTATTTTTGTTTTGGAATTTGTTTTATTTGTTTGGGTTTATTTATTTGTGTTGGGCCGGGCAAAATTGGGCTATTACAAGTAGGTAATCTCAATAGTTCATAGTTTGAAGAATCAAAATTCAGAAAATTGATTCAAGGGACTACTATGTTGTCTATCAAGTTTAATTGTGGAGATACCTTATGTTAGGTACTAGAGAGGACGACTCTCAAAAAGAGAGATATATAGGTGTGATTGTCTGGGTTAATAATACATAAAATAGGATCCAAGTTGAATCTATCCTAGATTCATTTATAGATTTATTCATTAGTGACGTTCATGGTGTGACTTACCTCAGTACTGAGTAAGTAACTGATTATGTGTATGTAACTCGTATAGTTTGATAAATTAAAAGCTTGAATTCAATTGGTAATAAAGCCGAAAGCTAATATATTGGGTATATGCCTTATGTATAGCATAACTTTACTTAATGGAATTCAGACCCCCAATAAAAGGTAAAAGGTATCCTCTCACTGATGAAAAAGAAATGTAGGCATGAGTCATTTGTCTAAGATGAATGATTCTATTTCTATATGTTAGTAATAGACTTTTTCATGGAAGAAGTTGCAACGTTCACTGTGAGATAAAATAGAATCATATTGAGTGAATGAATTTAACCCAAAAAGATAAAAGATACCCTATGAAGGTAACACAATAATGAAAAGGTCATCGGACAAACAAAATTATAAGTTGCTTTTGTAATGATATATAATAAGGGAGAGTTCAGTCATGGTACTTTTAATGGATTGACTCCATGATTAAATAATGATACAACTAATATACGAAGAGTCGGAACTTAATTACAAATTACTTGAGCAATAATTATATATGCCCAATTGGTCAATCTGCTAGCTCAACACAATCCTTTATAGATTGCATTTAGAACTAATACGTTGAATGAATTAAAAACAATGAAAAGAGAATAGATTTCATGTACTACTATCCGCAATAAATGCATTTTTCTCACAAAGGACAAGAGATGGCTTAGGAATTAATTTAACTTCTTTGAATTATTATTTAATTGATTGTAATTAAATAATTAAGTTCAAAGTGGAAATTAGATTAAGTAATCATTACAGTTTTAAAAAACAATGTAATTAAATTTATTTATTCATGAATTCTAGTACGGTAAAGTTGTCATGATTTTAACAGAATTAGAATTGGATTGAGAAAAATAATTAAATTCATTTGAATTATTTAAATTAATAATATTTTGAGAATAAAAAATTGGTTATTAGGTTGGATAAATTATATGAGTTGGTTTAAAAACTGTACAACACATATAATTGTATCAAATACAAGAAGACTCAATAAACCCACTTGGTTATAGGGTGGGCAACACATTAGGATTCTCAGTGTGTATGCCGTCCACTATAAGCAATATTGGAGGGACTAAGTGTTTTCTATTAATTTTTTTTTTTTTTTGTCTCTTTTTATTCAAGTAAAACTCTTGTGAATTTTTCTTATATACAGAGACCATGAGTTAAGTCAAATATATACATCATTTAGCATAGTTACTCTTGAAAGTTAGTGAGATTTATTTTTCCCAAATTAATTTTATTTCCCACAAAGCTAAAGTTTTCATTAGGTTACCAGTTTGTGAATTAGAGCCCACACTCTAAGCTAATCAAGGGTTTGAGAATAGTGAAAAAAATCGCGTTGGTTAAAAGTTAAGAATTGACAAGTTTTACTAAACGAAAAATACATGTACTAATTTGATAAAGCTTATCGATATAAATAACATAGAGTGCTCGGATTTTAGAAAAAAAAAATTGTACGCAAATAAACACGTTGTATTCTTGATATCGCTTCTTCTTTGCAAAAAATCCCTTTGAATTGTTGCATAAATATCTCCTTAATCTGCTATTGATCTCTACCCAGATATTATTGGAATCACATATTCTTCATATCTTATTCCATTCTCTTCTATCATCATTATTATTTTTATTATTATTGAATGTATGAATGAGTTAATTGGAACTGGAAGTTGAAAACAAAATAACTGTAAAATAAGAAAAATTGTAAAATTATATTGAAAATAAAGAAAAATAAGAATGATGATAATAAATGCTTTGATAATTTAGTTATATTTTGTATATGAATTGGGTTATGTGAGTAAGCTGGAAAAGAGTTAAATAAAGTGCTTTATTTGTCAAAACTGGAAATAGGGTCAAACGGTAATTTGAATTAGGATTTCAATTACTTTACCAAGATTATAAGATTTAAAATTTTTATAAATTCAAATATAATTTGTGAAATTTGAATTGTAGGAACCGTTTTGTCAAAATTGGAAATAGGGACTAAATATGGTATTTAGTGTTATATATATATATATATATATTAATGATAGAATTATTTTAAGTTTTTTAGAGGTAAAAATGACTTTTTAGTATCAATATTGTTGTCAATGCAAAAAAAAAAAAAAAAAGGTTCAACGTGCTGAAATGTATTTATCTTTCTATTTAAAGGTTGAGAAAGAGTTATACGAAATCCTAGACATCATATACATGGATGGATCCAGGGGGCGTTGCCCCCTTAGAATTTTCAAAATTTTGAATTACATATATATTATATATATTATCATGTATTTTAGATTTAATGTTCACATTGTATAACATTCGCCCCCTTAATCAAATTGTATTTCATATAATTCACTTTCTTAATCATAATGTTATATTTTATATTAACAAAGTATTTTTCAGTTTTTAATTATATAACTTTAATAATAATAATCAAATATTAATGTATGATGGGCTTTGAAAGACTAAACTTAGAGGCCCAATATAGACTTTAAAGTCAAATTCTCGAATTAATTGGTTTGACTCATATCCATACATATTAGGTTAATAACTTTCTTGTATTTATCCTCTTCTTGATAGAATTATTCGTCTTATGCTAACTCTTCCCGTGTCTACTGCAACAACCGAACGAGCATTTTCAGCCATGAAAATTGTGAAGACAAGGCTTCGCAATAGCATGGAGGATGATTTTCTTTCAACTTACTTGGTGGAATACATCGAAAAAGAGATAGTTCGAGAATTTTCAACAGATTTTATCATTAATGAGTTCAATCTTATGAAAAAGCAGAGGGTGCAATTTATGATAGAAATAGGACTAAGGCTAATTTTTCTAAATTTAATTTTTGGAATTATAATAATATTTATGAAATTTTTAGTATAATATTAGTTATTCTTTTTTGCATCTTGGAAAGAAATATTTAATTTTATATAGTGTGATTTTTTTTTACAGTTAAATTGTTCATGCTTTTAAAAAAACATTAAATTATTTTGTTTGATAAAAAAAATCCGAGAAGAATTGACATTTTCTTACATTAAAAAAAGGTCGTTCAAGTTTAGAAATTTCGTCCCCTTTAGAGTAAAATCTTGGACCATCCCTGATCATATATGTAAATGCCCATTTTTGCCCGGGCAGAAAAACCAAAATAAAAAATGTCCAAAAACAGTCCCTATTACAAAGCCAAAATTAAATAAATCCAAAATCCTCACAAAACCCAAACAGATGGCCCAAGACCAATTTACAAGCCCAATTTTACATTACCTCAGACCCATTACCCTACCTGAACTAACGGCCTATTAACCTAGACCCAAACTAAACCAACCCCCTAAACAGACTAGACCCAGATTCAGACGGCCCAAAAGACCCAAGACCTTAATCAGCAGTGGCCTAGGGTTTCTGAAACCCTAGGCGCCGCAAATGCAGAAGCCCGCACGTCGCGCCGCAATAGCACCCAGACCAACAGTCGCGCCGCCATCAACGCGCCTCATCGCCACGATCTCCGCCTTCAACCTGCAAAAGAAGAAAGAAATCGCAGCAGAAATGGAAAACAGTGACAAATTTTTCTATTTTCCTTTTATTGTGTATCTTTCGGAGCTATAAAACCCCCCAAAACTTGTAAACAGGGGACACAGACACGAAATACACACACAAAAAGGCAGAGAAAACAAACAGAATACAAAAAAATACATTCGAATACAGAAATAAAAAAGGCCATTTCAGAGGTGATTTTTCATTATTTTTCCATATATTATTTTTTTTATTTCTATCGATTGGTGCATATTTAAATACAAAATAACACTAAATAAAGAAGTGGCGAGAAAACTACCTTTTGAAACGGGGTTTTAGGCCTCCGGCCACCATTGACGAGGCGGCGCGCGGAGGCACGTGATGATGGCTTGACGACCAACCATGGAGCCCGCATTTAGAACGCATCGAGGATTTTTTTAGTTACTGTTTTTTTAAACTGTTTGTTCAAATATTTTTTTAACACGTTTTTTTTATATATATAGTAATGCGGAAACGGCGCCGTTTTCGCTTAATTCAATAAGCGTAAAATGACGTCGTTTTACCAAGGATCCGCGCGCAGTTGACCCGACCCGAAGGATCCGCGTGTTTTTTTGGTCAATGGTCTATTTGCGGATTAGGTCCTTCCGCCTTTTTTAAGTTTTTAATTCAGTACAATTCGAATTTTTTAGTTTTATTAAATTAGCCCTTAAATTATATTTTGTTCCAATTTGGTCCCTCAGGCTGCATTAAAGGCCAAATTTATTACGGCGCCGTTTTGAAATTTGGCATAATTGTCATTTTAACCCCTATGATTTAACGCCCGATTCAAATTAATCCTTCTATGTTTATTTTATTTACTATTTAACCCTATTTTTTTTTGTTTTTATTATTTTATTCTAATACAGTTTTTTTTTAAATTTTATCATGTTAGTATATCACATTATTCTTATTATTTATAAATTAATTAAATTTGTATATTATTATTATTATATATTATTCTTATGTATTTTAAATTATTGTTATCTATTATTTAATTGGATTATTTTATTATATATTATTTTTAACTTATATTAGTTATTATATTATATATTTTTAAAATTTTTGTATATTATATAGTATTATATTCTATATTATTTTTTAAAGAAAATTTATTTTATTTAAAATTATTTATATGGTATAATATATTATTTATTCTTAAATATATAGTTTTATGTATTAGATTATTATGAACCTGTTTTACTTTAAGTTATGGATCAATTATTTATGTCAAAACTTATTTTATTTTCTCAAATATATATATGTGCTATTTTTGTTGTCTATGTATCATTTTGTATTTTTATTTGTACTATTTTATATGTGCTATTTTATTTTATATGTGCTATTATTTCTTTATTTGTCTATATTAATATGAAATGTAGTGAATTATAATTGCTTTTAATATTTATATTCGATAGTATATTAATATTTACATTTTTGCAAAATTTATATTTTATTTAAAAGTTTTTAAAATAAGGCAATGTTTTGGTATTTAGAAATTCGGGAAATAGTGCCCAATCGTGCTGGGTTGCGATTTTCCGTTTGGCTAAATAACTAAATATCCTTTTAATAAATTTCGTAAATTATGAGATGACTTTAATTACGATGGTTTAAAAAATATCATGTCCAATCGTGTTGATGTGATGTTTATATTCTTTCGGATCGAAGAACTCTCAAATTTTAAATCAAAGTTTTTTTAGAAATCATATTTTTAAATACTTTTTAAGTTTCAACATTTGGACATGATTTTATCGATTAGGTACCAATTTTTGGGCGTTATGAGGGTGCTAACCCTTCCTCATACGTAACCGATTCCCGAACCTGTTTTCTGGTTTTTTGTATACCAAAATTAAATGTTTTAAATAAAACGTTTTACAAGGTGATCCAATCACACCTAAGAAAAAAGGGATTGGTGGCGACTCCCATTTTGTTTTTAAAGTCGATCCCCAATTTCTAAACCGATTTTAAAATGGTTTCGACAGCTTGGCGACTCCACTGGGGAATATAAGAGAGTCAAGCCGTAAAATCGATAAATTCATGTCCTATTGTTGCAAATTTGAAATTCTGATTTTAAAAAATTATCATCTTTTTATTGCATGTGATTCTTTTTTAAAAATATCTTTGCATTGCATTTGCATGACCGTTGTGGTTACACCCTTAAGTGGGAGCGAGAAGCTACTCCTTCGTGAGGTTTTCACCTCCGTGCAGGATAGTGAACCGCTTTAGGGATACATCCGTACCTATGTCTTCGTGAGGTTTTCACCTCCGTGCAGCCATAGGGAAATGTATTCCCCTGAACTGAACTCGGTCCGTATGAGCCTATAATGGGTGAGGATCGAGGAATCTGCTGGTTCGGGTACCTCAACTTTAGAGCTAAACCACATATAGTGTACCCTAAGAGCCCACCTTAGGTAGAACTATGTCAAACCCTAGTGGTCACCCTGATAGGTGTTCTATGTTATTTATTTTTCCTGTGCTAACGTGTTCTTTTTTGTTTTGATTGCATTGCATTCACATAATAGAAAAGAGGTGTTGATTTCAAATTCGATTGCTAAATAGAAAAGTTGGTCATAAGAAAATGGATTTTTTGATAAAGTGGATTATAATACGGTCGTCCGAATATAGTCCAAGTGAATACAACGAGAGAAGACTGATAGTCCGTGAAGGAATACAAGACCTTATCACCCAAGGATTCAAGTTGATGAAGACTATTTGAGAATTACCACATCTCGGCTTTCTTGAAGAGGCTAACAAGTGAACAGGAGTCGCGGTCCAAATCAAGCAAAAGGAGCTAGAGGAGGCATCTATTAGAAGTTTGCAAGATTTGACTTTTGCGAAGAAGGGGATTGATGTTCTCACTTGGACTATGAAGACAAGGCCGTGTATGCGATCCGTTTTGTGTAAAGAAATTTATTTTCTAGTAAAGTTTTTCTAATGTAACTGAATTCAGAGTCAACGCCTCTCTTTCTTTGCATTCATGCATTTGCATTACATTGCATCATTTGCATTAGACTTTTATAAAAGGACCCTAATTAGGTAAAATGTTTTAGTTAACCTGGAAAACATGGAACAAAGGTTGGAGAGAATAGAACAAATGCAAATACAGATGCAGGGGCAATTAACCAAGATTCAACAAGAAATGCGGGAACAAATGCAAGAATTCCAAACCCTTGAAAGAATCGAAAGCGAAGAGGGAATTGGGGAACAATGTTTCCAAATCCTTATGTACTTGGGAGTGTTTTGAATAATGGGATTGTGGAGGAGATCCCTGTATTTTTAGAGCTGATCTAGAGTAATATTCAAAACATGCTTGTTGCCTTAAGCCTAGAGGAAATAAGAACCCTTTTGTGAAATAGGCTTGTGTCCGAAATTTTATTTCAATAAAATGCATTTTTGAATACATATTCTTTTATTCTTTACATTTCATACTGTACATTCTTTTGTTTTTAGAATATTCTTTTATGACCATACCAATAATCATCCCTAGAATCATTTATTCTTTGGATTTCTTGCCTTTGTGCCTAGGTACCCAGATATCAACGATATGAGCGACGTTGTTACTGACTCCCTTTTTGAATGAGATATGGGTCTAGGGGATCTAAGGAATTTGAAGATGACAGAGATTGTAACATATCTTCTGATTTGTTAAGAATGGTTTAACAAGATGAAAAATCGACCTTACTCTACAAAGGGTCATTGGATATTGCGAGCCTAGGAAAGGAGTGAAGATTGTAGCCTAGCTCATCACAGAAATAAGGCGAGACATTATTGAATTATCTTCGAGAATTCAAATATGTTTTCGCACGATCATATCAGGACATGCCTGGACTAATAAGACGTAGGCTAAACAAGAGGATGGGGCACTGTTGGTCTACCATGGAAAGGGATTGCATCAGTCATACCATAAATACTGAATTGAAGAAGACGAGATTTATGTGACTCTTCTATTTTCTTCACAGACTTTTTTATATGTGGGGTATGGATATTATGGGGCCAATCTCGCCAAACGCTTCTAGTTGACATCAATTTGCCGTTATGGTCAAGGGTGAATGTTGCTTTATATGCCAATATTACAAGGTCGAAGTCATCAAATTCGCCAAAAAAAAAGGATCAAGATGCTAGCAGAATGCCATAAAGGATCGCGTTTAAATAATTGTACAAAGACAAAGTTTATAGTTTGTCCAAAAGATCGAGCAAGATATCACAATTGCAACAAAAGTTGCCAAAAAATGAATGAAAGGTGGCTAAGACTTGTAAAAATTGGCATAAGAAGTTATCACTACCCTCTATCTTATTGAACGTCGGCCAGAACCTTCACTGGGGCAACATCTTACCCATTATGGAATTGAAGCATTTTTGTCGATTGAACTTAATTGAAGAAAGGGTTAAAAGTTATTTTTCACGGCCAGATGATATGAGCTTAGAGAAGTTCATCTTAGGGAATTCCATGAAGGAACCTGATGTTGAAAATGATTTTTCTTCTGCAAAAAGATTTTAGAGAAAAGCAGATGCCAAACTGGGAAGGACCTTATGTTGTAAAGAAGGCCTGTTCTAGAAGAGCATTGACATTGATCGAAACGGTTGGTGAAGACTTGCCCAATCCGATGAATTCAAGTTCAGTCAAGAAATATTTTACCTAAAAAAGGAAAGATCAAGGTGAAAACCCGTAAAGGGCGCCTCAAAAAAAAGAAAAGAAATAGAAAAAAGAAAAAAGAAAAGAAAAAGGAGAGGCCAAGGCGAAAACCCGCAAAGGGCGCTTTGAGACCAAAGGGGATTTGAGTTGAAAACCCGAAAAGGGTGGCTCAAATTTTGACTACAAAACGGGGCATACAGTAGTCTTGCTACGTCCGAATTAGCAATGAGGAAGTATATTACGTCTTGGGGCATCGACAAAGTACTCCGGATCCCCTAAACACATATTGAGCTTAAAATGATCCTCAAGAAGTTGGAACAAAGAAGCTCAGGCTGCGATATCTGGGGCATCTAGCTTCATTCTTACCCATTTTTGAAATTCGCTATCTTTGACGGCTTTATTCTTTTTTGAGATACACCCAAATCAATTTTCTTTTATTGCCTGGGTTATCTTTGATTAAATTATTTCTCGGAGCTATGCTCCTGACTAATTTCTTTCTCATCCTTTTTTGTGACCTTTTTCAAGCATTTTATATTGAAATAACAATTTATGGACTAATAACACTTTCATAAAAGGAGTTTCGCATATTACTCTAGAAGCTTCTAAATAATATGAGGAATCTGAAGCATGACTATTGTTCAGAACTCACCAAGCCTAAGGGCTAGAAACATTGAAGAATGATTATCTCTTTAGATTTTTATTGGATAAGACAATTTCGTTGGTGATACCACATCGGCAAATGACGAACAGGGTCAATCCAAGTGTAAAGGGGATTATTGTCCGGATACCCTGCATTCATACAACTGATTATTACACTCAGGGGATAGTGTAACAAATCAAATTGATTGAAAGTGATACAAGTTCTGTACCTCTGAGTGGTAACAGAAAGATGCAAGGAACCAAATGTTATTCCTTAGAAGTTGCAGTGGGAGGTATAAATTTTTATGTCCTAAGGTTTAAGGAAAGGGACTCGGAATTACAATGAGCAAGCTTGCTTTGAAAGCGAATGATTATTTCTTTGGGTTTTTGTCCAAGATACCAACTGAACGAGAAAGCATGGTAGCGCATCAGTGATAGAACCTTAATGAACTATGAGCAATGACAACCCATAGGGATCATTCTCTCATTTTCAATTAGGAGCATTTGATTTATGCCGATCATTGTGTCGTAATCGTTTTTCAAAAAAAAAAGCATTTTCATGACATCTTGCATTCATGCAAATGTCATCCCTAATATCATTTAGTTAGGAGCATTAGATTCATTCCGATCATGCGTTCTAATCATCATTCTCATGACATTCTGCATTCATGCAAAAGTCATCCATAATACATTCAAATATACAGGACAGGTCCCTCAGAGGACGGTGTAGCAAAATTGAAAATTTCAGATTTTGTTCCCTAGTGGATCAAACTGAAGAATGAATTCTTCCTGAAGATAGTAAGGAAGCAAATTGAAAATTTCAGATTTTGTTCCCTAGTGGAGCAATCTGAAGAATTGAAAATTTCAGATTTTGTTCCCTAGTGGAGCAAACTGAAGAATTGGAAATTTCAGATTTTGTTCCCTAGTAGAGCAAACTGAAGAATTGGAAATTTCAGATTTTGTTCCCTAGTGGAGCAAACTGAAGAATTGGAAATTTTAGATTTTGTTCCCTAGTGGAGCAAACTGAAGAATTGAAAATTTCAGATTTTGTTCCCTAGTGGAGCAAACTGAAGAATTGAAAATTTCAGATTTTGTTCCCTAGTAGAGCAAACTGAAGAATTGAAAATTTCAGATTTGTTCCCTAGTGGTGCAAACTAAAGAATAGAAAATTTCAGATTTTGTTCCCTAGTGGAGCAAATTGAAGAATTGGAAATTTCAGATTTTGTTCCCAAGTGGAGCAAACTGAAGAATTGGAAATTTCAGATTTTGTTCCCTAGTGGAGCGAACTAAAGAATAGAAAATTTCAGATTTTTTTCCCTAGTGGAGCAAACTGAAGAATTGAAAATTTTAGATTTTGTTCCTTAGTGGATCAAACTGAAAAATGAAGTCTTCCTGAAGATAGTAAGGAAGCAAATTGAAAATTTCATATTTTGTTCCCTAGTGGAGCAAACTGAAGAATTGAAATTTTCAGATTTTGTTCCCTAGTGGAGCAAACTGAAGAATTGAAAATTTCAGATTTTGTTCCTAGTGGAGCAAACTGAAGAATTGAAAATTTCAGATTTTGTTCCCTAGTGGAGCAAACGGAAGAATTGAAAATTTCAGATTTTGTTCCATAGTGGATCAAACTAAAGAATGAAGTCTTCCTAAAGATAGTAAGGAAGCAAACCAAAAAGTTCATATTTTGTTCCCTGGTGGAGCAGACTGAAGAATGAAGTTTTCCTGAAGACAGCAAAGAAGCAGACTGAAGACATTAGATCCTATCTCTCCGAGTTTGCAGTGGCACAGATCGAAGATAGCGGATATTGCCTTCCTGAAGTTGCAGTGAAGCAGATTGAAGTTATCAGACTTACTAAAATCAAGATGAAGTTCCAATACCGTTGAAGTTACAGTGGAGTTGGAAGCTGTTTGAAGAAGACGAGGATTAAGAAGTCAAGGCTCGACAAAGACCGGGCAAAATTGGGCCTTTTATAGTCTTTGTTCTATTCTCGTTACACGACAATGAGCAAAGAGGGGCAGCTGTAAATGCCCATTTTTCCCCGGGCTAAAAAACCAAAATAAAAAATGTCCAAACATAGTCCCTGTTACAAAGCCAAAATTAAATAAATCTAAAATCCTCACAAAACCCAAACAGATGGCTCAAGACCAATTTACAAGCCCAATTTTACATTACCTCAGACCCATTACCCTACCTGAACTAACGGCCTATTAACCTAGACCCAAACTAAACCAACCCTCTAAAGAGACTAGACCCAGACTCAAACGGCCCAAAAGGCCCAAGACCTTAATCAGCAGTGGCCTAAGGTTTCTGAAACCCTAGGCGCCGCAAATGCAGAAGCCTGCACATCGCGCCGCAATAGCACCCAGACCAACAGTCGCGCCGCCATCAACGCGCCTCATCGCCACGATCTCCGCCTTCAACCTGCAAAAGAAGAAAGAAATCGCAGCAGAAATGGAAAACAGTGACAAATTTTTCTATTTTCCTTTTATTTTGTTTCTTTCGGGGCTATAAAACCCCCCCAAAACTTGTAAACAGGGGACACAGACACGAAATACACACACAAAAAGGCAGAGAAAACAAACAGAATACAAAAAAATATATTCGAATACAGAAAAAAAAAGGCCATTTCAGAGGTGATTTTTCATTATTTTTCCATATATTATTTTTTTTATTTCTATCGATTGGTGCATATTTACATACAAAATAACACTAAATAAAGAAGGGGCGAGAAAACTACCTTTTAAAACGGGGTTTTAGGCCTCCGGCCACCGTTGACGGAGGCGCGTGACAGTGGCCCGGACGACCGACCATGGAGCCCAGACGAGAACGCATCAGAGGATTTTTTTTAGTTGCTGTTTTTTTTAAACTGTTTATTCAAATATTTTTTTAACACGTTTTTTTTATATATATAGTAATGCGGAAACGGCGCCGTTTTTGCTTAATTCAATAAGCGTAAAACGGCATCGTTTTACCAAGGATCCGCGCGCAGTTGACCCGACCCGAAGGATCCGCGTGTTTTTTTGGTCAATGGTCTATTTGCGGATTAGGTCCTTCCGCCTTTTTTTAAGTTTTTAATTCAGTACAATTCGAATTTTTTAGTTTTATTAAATTTGCCCTTAAATTATATTTTGTTCCAATTTGGTCCCTCAGGCTGCATTAAAGGCCAAATTTATTACGGCGCCGTTTTGAAATTTGGCATAATTGTCATTTTAACCCCTATGATTTAACGCCCGATTCAAATTAATCCTTCTATGTTTATTTTATTTACTATTTAACCCTATTTTTTTTTTGTTTTTATTATTTTATTCTAATACTGTTTTTTTTTTAAAATTTTATCATGTTAGTATATCACATTATTCTTATTATTTATAAATTAATTAAATTTGTATATTTTTATTATTATATATTATTCTTATGTATTTTAAATTATTGTTATCTATTATTTAATTGGATTATTTTATTATATATTATTTTTAACTTATATTAGTTATTATATTATATATTTTTAAATTTTTTGTGTATTATATAGTATTATATTCTATATTATTTTTTAAAGAAAATTTATTTTATTTAAAATTATTTATATGGTATAATATATTATTTATTCTTAAATATATAGTTTTATGTATTAGATTATTATGAACCTGTTTTATTTTAAGTTATGGATCAATTATTTACGTCAAAACTTATTTTATTTTCTCAAATATATATATGTGCTATTTTTGTTGTCTATGTATCATTTTGTATTTTTATTTGTAATATTTTATATGTACTATTTTATATGTGCTATTATTTCTTTATTTGTCTATATTAATATGAAATGTTAGTGAATTATAATTGCTTTTAATATTTATATTCGATAGTATATTAATATTTACATTTTTGCAAAATTTATATTTTATTTAAAAGTTTTTAAAATAAGGCAATGTTTTGGTATTTAGAAATTCGGGAAATAGTACCCAATCGTGCTGGGTTGCGATTTTTCGTTTGGCTAAACAACTAAATACCCTTTTAATAAAATTCGTAAATTATGAGATGACTTTAATTACGAGGGTTTAAAAAATATCATGTCCAATCGTGCTGGATGTGATGTTTATATTCTTTCGGATCGAAGAACTCTCAAATTTTAAATCAAAGTTTTTTTAGAAATCATATTTTTAAATACTTTTAAGTTTCAACATTTGGACATGATTTTATTGATTAGGTACCAATTTTTGGGCGTTATGAGGGTGCTAACCCTTCCTCATACGTAACCGATTCCCGAACCTGTTTTCTGGTTTTTTGTATACCGAAATTAAATGTTTTAAATAAAACGTTTTACAAGGTGATCCAATCACACCTAAGAAAAAAGGGATTGGTGGCAACTCCCATTTTAGTTTTAAAGTCGATCCCCATTTTCTAAACAGATTTTAAAATGGTTTCGACAATATATATATATGCTTAACTTGGTATTGATAGTATTGGAATTGATTTGATATTTAAAGAACCTAAATTCAACATATGATAATTAGAATGAGAATAAGAGATATTAAATGGTTGTAAAAAATTGTCAATAAGGTTGCTAAATAAGGTCCTAAGATGATTTAACGCAAACGCTTGATTATAGTGCATGGAAAAGTGCTAAATTGAAGTTCAAAAAATTTCTTAAATAATTTAAGATTTAAAAAATAAACGAAATGTTATTATGAATGTTATTAAGTGGATGTTCATTATAATCAATCTTTCACTTTTTATCTTCCTTAACTCTTCACCTTTTTTTTTTATAACCCATTTCCTATTTATGTATTAAAAAAATGAGAAGTCCTATATATATATATATATAGGAGTATACTATGTGTGTAATAACCCAAATTTGCCCGGGCCCGATTAACCCAAAAAAATTAAAACCAAATAAAAAAAACATTAATAAAAGTCCAAAACTTACGGTCCATCTTTTACAAATATCAGGGTTTGATGGCCCAAATTACATCTAACCCAAGGCCAAACTTACAAACCACAAAACCCAAAATTACAAGGCCCAAATGGCCTAAAAGTTTTTACATTTTCAGAAACCCTAGGGGTTTCTAGAATCTCCTAGCGCCGCAACCCCCATGCCAGCCAGACGTTCGGGCTACCAAGTCCCCCACACGCGCGCCGCATGCCACCGAACACCACACGCGCGTCGCCACTTCAGCGGCACCTCTTCCGTACGGTGGTTCCACCTGCAAACAAGGAAATAAACAGTAGCACAAAGCCAGCAAAGATAACAGAAATCTAAGGCGTTTTATATTTTCTTTTTATTTATTTATTCATTTTTCAATAAAACGGCTATAAAAGAGGCCAAAAATCATCTCAGATCGTTTCTCGTTTTTACGAATAGAAATCGGAAAAAACCAAAGAATACAAAGTTTCCTCAAAGGTATACACTAGATTTGGAATGTATATTCGAGTATTAAATATAAAAGCATAGCATAAACGCAGTCAGAAGAGGTATTTTTACCTTCTTTTCTGGCGATTAAGAAACGGAATCTGAGGAGTCGCTCGATTTTCTTTGGATTTTGGGGTGAGTTTTGGTTATTCAGCGTCTAGATCTGCGTTTAGGGCGCCTTAAAGGACTGAAACAACCGTTTTTTGGGGTCTCCGACCATCACGCACAACGGCGGACGGTGGCAGAGCATGGTGGCTCGATGACAGAGTCAGGCCGATTTCAGGCCAGAACTCTGAGAGCCTTCAGAGAGTTTTTTTTAATTTTTTTGAAATGGTTTAAAAAAATGATTTCAATTCTAATTTTTTTGATATATAAAGCTGATTCACATGACGTCGTTTTGGAGTGGATCATTAAGACCTAAAATGGCATCGTTTTATGGCCAAGATCCGCGTGTTGACCCGACCCGGGGAGGATCCGCGTGTTTTTTGAAACTGGTATAATTACCAGTTTGGTCCTTCCGCTTTTTTTAGTTTCACAATTAAGTTATTTTTATTTTTAATTTGACCCTGACATTTTAATTTTGATTTCGATCTGGTCCTTTTTTTTTAAAATGAGGATTTTGGAACGGCGCCGTTTTGGTGATAAGGCATAATTGAGCATTTGGTCCCTATAATGTGGCGCGCGTTTTATTTTGATCCTTAGACATTTTTTTACCTCTGACTTTATATTTGTTCTGATTTGGTCCATAATTATTTGGGTTTTAACCTTTTCCTTAATTTATTATTTATTTATTTATTTTAATATGTTACTGTTTATTTTAAATTAGTTTTCATTTACATAAGAATATTTTATTATATATTTTATTTTATTTATCATATATTATCTTCTATACATATCGTTAATTTTAATTATTTTTAATCTAATTTAAAATTTTGGTGTATCTTTTACTTTTTATTGTTTTATTATTTATCTAAATATTTTATCATATTATTTACTTAAAATATATATTATTCATTTTATTCTATTATATATATATATGACCCATTGTAAACTTCATCATATTTTTTAATTGTTTCGTTAACTATCTATTTTTATATATCATTCATTTTACATACTTTATTGTATTTTATATATATTCGATTCCTTTTATATAAAGCCTCATTTTATTTCTTAGTTTTTATTTTATGTATATATTTTTGAATCGTTATTTACTTTATGTTTTTTTTTAGATTGAAATTTCGATATTTATCACTTTTTGAAACAACCCAAACCCGGCCCAAACATTACGACCGAATTTGATTTGCTACTGAGAAAAACTTTTTGAACACCATCCAGAACCAATTTTAAGTTTCGTTGAAAACCCCTTGTTTTTGGTTATCTTGCCAAAACTATACTTGGATTTAGTTTGGAAGTTTAATTAAGTCCGGTTATTATACAAATTTCAAGTGTGCCCGATGGCACGATAAAACATTTTCGTGTTAACTTAAGAAAACATGTGATTTCAATTCAGTTTTAATAATATAGTTTAAAGTAAACATCCAACATATAAAAAAAAATAACACAAATAAAGTTTATGGAGGCCTTATTACAACCAAAATAAAAATAACCAAATTTAAAGTTCAATAACTTTAAGTCCACTGCATGGCCACCTCGAGTCCAACCGGCTCCTCAACCGCCATCTACGAGTCACCTGAAAAATGTTAAAGGAAAAGGTGAGTCACCAAGACTCAGTATGTAACCCTTCCCCCGTTTAAAAAAAACAACATTTCATACACAACATATAACAGTTAATATGCAGAGTATCGTGTACCCAACCTAGCCAACCAAACGCCTTTGTCTACCCCATGTGGTACCAAACCACTGGTGACCGTAGTCACAATGTGTTACCAAAACACTGGTGGTGCCAAACCACTGGTGACATATAGTCACAATGTGCTACCAAAGCACTGGTGTCCGTAGACACAAATCGGGTGATGGGGCCAACCCATCGTGTGTGATACCAAATCACCGCGACGATCCCATATCTCAAGTGGGGCCAACCCACGGTGGTGTTAACCACAGGGACAAGTCGCTATGAGGTACCAAACCTCTGGAGGTACCAAACCTCTAGTGACATATAGTCACAGTGTGTTACCAAAACACTGGTGCTCGTCAGCACGAAACATCACTGCCCCCTCCTCTCATATAACCCACAGTAGATAAACAGTTAACAATAGATCTCATGCATTCATCACATGTGTCAATAAGCCATGCTTCCCAAAAGCATTAAAGTAATCTCATCTTAACAGAGACTTACCGGGATCCTCACTTGTACCGTTAAGGTACCAATCCGCATCTACATCAAGCAGATTTACATACAAAATATATATATAACACAACATTAACTGCTATAAGTGTGTATGTACACACCTGATATCGATGATAGTTTTAATCCCGAAGAAAACCAATCGGCCACCCTCTAAGTCCTTGCCCCTATATTCGGCCAACTTATCAAGATTAGTGAAATGGCCATTCGGCCAAACCCAATGATTCTATAGGGTTATTGCTTGAACCCGAATCCTTACCTACTCGCTTTGAATACTAGTCTCAGCACCCAAATCACGAATCAAAGCCGAATGCTAGATATTAGGAGCTTGGGTCGACTGCTTCACGAATTTGGGTACCTAGGAGAAACGTTTAGATGCATTGTTAGCCTTTGCCGAAATCGGCACCTACCCCCCTCTAATAGAAATTGAAAGTGAACAGAGAGGGGAAACCATGGAGTTTCGGCATACTCTTACCTTCACCAAATCAGTTGACAACGAGGATCCAACGAGATCTATATCCCTTCCAAACTTCGGCCAAGGTGCACTAGAATAGAAGAAGAGAATTTTCGGCAAACCACTAGAGTATATTCGGCCAATAGTGAGTTTAATAAGAGGAAAAGAATCAGCACTTCCAAGGGGTGTATTCGGCCAAGGGGAGGAAGAAAATAATAGGGAAGAAAGGTGGTAGAAGTTTCGGCAACAGAAGAGGAGGGTATTCGGCCAACAGGAAAAGGGAAAAAGAAGATGGGAAAGAATCAATGGTGCATTCGGTTTTGTTGAAGGTTGAAAAGAAATAGATGGAGGGTGAAGTATAGGAGGTTCGGCCAAGATCTAAAAGAAAAAGGGTTTTTAGTTTTGAGAGAATAAAGAGAAGAAAATTAAAAGATGGAGCCTTAGCCGAAATAATGAAGAAAATAACAAAGAAATTCGGTTTCCCCCCCTCCTATGCTTGCCGTCCACTCTCCCTAGGGAGAGTTCAAATTCGACAAAACACTCCAAGTTACTCTTGACCACACATTTGTATTAATTCAAATAATTTGAATTAATTCCAAGGCCTATATTTTCTCTGGCTAATACTTAGGGATTAATCTATTAATCTATTAATTAATCTACTTAAAAATCTAACTAAATCCTATTATTATCCCATTATTTAAAAGAGTTTAAACTGAGGAGAACTCTCCCCTTGATGCCGTCCAAATAAGAGCAAAAGGAAAGGGGATTTTGTGACTCGAACCAAGGCTCTCCCTTGCTCTTTGGTGGCGTCACATGCTAGCTCTTAAGTGGGCTTGCTTTGCCACTTATTCTAGGCTCATCTCATGTCCAATTTATCCCCAATTATTCTTATAACCCCCACTTGTTAAGGCTCCCTACCTCAAAGCTTGAAAATAACATTTTTCCCACTACTCGAGCTTACTAAAAATCCACAATTAAGCCTTAACATTCCATAAATAATATCACAGCTGTTTATAATAAGAAAAATAATTAAATTCTAAATAACCTCATTTTTGGGATGTTACAGTTCTACCCCCCTTAAAATAAATTTCGTCCTCGAAATTCCTTGATCAAAAGAGATGGGGTATTGCTGCCGCATCACCTCCTCGGGCTCCTACGTAGCTTCTTCCACTCCGTGGTTCCGCCATAGCACTTTCACTAAAGGCACTGCCTTCCTACGTAGAACCTTCACATCTCGGTCTACAATTTGAACCGGTTCCTCTTCAAAAGATAAATCCGAATTCACCTCAATCTGCGCTCTTTGGCACAACGTGCGAAGGATCCGACCGATACCGCCTCAAAGCATTGATACATGAAATACGTCATGAATCGATTTCGATTCACACGGCAAACTCTAGCTGATAAGCTACCGGTCCTACTCGCTTTCACAACAATGATATGGCCCGATGAACCTTGGGCTTAGCTTCCCTTTCCGTCCAAATCTCAACACCTTTTTCCAAGGCGACACTTTCGGAAAGACTTTGTCTCCCACAAAGATACTCCACTTCCTTGCGTTTGAGATCGGCATAAGACTTCTGCCTATCCGATGCTTCCTTGAGACGAGACCTAATCACCTTGACTTTGTCTTCCGTCTCGGTTACCAATTCTGGACCCAGAACTTGTCGCTCTCCCAACTCTGTCCAACATGTAGGAGTACGGCACTTTCGTCCATATAGAGCCTCATATGGAGCCATCTGAATACTCGCTTGATAACTATTGTTATAAGCGAATTCCGCTAATGGTAGGTACTCCTCCCAACTACCACTAAAATCCAAGACACAACCTCTTAACATGTCCTCTAAAATCAGATCACCCTTTCCGATCATCCGTCGATTGTGGATGGAAAGCCGTCTCAAAATCTAACCGTGTACCCAAAGCTTGATGCAACGCTTTCCAAAACCTTGACGTGAATCTGGGATCCCTATCCGAGATAATCGATACTGGCACACCGTGCAACCTTACTATTTCCCCTACATACGGCCTTCGCTAGCTTCTCGGAGTGAGTAATCCATTCTCACCGCATAAAGTGAGTGATTTAGTTAGGCGATCCACAATTACCCAAACTGCATCCTTCTTGGTGGGCGTAAGGGGTAGCCCACTAACGAAATCCATGGTGATCCTCTCCCATTTCCATTGAGGGATCTTTATCGGTTGAAGTAGTCCCGATGGTAACTGATGTTCAGCCTTAACTTGCGACACGCCGACACTTTCCTACGAACTCCGTTATCTCACGCTTCAACCCAGGCCACCAGAACTGTTTTCGCAAATCTCCATACATCTTGCTTCCCCCAGGATGCATAGCGTATGGGCTGCTATGTGCATCTTGGAGAATTTTCTGCCTTAATTCTGTATCCCTTGGCATACATGCTCGTCCTTGAAAACAAAGCACTCCATCACTAGACAGATCTGCACTTTCCAAACCACCATCTTGAACTTGTACCCTCTTAGCGCTCAAGCCTGCATCCACTAGCTGCTTTTCCTTAATCTCCTCAATCCATGTTGGCTTTACTTGAAGTTCCGCCAAAAGACTCCCATCATCATATAGACTCAACCGAGCGAACATTGCTCTTAAGTCCGTCACCACCTTCCGGCTCAATGCGTCGGCTACCACATTAGCCTTACCGGATGGTACTCGATTGAACAATCGTAGTCCTTTAGTAGTTCAATCCACCGACGCTGTCTCGAGTTCGAGATCCTTCGAGTCGAAGATACCTCAAGCTTTTGTGATCCGTGTAGACTATCGACTTCTCCTCATACAGGTAATGTCTCCATATCTTCAGAGCGAAGACGACTGCCACTAACTCTAAGTCGTGAGTTGGGTAGTTAACCTCATGCGGTCTTAATCGACGGGATGCATAGGCTACTACCTTCCTCTCTGCATCAACACACATCCCAAACCGGTGTGAGATGCATCACAATAGATCGTGAATAACTTCCCGCTTGGTGTCAGTACTAAAACCGGAGCTTTCGTCAAAATCTTTCTTAACTTATCAAAGCTTTCTTGCTGCTTCTCCGTCCATACAAATGGAACACCTTTCCTTAGCAACTTAGTTAACAGTACTGCTATTAGAGAGAATCCTTCCACGAATCTCCGATAGTACCTGCTAAACCTGAAAACTTCGTATTTCACCACCGACCTAGGTGGTTTCCACTCCAATACCGCTTCAATCTTGCGAGGTCTACCCTAATTCCTTCACCGACACTACATGACCTAAGAAAGCCACTTTCCCTAAGCCAAAATTCACACTTACCGAATTTGGCATATAAGCTACTCTCCTCAATACTTGCGAACTATCCGTAAATGCTTGTCATGCTCCTCTTCTGCTTTTTGAATAAACCAATATGTCGTCTATGAACACCACGACGAAACTGGTCCAAGTATCTCTTTGGAATACTCTATTCATCAAGTCCATAAATGCGCGCGCGCATTAGTCAACCCGAATGGCATTACCAAGAACTCGAAATGCCCATAACGAGTTCGAATGCCGCCTTGTGAACGTCAGCCTCCTTCACCTTTAATTGATGATATCCTGACCTAAGGTCTATCTTCGAAAACACCGAGGCACCCTTTCAGCTTGATCAAACAAGTCGTCAATCCGAGGCAACGGATACTTGTTCTTGATCGTTAACTTGTTTAATCGACGGTAGTCGATGCACATCCGCATAGAACCGTCCTTCTTCTTGACAAACAACACAGGCGCTCCCCACGGAGATATACTTGGTCGTATAAACCCTCTATCCAAGAGCTCCTGAATTTGAGCCTTTAGCTCCACCAATTCCTTTGGTGCCATTCGGTATGGTGCTATGGACACAGGTGCCGTTCCAGGTAGCAAGTCTATACCGAATTCGACTTCTCGATCCGGAGGCAAACCCGGAAGTTCTTCTGGGAACACATCCGCAAATTCCCCAACCGTCCGGACCTTTCCAACTACTAACCCCTTAGCTTCCAAAGCACAGATTTGAACCAAATACGCCTCACAACCCTTCTTGACCATCTTTTCGGCCTTCAAGGCAGACACTACGTTGGATAGGTAATTCCTTCTATCTCCTATCATAACCACTTCCTCACCTTCAGCCGTCTTAAGAACCATGCGCTTGGCCGCGCAATCCAACCTTGCTTGGTACTTAACCAACCAATCCATACCGAGGATCAAATCGAGCTCCCCAAATGGTAGTTCCATCAGATCGGCCACGAACACTACCCCTTGAAGTTCTAGGGGTACGCCTCTATATAGTCTATCTACGACTACGGAGTGACCTAAAGGGCTAACTACAGTCATCTCCCTAGAAGCAGTTTCAGAGTTTAGGTCCATAGTTCCTACCACACTACTAGCAATGTACGAGTGCGTCGAGCCCACATCAATCAATGCAACATAAGGAAAACCAAAAATTAAAAACGTGCGGTTATAACATCCGGGTGCGTCACCTTCCTCGCGACACCTCATTGCGTAAACCAAGCCAGTGCCGCCTAGCCTCTGTGTTGCTGAACCTCGCCTTGAGTTCCACGACCTCGGTTAGGACCGTTGTTTCCTCTTCCATTACCACGACCCTCTCGTGGTCCTACATTTCTATCCCGAGCACGTTACGCCTCTCGTCGCTTCTTAGCTAGTTTCTGGGACAATCTCGACACGGTGCTCCAAGGACCCACACTCAAAACATCCTTTATCACCGGTCCAACATCCTCCCCAATGGGTCTTTCCGCAGCGTTACACCGAGTCGGCCTCACGATTAGCAATCGTGGGCCTTGTCGCTGATTGGGCCCACTTGGCCTAGCCTTTTCTCGAGCACTACCGCTTGATCCAAATTGACCCAAAACCTCTCTTACGATTGTTCTTACTATAGCTCTGCGCCTCACACCCGACCTCCTTGATCCTTCTGGCTACCTTAGCCTTCTCCACTAGAGATGAGAACTCACGAACCTCACTGTGGGGCAATCAAGAACCTTAAATCATCTCGAGTCCGTCCTCAAAGCGGACACAAATACTCATGTTCGATGAACACGATGCCTCTCGCGCATACCTACTCGGCCTTAAAAATTCTGCCTCATATTCCGACACGGACTTAGTTCCTTGCACTAATCCCGGAAAAGCCTTTCTCTGGCGTCGGTGTAGCTGGTACCCACATACTTCTTCCGATAGGTGGTTCTCGAATACTCCCAAGTCAAATCATCTGCTGTAGCCCCATCTCGAACCGTAAGCCACCACCGATCGCTTCATCCTTTAGAAGTGACACCGCCTTTTTCGCCTTTTCTTCCTCGGTCAGTCAAGGTCATCCATGATTCTTTCTGATTGACTCTAGCCAGATTTCACAGACCTTTGGGTGCCACTCGACACACCTCGGAATACCTCGCTCAGTTAGATCGGAGTCGCTCGAGACAGATTTCCGAGCTCCCACATTTCCACCAGCCCCAGCCACCATCTCCAAGACTCGCAACACAGCTTGCGACACCGCCTCGCCACCGGTCTGATCCGGCTCCTCTGCTCTAAAAGTAGGAGGTGGTGGTGGCGATGGTACCTCATTTTCGAACCTTGTCTCGACTGACGGGTTCAGACACCGTCATCCTACCCCTACCACGTCCACGGCGTCCACGTCCTCTAGAACTCATTCTATCTACCGCGCTTTTAATCTGATTAAGAAAAATTTTATGCGTTAGCATTTGTTTCACTTTATTACTCATGACGAAATTTTATGGATAAGGTTTAATCAGAGATTCTTTCGAGCAAACAAAGTTTCAGTTTCCTATCCTAGTTCACACAAAGAAGTTCATGCATCCATTCCTTAATACTTTCCATACCTATTCGCTCATCGGACATTTCTGCCCATTTCTAACCTGTGGGTATTTTCGTCTTTTTCCTACTGAGGGTATTTTCGTAATTTTCCACAAGTCAAGTTTTTCGAGAAAAAGCGTTGTAAAAAGTGATGTTCTAGGACTTGAGAAAGTTATTGCACAAGTTTTGGAAACGTTAGGGTTTGTTGTTTCATTCTATTTGAAAAACAAGGCTAATTCCCTTCTCGGGTTTTAATCATTGTGTTTAGCCTATGACCGAGCCCTCCCGGTCGGGGTGAACCAAAGCTACGCACCAGGCACTCGAGTGAAGAGGAGGTGGGGTCACGCGGACCGCTTAAATACCAAGCTCTCACCGAACCTTTCTAGACATGCGCACGCGAGGTTACCACACCACCGAGCCTTCTTCGAGTTAGGGTGAACCGGAAGCTACGCACTGGTAGGATACCCGCGAAGAGGAGGTGAGTCACGAGGACCGCTTAAATACCGTGCTCTTCCGGATCCAATCCTAGACATGCGTGCGGGGGTTACCACACCCTAGCTCATTGACTAAGTCATAGGTTGGTTTAGTTCCTTAAGTCTTATGCTCCGTTTATGTTTGAGTAATCTAGCCTTAGGGTCCAAGTCCTATAAGTCTATCTACGTTCCATGCTTCCTACCCTTCTACGTAATATAATTCACCAAGAGGTTTAGATATACTTACCGGGCGGATTGGTGCCGGAGACTCGGGCCATGCTTTGCTTAAAACCCAAAAATCATACCATAAGGCCTACTAAAACATTTTTGGGCCTTGGGCCCCCACACCGAGCTTTGAACTTGGCTCGATATACAATTCTGTAACAACCCAAACCCGGCCCAAACATTACGACCGAATTTGATTTGCTAATGAGAAAAACTTTTTGAACACCATCCGAACCAATTTTAAGTTTCGTTGAAAACCCTTTGTTTTTGGTTATCTTGCCAAAACTATACTTGGATTTAGTTTGGAAGTTTAATTAAGTCCTATTATTATACAAATTTCAAGTGTGCTGATGGCACGATAAAACATTTTCGTGTTAACTTAAGAAAACATGTGATTTCAATTCGGTTTAATAATATAGTTTAAAGTAAACATCCAACATATAAAAAAAAATAACACAAATAAAGTTTATGGAGGCCTTATTACAACCAAAATAAAAATAACCAAATTTAAAGTTCAATAACTTTAAGTCCACTGCATGGCCACCTCGAGTCCAACCGGCTCCTCAACCGCCATCTACGAGTCACCTGAAAAATGTTAAAGGAAAAGGTGAGTCACCAAGACTCAGTATGTAACCCTTCCCCCGTTTAAAAAAAACAACATTTCATACACAACATATAACAGTTAATATGCAGAGTATCGTGTACCCAACCTAGCCAACCAAACGCCTTTGTCTACCCCATGTGGTACCAAACCACATCGTGACCGTAGTCACAATGTGTTACCAAAACACCGGTGGTGCCAAACCACCGGTGACATATAGTCACAATGTGCTACCAAAGCACCGTGTCCGTAGACACAAATCGGGTGATGGGGCCAACCCATCGTGTGATACCAAATCACCGCGCACGATCCCATATCTCAAGTGGGGCCAACCCACGGTGGTGTTAACCACGAGGACAAGTCGCTATGAGGTACCAAACCTCTGGAGGTACCAAACCTCTGGTGACATATAGTCACAGCAGTGTGTTACCAAAACACTGGTGCTCACAAGACCACGAAACATCACGCCCCTCCTCTCATATAACCCACAGTAGATAAACAGTTAACAATAGATCTCATGCATTCATCACATGTGTTCAATAAGCCATGCTTCCCAAAAGCATTAAAGTAATCTCATCTTAACAGAGACTTACGGGATCCTCACTTGTACCGTTAAGGTACCAATCCGCATCTACATCAAGCAGATTTACATACAAAATATATATATAACACAACATTAACTGCTATAAGTGTGTATGTACACACCTGATATCGATGATAGTTTTAATCCCGAAGAAAACCAATCGGCCACCCTCTAAGTCCTTGCCCCTATATTCGGCCAACTTACCAAGATTAGTGAAATGGCCATTCGGCCAAACCCAATGATTCTATAGGGTTATTGCTTGAACCCGAATCCTTACCTACTCGCTTTGAATACTAGTCTCAGCACCCAAATCACGAATCAAAGCCGAATGCTAGAGATTAGGAGCTTGGGTCGACTGCTTCACGAATTTGGGTACCTAGGAGAAACGTTTAGATGCATTGTTAGCCTTTGCCGAAATCGGCACCTACCCCCCTCTAATAGAAATCGAAAGTGAACAGAGAGGGGAAACCATGGAGTTTCGGCATACTCTTACCTTCACCAAATCAGTTGACAACGAGGATCCAACGAGATCTATATCCCTTCCAAACTTCGGCCAAGGTGCACTAGAATAGAAGAAGAGAATTTTCGGCAAACCACTAGAGTATATTCGGCCAATAGTGAGTTTAATAAGAGGAAAAGAATCAGCACTTCCAAGGGGTGTATTCGGCCAAGGGAGGAAGAAAATAATAGGGAAGAAAGGTGGTAGAAGTTTCGACAAATGTAAGAGGAGGGTATTCGGCCAACAGAAAAGGGAAAAAGAAGATGGGAAAGAATCAATTGTGCATTCGGTTTTGTTGAAGGTTGAAAAGAAATAGATGGAGGGTGAAGTATAGGAGGTTCGGCCAAGATCTAAAAGAAAAAGGGTTTTTAGTTTTGAGAGAATAAAGAGAAGAAAATTAAAAGATGGAGCCTTAGCCGAAATAATGAAGAAAATAACAAAGAAATTCGGTTTCCCCCCCTCCTATGCTTGCCGTCCACTCTCCCTAGGGAGAGTTCAAATTTCGGCAAAACACTCCAAGTTACTCTTGACCACACATTTGTATTAATTCAAATAATTTGAATTAATTCCAAGGCCTATATTTTCTCTGGCTAATACTTAGGGATTAATCTATTAATCTATTAATTAATCTACTTAAAAATCTAACTAAATCCTATTATTATCCCATTATTTAAAAGAGTTTAAACTGAGGAGAACTCTCCCCTTGATGCCGTCCAAATAAGAGCAAAAGGAAAGGGGATTTTGTGACTCGAACCAAGGCTCTCCCTTGCTCCTTGGTGGCGTCACATGCTAGCTCTTAAGTGGGCTTGCTTTGCCACTTATTCTAGGCTCATCTCATGTCCAATTTATCCCCAATTATTCTTATAACCCCCACTTGTTAAGGCTCCCTACCTCAAAGCTTGAAAATAACATTTTTCCCGCTACTCGAGCTTACTAAAAATCCACAATTAAGCCTTAACATTCCATAAATAATATCACAGCTGTTTATAATAAGAAAAATAATTAAATTCTAAATAACCTCATTTTTGGGATGTTACACTTTTATTATTTTTATGTTAGCCTTAGCATTGTCTTTGTACTATTTGAGATATTAGTTATGTTATTATTACATTTTCTTTTAATTGTTTATATTAGTATTGAAAGTTAGCATGTTGTGTAATTTCCGTGAATTGTCATTTAGTATTTGTATTCTGTATTTTATTGATATAATGGTTTTATTAACAAATTCGTCGTCTTAAATAAAAAAACACATTTCGTTTAATTACTACATTTTATTCAAAAGTTTTTCAAAATAAGGCAATGCTCGTATTTGGAAATTTCGAGAAGATTGTGCCCTAACTTACTGGGTTACAATTTTCCTCGTTAAATCTAAGTAACCGAGTACCTTTTTTAAATCAAAACGTACAAATTTCAAGTAAAAGCTTATTCTCAGGAATTCGAGGTGTTGTGTCCTAACTCACTGGATATGACATTTTGTTATCTCAAAGTAAGGATTTTTAAAAATAAAGGCAATATTCTGTATTTGGAATTTTGAAGAATTGTGCCCTAACTTACTGGGTTCCGATTTTTCATTTGACCCAAATAACCAAATATCCTTCTTAAACTCTAATGCATGAGTTTTAAAAGTCAAAATACAAGCTTAATTTTAAGGATTCGAAATGTCGTATCCTAACTCACTGGGCATGACATTTTTACTTCTTCGAAATAAGCGGGTCTCAGCATCCAATTTAATTTATTCAAGTTCTTTTAAAAAAGAGGATCGTATTTTAAAATCTTTTCAAATTTTCGACATTAAGACGTTAATCAATCAATTCGGTACTAATTTTGGGCGTTACAATGTTGCAAATCCTTCCTCGTGCGTAACCGACTCCCGAACCCGTTTTCTCGAATTTCGTAGGCCAAAATCATTGTTTTAACAAATCAAAATGTTTTAATGATTAATCTCAAGGTGATCCGATCACACCTCCAAAAAGGATCGGTGGCGACTCTATTTTCATTTTTAAAGTCGACCCCGTTTTCCAAATGAAAAAATGGTTTCGACAGCTTGGCAACTCCACTGGGGACTTATAAAAGAGTCAAGCCGTACAATTGATTATTTTCTGTCTTGTTCTCGAAAATTGAAAATCTGATTTGAAAAATTACGATCCTTTGATTACATTTGTTTGTGTTATATGATTGCTGTGGGTTAAGTCTCGTAGAATATTTTCGCATCATATTGCATAAGGACCGTTTGGTCTTACCCTTTTAAGTGGGAGTGAGAAGCTACTCTTTCATGAGGTTTTCACCTCCGTGCAGGATAGTGGATCGCTTTCGGGATACATCCGCACCGATGTCTTCGTGAGATTTTCATCTCCGTGCAGCCATAGGGAAATGTATTCCCCTGAACTGAACTCGGACCGTATGAGCCTATAATGGGTGAGGATCGAGGAATCTGCTGGTTCAAGTACCTCAACTTTAGAAACAAACAGCATGTAGAAGACCCTAGGAGCCCACCCTAGATAGTACTGCGACAAACCCTAGTGGTCACCCGAATAGGTGCTCTATTTGTTTCTTTCTTGTTTGCTTTTACTTTGTACTAATGTGTTTCATTTTGTTTTGGTTATGATTGCATTGCATGTCATTTCATATTTGAAAGAGTGTCGATTCACGTTCGATTACTAAATTAGAGAGTTTGTTATGGAGAACGAATTTCTTGATAAAGTGAAAGATAATGCGGCTGTCCATATATTTGTAATTCGTTTTATGTAAAGAATTTTGTTCTCTAGTAAAGTTTTTTAAATGAAATTGGATCAGAATCGACGCCTTTTTGCATTCATTTCATGCATTCGCATTACATCACATCATGTGCATTAAGTTTCATAGAAAGACCCTAATTGGTTAAAATTATTTCAGAATTAATCTGGAAACCAACAAAAACTTACCAACCAAACATCTTTACGGTACCCGAGCAAAGACAAAAGACATGGATCAAAGATTGGAAAGACTTGAACAACTCCAAAAAGAGATGCAAGACAAACTACAATTGCAAATGCAAGAGCAACTGGCTAAAATCTAGCAAGACATGATGGACCAAATGATGGAATCCAAAAGGAATATGATGACTCAGTTGACTCAACTACTGACTGGAGGAATGGATAAAGGGAAGGGCCTCATGGTTAATGCTGGAGAAGATAATGAGGAACCCCTCTATCCGCCAGATTTTACTCCAACACGGCCTGAGGTGTATCCTCAAAGAACATCCGTCACGATTAAGCCTTAACAATTTTAGGATGGTGTTTCGGCACCAATGAACTTTCAAGCTGGATCAGGTTCTACCCCAGGGGATAACCCAACTAATCCTGTTATCCCTAACCTGGATGAAGTGGCAAAAAAGGAAAGGGCAATGACCAAATTGCCAAAGCAGTTGGTGGACCGATGTAAATGGCTGGAGGAAAATTTCAGGGCCATGGAAGACGCTGATAGTCAGCATAGAATTGATGCTAAGGATCTGAGTTTGGTCCTAGATCTAGTGCTTCCCCACAAGTTTAAAATGCCAGAATTCGAAAAGTACAATGGGACCAGTTGTCCCGAAGCTCACATAACCATGTTTTGCAGACGGATGACTGGGTATGTTAACAATGACCAACTGTTAATACATTGCTTCCAAGACAGTCTGGTGGGAGCAACATCCAAATGTACAACCAATTGAGCCGTACTAGGATTGGTTTTTGGAGGGACTTAGCTCAAGCATTCATGAAACAATATAGTTATGTAACGGATATGACTCCTGATAGAATTACTTTGCAAAAAATAGAGAAAAAAACGAGTGAGAGTTTTCGGTAATATGCACAGAGATGGAGGGAAGTTTCCATACAAGTTCAGTCACTGCTCCTAGAAAAAGAAACTACGATGCTCTTTATCAACATCCTAAAAGCCCCGTTCATCACTCACATGATAAGAAGCGCTACAAAAAGTTTTTCAGACATAGTGATGACCGACGAAATGATCGAGAATGCAATAAGGAGTGGAAAGATAGATGCAGTAGAGAGTAACAAAAGGTCAACCTCGAGGAAAAAGGAAAACGAGGTGAACAACACAATCACAGATAACAAGGGTTACTCAAAATCGATTACTGTAAATCAGCCAAGAACGATGGCTACTGGTCAACAAGTTTTATCAAGGTAAGAGTCCCGTACAAAGTAAAACTCTGAGAAGCTCCAATTTACACCAATCCCAATGACATACAGGGAGTTGTATCAAAGCTTATTTGACGCACACGTGGTATCCCCTTTTTACCTAAAACCATTACAGCCTCCATACCTCAAATGGTATGATGCAAACGCTCAATGTGACTACCATGCAGGGATTTCGGGGCATTCAATAGAAAACTGCACTGTCTTTAAGAAAGTCGTTTAAATACTTATTAAAATGGGCATTGTGAAATTTGATGATGCACCTAGCGCCAAAAATCCGCTACCCAATCACACTGATAATGGGGTAAATGCGATAGATGGAAAGGTGGGAAGAAGAATTAAGACTGATATTGCGATAAAGACCCTTGAGACGGTGCGGATGGAGATGGTAAAAAGGGGGGTGAGCATTTCGAATCCTGAAGAGAGTTGTGAAAACATGAGGAACTACTGTGAGTTCCATCATGAAGAGGGGCACAAGATCCAAGAATGCATAGAATTCAGAGCCTTGGTGCAAGGTCTGATGGACAATAAAGAGATAGAGTTCTGCGAGGAAGCCAAAGAAGAAGGAAGCATATGTGCGTCAGAATCAACAACGAAGGTCCCAAAAGTCAACCATCCTGTGGTCATCATTTTGTGACCTAAAAACAGCGAAACTGGAGTACAGAAGACACCAAAGATCATAATTCAAAAACAAACGGTTTTCTCTTATCAGGATACCAAAAGGGTCCCTTGGAATTACGATTATAACGTGAAAATCTTGGGAAAGGAGAACTCAGCCAGAGCTTCAAAAGAGGATTAAGATGTAGGTTTTTATACGCGTAGTGGAAGGCGTTATGATTTGATAAATGCCCGAGCTGAACCCGCAACAGGAAAGACCATAATGGTAGAACAAAAGAAGGAAAAAGCAGTCAGACTTGAGCCACTTGTTAATGAGCCAGTAAAAGAGGAGGAAGTCAAGGAATTCCTAAAGTTTTTGAAGCACAGCGAGTATAGCATTGTGGAACAGTTGCATAAACAACCAGCTCGCATATCTATACTAGCTTTACTCTTGAATTCGAAGGTACACCGAAGTGCATTAATGAAAGTACTGAACGAGACATACGTGGCCAATGATATCTCTGTCAATAAACTGGATCGGCTAGTTAATAACATAAGTGCCAATAACTTCATCTTCTTCAACGATGATGAAATACCACCAAGGGGAATGGGATCCACTAAAGCTCTGCACATCACTACCAGATGCAAAGGATACACATTGCCAGGGGTCCTGATCGACAACGGATCGGCACTGAACGTATTGCCCCTATCCACACTTAATAGGTTACCTGTGGATAGCTCACACATGAAGGTATGCCAGAATATAGTGAAGGCATTTGATGGCACGAAAAGGAGGGTCATGGGAAGAATCGAAATACCTCTTTTGATTGGCTCAACTACCTATGAGGTTGATTTCCTAGTAATGGATATCAAGCCCTCCTACAATTGTTTATTGGGAAGACATTGGATACATTCGGCAGGGGCAGTGCCTTCGTCACTACATCAGAAGTTAAAGCTAGTATCAAAACATCGGCTGGTGACGATAAATGCTGAAGAAGATATTATCGCAGTTGTAACTAGTGATGCACCGTACTTGGAGGCAAATGATGAGGCAATTGAATGTTCTTTCCGGTCCTTGGAATTTGTGAATGCAACATTCATTACTCAGGGGAACAGGATTCTAGTGCCAAAAATATCCAAGGCTACCAGGATGGGATTACAGATGACGGTAGGAAAGGGAGCCTTACTCGGAAAAGGACTAGGGAGACATCTTCAGCGAAGAGTTGAGGCTCCAATGCTGAAGGACAAGTATGACCGCTTTGGCTTAGGGTACAAGCCAGATGCGATACAAAGAAGGAAGGAACTGGAAAATAGGAAAGAAAGAAGAAGGGCACGCGTGAGTGGGGAAGAAATCAAATGGGAGCCAATGATATTCCCCAACATATCCAAAACTTTTGTATCGGGAGGGACTATTCATCCTGAGTGAAGGACGCCAAGGAAAGAAAGTGTTGAAGAAATGTTGGGAAATGTTCACATCAATGCCATACATGAAGAAATCACTGAAGGGGGGACCTTGTCAGATATCCGCCCTTACGAACCTGGAAGTGTTCTGAATAATTAGACTACAGAAGAAATTCTTGTAGTTTTTAGAGCTTACACAGAGCAATGTTCAAAACACACTTGTTGCTTTAAGCCTAGAAGCAATAAGAATTCCTTTGTGAAATAGGCTTATGTCCAAACATCATTATGAAATACATATTTGATATCATTTTGAGTAAATATCCTCTCATTTTTTTAGATTCTTTCATTCTTTCTATACAAATAATTATGTTAGATTCTTTCATTCCTTGGATCTTTTTCCAAATCATTCTTTCATCACATTCATAATCATACCATACAAATAATTATTCTTAAATTCATTCGTTCTTTGTATATTCCTTTGTACCTACAGCAGGGTCTCAGATATCAACGACATGAGTAACGCTGCTACGGAATTATAACCTCCTTTTGAGCAAGACATGTGTTTAGAGGGATCCCAAGACTTTAAAAATGACATAGATTGTGGCCTATCTCCGGACTTGTTAAGAATGGTAAAACAAGAGGAAAAACAAATTCTACCTCATGAAGAGACAGTAGAGATTGTGACCTTGGAAGAGGGAAAGGTAGTGAAAATTGGAACGTGCATAACTGAAGAAACAAAGCGAGACCTCGTAGAGTTACTTCAAGAATTCAAAGATATCTTTGCGTGGTCATACCAATATATGCCCGGGTTAAGCACTGATATTGTTGTACACCGCCTCCCCCTAAAAGAGGATTGCAAGCTGGTTCAGCAGAAGTTCCGGAGAATGAGGCCTGACATTGTGCTAAAAATAAAAGAGAAAGTCAAAAAGCAGTTTGATGCCGGATTCTTGCAGGAAGTCAAAAAGCAGTTTGATGCTGGATTCTTGCAGAAGTCAAATACTCAGAATGGGTAGCCAACATTGTGCCTGTCCCTAAGAAAGATGGGAAGGTACGAATGTGTGTAGATTATAGAGACTTAAATAAGGCTAGCCCGAAAGACAATTTCCCCTTGCCTTATATAGATACTTTAGTAGACAATACGGCAGGTTATTCGCTGTTTTCCTTCATGGATGGCTTCTCGGGATACAATCAGATAAAAATGCATCCTGAAGACATGGAAAAGACTACCTTCATAACCTTGTGGGGTACATTTTGTTATAAGGTGATGCCATTTGGGCTGAAAAATGCAGGAGCGACATATCAAAGGGCCATGGTGACCTTGTTCCATGATATGATGCACAAAGAAATCGAAGTTTATGTCGATGATATGACCGCAAAGTCTCAAACAGAAATGGAACATATCCAAGTTTTGAGGAAGTTATTCTTGAGATTGAGGAAATTCCAATTAAAGCTCAATCCAACAAAATGTACTTTTGGAGCTAGATCGAGAAAATTGTTGGGCTTCGTAGTCAGCAAGAAAGGAATCGAGATTGAGTCAGACAAGGTCCGGGCTCTACAAGAATTACCTCCGCCGCGCACTCAAAAAGAAGTTTGAGGTTTCCTTGGAAGGTTAAATTACATTGTTCGGTTCATCTCACAATTAACTGATAAATGTGATCTCATTTTTCGTCTTCTTAAGAAACACAATCCAGGGGTGTGGGATGATGAATGCTAGAAAGCTTTTGATAAAGTTAAATAGTGCTTGTCAAGTCCTCCAGTATTGTCACCTCTATGCCCAGATAGGCCATTAATACTGTATTTGACAGTGTTTAATAACTCTATGGGATGTGTTCTGGGTCAACACGATAATTCAGGAAAAAGAGAAAAGGCGATATACTACCTCAGTAAGAAATTTACTGAGTGTGAAATGAGATATTCACCAATTGAGAAATTGTGTTGTGCCTTGATTTGGACAACTCGGAGGTTGAGGCAATACATGTTGTACCATACGACCTGGCTAATCTCGAAGTTAGACCCTCTAAAATATATGATGGAGTCAACTACTTTGAATGAAAGGATTGTTAGATGGCAAATCCTGCTCTCTGAATTTGACATAGTTTATGTGAACCAAAAAGCAATGAAAGAAAACGCAGTAGCAGATTTTCTGGCCAGCAGAGCTCTAGAAGATTATGAACCTCTGAATTTTGACTTCCCCAATGAAGAATTAATGTATGTGGCTGCTACTGAAGAAGACGCTACAAAAGATCACCTTTGGAAATTGAACTTCGACGGAGCATCAAATACTGTAGGTAATGGAATTGGGGTAGTTTTGGTATCCTCAAATGGAGATCATTATCCATTCACATGCAAATTGGATTTTGATTGTACAAATAACATGGCAGAGTATGAGGCATGTATCATGGGACTCCGTGCAACCATAGAGCGCAAAATTAGAGCGCTGGAAGTATATGGAGATTCTGCACTGGTGATCTACCAACTGAAAGATGAATGGGAGACAAGAGACCCTAAATTGATCAATTATCGAAGAATAGTTCTGGGGTTACTAAACCAGATGGCAGATGCTTTGGCTACTTTGGCTTCCATGATCAAAGTGAGCAAATAAGAGGTTATAAAACCCATTCAAATGAGTATTTATGAGGCCCCAGCTCATTGTTATAACGTGGAGGAAGAAGAAAGAGATGATCACCCCTGGTACCACGATATATTACGATACGTGAGAAATCGTGAATACCCTAATCAGGCAACTGGGAATGATAAAAGGACGTTGAGAAGACTAGCCTGTGACTATGTCTTAGACGGGGAGATCCTGTTCAAAAGAAGAAAGGATCAGGTACTATTGAGATGTGTGGACACTATTGAAGCTAAGAAAATTCTAGAAGAAGTCCACGAGGGTGTTTGTGGAACACACACTAATGGCTTCACAATGGCTAGACATATTATGATATTCGGGTACTATTAGTCTACAATGGAGGGAGACTGTATCAACTATGCTAAAAGATCATTTTCAAGCATTTTTGTACTGAATTAAGAAAATGATCTTGCATCAACAGAGTACTCTTGATCTCCTAAACACATATTGAGCTTAAAATGGTCTTCAAAAAGTTCGTACAGAGAAGCTCAAGCTGCGATATCTGGGACACCTATTTTTTTCCCATCACTATTTCGTATTTCAGCAATGTTTGCTTTCTTTAATTAACCCATTCTTTTCAGATTTTGCTCCTGATAAATTTCAGTTTTGTCCATCATTATGATTATTTTCAAGCATTTTTGTATTGAAGTAACGATTAATGGACTAATAATACTTTCACAAAAGGAGTTTTGCATATTACTTTGGGAACTTCTAAATAATACGAGCACCTGAAACATGACTATTATTTAGAACTCACCAAGCCTAAGGGTTGGAAATATTTGAGAAGGAAACTCTAAACAGTGACCATTTTTTCGGACTTTCTGTCAAAAATATCGGCTGAACAAGAACACAGGATATTACGTCAGTGATACAACCTTGATGAACAGCGAGCAATGACAACCTAAGCATTAAAAAATGGATCATTCTCATGACATTCTGCATTCATGCAAATATCATCCATAACACATTAAGTTAGGAGCATTCGATTCATTCTGATCATTGCATCCTAATCATTATGCATAAGCATAGGTCCATAAATCGATTCTACAGGTCATGTTCCCCAGAGGATGGTGTAACAAGATCGGTGAATCCACAAATACCATACCCCTGAAGTTATAGTGGGATGGATTGAAGTCAATATAGCGAATCTTGTTCCCCTGAAGTTGCAGTGGAGCAGATTAAAGCTACGAATCCACAAGTCCTATACCTCTAAAGTTACAGTAGGTCGGATCAAATCCACCATGGCGAATCTCATCTCTCTAAAGTTGCAGTGGAGTAGATTGAAGCCACCAGCCTTATCTCCCTAAAGTTGTAGCGGAGCAGACTGAAGACAGCGAATCTTATTGCAGTGGAACAGATTAAAGCTACAGATTACGACAGATCTTATCTTCCTGAAGTTGCAGTGGAGTAAATTGAAGCCACCAGCCTTATCTCCTTGAAGTTACAGCGGAGCAGACTGAAGAAAGCGAATCTTATTTCCCGGGCGTTGCAGTGGAGGAGATTGAAGCCACTAACCTTATCTCCCTGAAGTTGCAGCGGAGCAGATTGAAGACAGGGAATCTCATTTCCTTGACGTTGCAGTGAAACAGATTAAAGCTACAAATTATGGCGGATCTTATCTTCCTGGAGTTGCAGTGGAGAAGATTGAAGCCACCAACCTTATCTCCCTGAAGTTGCAGCGGAGCAGACTGAAGACAACAAATCTTATTTCCCTGGCGTTGCAGTGGAATAGATTAAAGCTACGAGTTACGAGTCCTATACCTCTGAGTTGCAGTAGGTCGGATCAAGTCCACCATGGCGAATCTCATCTCCCTGAAGTTGTGGTGGAGCAGATTGAAACCATTACCCTTATCTCCCTGAAGTTGCAGTGGAGCAAGTTGAAGATAGCGAATCTTATTCCCTGAAGTTGCAGTGGAGCAGATTGAAGCTACAAGTTACAAATCTCATATCTCTGAAGTTACAGTAGAGCAGACTGAAGATAGCAAATCCTATCTCCCTGAAGTTGTGGGGGAGCAGATTGATGCTACAAGACTAATCTCCTTGAATTGGATTGAAGCGCTAATTCCTATGCCCCTAAAGGTGCAGTGGGATAGAATGAAGCTACTCGAAGAAGAAAGGTACCAAAACAAGTAGAGGCTCGGCGAGGCCGGGCAAAATTGGTCCTTTTTAAAGTCTTTGCTCCATTCTCGTTACATGACAATGAGCAAAGAGGGGCAGCCGTAATAACCCAAATTTGCTCGGGCCCGATTAACCCAAAAAAATTAAAACCAAATAAAAAAACATTAATAAAAGTCCAAAACTTACAGTCCATCTTTTAAAAATATCAGGGCTTGATGGCCCAAATTACATCTAACCCGAGCCTAAACTTACAAACCACAAAACCCAAAATTACAAGGCCCAAATGGCCCAAAAGTTTTTACATTTTCAGAAATCCTGGGGGTTTCTAGAATCTCCTAGCGCCGCAACCCCCATGCCAGCCAGACGTTCGGGCCACCACGTCCCCCACACGCGCGCTGCATGCCACTGAGCACCACACTCGCGTCACCACGTTAGCGGCACCTCTTCCGTACGGTGGTTTCACCTGCAAACAAGGAAACAAACAGCAGCACAAAGCTAGCAAAGATAACAGAAATCTAAGGCATTTTATATTTTCTTTTTTTATTTATTTATTCATTTTTCAGTAAAAATGGCTATAAAAAGAGGCCAAAAATCATCTGTACTGGTTACTGTTTTTACGAATAGAAATCGGAAAAAATCAAAGAATACAAAGTTTCCTCAAAGGTATACACTAGATTTGGAATGTTTATTCGAGTATTAAATATAAAAGCATATAATAAACGCAGTCAGAAGAGGTATTTTTACCTTCTTTTCTAGCGATTAAGAAACGGAATCTGAGGAGTCGCTCGATTTTCTTTGGATTTTGGGGTGAGTTTTGGTTATTCAGCGTCTAGATCTGCATTTAGGGCGCCTTAAAAGACTGAAACAACTGTTTTTTGGGGTCTCCGACCATCGCGCACGACGGCGGACGGTGGCGGAGCACGGTGGCTCGATGACAGAGTCAGGCCGATTTCAGGCCAGAACTCTGATAGCCTTCAGAGAGTTTTTTTTTTTTTTTGAAATGGTTTAAAAAAATGATTTCAACTCTAATTGTTTTTATATATAAAGCTGATTCACACGACGTCATTTTGGAGTGGATCATTAAGACCTAAAACAGCGTCGTTTCATGGCCAAGATCCGCGTGTTGACCCGACCCGGGGAGGATCCGTGTGTTTTTTGAAACTGGTAACCAGTTTGGTCCTTCCGCTTTTTTTAGTTTCACAATTAAGTTATTTTTATTTTTAATTTGACCCTGATATTTTAATTTTGATTTCGATCTGGTCCTTGTTTTTTAAAAATGAGGATTTTGGAACGGCGCCGTTTTGGTGATAAGGCATAATTGCCCATTTGGTCACTATAATGTGGCACGCGTTTTATTTTGATCCTTATACATTTTTTTTACCTCTGAATTTATTTTTGTTCCGATTTGGTTCATAATTATTTGGGTTTTAACCTTTTCCTTAATTTATTATTTATTTATTTATTTTAATATGTTACATACTGTTTATTTTAAATTAGTTTTCATTTACATAAGATTATTTTATTATATATATTATTTTATTTATCATATATTATCTTCTATACATATCGTTAATTTTAATTATTTTTAATCTAATTTAAAATTTTGGTGTATCTTTTACTTTTTAAAATGTTTTATTATTTATCTAAATATTTTATCATATTATTTACTTAAAATATATATTATTCATTTTATTCTATTATGTATATATATTATCCATTGTAAACTTCATCAAATTTTATGTATATATTTTTGAACCGTTATTTACTTTATGTTTTTTTTTTAGATTGAAATTTTGATATTTATCACTTTTATTATTTTTTATGTTAGCCTTAGCATTGTCTTTGTACTATTTGATATATTAGTTATGTCTTTATTACATTTTCTTTTAATTGTTTATATTAGTATTGAAAGTTAGCATGTTGCGTAATTTCCGTGAATTGTCATTTAGTATTTGTATTCTGTATTTTATTGATGTAATGGTTTCATTAACAAATCATCGTCTTAAATAAAAAACACATTTCTTTTAATTACTACATTTTATTCAAAAGTTTTTCAAAATAAGGCAATACTTGTATTTGGGAATTTCAAGAAGATTGTGCCCTAACTTACTGGGTTACAATTTTCCTCGTTGAATCTAAGTAACCGAGTACCCTTTTTAAATCAAAACGTATAAATTTCAAGTAAAAGCTTATTCTCGGGAATTCGAGGTGTTGTGTCATAACTCACTGGATATGACATTTTGTTATCTCGAAGTAAGGATTTCTAAAAATAAAGGCAATATTCTGTATTTGAAATTTTGAGGAATTGTGCCCTAACTTACTGGGTTCCAATTATCCTTCTTAAACTCTAATGCATGAGTTTTAAAAGTCAAAAGACAAGCTTAATTTCGAGGATTCAAAATGTCGTATCCTAACTCACTGGGCATGACATTTTTACTTCTTCGAAATAAGCGGGTCTCAACATCTAATTTAATTTATTCAAGTTCTTTTAACAAAAAGGATCGTATTTTAAAATCTTTTCAAATTTTCGACATTAAGACGTTAATCAATCAATTCGGTACCAATTTTGGGCGTTACGAGGGTGCTAATCCTTCCTCGTGCGTAACCGACCCCCGAACTCGTTTTCTCGAATTTCGTAGGCCAAAATTATTATTTTAACAAATCAAAATGTTTTAATGATTAATCTCAAGGTGATCCGATCACACCTCAAAAAAGGATCGGTGGCGACTTCATTTTCATTTTTAAAAGTCGACCCCGTTTTCCAAACGAAAAAATGGTTTCGACAACGTGTAATGATGATGAAAAAAAAAGAGAAATGCAATAGAAATCTCCCTTTTATTCTCATCTAATATTCTTATGTCTTTGCATTATTATTATTTTATAACAAAACCTGAATAAAAAATATTACATCAACACTGATTGTGGTGCGTTATTTATTTCCCCCAACTCCCTCTTAATTTTTTTATTCATAATGAGAACAGAAAAATTAGAGCACTGCTTAAACATAAATATTTTGAAGAAAAAAATCATTAATTCATTCAATGAATAAGACAATACAATTCGAGGGAAAAAAAATAATAAACACCTGTTGTACGCGTTAAAGGACAAACTCTATCAACATAATAAAGTTTCAGCTTCAACATCAATAGAACATTATAGCACATTGACAATGGGCTCTATCACAACTCAAGCACAACATATCAGGAGTGGTTGCAAGCACTTAATATAATAAGGAAATCAACCCTGGATGGTCAAAGTGGTGGGCATAAATCGGCAAAAGAACCAAGCATTTACCAAACTAGATGGGACGATGACAAAACCAACCCTAAAATTACTTGCAAAAGTAAGACTAAAAAGCGTATTACAAGAGTAGACAAAAACTTCTAAAAATGAAGACTTATTAAATAATGGAAAAACAAACAAAAAACATATAAAACTTAGGATAACATGAGTCCAAACTGACTCATGAAATCATTTATTACTCTGAAACTTTTAAAACAGAAACATATTAAGAAGTCAATGAAGAGCTATCCACTTTCTAAAGAAATTGTCGGTGGTCAGTGGTGTTTCAACGATGATAGGCACTGTCATCTATTCATCACAATTTGTGAAGATAATAAAGAAACCCACAAAATAGATCTGTAAATTGAAAAGAGAGAAGACGCATAGAGTGAATGAGAAGAAAGAAAGAAAAAGAGGGTTGATGGGCAGGAGAAAAAGGCGGGCGGTAGTTAACCCAAAGGCTAACACTGCCGCTAGACAAAAATAAATAAAAATAAACGATTTGGAAGAAAATTAGGGTTTGAAACATAAATAATTTAGATGTTTTGGTATTTAATTATTGTTTTATATTATTAAGGAAATTTCAAGGAAAAATAAAAGTGGGGTAGCTTTAGTGCAAAAAGCGTGGTCTTTTAAGCACAAAACATGATATGGGCATATCCTTAGTCTCACGCGCTTAACATGCTCCATCTCAGCAAATTCGACCCAAAGCACGTAATTTGAATGCGTGGGAATGCTGCTAACTTTTCCTGCTACTTCTAATGGGCGCCTGGTATATTTGTTCAAGAGGATCACTATGCCACGTCAATATGCACCATTCTTTTTTTTTCCATTACCTTTTCCTTCGTATTCATTTATTTATTTAACAATCCATTAAAATTATTACATTCTTACATTTTCATCACTTGTTAGTGAAATAATGAAATAATACATTAACTCAAATGTTTATAATTAATTTAATCCATTATTTATAATTAAAATATCATTTTTTATAATTATAAAAATTAAAATTTTAAAATTATAATTATACAAAATGTTTTTTTAATCATAAAATTCTAAAATACAGGAATTGATGATGTTGGATTGTAGAATCAAGCCCATGCTTTCTTTCGACTGTATTGGTTTTTTTTAAGACATCAAGATGGGATTTTGTTAGAGAAAATGCAATTGTTGTCTTATCTTTCTCTATTAGAGGTTAAACATATTTGGAATTTTTCTAAAAGTATCTGTCGTTTAAATACTGTTATTTTTAAAATTATTTAAATGCACGTATATGTTTCATAAACATTGGTAAAATAACAGTAATATAAAAGATTTATTTAAATTACAAGATCGAACAAGAACAATATATAGTCATATATATATAAACTGGAAAACAAAAAATAAAATTAGATTGAATCACTATACTGGTAGTTGAGGCCTGTTTTAAAAAGTCTCCTTAAGATAAATTCGGCCGCTCCTTTGATGCTGGAGAAACGTTGGTCGATTGTCTCCCAGGATACAACAATAAGATGAGTACGACAGTAGCACGACTGTAGTGTAGCTAGGGGTGAGTGTTCGATCGAGTCGAGTCAAGTCGAGTAAAAAAATTTCGAGTTAGTCGAGTTAACAAATCCTATTTTAGCAACCGAACTCAATTTGAATTTTTTTCGAACCGAGTCAAAAAATTTTGAGTCAAATCGAGTCGAGTTAACGGATCCTATTATTTATACTTAATGTTGCGATTAGATGGACCGATTATTTAACTAGTAGACGAAGTACAAGATTATTTAACTACATGAACAATATAATGATTTTGCCTCTTAACTTAATGGGTAAACATTTATCAAAACGACGTAATTTTGCATTTTATTTTGAATTTTAACTTTTAAAAAAGTAAACATTTATCAAAACGACGTAGTTTTGTCTTTTCTTATTCGGATTTTCGGATAACTCGAATTGTGTAATTCATATTTGAGTTAAACCGAAAAACTTAATTTTTTATTCGAGTTGATCCGAATAACTTGATTAACTCAAATAACTCGAACTATTTAATTTAAAATTTGAATTTTTTATCAAATTTTTCAAATCGAATCGGATTTTGCTCACCCCTAAGTGTAGCCTTGCCTTCATCTATCACAAAAAAAAATAGATTGAAAAAATATGCAGGGAACAGAGCACTCAAAATTTTGGAAAATTTCAGCGTATATCTTTTCTTGCAGATTATTTGGTTTTAAATAAAAAATCAGGTATCACGTATTGGGTTAAAATATATGCAAGCCTAAAAGACCCGACCGGTCTGGACATTTCGTGTTGCTCACGTCGCGCGGGTGCGCCCCTAACCCGGCGGGTTTGGATTTGCACCCGCTACGCATGAGAGAGAGCATTAGTTTAGTCATTCAAAAATCACCAAGTTGGTTCACATATATAAACATATTCCACACTTGACATCTAATCAATATGGGACTAAGCTTTCCATTTTCCTCAACCTAATTCACAAGTGGCTTACTTTAAGCATCAACTTCTCATTCATCACTCAACCATTTTGAGCATATGATATACCGTTGTAAAGTTCTTATGGAGTAGAATATAAAACCATAATTTTATAATTCAAATCTCCACCTTTACTAGTCGAGAATATGCCTCAAAGCTTCCAAGAAATCTATTTTTTCCCAACAATGTATAGAATGAATTTAGACAAATGAACGTTCATATTCATCTAAATCTAGACATACATTTGTCTTTATTCATTATGCACGTGAAATAAAAAATATCACTTTTTTTATATTATCATTTTTGAAAATATAAAAATAAATTAATAAAAAATACACATCCAAAATGATCTTAAACAAATGGGTGTCTAGATTTATCTAAATTTAGACATCTATTTGTCCAAGTTCGTTATGAGCATGGAATAAAAAAATATATCAAATTTTTATGTTACTATTTTTAGAAATTATAAAAATATATAATTATTGAAAACATACCTTCAAAATGAATTTCGACAATTAGAGATATGGATTCATCTAAATTTGTATATACATTCATTCATATTTATTATGCACGTGAAACAAAAAAGAAGTAATTAAAATATTTTTAAATTTTTGAATACACATATCGATATTCTATTAACTATCACTGCGAAAGTTAACAATGTCAACTAGGTACTTAAAAAATATCAAATTAACTAATGATTTTTAAGTTAAAGTGCTACTTAGGTCCAAAAAAATTTAGATAACAACTAGGTGGACATATTGGATCATGATTTCAAATTCGAGTTGTTTTCTACCCATAAAATCAAATTTGAGACTTTGCTTAAAAGACATTAACCCCTTTGCTTCTCAACTTCGACTACCCAACTCAACAAGCGTTGCTTTATTTTAGAGCTATTTTAATATTGCTTTAGAAAAGAGTTGTGGAAAAATATTTTTAAAATTTAAGTATGCAATATTATTGTCAGAATATGCTTTTGAGAAAATAAGATGTTCGTTTTAGATACTAACTTCTAATGTCACATGCGTTGTATGTGATTTTATGTATTTAATATTTAATTAGTTTTTTAAAATATTTGTACTTTTAATTGTAGCAATTAGCGTAAAATAATATTTATTTTTTGAATTATTGAATATAATTAAAATATATTAGCTTATAAATTTAAATATTATAATAGAAAATTTTAAAATAATAATTAAAGTATTTTTAACATATTCAACAAACAATATAGTTTTACTTTATGTAATTAATGCAAAGTAATATTATTAAAAATAAGAACTAATTAACATAATTAACTCTAATATTATTTAAGCGATTATCAATATGCTTAGAATTCTATTCAAATATTAACTCTATTTTCCATCAATAATATTAGCACAATCTTTTAAAAAAAATAAAATTAACACAAATTTTGTTAATGTCAAAAATTATAAACTAATTACTAGAAATCTTATTACACACGTATGCGTGTGGAAACCACAAAAATAGAATACAAATGTGTGTTTAAAAACAACATAGAATAACTATTGAGACATATGGCTTGAAACTAATTAATAATAACATATGGAATATGTACGATATTAAAATAAATAAAATTAGATTAAATAGTTTATGAGTCGATGTTGAATTAACTTGTGACACCAGCTCAATCAAAAACATTATGATGGAAATAATAAAGAGTGCATAATTAAATTAAAATGTATAAAAAAATTAAAATAAAGCTTTAACTCAACTGTAAATTAAAGGTTTTATTAATGCAATTGGTTTGAGTTCAAATCTCATCATATGCGTGTTTTTATTGGTTTTTTTTAAATAAAAAGACTAAAATACCTTTAAATAATATAATTTATTATAATTATAAAAGGGTATTCTTGTAATTTCCCTAACCAAGTTGCTGACCTGGTTAAGGGTGACACCAACTCAATTAGGAGCTTAAATAATAGTAAGTACAGATATATACAATTGATGAGATAATAAATTGTTCATATTAAAATAAAAATGTATAAAATATATTAAAATAAAATTTTGGTTGAGTGATAAATTTAAGGTTTTATTAATTTAATTGGCACGAGTTCAAATCTCACTATATGCCTTTTTTTTATTGGCTTTTATGAAAATGAAATAAACAAAAACAAAATACGCTCGAATATATTCAAGTAATAACCCTATTTTAAAATTAGCACAATTTTTTAATTAATAATTTTAAATTTAATTCTAATTATTTTTAATGTGTAATTATCGCAACTTCTATTAGATTATAATTATTTTTAAATGTATAGTTATTTCAACTTCTATTTTGTTTAACTTTTTTAACTAATAATTCTAAATTAAACATTATAATTATTTTTAAATATGAATTTAATAATATAATGGAAAATAAATGATATTTTCGTTAGTTCAAAATTTTTTCTAAACTCATGTTTTTATATATTATAGATTATAGATGAAAATATTATTCAAATTTGTTAATATTATTATATATGAAATATATCAACTAAAAATATAATAAAGGTATAAAAAATTATGTAACTTATAATATTTATATATATAATATAAATTTCAAATATTTCTCAAGCTATTAATATAATTTGTTTCTACAATTTTATTTAAATGTATACAACATAATTATGTAACACCTAATATATTTAGGGTTAGAAATAATAAAATTAATCAAGAAATAAGCTTTGGTTTTAATGGCTAAGAGCTTAACATACCCCTTAGTAATCTTTGGTTCAATCCTCACTTTTTTTGTTTTCTTCTTCTTCTTCTTTTCCAGTAACTAAGGAACAAAAATAAAATAGAATATATATTAAATGTGATAGAAATAAACTAAGATTAGATAGCAACCCGAGTGGTAAGGCTTTGTATTTCATCCCTCAATCCCTAGGTTCAAGTCCTCCCCATTCAATTTATCTTTGCATGACACTTAATTTTTAAATTAATTAATTATGCATGAACTTCAGTTTTTATTAAAAACATAAATAAATATCATTTTTTCTGCTGCTAGATAATAATTAAAATGTAGAGGAATAATAAATTGATATTTAAATTAAGTTTTATACTAAATTAAATAAATGTTTTAAAATAATTATTTTCAAAAACTCTGATAACTCCTCTAGGCCATCTCGGTGGCTGATGTAATCTCTCGAGTTCGGGTCTAACGTCTAAAGCGGATTGGGGAGGTTACAATTTAGATATTAAAATCACGTACAAATATAACTATTACAAATTCTAATATGTAATGCTACATATTTAAAATAAAATTCAAAAGAAAAATAATTGTATACCCACTATATATATTAAAAAAATGCTTTAAATGATAAATTAGCGATGAAAACATAATTTTGACTCAAAAATGAATTTTCAAATAAGAAATGGACAAATCTAAAATTATACATGAACTTTGATACAATTTGTAATGTTATACATCAACTTTAATTTAGTGTAATCATATACATTAAACTTTAATTTTGGTTCAATTTTCACATTTCACTAATCTCGTTATCTATATGACACAACTTTCTATTAAGTCATGTATAAATTGCTGACATGACATTTTATTAGGTTAAAAATAAACAAATAAATTTAAATTATTTCCACCTAGATTTAAAAAAAACGCACTTGGGAAAATAGTTTCTTATTTCCCCTAGGAAATTTATTTTTTTAATCTATATAGAAATAATTTAAATTTGTTTGTTTGTTTTTTAACCTAATAAAATGTTATGTTAACAATTTACAATTTAACTGAAAATTGTGTCACATAAATAATAGGTCAATGAAATGTGAAAACTGAACCAAAATTAAAGTTTGATGTATACAAATGCATCAAATTAAAATTGATGTATAACATTGCCAATTGCATCAAAGTTCTTATATAATTTTGGTATTTATCCCAATAAAAAAGGTCTCAAATTATAATTTTTGTTATAAAATAAAGAAAGATGGAGAGAATAAAGAACAAAGAAAATATGAAAGCAACAGAGAATGAACTTTATTGATCAAAATGGATGATTACAATGCTTCATCATAGTCTCTATTTATAGGGATAAGAAGTATAAAAGAAATAGAGATCTAATTCTAATAACTATTAGAATTTAAAGTTTATCAAAACTTTATCTTTATCATGATGGACATCCACTTAATAAGATATTCATAACACTCCCTCTTGGATGTCCATTGGTAATGTGCCTCGTTAAAACCTTATTAGGAAAAACCCTGTGGGATAAAAAAACCTAATGAAGGAAAAAGAGTACACAATCTTCTGTTACAAGCTGCCTCGTTAAAAACCTTTACCAGGAAAACCCAATGGGACAAAACCTTAGTTAAAGGAAAAGAGTACAACTTGTTTTTAAACTCCCCCTGATGGCAACATTACATTACATCTTTGAGTCAACGCATTCTAATCTTGTGTAGTAGTCTTTCAAATGTTGAAGTTGGCAACGCCTTAGTAAAAAGATTTGCTAAATTATCACTAGAACGAATTTGTTGAACATTTATATCACCTCTTTTCTCAAGATCATGGGTGAGGAATAAATTTGGTGAAATATGTTACGTTCTGTCACCTTTGATATAGCCACCCTTCAATTGAGCTATACATGCTGCATTATCTTCGTATAAGATAGTTGGCATCTTTTCCTGTAAAGGAAAATTACATACCTTCTGAATATGTTGGGTCAATAACATTAGCCAAACACACTCTCGATTTGCCTCATGCATTGAAAATATTTTTGCATGATTGAAGAAGCGGCAAGTAATATTTGCTTTGTTGAACGCCATGATATGGCAGTACCCCCACATGTAAATAAATATCCTGTTTGAGATCGACCTTTATGTGGATCTAATAAGTATCCAGCATCAGCATAGCCAACTAATGGGGATTTTGAATCATTTGAATAAAATAACCCCATATCAATAGTCCCTCTGAGATATCTAAATACATGTTTAATTCCATTCTAATGTCTACGTGTTGGAAAAGAACTGAATCTTGCTAACAAGTTTATAACGAAAGCTATATCAGGTCTTGTGTTGTTTGCAAGATACATCAACGCCCCTATGGCACTTAAATATGGTACTTCAGGACCAAGAAACTCTTCACCATCCTCGTAAGGACGAAATTGATCTTTTGTAACGGCCCGATTTTCTATTAATTTCAGCTTTAGTAATTCCAAGACACAAATACCTATCTGCTTTAATGGCTAAGTGATTTGGGTGTGTTTGGGTGTGTCTGAGAGGTCCCAAGCTCAAGTCTCAACTTGGGTAAATTTTGGTATTTTTATGAATAAAGCCCTAACTTTAGTTAGTAGGCTTATAAGTATTTATTTGTATAAAACATGTCAGAATGGGCCTGCTGGTCTGGTGGTTGGGGGGAGTGTTAGTCTGCTAGAGGTCCTGTGTTCGAGCGCTTGCGTATGCAGGGGGATAGATTTTTGCTTGGATGATGGACAGAGTTTTGGTGGAGTTAAAATACCGAGGAAGTTGTGAGTTAGTGGGATTGTGGGAGTAAAGTTAGGGGGCAATCAAAATCCTGATTGGGTAGTATTTTGTTTCCTCAAAATTCCCTACTACCTTTTTTTCCCTCTCTTCCTTCTCCCACGCCGTTCTCCTTTTTGTTGCAGTCCCATCTTTTATTTTCTTTCTGCCACCAAACTCTAGTCTCTGTCGTTTCAGTTTTCCCTTTCGAGCATTGCTGGTAAGTGTAGATTATTGCAGTTTTGGGCTTGACTAATGATTCTTTATCTAACGAGGAGCTAATGCTACTTAGGAGGAGCACGAGGGGCTGTTGGTCGTGATTTGGCATCTTAGTTGTACTGAGAGAATCATCGCTGTTAGGAGGTAACGATTTTCGGTAGTTAAGTAGTTGGCCGTCTCTTTGTGTTTGTGTTTAAGAATGGATTTAAGTGACTGAATCGGTATGATATTACTCAATTTTAGGTTCTTCCGACTTTGAAGTGCGGTTGCTGCGAAAACAAACCAGGTGTGTTCCCGAAAATGCAAAAAATAAGGTTTCAGCGAAAGCCGAAAACCATTTTGTCGACGCCACACGGGCGTGTGGTCGCCCGTGTGGTAGGCCGTGTGCGAGACTGTTAGTCACCACACGGTCGTGTGATTGATGAGCCAAGCCGTGCGCGAGCGACGCGGCTGTGTGACGGCTGGGCGAGGCCGTGTGCGACACACGAGCTAGTCCAATTGGGCCGTGTGGGCCACACGGGCGTGTGGGCCCAGACGGGTGAACCACACGGGCGTGTGGGCCCAGACGGGTGAACCACACGGGCGTGTGGGATTCTGGGTCAAGCCGTGTGATTGACGAGCCCGACCGTGCACTGAGGGCCGAGCGAGGTCGTGTAATCCACACAGCCAAGGCCAATTTGGGCCGTGTGGACCACACGGGCGTGTGAGCCCACACGGGTAGGCCACATGGCGTGTGAGCCCATTTTTCTGTAATGTTCTGTAAGGTTGCACGGGTCGACCTAGTCGACTGTGGGCCTAATGTAGGGTCAGTAAGCTTTACCTAAACCCCTAATTATGTGGCTTGACTTTCCAATTTCTGTACCGAGCATAAATTCTTATATTTGAATGTATGAACTGTGTTTGCATAATAGCATGGCATCTTATGTATGTTGCGTTACATCGGGATGGGATTGATGATATTCGAAGGAGGTATCTGGAAGGCTTTTAAGCCTGTTATCTGGCAGCTCAGCTGCAAATTTCTGATTTTGTGTCGCATTCGGTACAGTATGGTGTGTAGGGCTGGGTGGTTGATTTTATCCACACGTGGTGTGTTGGGTTGGACGGAGTTGGTGTGTAGAGGCTGGTGGGTAGGACTCTGTTATCTGCATGTTCTGTCTGAAATGGGCCAAGGCCCAGTAATATGTCTGAATCTATATATGAGTGGGCTAAGGTCCACACTATTTCTGTAAGGGGCTCAGACCCGAAATGTGAATATATGTCTGTAATTTGATATTCTGTGTGTATGTTTTCTGTGGGGATTACACACTGAGTTTGCGAAAACTCACCCTTTTTTGTTTAATCTGTACAGGTAATCCCTAGCGATGAGCGGATCGGTCTGCGGCGGAGGACTCGGCGATGACCACGTTACGGACATTTCTCTATGGTTTTATTTTTAATTATTAATCATGGTTTAATATATCTGGGTAATTTTTATGTAATAAGGCCTTTATGGATTTTTGTTTTAAATTTGGGGATTATTATTTTATGAACTGCTAGTAGTAGGACAAGACTCGAGTTTTTAATGTAAACAAAGGTATTATCAAAATACGTACAAATTCGCAAATTACTTTTAAAAAAAAAACTTCCGCAACGTATAATGTTTTAAAAATGGTCAATAGATGAATAAACGACGTGTTTTTTACAGTAACCTAAAATATCAAAAAGGGCATTATTGTAATTACGTTTTCTAATTACCTACAAATGGTTTTAGCACAATTATGTTTTTCAAAGCACTATCATGTGACGTCGCCAGATTCGGCCATAACGTCTAGGCCGAGTTTGGGGTGTTACATCTTTATTCACATCTAACGACCGTACAATCATCGGAGTACTTAATGGGTGTGCTTTATCCATGTAAAATTTATTTAATATCTTTTCCGTATAAGTTGATTTATGAACATGAATTCCATCTTTTAAATGATCGATTTGTAAGCCAAGACAAAACTTTGTTTTTCCAAGATCTTTCATCTCAAATTCTTTCTTTAAACAATTTACTGTATTTTGGAGCTCTTCAGGAGTTCCAATAATATTTAGATCATCAACATAAACAGCAATTATCACAAAATTTGATCCAAACCTTTTTATAAAGACACATGGACAAATTGGATTGTTTTTGTAACCTTCTTTTAACAAGTATTCACTAAGACAATTGTACCACATACGTCCAGATTGTTTTAATCCATATAAACTTTTCTTTAATCTGATCGAGCAATTTTCTCAAGAAACTCTATATCTTTTTGGGATTTTAAATCCTTCAGGGATTTTCATATAAATTTCACTATCAAGGGTACCATATAAATAGGATGTAACAGCATCCATTAGATGCATGTCAAGTTTTTCACGTACTGCCAAACTAATAAGATATCTAAACGTGATTGCATCCATCACAGGAGAATATGTCTCTTCATAATCAATGCCGGGCCTTTGCGAAAATCCTTGTGCTACAAGGCTAGCTTTATATCTTACGAATTCATCAATTTCATTGCGTTTTCACACAAATACCCATTTATATCCTACCAACTTTACACCTTTAGGTGTTTGGACTACAAGTCCAAAAACTTCATGTTTAGAAAATGAATTTAATTCTGCTTGAATTGCATCTTTGCATTTTGGCCAATCTTTTCTATTTTTATATTCCTTAGTAGATTTAAGCTTAGGATCCCCATTTTCTTTTGTTATTTCAATAGTAACATTATAAGCAAAATTGTTGACGACAACTACATTTTTTTTATTCCATCTTTTTCTCGTATTGACATAACTTATTGAGATCTCTTTATTTTCGTCATTTTCATTTTCACTTTTAGGTACCTGAATCTCTTCTTGAGTTTTATAATTAGTTATGTCATGGGTTTCTTAAGGAACCCCCGCCTCCACTATATGTAACGCCCCAAAATTTTAATTTTTGATTTCGTGTATGTGTGACACACTATGTCTATCTGCTTCAGTGGTTATGTGTTCTGGGTGTGTGTGTGAGGTCCCAAGTTCAAGCCTTACTTGGGCAAATTTTGGTATTTTCATAAATAAAGCCTTAACCTTATGCAAAAGGCGTAAGTTTAATTGTTGGTAAGTTTATATCAGAATAGGCCTGTTGGTCTGGTGGTTAAGTGGAGTGTTGGAGTGTTGGAGGTCCTGTATTCAATTCTCTGTGATGGCGTGGAGACAGTATTTTTGCTCCAATTTCGGCTAAGAGTTGTGTTGGGACAAAATTTTGAGTAGTTGTGTTTTAGTGGGTTACTAGGGAGTGATTTAGGAGATAAATGGGGAGAGGTTATCAGAAAATAATCTGATTATCTTTTTGTTGCAAAAAAGAGAGTAGAGTTTCGATTTTTTCTCCAATTTCCCAAACTTTTTTTGACGTTTTCTTCTTCTTCTTTTTTCCCTCCTCTGCCGATTCTTTCCCCTAGTTGCTGCCAAAATTTCCATTATTTTTTTTCCCTTCCGTTTCTTTTTTTTTCAATTGATTCGGTTGTTCATCGTTGGTTGCGCCTGTTCGGTAAGTAACGATTTTGTCTCTTGTTAATAGTTCTTGGTTAATCTCTAAAAGGGGGATTCCTTTTTGGTGTTTAGGAGTTAATCAAGGGGCTGGTGGTTTTGAATCGACGTTGTGATTGTGCGAAGTTGTGGTTACTCAAGCGAGGTAAGGGTTTTGCTAGGTTTTTAGTCGAGTTCCTTCCGAAATTGGTTGATTATAAACGAATTAAGTGATTAATCTGGAGATATGTTGGTCGATTTTTAGGTTCTGGAGACTTAGGAGTGCTTACGCATCAGAAACGATACCAGGTGTGTACCCGAGACGCAGAAAACGGGATTCGATGAAAAGCTAAAATTTCTTGATATCGAGAAATAAGAGAAAATGATGCGAAAAATTGTAGAGAAAGGAAATAAGGGTGTTATAAACTTGGAAATCAACATTTTGCACTAAAATAGTTTTGGACAGCGGCAGTAGTCTAATTTTGAAAAATCATCAAAAATAATGAGAATTGATTTAGAGGTTGAATAAAATATGAAATTAAATTTTATTGAGTCTAGTTTTTCATGGAAGAAACAGTATAAGCAATGGAATTGTAAATCATGAGGTATAATAAATTTTGTGAGACAAGGTCAGAATGATTTCGGGTTCCCCTGTTCTGACTTAGGAAAATCATCAAAAATTGTAAAAAAATAATTAAGGGCTTAATTTTATTTTTTTTAAATCCTTAATGAGTCTATTTTCAATAGAAACAAACAGAAACATCATCTAAATTTCGTACTAAGAGATAAAAAAAATTTTAGTAAGGAAAGGATGAAGCTATCAAATAGCAGAATAGGGATAACTTTAAAGATTTTACTGTACTTATTTGATGAACTATAAATTCTAAAAATTTTATGGTAGAAAGGTATTTGAGTCTAGTTTCAAAAACATTAAGCGGATCTTAATTTGAAATTCTGTAGCTCAAGATATAAATAATTTAGTGATAATGACTCAAGTAGACAGCTTTGAATGAACATATAAGTAAATAGTGAAAACATATATGAGTATTGAGCTAGCATGGGTTACTTTAAAAATGGATCACACGGCCAAGGCCTATTTGGGCCGAGTGGGCCACACGGGGGTGTGGGCCCATTTTTACCGAAATGTTTTTAAGGTTACACGGGTCGTCCAAGTCGACTGTGAACCTACTATAGAGTCGGTAAGTGCTACTTAGACCCCTAAATGTGTGAAATTGACTGAATGATATCTGCACTGGGCATGTTAATATCTGAACTGAATATATGTACTAAAATTGCATAATACCATGTCATCCATTGTGTGTTGCATTGCATTGGGTTGGGGGTTGTTATTCGGAGAAAGTGTATTGAAAGGCTTTAAGCCTAATTTCTTGTGTGACTCAGTTTGCAAACTCTTTATGTTGTGCCGCATTCGGTACTACTTGGAGTGTAGGGATGGGTGGGTTGATTATATCCCCACATGAAGTGTAGGGTTGGACGGAGATGGTTGGGTAGGATTTTGCTCTTTGCATAAGCATTCTTTGCTCTCGTCTTTGTGATGGGCTAAGGCCCTACTGTATTTTTTTGACATTGTCTTGAGATGGGCTAAGGCCCAAACTCATCATCTTGATCTTGAAAAGGGCTTAGGCCCAAGACTGTTCAACTGTGCACTGTGAATACTGATTGTTTGTTTGTTTCTGCAGGATTACACACTGAGTTTACGTAAACTCACCCTTTTTATTTAATGTGCACATGTAATCCCCAAACTTAAACGGATCGGTGCGACGGAGGACTCAGCGGTGACCACAGTAATTTTTGGACTTCATGGTTTTCAATTTACGATTTATGATTTGATTATTATTGATTATTTGGGTTGTAATTTAAGGACCTTCTGGGACTTTAGTTTTAAATTTGGGTTTTTATTTATTTATTTTACTTTATAGATTTATACTTGCTAGTTGTAGGAAATTCGATTTTCAAAAAGTTAAAGTAATTTCTAAACGCATGATCACCTAGACTATTTTATTAATGCTTCCGCAACGAGGGATGTTTCAAAAAAAATATTTTAAATGAATAAAGACGACTTCCTATGTTCTAACAAAGGTTTACTAAAGAAAATAACATGAAATGTTTTCATCGTAACAACGAGGTTTCAAAAACACTATCGTCTGACATTCCCAGATACCTGCCATAACGTCTAGGCCGGGTTTGGGGTGTTACACTATATGACCATCTTGAATGTTTGCTCCTTTCCTGTAACACCCTGGTTTAGGGGCTGTGCATATGGGGTATAAATCAAGTGTTAGTAGGTTTTTGGGAGTGCTTGGGTGAGTTTTAGAGGTTTTAAGAATGTTTGGATGAAAGGGGAAGGCTTTGGAAAATTTTGGATTTTTAAGTAATAAAGGGAGCTTGGCTTTGGGAGGCCTTAAAGGAATTAATTGGGAGAATAAGACACATGAGAGGCTTTGGCAAAGTGGCTTCATCTTGCGCCGCTTAAGAAATTTGAAGTAGCGCCTTTGAGGTCTTGGGTTCGAATCAAAGAGGCAAAAGTGGTGGTTTTAATTTTTGGATCTTGGCGTTACAAGGTGGGAGGCCTTAAAAAGAAGTAGGGCGTGTTTTGACGCAGCGACAACTTGTCCAAGTGGCTCCGTCACGGCACTTAAGCGCTGGAGGTGTGCGTGGCGCGGGTTCGGGTGGAGCAGCGACATTTTGGGCGTGATTTATTTTTATATGCGGTTATGGGGCTTGGAGTAAGAAGGGTTTAAAATTAAATGGTGTGGCTTTATGGCATAAAAATCAAAGTGGCCGAGTGGCACAGGCGTTGAAGGAGAGGTGTGCAGTGTTCGAATCAAGGGAGTTGCATTTCGGGGTTTTGCTTTTATTCTTTTTGGGCGTGAGCTTGGGGGTGTTGGGCGGCACATGGGAGTCCCAATTAGATAAAGTTTAAGCTAAGGTTGTTTGGTTTTTAAATTCGGTGGTGGGTGGTTTTTATTATTTTATTATTTTAGATAATTATGGATTATTTTAGTTAGTTTGAATAGGTTTTGAATGGATGATGATGAGTAAGATAGGGATTTGTTTAATTCAAATGTGTGGCTTGGAGTGTTTCAAGAGGTGGCCGATTGTGGGAATCTTCATGGGGGTATGTGGCCGTTTTTGGAGGGTTAAGGAGAGGAGAATGTTGTTTGCTTCTTTAGCATTTTTGGGTATATTCGGCCAGCCTTAGTTGTGGGTACCAAAGCCGATTTTTCATAGTGTCTCTCTATTGGTTTTCATTTTATACAGAAACCTTTAGTAACCTTAATTTTGTCGAAAGCTACATTTGTTCTTTAATCTTTGTGGTGGCAGAATGTTCTCTTGAATACAAAGACACTTGGTTTTGTCATTTTGCTTGATGGCTTTCTTTTTACCCATGGCCAAAAACACTTACTCTCCCTTAGCTTTCTTCTTTGTTTTCTTTCTTGCAAAGCCAACCTTCCCTCTCATTGCTAATCTCCATTGCCGATTCTTTTTTCTCCTTGGATTATTTCCTTTTGTTTCAACCCTCTAAAGGATCTAGCCAAATATTCTATTCCATTTGATTTTAGTGTTGGCCGAATCTTCCCTTCCCTTTTTGTTTGTTCTTTGGCCGAATCTAAGGGTGGTGTGGATTGCTTTTGGGTTGTGATTTCAAGTCTTGGACAAGATATATAGGTAAGGCCGAATGCCCTATGGACTATTCTCTGTTCTCTGTCGACATCTACAAGGGTAAGAGTGCGTTTTTGGCATCCGTTTGGAAGGATATTAATATCTTGTTTGGTAATTATTTCGTTATAGGGTCTCCGGATTTTGGTGGCGATCAAGTGAAGCTATCACTTTTGTGTAGTCGATTGGTAAGTGGTGGTAAGAGTGGATTCTTTTAGTTCAATCTTTTGGTTTCGATTAAGTCAAGGGTGACAAAGGTTTAATCGTTCTTTTAATAGGGTGTGTCGAATGTTAAAAGAGGAACCATTGTTGGTTCGGGTTGGTAGGAAACCAAACCATCTGTGAAAATAAGGTTAAACGATAACCCCTTTGGTTTAAAATGGTTATAGCCGAATGATATGAGTGCTAATGCTTGGTTGGCCGATTGTTTTAGGAGCAAGGATCAAGGGTCTTAGTTGGTTCTTCTGTTGAGGCTTGCAGTGTGTTCATACACACACTTTTCTATTAATAAATGTGCTCACTATATCGTGTGTCTTGATACACACTACTCTGTTATTGTATATATATGTATGTTGTGTGTTGATTGGATCCATGGAAAGATGGATTAAGTGCCACTAAGATATGAGGCTAAAGAATCGAGTAAGTCCTCACTGTTGTGATGCTTTTAGTAAGCATGGTGTATCCAGTATATGTGCTATAATACTTGTTTGTGATAAACAATATGTATGATGCTAAACCAACATGATGGTATATTTTGATACATGTGCATGATTGATGTGGGTTATGCAGTGGAGGCGGCGATGATATTTCGTCTTGTGAGCACCGATGTTTTGGTAACACTGCGTGACTATATGTCACCGGAGGTTTGGTACCTCCGAGAGGTTTGGTACCTCATAGCGACTTGTCCACGTGGTTAACACCACCGTGGGGTTGGCCCCACTTGAGATATGGGATCGTCGCGGTGATTTGGTATCACCACGATGGGTTGGCCCCATCACCCGATTTGTGTCCACGGACACGATGTTTTAGTAACACATTGTGACTATATGTCACCGGTGGTTTAGCACCACCGGTGGTTTGGTACCACACGGGGTAGAAAAGGTGTATGGGCGGTTAGGATTGGGTGCATATGATTGGGATGCATGATGATCATGATTATGTTTGTATGTGATATTTTGCTAATCCGGAAAAAGGTAGCACACCTGAGTGCAGGTGACTCACCTTTTCCTTAACCATTTCGTAGTGCATAAAGTGGACCGGGATCGAAGAGGACAAGGTGGCCCATGCCGAAGATGATGTTCAATTATTTCATGCTTGATTTTGATATAAGTACTTTATTTGAATTGTTGGGTTGTAATAAAGGCCATTTTATGTCTTTGGTATTACTTTAACTATGGTTTATTTAAATTAAATTGCTACGTGAAAATGATTTATGGTTTGCAACCTATTTATTCAAATTGGATATTATAAACTAAAGTTTTAAAAATGAATGAGTTTAATAGCAAAGTTTTATTCCAAAGATATGTTTTCCAAAATTCAGCAAACTACGATGTTTTATTTTAAATTAAGAAGATTTTCAACCGTCTTTTCCCAGTGACATAACCAGATTCGGTCGTAGTGAATGGGCCGGGTTTGGGGATGTTACATTTCCTTTTACGAGGACTTTTATCTTTGGAACCGACCGGTCTTCCACGCTTCAGGCATAGATTACTTTCTTTTGCACTAACAGTTTGCCCTATTAGGACATCAATCCGTATTGGAGCATTTTCAGCTGGTATGTGAGATTTAATGAATCGGCGATTGATACAGTAAAATGAATCATCTGTTGAACTTCTGGTTCACATTGCTTTTGTACGAGGATCTTAGATATTGATAATTCATTTCAAGTACTTTATTAATCCAACTTTTTATCGTCTCCCCCTAATGTTGGGAAAACTAACAACTCATGTCATAATTAAATCTCGAATTAATAACTCAAAAATATTATAAGGAGACTCATATAAATATACATTCCCAATTTCTTATTATGACCCATCTTTGTGCGTTGTGGTAGAGCAGTTGGAACATATACCGCACATCCAAAAATTGTAAGATGGGAAATATTTGGCTCTTGACCAAAAATCAATTGTAATGGGGAGTACTTATAATTTATTGGCTTGATGCGTACAACATGTAAATCAATACAATCTCATGTTGAAATAGAAAGTTTTGTTCTCATAATTAATAAATTTAGCTATTAGTTGGAGGCATTTGATAAACAATTCAACTAAATCATTTTGTGTGTGAACATGAGCTACAGGATGTTCAACTTTTATCCCAATTGACATGCAATAATCATTGAAAACTTGGGATGTAAACTCACCAACATTAACTAGATGAATTGTTTTAATTGCATAATCTGAAATTAATCATTTAAACAAGCAATCTCACAAACGACAGGTCGCGAGTTGATAACGCTTGTGATTATTTCGTAGATGCATATACCAAAATCATATAATATCAAAACCATCCACATGGTGGACGAATGAGCCCATATTCATTTCAGAAATGCAAGACATTAAATCTCAACTTTATCTAGTGAGTTTTTAAGAATCAATTTTCATTGAGAACAAGCAAAATTTTTTAAATTAAAGAATCTTCTGGTTCTTTAATGAATGTCCATATGAATTCTCAATTAATTTTCGCATCATATATGATCCAGGATGGTCTAATTGGTCACACCAAGTAGTAACCGCATTTGTATTAGTAAACTTCTAGTTTACTTTAACATGTGTTTCAATTATACTAAATTGTAACAAATTGATAGTTTTATTATCATTCCTTTTAATTTGTATCCACATATAAGTACTATTGTGACATTTACTACTGGAAATGTCTAAATCAATGTGAAGTCTATAGTGTCACCAAGTCAATAAATATAATTTCCAAATAATTATATACAATATTCGCTTCAGGGAATATGCCAAAATCTTCAAATGCCCAAAAATCTATTAATAGCAAAATTTGAGAGTGGATCTTATTTTCCAAGTGTACAACAGGTACATAACCAATGACTTTTCATGCATAAGTTTTCTCTCTTGCAAGTTCTCATCAGTAATATTTTACCACGTAATTTTAATTCAAAACTTATTTTGAATATTGTAAAGTTATACTCACAGTTTTAAAAACTTGCAACTTCAGGTGCATCCAACCATAACAAGCTTTAGATAGAATTATCATATTCTATTGCTCATAAGTAAATCTTTCACAGTCAAACATTTTGCTTTAAACCATTTAATAGGGATGATGACAGAAGAATATCACAAAGATTATAAAATAAATATAAATCAATAACCCAATCTCCTTTTTTATTCATATGAAATATGATATATTCCTCATTCACAATCTCAATATGAGATCCATTACAAATCACTTTTAAAAGTAATGCATTAACCATCACCAATTTTGTGCTTTTCAGATAGTGATATATTAGCTCTTCTGGAGCTTTTAACTAATTTTGTACTATCAAATATTAGAATAATATTTGTTTGTTTCAGTACCAAATAAGATAAATATTTTCTATCTATAATGATAGAATTTATTACTACATTCTCGACTAATTTACCTAAAAAGGCCCATTTCCAAGCATATTTAAAAAAAAGGGCCGACTACAGCATTATTTACCGGAAAGGGCCAGTTTTGGCAAAACGCGTCCACGTATGAGCGTTTTAGGAGGAAATTTCCAGGAAAACGCGCCCCTGGGGGAGCGTTTTTGCCATGTCAGTACAAAACGCACTGACATGAACGTGCTTTGCTGACATGGCAGCAAAAACGCGCTGACATGGACGTACTTTTACCTATTCTCGGATTAAATTTTCAAAAGAGGTCATTTTTAAAAAAAATTATAAAAATAGACCAACTTTTTTGAAAATTTATGAGAATAAGCCTTTATAAAGACCCAAAGTGGCAACACCTTTTTTATTATTATTTTAAGGTGTCACAAATTAATATGGAAATAAAACTAACAAAGCAAATCTTTATATAGACCCAAAGTCTTATTTATCTTGTTTTCTTAAGCAATTTGGGATATGAGACATGTGTATATATAGACTCGTGAATAGGTTTGCAGCTTGTTCTTAAACAATGTGAGATTCCTTCATCTTTTAACTAACAACATAAGTTTAAAGGCTACACTATATTTTATATTTTTTTACTTATAGAGTTTTTTTTTTTTTTTACAAAAAGTTAACATTTGTTACATTATAAATAAAACTTTTAAACTCTATAAGTAAAAAAAAATTATAAAATATAAAATGAGTATGGTAAAATATTAAAAAATAAATATTTAAAAAATTACTAATAGTTAAGTGATCATTTTGTAAGTTTTTATAATTCGATAATCAAAAAATTATAATTAAGTGACTACTAATGTAATTTAATCTAGATATAAAATTATAAAAAATAATTATTATATTTTATGTATATTATATATTTCTATAAAAAAAACTTATTTAACATAATTATATACTATGTTTAAATAGATTATCTATCTAGTCAAAATACATCTGAAATAAATTTATCAGCATTCATTAGGTGATGAAAATTAAATTAAAATTAGGATTAAAAAATTAATGAGTATAGTAAAATATTTAAAACAAATAAATATTTAAAAAAGATATATCAATTTTTTAAAATTAAAAAAAATATATACTATTTGAGTACCAAATACTCGACATTTATTTATTAATCAAACATTCATAATATAAAATAAAATTAAAAAATTAAAAGTATAACTTCTAAATTTAAATAATGGAAAATTATTTTAAAAATTAGAATTGCATGGATATTAACTTCAAACATTTAAAATTGAATAGAAGATTATTGCATGTACAAGTTTCATATGTGCAATTTATTTATTTTTTAATAATCCTATTGTATATGCTAACAATTCTAAAATGCAACAAGATTAAAGATCTCAAAAGATAACTTTATAATATGAGAAAATGTTAACAAAATATAAAAAAAAATAGAAATTGTTTTGTAAAAAAATTATAAAATATAGTGTACCCTTTAATATTATGTTGTTAGTTAAAAGATGAAGGAATCCCACATTGTTTAGGAACAAGCTGCAAACCTATTCATGAGTCTATATATACACATGTCTCATATCCCACATTGCTTAAGAAAACAAGGGAAATAAGACTTTGGGTCTATATAAAGATCTGCTTTGTTAGTTTTATTTCCATATTAATTGGTGACACCTTAAAAAAAAAAAAAGGTTTTGCCACTTTGGGTCTTTATAAAGGCTTATTCTCGTAAATTTTTAAAAAAAACTGGTCTACTTTTATAATTTTTTTTAAAAATTGACCTTTTTTGAAAATTTAATTTGAGAACGGGCAAAAGCGTGTCCACGTCAGCGTGTTTTTGTTGCCACATCAGCAAAGCGCGTTCACGTCAGCGTGTTTTGTGCTGACATGGCAAAAATGCTCCCTAGGGGTGCGTTTTCCTGGAAATTTCCCCCTAAAACGCTCTTACGTGGACGCGTTTTGCCAAAACCGTCCCTTTTCGGTAAATAATGCTGTAATCAGCCCATTTCCGTAAATATGCTTAGAAATGGGCCTTTTTAGGTAAATTAGTCTACATTCTCATATCCGCTCCCAAAGAATATTAACAGAAACAAAATATTTGGGCATATGCCACATATGTGGCCAATAATCTTTCATATCACATTGATAACATAAGTTATCTTTACCCTTTGAAAAGTTATCTTGAGAACTCTCATTGTTCTCTTATTTATTACTATGTTCCCACTTTTAGTGGTACATGAGTATATCTTTTATTTTCTTTATATTTACATTCACTTCGGGGAATGCAATAGATTTACTAGGACGAACTTATAAACATTCCAATAGATTCTTTATTTCATAATCACCATCGCAAACATGCGTGGATTTTAAATTAGAATCTATTTATTCATGTTGTCATGATTTGATACAGCCACGCCCCGGGTCGCGCCAAGCTCAAACAACGAGTCTTTGGAATTGCCGCAAGGTACCATCACTCGCACACGAACAAAGTGTTTCAAAGGAGCTATCTCGGCCTTAGTAGAACAAATTTGGAGTGAGTCATTGGCTGGACAAAACGAGGAGAATTGGGCTAGCTCAATAAGCCCAATGCGCATGCTTTTGCAAGCTGAAATAAGCTCACATTCAGCTCATTCAGCTTGTGTTTAGCTCGATTTAGTTCATGCATTTTTATTTTGCTGAATACAAACTTTTAAATTAAATATTAGCTTAAAATAAAGGTGTTTAGTTTAAATAAATAAGTTGTGTTTAATAAGAAGCTTATTTAATTAATCTAGTTACTAGGATAATTTAATGGAGCATGAGTTTAAGTTTGTTTAATTCTGCTTCTTTAATTAAACTAGTTCTTTGCATTAATTGATGTCTTAACTTTTAGTTCATTTATTGAAGTCAAGTGTTTAATGTGTTTGAGTTTAATTAGTGTTTAATTGTGTTTAATAAGTTCATTTTAATGTGTTTATTGCGCAGTGTCTCTTGACTCACAACCATTACATTTCAAGGTTTATTTACAACTTAATTGAAGTGACTTTTTAGTTGATTTTTGGTTACAAATAAAGTGGCTATTACAAGGGATGTTTAATACATCAATTAAGGAGTTTTAAGGAGCATTTTAACTCCTCTTAAATTCGGCGACAACCTCTTCTCCTACCAGCGAGTTTTGGCTCATTAAAAGATGAAAACAAGCATTCAAAACACCATTTAGTTCTTTGGTGTCTTTTCATTAGCCAAGGGACAACTCAAGAGACATTTTAAGCATTCAAGGATGATCAATCAAGCTGAATTAAAGTGAATTCAAGCATGGAGTAAATTGTTACAAGAATATCAAGAGTCTTGAGTTTTAATTCGATTTTAATTAGCACATTAAGATGTGACTTTTCATAGTTTTTCTATTCTTATAAATAAGTGTAACCAGACCATTTGGAGGACTTTTGATACCTTGAATGAAATTTTATTACTTTGTGAGTTATTCACTCTCAAGTTTCGTTTTAAACTCGAGTTGGCTTATCTAGTTCTCTAGTGGCGTCAACCTTGTTTATTTCTTCGAACTTATCACTGGACAACGAGTGTGGCGTTCATCGATATACTTTCGGTTCCTATCTCAATATAGATAGTGGGTCGAAGTTTTACCAACCAAATCTAGCAACTTTAAGTGACTTATAAGTCCCGGGTCAATACTACTTAGTATTGGTTCGAACTTGTCCTTAAGTTCACCTACACAACCTTACCCGATTAATTGCCTTATTTCCCTTGTTACTGAACCGAGCCTATTTCATTTGACTCATAACCTTCTTTTAAACCATTAGCAACCTTTACTTTGCCTACAAACAGCCCAAACTTCCAACAACTCCGAATACAACGATACTTCATCGATTTAACGATCGGGCACAAATACGACCCAGAATTCCTCCACAACTCGGGATCGTATCATTTGGTATCAGAGCTACCTAAAATCGAGGAGTATGGACGTTCGTGAAGCGCCAGAGTAAGTTTTTTTGAAAAAAAAATCAAGTTGTAATTTCTTTATATTGTATCTAGTTCGTGCATTTGAAGTACAAAAAAGTGAAAAAAAAATACGAAAATATTAAAAAAAAAGTGTGAAGTTTTTGAAAGTTTGTATTTCATTTCAGCACTTCTTTCATGATCTTCAAAGCCATCATTTCTCCCTCTTCACACCACACTCAATAGCCCTATAATTTCTCTTTTAGCCTACCCAACACCAAATCGACATTACCTTTGTACCCTCTTTTAAGTCGGCCCCTAAGTGAATAGTTAGGCCTAAAGGAGTTTCCTACGAAATTTCGAGAGGTGAATCGAGCGGTAAAAGGCATGAGTGGCGAGAGCATTAGAGTGAGTAAAAGCCTTAAAAGAGAGACAAACACGAGCGAGAGTGAAATTTTTCTTTGCGAGTGAACTCGTGAGATTTTTGTGATAAGGTATTATTTTTCTGTTTTGTTTTTAACAATCTTTCGTTTCAAAAAATAAACATGTCTCGAGAAGAATTTTTAGAATATGAATTTCAATACTTGGTGAATGAAATTGGCCGAATGTTGGAACGGAAGCTAAAACCAATACAAAGGCGTTTGGACCGAGTGGAACAAAAAGCTCAACGGAAGCAAACTTCACCAAGTCGGAAAACGGAGTCACGACCATCTCGAAGACCCATTTTTGAAGACTACCCACGAAGAGATTATTATCGGGATTCCTACTTGTCGAGGAATTCGAGACAAATAGAAGAAAGCTTCGAGTTCGAGACTCATCAAGATAACGAACGAGAAAGTACGAGTTATTCTTCGTACGCTTCAAAGAATTCACGCATGAAGAATCGCTCCCGAAAAATTGAACGAGAAACTGACGGGAATACTTTCTCTTTCTTTGAGCAAAACACCCATCTTTTCGATTCTTTTGTAACATCTTCATGGTGTAATCAAATCGAAAAGGAATACGAAAGAAAAGAAAAAGAAAGTGAAAAGAAATAGAAGAAGAAAAAGAAAAAGAAATCGAAAAGAAGAAAAGAAAATGAGAGTGACGAAAAGAGAAATTGAAAAAGAAAGAAAAGAAATCGCGTTAGAAAAAGAAAGCGAAAGAAAGAGAGAGCAAAATTTTAACTAATCCACACGAAAATTGCTCTTGTTCTATTCCTTCTTTTCAGGTGCCTAAAACTCCATGTGGCGAATATCAACTTCAATACCTTCTCGATGAGAGACGCTTTCGCATGACCGAGAGAGGTAAGGTTGAAGATGAAATCGAACTACACGAGTTCGAAAGTGAGCGAGGTAAGGAATTTTTAGCAACCGAGTCATGGCGGTCAGGTTTGAACGTTGTTGAAAATGACTTAGTTTTTAAAAGTTTCCCTTATTTTCGTTCGATTGATTGCTATTCTTTGAATGTGGTTGATGTCGTTCGTTCTGATCGACAAACCAAAGATTTGATTTTGAATGATGACGGTTTTTCACGAAAAGCGCATAATTCATTTGAATATGATACTAACGTGCACCCACTAAAGTTTTGTGTTGCAAAGAGATTTGAATGTTTGTTTCTGTGGACGAAAAACCCCATTGGTTTAAGGTGTTTGATTTATCGAAACCGTTGTTACATTTTCATCTAAGTAATCAAACTCATGTTTTTAAACCGGGAATTTGTTTTGATTCATTTTGTGCGAAAATCAAGTTTCATCGATTTTGTGCAAATAATTTCTATCTGCTTGATACTTGGTCTTTAAATAAGGTAACGAACTTTGACAAAATTTATTTCAATTTAAATTCGTGCCTTAAACAATTCTTGTGGTTGTTCATGAAGTTCACGTATCGTTTGGAAATGGTTAATTCGACCGTGAAGCCTCGACTACACTATATTCCCGAGGAGAGAAGATTTGTGATGACCGAGCAAGGTAAATTCGATCTTTGTTTTCCTGCTCTTTAAGATAAACAAGGTAAGACACTTGAAAACTTAAAAATATTTTTGTTCTCCTCGGATGGTGACAAGCATTGTGTTGATGAATTAGTTTTGGTAAAACATTTAGATCGTGATGTGCTTAGTTGTTCTACTTCGCTTGATGATGATCTATCTGTTTTGGTTGTTGATAAAAAGATTTTTATTTTTGATCATTGTGGTGTTGAAGAATTTGTTAGCGAGTATATGTCCAAAGATTAATTGCAAGGTTTGATTGTGCAAACTTATGAACCATGTGAATCCTTTCAATTACCTGTTTGTAATGCCTGCGTACATCTTTTGACTCATTATTCGCATACTAATCATGACTTCTGGAATCACATTAAGTTGTATGCATGCCCTGAAATCTATTTGATTTTGTTTAGAACATTTGACGAGGTATTGTCGAGTAAACTAGTTCGTTTGCATGGTAATTTGATTCTGTTCATTCACCTATGTTATTTTGTTATGCTTGGACTACAAGTTTTCTTGCGTTGCTATTCACTAATTCATGGCTATTCTTTGCAGTTGTCTCAATTTCCATCTGCCCCGTTCGACCGAGGAAAGCTGAGTAAAAGGAATTATGTTTGAGAGAACCAACGACTCGACTGACCGGGTGAGTATAATATAAGTGCAACCTTTAATGTGTCTGACTTATCTCGCTTTGATGCAAAATCCGATTTGAGGACAAATCGCTTCGAAGAGGGGGAGGATGATACGGCCACGCCCCGAGTCGTGCCAAGCTCAAACAATGAGTCTTTGGAATTGCCGCAAGGTTCCATCACTCGCGCACGAACAAAGCATTTCAAAGGAGCTATCTCGGCCTTAGTAGAACAAATTTGGAGCAAGTCATTGGCTGGACAAAACGAGGAGAATCGGGCTAGCTCAATAAGCCCAATGCGCATGCTTTTGCAAGCTAAAATAAGCTCACATTCAGCTCATTCAGCTTGTGTTTAGCTCGATTTAGTTCATGCATTTTTATTTTGCTGAATACAAACTTTTAAATTAAATATTAGCTTAAAATAAAGGTGTTTAGTTTAAATAAATAAGTTGTGTTTAATAAGAAGCTTATTTAATTAATCTAGTTACTAGGATAATTTAATGGAGCATGAGTTTAAGTTTGTTTAATTCTGCTTCTTTAATTAAACTAGTTGCTGCATTAATTGATGTCTTAACTTTTAGTTCATTTATTGAAGTCAAGTGTTTAATGAGTTTGAGTTTAATTAGTGTTTAATTGTGTTGAATAAGTTCATTTTAATGTGTTTATTGCAGTGTCTCTTGACTCACACAAATTTACATTTCAAGGTCATTACAACTTAATTGAAGTGACTTTTTAGTTGATTTTTGGATACAAATAAAGTGGCTGTTTACAAGGGATGTTTAATACATCAATTAAGGAGTTTTAAGGAGCATTTTAACTCCTCTTAAATTCGGCAGCAACCTCTTCTCCTACCAGCAGTTTTTGGCTCATTAAAAGATGAAAACAAGCATTCAAAACACCATTTAGTTGTTGGTGTCTTTTCAGCTAGCCAAGGGACAACTCAAGAGACATTTTAAGCATTCAAGGATGATCAATCAAGCTGAATTAAAGTGAATTCAAGCATGGAGTAAATTGTTACAAGAATATCAAGAGTCTTGAGTTTTAATTCAGTTTTAATTAGCACATTAAGATGTGACTTTTCAGCTAGTTTTTCTATTCTTATAAATAAGTGTAACCAGCCATTTGGAGGGGACTTTTTGATACCTTGAATGAAATTTTATTACTTTGTGAGTTATTCACTCTCAAGTTTCGTTTTAAACTCGAGTTGGCTTATCTAGTTCTCTAGTGGCGTCAACCTTGTTTATTTCTTCGAACTTATCACTGGACAACGAGTGTGGCGTTCATCGATATACTTTCGGTTCCTATCTCTATATAGATAGTGGGTCGAAGTTTTACCAACCAATTCTAGCAACTTTAAGTGACTTATAAGTCCCGGGTCAATACTACTTAGTATTGGTTCGAACTTGTCCTTAAGTTCACCTACCCAACCTTACCCGATTAATTGCCTTATTTCCCTTGTTACTGAACCGAGCCTATTTCATTTGACTCATAACCTTCTTTTAAACCATTAGCAACCTTTACTTTGCCTACAAACAGCCCAAACTTCCAACAACTCCGAATACAACGATACTTCATCGATTTAACGTTCGGGCACAAATACGACCCAGAATTCCTCCACAACTCGGGATCGTATCATTTGGTATCAGAGCTACCTAAAATCGAGGAGTACGGACATTCGTGAAACACCAGAGTAAGTTTTTTTGAAAAAAAAATCAAGTTGTAATTTCTTTATATTGTATCTAGTTCGTGCATTTGAAGTACAAAAAAGTGAAAAAAAATACGAAAATATTAAAAAAAAGTGTGAAGTTTTTGAAAGTTTGTATTTCATTTCAGCACTTCTTTCATGATCTTCAAAGCCATCATTTCTCCCTCTTCACACCACACTCATTAGCCCTATATTTTCTCTTTTAGCCTACCCAACACCAAATCGACATTACCTTTGTACCCTCTTTTAAGTCGGCCCCTAAGTGAATAGTTAGGCCTAAAGGAGTTTCCTACGAAATTTCGAGAGGTGAATCGAGCGGTAAAAGGCATGAGTGGCGAGAGCATTAGAGTGAGTAAAAGCCTTAAAAGAGAGACAAACACGAGCGAGAGTGAAATTTTTCTTTGCGAGTGAACTCGTGAGATTTTTGTGATAAGGTATTATTTTTCTGTTTTGTTTTTAACAATCTTTCGTTTCAAAAAATAAACATGTCTCGAGAAGAATTTTTAGAATATGAATTTCAATACTTGGTGAACGAAATTGGCCGAATGTTGGAACGGAAGCTAAAACCAATACAAAGGCGTTTGGACCGAGTGGAACAAAAAGCTCAACGGAAGCAAACTTCACCAAGTCGGAAAAGCGGAGTCACGACCATCTCGAAGACCCATTTTTGAAGACTACCCACGAAGAGATTATTATCGGGATTCCTCTTTGGTCGAGGATTCGAGACAAATAGAAAAAGCTTGAGTTCGAGACTCATCAAGATAACGAGCGAGAAAGTCTGAGTTATTCTTAAATGCGCTTCAAAGAATTCACGCACGAAGAATCACTCCCAAAAATTGAGCGAAAGCGCGGAATACTTTCTCTTTCTTTGAGCAAAACACCCATCTTTTTGATTCTTTTGTAACATCTTCATGGTGTAATCAAATCGAAAAGGAATACGAAAGAAAAGAAAAAGAAAGTGAAAAAGAAATAGAAGAAGAAAAAGAAAAAGAAATCAAAAAGAAGAAAAAGAAAATGAGAGTGAAGAAAAAGAGAAAATTGAAAAAGAAAGAAAAGAAATCGCGTTAGAAAAAGAAACGAAAGAAAGAGAGAGCAAAATTTTAACTAATCCACACGAAAATTGCTCTTGTTCTATTCCTTCCTTTCAGGTGCCTAAAACTCCATGTGGCGACTATCAACTTCAATAACTTCCCGATGAGAGATGCTTTCGCATGACCGAGAAAGGTAAGGTTGAAGATGAAATTGAACTACACGAGTTCGAAGGTGAGCGAGGTAAGGAATTTTTAGCAACCGAGTCATGGCGGTCAGGTTTGAACGTTGTTGAAAATGACTTAGTTTTTAAAAGTTTCCCTTATTTTCGTTCGATTGATTGCTATTCTTTGAATGTGGTTGATGTCATTCGTTCTAATCGACAAACCAAAGATTTGATTTTGAATGATGACGGTTTTTCACTAAAAGCGCATAATTCGTTACATGCACCCACTAAAGTTTTGTATTGCAAAGAGATTTGAATGTTTGTCTCTGTGGACGAAAAACCCCATTGGTTTAAGGTGTTTGATTTATCGAAACCGTTGCTACATTTTCATCTAAGTAATCAAACTCATGTTTTTAAACCGAGAATTTGTTTTGATTCATTTTGTGGGAAAATCAAGTTTCATCGATTTTGTGCAAATAATTTCTATCTGCTTGATACTTGGTTTTTAAATAAGGTAACGAACTTTGACAAAATTTATTTCAATTTAAATTCGTGCCTTAAACAATTCTTGTGGTTGTTCATGAAGTTCACGTATCGTTTGGAAATGGTTAATTCGACCGTGAAGCCTCGACTACACTATATTCCCGAGGAGAGAAGATTTGTGATGACTGAGCAAGGTAAATTCGATCTTTGTTTTCCTGCTCTTTAAGAAAAACAAGGTAAGACACTTGAAAACTTTAAAACATTTTTGTTCTCTTCGGATTGTGACAAGCATTGTGTTGATGAATTAGTTTTGGTAAAACATTTAGATCGTGATGTGCTTAGTTTTTCTACTTCGCTTGATGATGATCTATCTGTTTTGGTTGTTGATAAAAAGATTTTTATTTTTGATCATTGTGGTGTTGAAGAATTTGTTAGCGAGTATATGTCCAAAGATCAATTGCAAGGTTTGATTGTGCAAACTTATGAACCATGTGAATCCTTTCAATTACCTGTTTGTAATGCCTGCGTACATCTTTTGACTCATTATTCGCATACTAATCATGACTTGTGGAATCACATTAAGTTGTATGCATGCCCTGAAATCTATTTGATTTTGTTTAGAACATTTGACGAGGTATTGTCGAGTAAACTAGTTCGTTTGCATGGTAATTTGATTCTGTTCATTCACCTATGTTATTTTGTTATGCTTGGACTACAAGTTTTCTTGCATTGCTATTCACTAATTCATGGCTATTCTTTACAGTTGTCTCAATTTCCATCTGCCCCGTTCGACCGACGCAAGCCGAGTAAAAGGAATTATGTTTGAGAGAACCAACGACTCGACTGACCGGGTCAGTGTAATATAAGTGCAACCTTTAATGTGTCTGACTTATCTCTCTTTGATGCATAATCCGATTTGAGGACAAATCGCTTCGAAGAGGGGGAGGATGATACGACCACGCCTCGAGTCGTGCCAAGCTCAAACAACGAGTCTTTGGAATTGCCGCAAGGTTCCATCACTCGCGCACGAACAAAGCGTTTCAAAGGAGCTATCTCGGCCTTAGTAGAACAAATTTGGAGCAAGTTATTGGCTGGACAAAACGAGGAGAATCGGGCTAGCTCAATAAGCCCAATGCGTATGCTTTTGCAAGCTAAAATAAGCTCACATTCAGCTCATTCAGCTTGTGTTTAGCTCGATTTAGTTCATGCATTTTTATTTTGCTGAATACAAACTTTTAAATTAAATATTAGCTTAAAATAAAGGTGTTTAGTTTAAATAAATAAGTTGTGTTTAATAAGAAGCTTATTTAATTAATCTAGTTACTAGGATAATTTAATGGAGCATGAGTTTAAGTTTGTTTAATTCTGCTTCTTCAATTAAACTAGTTGCTGCATTAATTGATGTCTTAACTTTTAGTTCATTTATTGAAGTCAAGTGTTTAATGTGTTTGAGTTTAATTAGTGTTTAATTGTGTTTAATAAGTTCATTTTAATGTGTTTATTGCAGGTGTCTCTTCAGCTCACAACCGTTACATTTCAAGGCTGTTACAACTTAATTGAAGTGACTTTTTAGTTGATTTTTGGTTACAAATAAAGTGGCTGTTACAAGGGATGTTTAATACATCAATTAAGGAGTTTTAAGGAGCATTTTAACTCCTCTTAAATTCGGCAGCAACCTCTTCTCCTACCAGCAGTTTTTGGCTCATTAAAAGATGAAAACAAGCATTCAAAACACCATTTAGTTGCTGGTGTCTTTTTAGCTAGCCAAGGGACAACTCAAGAGACATTTTAAGCATTCAAGGATGATCAATCAAGCTGAATTAAAGTGAATTCAAGCATGGAGTAAATTTTTACAAGAATATCAAGAGTCCTGAGTTTTAATTCAGTTTTAATTAGCACATTAAGATTTGTCTTTTCAGCTAGTTTTTCTATTCTTATAAATAAGTGTAACCAGCCATTTGGAGGGGACTTTTTGATACCTTGAATGAAATTTTGTTACTTTTTGAGTTATTCACTCTCAAGTTTCGTTTTAAACTCGAGTTGGCTTATCTAGTTCTCTAGTTGCGTCAACCTTGTTTATTTCTTCGAACTTATCCCTCGACAACGAGTGTGGCATTCACCGATATACTTTCGATTCCTATCTCAATATAGATAGTGGGTCGAAGTTTTACCAACCAATTCCAGCAACTTTAAGTGACTTATAAGTCCCGGGTCAATACTACTTAGTATTGGATCGAACTTGTCCTTAAGTTCACCTATCCAACCTTACCTGATTAATTGCCTTATTTCCCTTGTTATTGAACCGAGCCTATTTCATTTGACTCATAACCTTCTTTTAAACCATTAGCAACCTTTACTTTGCCTATAAACAGCCCAAACTTCCAACAACTCCGAATACAATGATACTTCATCGATTTAACGATCGGGCACAAATACGACCCGAAATTCCTCCACAACTCGGGATCGTATCATTTGGTATCAAAGCTACCTAAAATCGAGGAGTACGGACATTTTTGAAGCGCCGGAGTAAGTTTTTTTGAAAAAAAAAATCAAGTTGTAATTTCTTTATATTTTATCTAGTTCGTGCATTTAAAATACAAAAAAGTGAAAAAAAAATACGAAAATATTAAAAAAATAAGTGTGAAGTTTTTGAAAGTTTGTATTTCATTTCAGCACTTCTTTCCCGATCTTCAAAGCCATCATTTTTCCCTCTTCACACCACACTCAATAGCCCTATAATTTCTCTTTTAGCCTACCCAACTCCAAATCGACATTACCTTTGTACCCTCTTTTAAGTCGGCCCCTAAGTGAATAGTTAGGCCTAAAGGAGTTTCCTACGAAATTTCGAGAGGTGAATCAAGCGATAAAAGGCATGAGTGGCGAGAGCATTAGAGTGAGTAAAAGCCTTAAAAGAGAGACAAACACGAGCGAGAGTGAAATTTTTCTTTGCGAGTGAACTCGTGAGATTTTTGTGGTAAGGTATTATTTTTCTATTTTGTTTTTAACAATCTTTCGTTTCAAAAAATAAACATGTCTCGAGAAGAATTTTTAGAATCTGAATTTCAATACTTGGTGAACGAAATTGGCCGAATGTTGGAACGAAAGCTAAAACCAATACAAAGGTGTTTGGACCGAGTGGAACAAAAAGCTCAACGGAAGCAAACTTCACCAAGTCGGAAAACGGAGTCACGACCATCTCGAAGACCCATTTTTGAAGACTACCCACGAAGAGATTCTTATCGGGATTCCTACTCGTCGAGGAATTCGAGACAAATAGAAGAAAGCTTCGAGTTCGAGACTCATCGAGATAACGAACGAGAAAGTATGAGTTATTCTTCGTACGCTTCAAAGAATTCACGCACGAAGAATCACTCCAGAAAAATTGAACGAGAAACCGATGGGAATACTTTCTCTTTCTTTTAGCAAAACACCCATCTTTTCGATTCTTTTGTAACATCTTCATGGTGTAATCAAATCGAAAAGGAATACGAATGAAAAGAAATAAAAAGTGAAAAAGAAATAGAAAATGAAAAAGAAAAAGAAATCAAAAAGAAATTGAAAAAGAAGAAAAAGAAAATGAGAGTGAAGAAAAAGAGAAAATTGAAAAAGAAAGAAAATAAATCGCGTTAGAAAAAGAAACGAAAGAAAGAGAGAGCGAAATTTTAACTAACCCACACGAAAATTGCTCTTGTTCTATTCCTTCTTTTCAGGTGCCTAAAACTCCATGTGGCGAATATTAACTTCAATACCTTCCCGATGAGAGATGCTTTCGCATGACCGAGAAAGGTAAGGTTGAAGATGAAATCGAACTACACGAGTTCGAAGGTGAGCGAGGTAAGGAATTTTTAGCAACCGAGTCATGGCGGTCAGGTTTGAATGTTGTTGAAAATGACTTAGTTTTTAAAAGTTTCCCTTATTTTCGTTCGATTGATTGCTATTCTTTGAATGTGGTTGATGTCGTTCGTTCTGATCGACAAACCAAAGATTTGATTTTGAATGATGACGGTTTTTCACGAAAAGCGCATAATTCGTTTGAATATGATACTAAGGTGCACCCACTAAAGTTTTGTGTTGCAAAGAGATTTGAATGTTTGTTTCTGTGGACGAAAAACCCCATTGGTTTAAGGTGTTTGATTTATCGAAACCGTTGCTACATTTTCATCTAAGTAATCAAACTCATATTTTTAAACCGGGAATTTGTTTTGATTCATTTTGTGGGAAAATCAAGTTTCATCGATTTTGTGCAAATAATTTCTATCTGCTTGATACTTGGTTTTTAAATAAGGTAACGAACTTTGAAAAAATTTATTTCAATTTAAATTCGTGCCTTAAACAATTCTTGTGGTTGTTCATGAAGTTCAAGTATCGTTTGGAAATGGTTAATTCGACCGTGAAGCCTCGACTACACTATATTACCGAGGAGAGAAGATTTGTGATGACCGAGCAAGGTAAATTCGATCTTTGTTTTCCTGCTCTTTAAGATAAACAAGGTAAGACACTTGAAAACTTTAAAATATTTTTGTTCTCCTCGGATGGTGACAAGCATTGTGTTGATGAATTAGTTTTGGTAAAACATTTAGATCGTGATGTGCTTAGTTGTTGTACTTCGCTTGATGATGATCTATCTGTTTTGGTTGTTGATAAAAAGATTTTTATTTTTGATCATTGTGGTGTTGAAGAATTTGTTAGCGAGCATATGTCCAAAGATCAATTGCAAGGTTTGATTGTGCAAACTTATGAACCATGTGAATCCTTTCAATTACCTGTTTGTAATGCCTGCGTACATCTTTTGACTCTTATTCGCATACTAATTATGACTTGTGGAATCACATTAAGTTGTATGCATGCCCTGAAATCTATTTGATTTTGTTTAGAACATTTGACGAGGTATTGTCGAGTAAACTAGTTCGTTTGCATGGTAATTTGATTCTGTTCATTCACCTATATTATTTTTTTATGCTTGGACTACAAGTTTGCTTGCATTGCTATTCACTAATTCATGGCTATTCTTTGCAGTTGACTCAATTTCCATCCGCCCCGTTCGACCGAGGAAAGCCGAGTAAAAGGAATTATGTTTGAGAGAACCAACGACTCGACTGACCGGGTGAGTATAATATAAGTGCAACCTTTAATGTGTCTGACTTAACTCTATTTGATGCAAAATCCGATTTGAGGACAAATCGCTTCGAAGAGGGGGAGGATGATACGGCCACGCCCCGAGTCATGCCAAGCTCAAACAACGAGTCTTTGGAATTGCCGCAAGGTTCCATCACTCGCGCACGAACAAAGCATTTCAAAGGAGCTATCTCGGCCTTAGTAGAACAAATTTGGAGCAAGTCATTGGCTGGACAAAACGAGGAGAATCGGGCTAGCTCAATAAGCCCAATGCGCATGCTTTTGCAAGCTAAAATAAGCTCACATTCAGCTCATTCAGCTTGTGTTTAGCTCGATTTAGTTCATGCATTTTTATTTTGCTGAATACCAACTTTTAAATTAAATATTAGCTTAAAATAAAGGTGTTTATTTTAAATAAATAAGTTGTGTTTAATAAGAAGCTTATTTAATTAATCTAGTTACTAGGATAATTTAATGGAGCATGAGTTTAAGTTTGTTTAATTCTGCTTCTTTAATTAAACTAGTTGCTGCATTAATTGATGTCTTAACTTTTAGTTCATTTATTGAAGTCAAGTTTTTAATGTGTTTGAGTTTAATTAGTGTTTAATTGTGTTTAATAAGTTCATTTTAATGTGTTTATTGCAGGTGTCTCTTTAGCTCACAAAAATTTACATTTCAAGGTTTTATTACAACTTAATTGAAGTGACTTTTTAGTTGATTTTTGGTTACAAATAAATTGGTTGTTACAAGGGATGTTTAATACATCAATTAAGGAGTTTTAAGTAGCATTTTAACTCCTCTTAAATTCGATAGCAACCTCTTCTCCTACCAGCAGTTTTTGACTCATTAAAAAATGAAAACAAGCATTCAAAACACCATTTAGTTGCTGGTGTCTTTTTAGCTAGCCAAGGTACAACTCAAGAGACATTTTAAGCATTCAAGGATGATCAATCAAGCTGAATTAAAGTGAATTCAAGCATGGAGTAAATTGTTACAAGAATATCAAGAGTCTTGAGTTTTAATTCAGTTTTAATTAGCACATTAAGATCTGACTTTTCAGCTAGTTTTTCTATCCTTATAAATAAGTGTAACCAGCCATTTGGAGGGGACTTTTTGATACCTTGAATGAAATTCTGTTACTTTGTGAGTTATTCACTCTCAAGTTTCGTTTTAAACTCGAGTTGGCTTATCTAGTTCTCTAGTGGCGTCAACCTTGTTTATTTCTTCGAACTTATCACTCGACAACGAGTGTGGCGTTCACCGATATACTTCTGGTTCCTATCTCAATATAGATAGTGGGTCGAAGTTTTACCAACCAATTCCAGCAACTTTAAGTGACTTATAAGTCTCGGGTCAATACTACTTAGTACTGGTTCGAACTTGTCCTTAAGTTCACCTATCCAACCTTACCCGATTAATTGCCTTATTTCCCTTGTTACTGAACTGAACCTATTTCATTTGACTCATAACCTTCTTTTGAACCATTAGCAACCTTTACTTTGCCTACAAATCGCCCAAACTTCCAACAACTCCGAATACAACGATACTTCATCGATTTAACGATCGGGCACAAATACGACCCGGAATTCCTCCGCAACTCGGGATCGTATCATGATTAGTCTCCAATTATGATAAATATGATATAATAAATAAAACATAGTAAAATATACCTGAAGATCTTTAACATCATCGTCATCACCTTGATTCTCGATTTCATATAGATAACGGTATCAAATCTTTCACCATCATTAAGAACAAAAAGTAAAATAAGTTAATCAAAACAATGATAACGTATAATGGAAGAAGAATGAAAAATAATAATCAGATATGAAACATTAAATAAAAGAAATTTCCTGTAAAAACTTTGCATCTTGTCGTCAAAGATTTTGAAAATCATGAAGGATAAATTTGATCATCGATAAAAAGAACTATCACTTTGAGCAAGATCGTGCTGATAATGTGTTATAAAATAAAGAAAGATAGAGAGAATAAAGAACAAAGAAAATATGAAAGCAACAGAGAATGAACTTTATTGATCAAAAGGGATGATTACAATGCTTCATCAAAGTCTCTATTTATAGGGATAAGAAGTATAAAAGAAATAGAGATATATTTCTAATAACTATTAGAATTTAAAGTATATCAAAACTTTATCTTTATCATGATGGACATCCACTTAATATGATATTCATAACAATTTTTACATTTGTGTTAAAATGTATTGTATTTTAAATTTGGGTGAGTATTTGCAACACTGGTTGTATACTTATTTTTATTCTACAAGTAGCTTTAAAAATTGACATGTCTCTTTTTTTTAAAAAAAATATTTATTTTTTTAATATTTTACTATACCCACACTTGTCAACCCCTTAAAAACAATGGTCAAAACGTGCCAAGTATTTTTTAGGCTAAATTTTGCTATTACTCTATGTACTTTGTGAAAGTTGTTAATTTAATCCTTATACTTTTCGAATTGGTCAATTTTAGTCCTTATACTTTTTAATTTTTGAAATTTAAACAATAGCAGTTAAGCACCTTTAGTTAAATTCAACTACTAGTCCTATACTATGCATATAGTTGTAGATTTAGCTTATATTCTCTAATTGGATTATTCTAAGTCTCTATTTTTTTCAAAATTTGAAATTTCAGTCTTGACGCAAATGACAGTTGTTAATCCATTAAATGGATTTTTAGTGAGTAATATGTGGAAAATAACAAACTGACATAGCATTACACATATAATAATATGTTTGTCACATCAGATTTTGAAAATAGAAAAACTTAATTTAATGAATTTAACAGATATTGTTTGGTGAGGACTGAAATTTTAAAATTTGAAAAGTATAAGGACTAAAAATGACTAAATTAAAGTACAAGAATTAAATTCATAACTTTTGAAAAATACAGAGATTAATAGTAAAATTTAACCCTATTTTAAAAAATATATATACAACTTACACGTGCATGGTAATTGGATTAATCTTAATTCAAGCTCAGGTTTTTGTTTTTGTTTTTTTGTTTTTTTATCTTGTTTGGCCTTCAATTGGTTCGTTTCCTACTCCCAAAAGTTCACCTAAAACCCAAATACCTTAAATAACTCATCTAAACTAGCCTCAAACACTTGGGATCTTGTAAAAATTGAAGTGGACACCAAAACGACTGCATTTCGATATTCGTTTTATTCTTTTGTTAATATATCAAATCCCATGAGAATGGGATGTTCACTGTCCTCTTGTCAGTAATTTGGGGTATGATAAAGCTTAACCCACCAAATGGCTCAATATGGAGCGTCAGATGAATTTTCACTTGCTCATCATCATTAAACTAAGACTGCATAACAACTGTTATTGAGTATATGGTTGGAACCTGCTGCAAGCAAAGAGAAAAAGCAAGGCCATGACTAAAGGTAGGTTTGTCAATATTTTCATAGGTTCTTCTTCTTCTTCTTCTTCTTGTAAGTAAAAAAAATATTATTAGTAATGGATGTGGGATTTGATTGAATTGTTTAGGATTGCCAGAGCACTTGTTGCATAAAAATCGTTTGCAAGAATATGCTCAAAAATCAGGGTTAGATCTTCCTGTGTATGATAGCAGCAGTGACGGTTTTCCTCATGCCCCGAGGTTCAAGGCCAACGTTCGTGTCAATCAAACCACTTACACTTGTCACTTAACTTTCCCACACCGGAAACAAGCTTAACAAAATGTTGCTAAAATTGCTCTTCAAGCCATCAAGCAAGCTAGTGCAATCAAGTAAAGATTATAAACAACTCACCATTTCTACTATTTACCAGGTACTATTTCATTCTTGTTAGTTGAACTTGATTGGGATTTTGTTCTAACTTTATAGTCACATTGTATGTAGGATCTAAAATGTTGCAAATCAATTCTTAACGAGTATGCTCTTAGAATGAATCACGCAAGTCCTACATACACAACTACCCAACAGGATAAATTCCACCCTGTTTATGTATCTTCATTGGTTTTTGATGGTAAAACTTATCGTGGCGAAGTTACCGGAAGCAAGAAAGAAGCAGAACAGTTAGTTGCACGGATTGCCATCGAGTCTCTTCTTGGTACTTTTTCAAGAGCTAGATTTCACATGTAGCTTTGAGCTTTGTCCTTGTATCATAACCCATGAATTCAGTGAAAGTATATTCGTGTGTGTGGTGCAGGATCCGATTCAGGCATTCTTCTTCAGATCATCAATTCCAAAAGCAAAGCTCATAATGGTAGGAATACCATTAATGGTCACAGCAGCAATATGATCAAATTCAACACTCAAAGGCCAGGTAATATTGTTGAAGTTATAAAATGTTTTTGAGTTAGATATTGAATTAAATAGTTTGCTACTTGTTGTAGTTCTAGTAGGACCTTCAAAACAACCTGTCAATGTTTTGGTAAGTCAGTTCTCTCTTTTGAAATGCTATGTACTTACTTTTGTATGTGAATAATCTTCTCTTGCCAACTTACATCCTCAGGGTTCAAGTGTTAATGCTAGCAATCACAACAAGCGAAAACTAGAGGGTGATGAGTGTAATCAGAAACAAATGCCAAGGCGTCAGCAGTAGGTTTCAGTTTCACTAAGTGGTAGACCTTTATGCAAGTTTCTGAAGCTGTTTTCTTATCACCATGTACTGTGACATATGGTTGTAACTTAACAAAGAAACGGTAGATTTTACAATAGAAACATGGAAGCCACTGAGGCATATTGATGAAAGAGTTTTGTGTTATCTTGACCAGCCTGTTGTTTGGTTATGGAGCCAAATTGAAGAAGCAACTCTTCAATCATGGAATTCAGGGCATTTCCCCCTGAATTTGAGCTATGATTTCTAGTTTTCTTCATGCAAACAAGTAAAAACTGTATGCATGCTTCATTATAGAATGAAGTGCTGTAAATCATTTAAGCATTAAGATGAGAGTTTGGTAAAATACCTATGGATGAAACCTAATAAGCTACCATTGACATTCAACAATTCCTTTATATGAAATGATTGTAATCCCCACAACCCAACAACCCAACTATATCCGAAGACGTAACATTCTCTGATTTCAACAAATTTAATCTCATTATGTACATAAATATTGCATGTTAAATTTATTGAATCATGACCAAATTAAAAGAATGTGTAAATTATGAGAGCTAAATTTGTTATTATAACATGTATAATTGACCAAAAAAACTATTATCGCCTTAATTAATTATTCTTAGTCACTCATTTTTAAAATTGACAGAAATTAAATCACTCTAATTTTCTTTTAAAAATATCAATTTACTCACTTTTTACCCTTTTAAGAAAAGATTAAAGGGAAAGCGGTAGCTGTAGAATCAACATCAAAGCTTTAATCATGATACCACCCAACATCTTCTCATCATACTATAAATAAAACAAAAGGATAATTTGGTGGTCCTTTCTTTCTTATCTCTGCCTCACATCTACTGCTCAATCACATTTCTCCTAATCTAAACATCTTCCCATGCTTCTGCATCACACATATTCTTTTCTCTATGTTTTAAAAATTCAGCAAATTCGACTTTAGTGATTAAAATGAAAATTTATTAAAGTTAAATGACTAAAATCGTATGTTAAATCACCAAACAAAAGTGATTAAAATGTATAACGATTATTACAGATTTTCTTATTTTTAATACCTAGAATAAAAATTAGATCACCAATTGTGAAGTTTTACCCTAAAAATAAGGCGAAGAGAATCTTTTGGTTTCAACAGCTATGTACTTTAGGCAGCGAACTGCGACGCGTGCAGTCTTAGGCTTTCTCATACTGCTGCACCAAACCCCCCCTTTTTTCTCCTTTTATCAAACCTTTTTCCAATACCTTCAAATTTCTTTAAATTTAATTTCTTTTTATTTTTCGAATTTAATTTTATTATAATATATTTTTTAGTTTAATGATTGTTAAGTGATTTTTTATTTCAAAATATTACGTTAATATATTTAATAAATAAAATTAATGATAATAATAATTAGACTTACCAAATTTACGAGGACATGAACTTACCCTTAATTCTAATAAAACAAAATAAAAAAGCGCTAGTAATTTATTTTTTTTAAAAATCAACTCTAGTAAAATTTAGGATATATTTTACTATTAGTCTTTGTACTTTGTAAAAGTTATAAATTTAGTCCTTACACTTTTATTTGATCAATTTTAATTTTTGTATTTTTTGAATTATTCACTTTTAGTCTTTGAACTTTTCAAAATTTGAAATTTTAGTCCTAACTCAAACAATAGCAATTAAATCTATTTTGTTAACTCCAATTACTAGTCATGTACTATGCGAACAGTTATAGACTCCAAATGGATCATTCTAAGTCCCTATACTTTTGAATTTTAAAATTTCAATCTTGCCTCAAATGGTCGTCATTAACCCATTAACAAGATTTTTAGTGAGCAATATGTAAAAATAACAAGCCAACACAGCATTGCACATATGATAATATGTATGGCGCATCAAATTTTAGAAATAACAGAAGTTTACTTAATGAATTTAATAGTTACTGTTTGGGGAGGACTAAAATTTTTAAATTTTGGAAAGTATAGGGACTAAAAAATGACCAAGTAAAAGTAAAGAGATTAAATCCATAACTTTTGTAAAGTACAAGGACTAAAGGTAGAATTTAACCTAAAATTTAAATGACAAAAAGAATGTGTTTATCAAAATTTAGGTGTTTTGTTGTATGGAAAAGATTAAAGGGGTTAATAACATAAGCTTATTGTTGGGTACTCGATGTGATCCCTTTCCACAAATTTGTAAAGTAGCAAAGAAAAAAGAGAAAATTAAAGTTGTTTCCAAACACAAGTGCAGTAATAAAGTTTTTGCCTTTAAAAAACTGAAAATGATAATATTCAATTCAGCCCCTTTAAAAATAATAAAATTATATATTAATTTATGGTAAAATTACATCTTGGCCCTCCAAAATCTGAAAAAAAAAAATCTGTTTAGTCCCTTCAAAAATGATGGAATCATAAATTAATATATGACAAAAGAAATTTATAATTTAATTTCAATCCCTCTAAAAAAATTTTAATTTCGCCCTTGATTCCAACGTGCTACACTTAGCTTTTGCTATCCAAACGTATTGTTGCAGCATGTTTTTTTGATCGTACTACAATGAAATTGTGTTTCGATCTAAAGGAGGCCTAAGTCATAGCTAGAAAAGAAGAGCTGTAGGTGGTTGTACATATGTATGTAAGAAAATTCCTGGATTGGCACTTCATTTTCTCTTGTGGGACAAGATGCTAGGTTGATTTGTGAGGTAAAATTGAACTTTTCTAACTCCTTTGCGATCAACTAATTGATGTATCATATGGGTTCTACTTCTGCACCACCTTATTGTTCATAGTGGGAGTGAAAAGGACGATTGTTGGGCATGTGAGTGTGTGGTGGGGTCCTAACCCATGTTCTCTTAAAACCCACTTTTTCGCTTCGCTTTGTGTGTTTTGAACGGCCTTGATGGCGACACAAGGACAAGTCCAAGGACCTAGATTTTTTAAGGGTTAATTTCTTTCACTTTCTATGTTGGTAGAGGAATGTTGCAAGGATTGTGGTGTTTTTGGGGTTAGAGAGATGATATGATTAGCTAGTGGTTTTAAATGAAGGCAATATATATATATGTATAGGTTTGGTGGTGGTGGTAGTAGCTAATCAAGGCATAAATTTATTTGTTAAAGAGACCTAAAGGGAGAGAGAAGTCACACTACAATTGAGTATTTTTTTTTTCCTTTGGTGATCCCAAAAGTAAAAGTATCATATATATCTTCATATTAAAAGTTAGAATGTATTTTACTTATTCTACTTAAAAATAGGCAAATTAATCACTATACATTAGTTAGAAGAGTAAATTGATTTTTTTAGTTAAAAATCTCATTCATTTGTACAGTTAAAATCTGACGTGGTTAATGGGATAATCAAGCAATAACATGTGGCATGCTACGTGTACCTCATGCCGACATACAATGATCAGTTTTTAACAACAGAAATAGAAGGAATTTTTAACAAGAAGATAAGTTTATTCTTTGACTAACGTATATTATTTTATTATTTTTTAAATAGAAAAAATAACATATAACTTAATTCTTAATAATAAAAAACTTTTATGATACGTGAGAATTCTCATTCTCTATTGGTGTTAGTGTCTCTTGAAATATACGAGTTTAATTAAGCATATGATGAATTGATAAGCTTATATAATAATTATTAGGTTATTATGTAGATATTGTGATTGTATTTGGATGTCGTCGCTTGGGTCCAAACACTTGGTTGTCAATGTCATCGATTAACTCTCTGTTTGGATTTTAATATCAAAGCCTCAAACGCGGTGAAATTCAAAGAAAAAAAAAGGAAATTTCAAATGGATTCAGCAGTCGGAGCCACTAATGCCCCGGTAAAATTGTTTTTTTTTTTTTTATAATTTATAAAATTTTAGATTACTAATGATAAAATTACACTTTTGATCTTCTAAAAATAATAAAAATTTAATTTAATCTTTTAAAAATTATAAAATTATGAACTATTAAAATGATAAAATTATATTTTTACTATCATAAAAATATATAATTTAATTCTAACGCCACAAAAAATTTGGTGGTGGGATAAAATCATGGAAAATTACAAACTTAGAAAAAAAAATTCATTTTATTGTGATTCTAGAAAAATTATCCATTATTTGATAAGATTGAAAAATTATCCATTATATGTGACATATACTCATGGTTGGATGTACCATTTGTTTTTTTTCATTAATTTTAGGACTAAAATCTATAACATAAATGAGATAAAAAAAAAATAGTACCAAAGTGAAAAACAATATAACTCAAAACATAAAATTTTCTATTAATAAATATAAAAATAATTTCTTTATTTTCTTTAATCTCACTTTCTTTTTTGCAAAGCAACGTTACTTAGATTGAATCGGACCAATTTGTCGAGGTAGTGGTCTGGAAAAGGCCATTAGATCAGTTGATATGAGAATCGGTACCAACAGATTGAATTAAATAAAAGACTAGTTAAATCAGATATTTAAACTAAAATTTTTTATGTATTTTTTTAATAATTTATTGAATCAAATCAATTGAATCGACAAATCAATAATTTAATTAATTCGATCATCCGTTCGATTCTAAAAATAACAACAAATGAAATAAGTTTAATTTTTTTCCACCTTCATGTACTCATCCTTCAACATTTTCATCTTGCCAACAATAGCGTTAGTGTGAAATTGTGAATCCAATTATTTATTGGACCCTCGATGACGGAGGACATCCTCTTTTTAATCCCTTTCACATTTAAAAAAAAATATTTAAATCTTTAATTTTTTTTCATTTTTAATATATATTATTATCAATAAGAATATAAAAATAAATTTTTAATTGGGATAGGAGTAAGGGTTCCCTAAAATTAAATATAAAAGACATAATAATTTATTTAGGCTTCCAACTTTATAGAAAAAATCATTTTAGCTCTCTATTTAAATTTTTTGTCTCTTTTAACTTTTTAACTTGCATTTTTATGTCATTGATGGAAAAGTTAATAAACGTTGACTTCGCTGATGTGGACATACACGTGGATGCCACATTAACAATTAAATAATTTTTTAAAAAAATTCAAACAAAAATCACCAAAAAAAGTTATTAAGATTATTTAAAATTTTCATAAAATAAAAAATAAATAAACTTTTAAAAAGTAATTAATTACTGATATGACATCCATGTGACAGTCCACATGTATGTCTTCATTAGACCTGATCATGGGTCGGGTCGATGCAAAATTTTATGCTTGTTTTCTAGGCCTAGCCCGAAAAATAGACCAAAAATTTTGCCCAAACCCGATCCAGATTAAAAATTCTAAACTCGAGTCTAATCCAACCCACTCATATTAAAATTTTTTAGATAAAAAAATTGAAGAATATAATAAATCAAATACACTAAAAACATTAAAATAAATGTTTCCCAACAAATTAAAAATACATTCAAAAAAGTCTTTATACTTAAATAATACTAAGATAGTTGCAACTTAGTAACAAAATTAATAATAAAACAAGAGTTATACAATATCCAAACAATAACAATAAAATATCAGCAATATAATAACGAAATGGCAACAAAACAAAAGTAAAAAAGAAAGTTTAGGCTGTTTCGGGTCGAGCCGAGCTCGAGCCAAAAAATCTTACCCAAGGTATGACCCATTTAAAAACGAGTCTTACTTTTTGTCCAATTCTATTTTTTGAGCCTATATTTTTGCCAAAACCCTCCCACTTTTTGGTGAACATTCGAGCCTGGGGTAAGGGTGAGCAAAACTCGATTCAATTCGAAAAAATCGAAAAAAAAATTTGAATTTTGAGTTATTCGAATTATTCGAGTCAACTCGAATAACTTGATTTGAGTTTCGAGTTCGAGTCGAGTTGAATTTTACAATTCGATTAACTCGAATAATTCAAATAACATATTGGTGTAAATACTCTTTTGGTCCCTGTAAACTTTGAAAATGAGCAAATTGGTCTCTCTCTCAACAAAAGTTACAAAAATTCAAAATATTTATAAAAATTTCAAAATTTATATATTTTTTAAAAGATTATAAAGTCTAAAAATTTTAAAAAATATATAAAGTAAGTTAAAATTTTAATTTTTTTCTAAAATAATAATTTTGGAGACGTAAATAAGTCAATTAATGATTCAAGTTTTTCATATTAAAGTATCTTTTTTTCCCTTGAAATTTTTTTAAAATATATATGGTTTTAAATTTATGTGCTCTAACATGAAATTAGTTATATTATAACAATATTTTAATTTGACATGTTTAGTTTTTTTAATTTACCTTGAACAATTTCACTCGATTCAACTCGACTTGATTCGAAAAAATTTCGAATCAAGTTAGGATGATAAAATAGGACTCGTGAACTCGATTAACTCAAAAAAATTTTACTCGATTCGATCGAATGCTCACCCCTAGCCAGGGAGGTGGCCCGACCTAGGATCACGTAACGCCTTGATTAATTTAACTTTGTTTTTGTGAAATTTGTCATAAGTGAGTATTTGCTTAAGTGGCTAAGTGTTTTGATTGTGTGTTGGAGGTCTTGGGTTCAATTCTCACTTTTAGAAAATATGTTATTTTTTTGTCTTATCCTTATCCCTTTTAGGTGGGCTTATGTTATATTTTTTTGATAAACTTATATCAGAATGAGCATGCTGGTTCAAGTAGTAAGATGTTAGCTTGCCTTAAGGTCTTGTGTTTGAATCCTTGTATGAACGTGGATGATAATTTTTGCTTCAGTTGTGTGATAGATGTTCGGTGGAAGTGGAATTCTGAGGTAGTTGAGAGTCAGCGGGTCAGTTTAGTGGGATTTGTTAGTTAGTGGGATAATGGGGGGTTGAGATATTGTGGGATTTAAATTTTAATTTGTTTTTATTTTATTTTTTTCCCTTTGCTCAATTTTTCTTTCTTTCTGACATTAGTTTTCTCTCCCTCTTCCTTTCCCCTACGTTTTCTATTTGTTCTTTTTTCTCTCTTCTCCGTTCAATAATCGTTTGTTCCAATTGTTGCGATCTGGTATTTGGGTGGTTCCTCGTTCATTTTGGTAAGTTTTGAAGGTTCGTTTGGGTTGCTTTCCTTTTTCTTTTGAATTGGCGTGATGGTGTAGTTAGGGAAGTTAATTTCTTCTACGAATCTGTTGCGTAGGTGAAGGTGGTGTAGCAGTGGATTTCACTCCAACGGCTTGATTCGGGGTTGTGGTCGTATTTGTTATCGGTACGTGCGTATGCGTAATTGGGTTAATTGTGTGAGATTCGTAAATTGTTTGCTAAATCGGTGTTTGGGGTACTATTTCTAGGTTTCGAGGGTCTCGGAATTGCTTTCGCATAAAAAACAAACCAGGTGTGTAACGAAAACACAAGAAAATGAGGTTCGACGAAAGCCAAAAAAGTGGCTTGTCGACGCCACACGGGCGTGTGCTCGGCCGTGTGCGACACATGGCCGTGTGACAGGCGAACGTGTGGCCATATGGGTTACACTGCTTAGGCCGATTTGGGCGTGTGGGCCCACACGAATATGTGAGCCCAAAATTTTGAAATTTTCCCTAGGGTCGCACACGTCGTTCCAATCAATTGTGGGCCTTCCGTAGGGTTGGTAAGGGCTAAGCAAACCCTAATGCATGATATTTGCTATTCTAATAGGCTATTTTGAGTACTAAGGAAACTGATACGTATGATTTGACTGTATTGTGTAAGTACGTATGAAATCTGTACATAAGCATGTGGTACATGTTGATTCTGTTATATCTGTTAATTTGTTTATCTGTTGTCTGTATCTGTATGTGGGGTGGGATCTGTTTATTGGATGAAGTATTCTGTAAGGCGATATTTTGCCGTTATTATGGCAGCACAGCTACAAATTATTCTGATAATTGTTGTACGGATACTATGTGGTGTGTACAGTTGGGTAGGTGTTTTATACCCCACGTGGTGTGTTGGGATGGACGGAGATGGTGTGTAGAGGATGGGGGTAGGACTTTGTGTATATATATGACACTGTTGATCTGATTCTATTGAGGACTCATGTCCGTATCTGTATTTGTTCTGAATACGAAAAATCTGAGTATATGTACATGTATGTTCCGTTGAGTTACACATTGAGTTTACGAAAACTCACATCTGTTTGTCTGTTTTGTTCAAGTAATCCTCAGACATAGGCGGGTCGATGCAACGGAGTCTCAGCAGTGACCACTAGTTCGCGAATTGGTTTAATTAACGATTTTATTTAAATTCTGGATTATTTTGAGAGTTTTGTAATTTTTGGACTCTCTGGACTGTTGATTTTAAAGTTCTGGATTTTGAAACTGCTTAGATTTTTATCCTACGAATTCCAACAAAATGATTTTCGAAAACAATAATTTTATGCAAACAAATGTTTTTTATGAAAACACAAGCTCGATTTTCTAATATAACGATTTCAAACTTCCGCTGCAAGATAAGTTTTACGTAACGAAATAGACTATCGACGTTTTGCTTAATGAGTTTAATAATAATAGTAATAATGTGTTTTATAAAATGCGGACTCTCTTTTAGTAACAAACTATACGGGAAATTTCAGCACGGTAAAATTGGTTTCAAAACCCTCTTCGTAACAATCTCAGATTCGGCCGTAACGTCCAGGCCGAGTTTGGGGTGTTACAGATCAGGTCTAGTCCACATCCGCAAAGTTAACATTTGTTAACTTTTCCATCAATTTTGGGTGATTTGAAAAATAAAATGAAAGTTCAAGAGTTAAAAGAAACAAAAAAAATTAAATGAAGGGCTAAAATGATTTTTTTTGTAAAATTGGAGGGCTAAATAAATTATTATGCCAATATGAAATTATTGTGAATAAATTTATAAATGATTCAGTATTTGTATTTGTATCCAAATCCATTTTTATCAACTATTGAAGGAAATAAGGAAGGAGTGTAAGAAAAAGTAGGTGAATAAAATCTAAGATAAAGACACATAATCCCATATTGTTAAGCTACTAATAGTGTGTTGAAAGGTTGTTAAGTCCATAATTGTTTGTATTTGCATAATGTGGTCCCCCAATAAGTCAAAAATTGCTTTTTACCATACAAGAGAATGTCAAAAGCGAACGCTCACTCACACACCTCCAAAGTTAAGTAGAAAAGAAAAAAGAAAATTACAATCCCTAGTGGTAGAATAGAATCTTAATAAATAATTAGGAGACAGATTAAAATGTTACTCTTCCATCTTGTTTATTAATGCAGCTGGAAACTCAAGAAGCACAATCTCCCATCTCATCTCTTCAGGGTTTGGATAGGCGATACGGTGCATTTAGTTTACTTTTTATCTTACGTTACATTATCGTTATGGTATCTAATCTCACTATTATCGCTGTTTTTATACTAACCGTAAGTAAATGTACCGCCCATCCAAACCCACCAGAAATATGATTTCTTCCTTTATTCTTGTAATTAAAATTTTAGAATTTGATGGGTATTGTTCTACTATTCTTTTTGTTTCCTATCAACTCTAATTTTACCCCATCTTTTTTGGGGCTAAGCTAATTTCACCTTGTTTCACATTGCTGTTTGGGATAAAAAATAATGTTTTTTAATTCAAAAAGTACAATATTTGGCTTTTGAGGCTAAAAGTAGAGTAAAAAAATGATTTTTCACCTAAATATAAAAGTTGAGCAGTGCTTTTGGCTTTTAGATTTTGAAATTGAAATTATTAAAAATACCTTCTATATATATTAACTACTTGGAATGGATTTAAATATTTAGATTAATTTAAAATTAATTGAGCATCTCGTTGAAAAGTACAATCAATTGAGTCCCTCGAATATGATTTTTCGTTGAAGTCCCTAATGGACCATTAAGTATTGGCGTGACGGGTGGTGTAACATCTGACATGAAAATTTTGATGATGTGGCGACTGACGTGGAATACTTAATTGATTTTTTTAATTATTTAATTATACAAATTATTAAAATTTTGAAATTAAATGAAAACTATAAAATTTATTAAATATCATAAATTTTAAAAGAAAATTATAAAAACTATTAAATATTATAAAGTATTATTAATATGTCATGAAAAATGTGAAAATATTAAATGAATATTATAAAAAATTTAGAATCTATATAAAAATTATAAAAGCTATAAAAAAAAGTTGTAAAAGTTAAAATATATATAAGAAAATTATCGAAAATATTTGATATTTTGAAGGTTTGGATTAGATTTAATTAGGGAGCTTGAAGTGTGAAGGTAAATGGACTTATATGGAGTGTGGGTAAAGAGTCTAAGAGAGAATGAATTTTTAGTGACTTAAGGTGAGTGATAAGTAATGGTTTTGATTGAGGAAAGATGATGCGATAGGCATTAATAAGAATGAGATAAGGTATGATGTAGATTAGCATATGCGGATCAACAAAAAAAAAAAGTAGTAACTTTTATTTAATTTTAAAAAAAAAATATTAGAAATTACTAAAATGTTATAAAATATTATATAAGATATTAAATATTATAATACAAGTTTTGTTATTTTTTATAAAATCTTTTAGAATTGTTATATAATGCTTAAAAATCATTTAAGCCTCCTAAAATAATTAAAAAAAATCAATTAAGTCCTCATAAAATAATTTAAAGAATGAATTAAGCTTCCATGTTATCAAAATTTTCCATCTCAAATGCCACATTAATTCTTAACGGTTCTTTAAAGAATTAAATTAATTGCTACATTTTTGAAAGATAGAAATGTGAAATTATTTTGTAGAGGCTGTTTTTCAAAATGGAAGTAATATTGTTAAAATGGAAATGAAAGTGATGCATGAATGTGAAGAGTAAAGTGGTGTCACGTGATCCCGGTGCCGTATTGAATTATATTCTCACCAAGACATAGAATTATAATGTCACATATTGTCAGTATAATTTAAAGACTTGCACAAAGAAATCCTTAATATTTGTGGATTCTTTAAATTTTATTGTCACCTCTGAGATAGTAATATAGCAGCTTGGCTGACATTATTATTTAAGTGTACCAAAAGTATATCTATGGGAAACAAACATCCACTTTTACCTATTTCTTCCAACATTGACAACGCGATCTAACCACTACTTTGTCTCCCATCTTCACCTATTTACTCTTTTCCAAACAAACATATTTATTTTCATTTTAGGGTTAGTTTTTGGTGTATTAACTGTGTATTTTTTTTTTAATTTCAAAAGCCTGTCACTATATTTTATAGGATACTTGTCATCACCTTAATTTTATTTCTAGGAATTTAAAAACTCTATTTAGACTTCACAAGTAAGATCAAGGGTTGACAAGTATCCTACAAGGGTATAATAAAATATTTTAAAAAAGAGAGAGACACGTGTTAGTTTTATAAAGCTACTTGTGAAATAAAAAAAATACATTACCAGTGTACCAAATATTCACCCTTATTTTATTTATTTTTAATAACGATTCATCTCTATAACAACATTTCATTATAATAATTAAGTTTGTTCTGAAATCGATTTTTTTATGTTTTATTTTCTCTATAACAACTTTTCATCCATAATAACAACAACAACAATAAAATATGAGGTAAACTCTTTACTAATTTAGTTCTCTATAACAACCTCTTGTCTGAAGTAAAATTAATTTTATTTTTATGTGAAGTGAAAATAATAAATTTTAGTTAAAATATTGTTTCAATTAAATGTTTAAATTTTATATCATATTTTATTAAATAAAAATAATCCTTCATAAATGAAATTACATTTGTAAATATTATTAATATATTATATATTTTTAATTTAAAAATTCTAAAAATGTAAATATGATCTAAATATCAAAGGATGCTATAAAGGTATAGCAACCACCTTCCTATAACATTTAAAATTTTAGCAAATAAATATAAATGTTATAGAAAAAGTTGATTGTATTCATAAATTACATTTAATTTTGTTACCAAAAAAATTACATTTAATTCCGGTAAATTTGGAATTGAGTTTGGTCGAACTCTTAAACAAAAGGCAAAGCTCTTTAATGTTATTGTTCCATCTGTAAGACTTAAACTCGAAATTTTATTTAAAAAACTTTGAACTCTTTATCATTCAACTCAACACACACTGATATTTATTTATTTATTTTAAAAATAAGTAAATGTTTTATTGAGAAACAGCCTTTTTCTCCCTTTCTATCTTTTGCCCAAAAATAATTGACATTGTTATTCTTATTTTTGAGACCCTTATTAATTTGCACCCCAAAATGATGATAGTTTAACCATCTAACAGAAAAATATTGATGGCTCCGAGCAGTGTGGTTGTACCAAATTCTCCTCTCCAATTAATTTCATTTTGATCCATTTTCAAATCAAAATTATATAAATTGCTCCAAATTTGATGGTTAATCATATAATTTTCAAACTATCAATGTTGTCATTGTTTTGTTTTCTTCAAAGTCCTGTAGTTTTTGCCACCAAACAAATGCACAAATTGTAAACACAATAATTATGATCTTTTTAATCTCACCATTCCCTCTCTTCTCTCATTAAATCTTTTAATTATCCATTCATTGTTAATCTATATTATTATGATTTAAATCTCTAATTCAAATTGTCTTAGGAGTCAATCGGACATCAATTTGACTAGAGAATTATTAAATTACCATTACATATTTCAAATAAGTTATATTATTAAATGATACTTTTTTTCTTTTTATATTTTAAATAAAAGAGTTAAATATAAAATTAATACCTGAACTTGTCCACTTATCCCAGATTAGTACATATGGTTTTTTTTTTGTCCTAAATTGGTACCCAAACTTTTTTTCCGTCCACTAGTTTGGTACATGAGCCTAACGGCGTTAAGATTTTGCTGATGTGGTAGCATTGACCACTCATGCACCGCCACATGTTGTATTCTCAAGACCCCTTTGACTCGTGTTTTATTTTTTTATCGGATCGTTTTAAATATTATTACTTAATAATATTAACCCATAATATTATTCCTTCAAAAAAATTTCTTCACCATCGTCTTCAACATTTTTCCTTGCTATCTCTTTATCTTTCGTTTTCTCTGCTATCTCTTTCATTTTTCCTTATCTCGTTCATCCATTTGTTTTTTTTCCCTTCTTCATTTCCTATCTCTTTCGTTCTCCTTTCATTTTCCCCTCTTTTGTTCATTCATTTGTGCTTTCTTTTGTTTTCCATCTCCTTCACGCCTCCACCATGTCTTCTTCTACAAATAGAAAATCAATTGCGCAGAAAAGGATTTTGTACTGCCATTGCGGATTAAGGGCTCCCGTTTGCAACGTGAATACTCCAAAGAACAAAAGGAGAAAATTCTTTAGTTGTGCGAACTTCAAAGAGGTAAATTAGGGTTTTTTGTTTTGGTCTGCCATAGTTGGGTTTGTGAGAAACAAAGAGTTTTGTGTGTACTGACATTTTGTTGCAATTTGGGTTTAAGATGCATTCTTAGGTTTTTTATATTCTGTTTTTGTTTTGTTGTATGTGAGAAATGAAGACCAGGGGTTGTGATTTTTTTTATGGGTTGAAGGTAACAGTGATGGGAGAGATTCAACTGTAGAAGAATAAGGATGCACAATCGATGAAATACTACTTCAAAATAGAGAACAAAAGATTAAGACTTGAGAACGATGAGCTCAATATTGACAAAATGTGAAAAATATGATTGAAGGTAACTCATTTGGAAGAGAAGATAACATTATACAAGGCTAAAATGTCAAGGAACAACAAAGTAACAGTTGCTTATAAGTTGTTGTTAATTGTATCATGGAAGGTTTTTTGGGTTATCTTACTTGTGGATGGTGAAATGTCACCCATGTATTTGTTGTAGGTCTTGTTAAGAATGAATGAATTGAATTGAATGGAAAATCTTTTTATGTTGTTGTAAAAGTATATACAGATGCCAAAATCTACATCAACAAATTAGAACCATCCAATACAACCATCATATAAGGGATCCATTCAGTAAAACTATACAACAAAATACAACCATCAAAATGATCCAACAAAATAAAGCCATCAAATTATCCATCGTATGTTAAATAACGGAACCCAACTGGGAGGTATAAACAACAAAATAATGTCCATAACTCATCCACGAAATCAAATTGACATCAACTATCTCCATGGCTTATAATTGTGCTTGGGTGGATCTTTGGACTTAACTTTTTTTGTGTTCCTACTTTCCTGAGTCCCACCAGTAGTTTCCTTGTTGTTACTTCCCTTCCTTTTATTAGTGCACTTGGTTAGGGCAGTCACCATGGTTTCCCTCTCATACCAGGCTATAATGCATAAAATACATAATTAAAAAACATGTCATCAAAATACAATAAGCATAATAGTTCAACAATTGGTAACTTACATTCAAAATTTGCATCCCTGTCCTCTCATTAGTTATAACCCAATCCCTTGCACAACTTGTTTTCCCCTGCTACGAAGTCTTGTAAGTATTTGTTGTGTTGAAGAGGTTGGCATAGTGGGAGGAGTTGGTTGTGTTGAAGGAGCTGGTGGATGATGTAGATGCTTTGGATGCAACAATTTGAGAAGGAGCTGATGGAGTAGGAGCTACTAGAGCTGCTGGAGCTATACTCTGCAAATTTAACATGTTAAGAGTTCTCAAATTAGCCAACAATTGCATTAAAATTCTTAGTCATCAAAACACTTATAGTAGATGAAGTTTGACAGCTTCTGGAGTTGTGTCCAACCATGAAACACTTGTGACACTTTATCTTCCTCCCTTTTCTAGACAGTTTACTCCCACTCCCACTCTTCTCTCCCTTTTCTCTTACTCTGTTCTTTTTTTTGTCTCCCAGGCATTTTCCTTAGAATGAGAGGGTCAATTAGTCCTATAACGGTTTTTAACCAAAATTTATCACTTGGGATAACAAGCCATATATAAAGCCATACAATTTTTTAAACACATCTTTTTTAAACCCCTTATATACAAAATTAGAAATATCAGGTTTTTTTCTACAAAATGGCTGCAACAACATGTGAACATGGGATGCTAATGAGATCCCGTCTCCTACAACTACATGACCATTGAAATAAGTCAACAACTACAACATCACCGAAGTTTGTCATTTTAGACCTTCTACTCTATTCCATTTAACATAACAGTATGAACTCATTTGGATACTCTTGTGTAACTTATCGCATATCTTAGGACATAATTGTTCAATCCAATTTTTACATTTGGCTAAATTGTTTACAATCACCCCCATTACATACTGCCTAATTTCTTGTAACATGGAAATGATAGACATTGACCTAGCTCCTAAAATTGCTGCAGTAAAGGACTCAACAAATTTGTTGTCAATTGCATCACATATAGACCTATTAGAAAAAAAAAAGCCTTTGACCATTGCTCAGGATTAGTCCTAAGTAAACTTACCTTGGCACTATGTTTGATACGGTCAATCTTTTCGATGTGATCTTCAAAGTCAACAGGTATATATGATTTGCATGCTCCCCAAAATGCTTGTTACAAGTCTCCTCTAGGATTTTTGTTCCTCCAGTTGGCATACAAATGCGTTGCACTAGCTCTATGCTCAACCCTTAGCAACAACTCAGATATCTCCTCCATCAATCCTTAAATGCAAACAAAAACAAAGGTATTAAATGGCTGGTTTAATAAATTAAACATAGAAGCACAAAATTATTTAAGTAATGTCCCTAACATACCTTTTGTTTATTAGTCATGAACATGAATCCAAAACCATTGCCAATTTGAAAATTTGAAATAATATTCTTAAGAAACCAACACCATGTTTCTCTGTTTTCATTCTCCACAATTGCCTACTAAATAAGGTAGATTTGGTCATTGCCATCTCTGCCGATAGCATACAGAAATTCCCCTTTGAATATCCCCTTCAGAAAACATTCATCCAGACAAATAAAAGGTCTACAACAATGTAAAAACCATTTTCTCAATACACTAAACCGTACATAAAATCTCCTAAACTTGGAAACCTCAGTAGAGGTTGGTCTTTCTACCATCACCTCTATATGGCCATCCGGATCTGCCTTTCTAAGTGTATTTGCATAGTCTCATAGTCTATAAAACTCATAACTTACCCTTCCATTGATCTCCTCCAGTGCCCATCTCCTAGCCTGCTACATTTACCCCTACTCAGATCAACTTTCAACTCTTCATTAGCTAGTTTCTGCATTTCAATTAACTTCAACGTTGGAATCACTCTGATTTTACTTAAGAAATGCTCCCCAACAACTTGTAAGATGCTCTTTTGTTTTTAAATGTTATTGAACACTCATAAGTTTCTATGAAGGTTTTTATCTTGTAAAATCCATCACTATTATCTACAGAAACATATATTCTAAAAGGGCACCCATCTTCCCTACACCTAGCCCTAGTCCTACCCTTTTCATTCCTAAGGTAGACAATATCAAACCTCTTTTTTATTACATACTTTGCTAAAACAATCTTAAATTCCTTTTGTCCCCTAAACATCATACCTTATAAGAGTTAAAATTATATATAAAACATAAATTTAGCTGAGATTTTGATTTTAAATCTTACGAAAAGAAATATTAAGGCTTCGTTTGATTTTTGAAAATATTTTTATGAAATCAAATAAATTTATGAGAATTTTTTTTTTAAAAAATTAGATAGAATTTGAAAAAAAAAAGGAAATTGAGTCATTTAAATTTCTTCTTGAAATTACTTACAAATTTTCGAAAATCTCTAATATATTTATCCAAATAAATAAATTCATTTTTAAAATCTTGAAAATCTTAATACAAATGAAATCACTCTTACAAATCTTTAAATCAAACACACTCTTATTTTTTTTTCTAGTTTTAAAAAACATTTCAGTGAAAACAATGAAAATAACTTGTTTATTATCTTTTAATGTTTACATATTTTTATTTTTCAAAAATCATTTTTAAAATATTCAACCAAACATATCTTCTTTAATATTTTTATATTTTCAAGAAAACAAAAACAAAAAAATGACTTTTTTGAAACCAAATGAATTTTCTTATTGCGTTTGAATAGAGGTAAGTTTGATTCGGTTCAGTTAGGTATTTTAGATTCTTTTAATGGTCCATTATAAGTAGAGGTGTTCATGGGCCGGGCGGCCCGACCGAAATTTGAGAGGGTTTGGGCAAAAATATAAGCCCGAAAAATGGGCTTGGACAAAAAATAAGGACCGTTTAAAAAATAGGTCGGGCCTCGGGTAAGGTATTTTTGGCCCGGGCCCGGCCCGAATTCACTAAATGACAAAAAAAATCTGCTATTTTTTTTTATTTTTGAATGTTATTTTCTTGTTGTTTTCTCCCTATTTTGCTACCATATTACTATTATGTTGCTACTATTTTGTTGTTATTGATTGAATATTGTATAAAACTTATTTTGTTGTTAATTTTGTTATTATTTTAAAGGCATTTGTTAATTTTACTATTATTTTAGAGGTATTTGTTTGTTAAGTTACATCTATCTTAGTATTATTTAAGTCTACATATTTTTTTAAAATTTATTTTCAATTTGTTGGGAAATATTTATTTTGATTTATTTAGTATTTTTGATGTATTATATATATTTAAAAATTATATAAAATAATATAAAAATTAATACTGGTGAAATTGGGCCGGACACAGGTTTTAGCATTTTTATATGGGTCGGGCTTGGGAAAAAAATTAGGCCCATTTTTTGGGCCCGACCCGGCCCGAGCCCGATGAATGGGCCTAATTTTTTAGTTGAGCCCGGCTCGGCCCGGCCCATGAACACCTCTAATTATAAGGGTAAATGACCAATATATACCGATTTTTAAAAAAATTTACGGAAAAGGGCCGGAAAAATAATTATTTACCGGAAAGGGCCATTTCCCAAAAACGCGTCCCACGTCGGTAGCGTTTTGTGGATGAATCAAAAAGCGCGTCCATGAGGGAGCGCTTTGTGCCACATCAGCGAAAAACGCGCCCTGAGGGCGCTTTGCTGATGTGGCAAAAGCGCCCTCGTGGGCGCGCTTTGCCTCTCGCAGTCAATTTTTTTTTTGACTCAACAAAAAATTTTACTCAACAAAAATTAAATTTATAAAAGAATTAAATTTATTAAATATATAGAAATTAAATTACAATTAGGATATTAAAAATAACTTTCAATTTATAAAAGAAAAAAATAATAGATTACATAAAAAAATAAACAACAACTTTTATTTTATTAAAGATATAAAAAATAAATTACAATAAAAAAATAAAAAACAACTTTTATTTTATTAAAGATATAAAAATTAAATTACAATAAAAAAATAAAAAACAACTTTTATTTTATTAAAGATAAAAAATTAAATTACAAATAAAAATAAAAAACAACAACTTTTATTTTATTAAAGATATAAAAAATAAATTACAAATAAAAAAACAATAACTTTTATTTTATTAAAGATAAAAAAATTAAATAACAAATAAAAGTAAAAAACAATAACTTTTATTTTATTAAAGATATAAAAAATAAATTATAATAAAAAAATAAAAAACAACTTTTATTTTATTAAAGATATAAAAAATAAATTACAATAAAAAATAAAAAAAGGCCGGTCGGAATCAATGTTGGTGCCGGTCGGAATTAGTGCCACATGGGGGTGGTCGACGGTTACGCGCTGGATTCCTCCTTCTTCTAGCTTCCGGCAGGGATTGTGGAACTTCAGGCGGGGATTCTCGTTTCTCCCGTGGGGAGTCCGTTGTGGGTGTTGCGAGGATGACCCACCTTGATAAAATAATGACTGGGGAGGTGTTTGCATAAACCATGGCGGAGGTGTCTGAATCCCGTAAGGCGAAGGAGACTGGTAAAAAGAAGAGTTCTCTGACGGTGCCTCGTCGCGATCCCTCATGCGACGGCGGGCCTCAAGATCGATCGCCACGATCGGAGTAGTCGAACGGACTCGAATCGGGCCATGCATTCTAACTCGCCGTGGACTGGGAAAGGAAACATATAAGGATTAGGATACATATAAGGGCTAGGGTACACGCTGCATAATCTGAAAAGGCCGTGTGATGTGGGTGTCGCTCGTCAAAGTGAAGTGGGCCCGTGGGCCGTGTGTGTGGCGCTGTTGATAGGCCCGCGATCGTGTTTGGCGCTGTTGATGGTCTCGTCTCATCACCCATTCTCCTTGGATTTAAAGGGCCTCGCTGTTCCTTTGTTCACGAAATTGCCGTCGCCTCTCCTCTTCCGACAATAAATACGGCTTGCCATGGATCCAAAACCATGGCATGTATTCCGGCACGCACGCTAACTCAGGAACGATGATCGATTTCTGAGTAGGTATATAATCATACCGGTTCTCCCACAATTCGATATACGCTGACCAAAATCTTGGCCAATCCGTATGCAACTGCCGTAAGTCGACTTTGTGCTCATCATCGAGCACCTCAGGTGCCACGGGAATCGGTTGTCGAAATCCAAATTGACGCAGAACCCGATCTGACTGGTGCATCTCCACGGTCGCATAGTTGATCAATGAGACCTTCACATGCCAAATGTTCGGATTTTGAAAGAACTCATTCGGAATTACTGCCCGAATTGAGGGATCCTCGTATGGTGTCCATTCAAACTATATTAACATGATAAAAATATTAGTTATATCCTAAATACTAAATACTAAATACTAAATATCAAATACTAATACTAAATACGAAATACGAAACGATTATTTTATTACGAAAATATTTTTTTATTTAATACTTACTTGTGCTTCCGACCATTGCTCTAATAGAAGCCGTATATCTTCAAACGATGTAGGTATTCCAACATAACTCGCCGAATGGTTCCACCTAATTAAATAAATTTTTAGCATACAATTATATTTTAAATCTACGTAATAATTGTAAAATCTAATATTAAATTTACCTCGTTATGAGTGGGAATGTATATGGGTGGTCGACTCGAGGACGTAAAAATAGAAATTGAAACCGTGCCCACGATTACAGCAGTGATAGGCAACCTCCGATTTTCGCTTTATTCGGCCGCGTCGCCCCGCACATCTCCCGATACAATTTTGCTAGCACGGCAGACCCCCAACTCAATTCACCGGCTGCTCTAAAATCAACGAGTTTCAGTAGCCATCTCAGATGTACGAGGTTTCGTGACAAGTCTGGCATCAGATAGCCTCCAATCATCTCAAGAATGTATGCCCGAGCATACCGTATTCTTTCTATTTCGGTCGAATTATTATCCGGCTCCGGGAATGTGTCTCGTAACCAGCCCATCTCGATCCGACCACCGTAAATGTTATCCGGAATAGCATCCAAAAGCTCGTAGCATCGGCGCCCAATCGCTGAAATTTGCGGACCCGTGACTACGTGCCCATCCACCAAAGAATCCTAATTGCAAATGCACGCCTTCCGAGTGATAGTACACTCTCCGCATGGAAGATGGAAAGTGTGCGTCTCGGTCTCCACCTCTCTATCAACGCACCGATTAACCGGGTCCAATTTGCACCCCGCCCTATCGTGGCCATCGCACAAAAAACCCGCTTCGCGGGTAATTCTCGATCAACGGCGATGGCGAACCGGCATATTGCGAATATAGCATTGCAACACCCGATCTACAGACTGTTTAAAAAATTATAAAATAAAATTTAATTAAAATTGCATAAACCTAAAAAATATTAAATAGTATTGAAACATTAAAATTAAAACTTATCATTGTCATTTGATCGACGGAGATGTGTTTATTGTCGAAACGAATTAATTCTCCGGTCATTGCTAATACGATCGAATATTTTAAAATTTATCAAAAAAAATATATTTCAAAAAATTTAAAAAAGGGCTTTTTTGTAAATATTAAAGGACTATTGTGAAATTTGAGAGGAAGTTTAAAGGAATTTGAGAGAAATTTGGGAGAATTTAAGAGAAAGTTGAGAGAAAAATGAGTAAGGACTTTAGTGTGAAAAAAATAAAAGGGTAGCGGTTTTTATAGTTTTTTTACGTGCAGAGGGGAAAAGCGGCGTCCACGAGGGCGCTTTTGCCACATCAGCAAAAAAGCGCCCTCAAGGACGCGTTACCGATGTGGCACAAAGTGCTCCTCGTGGACGCGCTTTTTCATTCATCCCAAAACGCCACCGACGTGGACGCTGCTTTTTGGGAAATGGCCCTTTTCGGTAAATAATTATTTTTCCGGCCCTTTTCCGTAAATTTTTTTAAAAATCGGTATATATTGGTCATTTACCCCATTATAATTCAATTTGCCGGAGTCTAATTCATGATTTTTTTATACTAATTTTAGGGTTTGATTTTTTGAGTTTATTTTGACAAAATTATTTTGTTTTATGGTTTTTGAACATTTTTTTTTGAAAATACTTTTGAACATTATTTGATAAAACTTTAAAGTTTTTTTTCATAAATATTTATAAAAAAATTTTAAGTAAATAAAAATGAGAATATTTGATGCATTTACTATGCATAAGTTTCGTGCAGCATCGATAAAAAATAACATGACGCATAATCATTAAATAAAACAAAAAATAACAGATTTATAAATAAATATAAATAACTTTATTTAAACATGATTACATAGTAACTAATTATAAATAAATGTGAAGACTTGAGACTCGAGGCCTGAGACTTGAGACTTAAACGTAAGATTTTAAATTCGAGAGTTATTAATATTTTATTTATAAGTGTTTTATATTTTTTGTTTTGAAAAATGTTTGATGTTGGAATTAATCCTAGACCCCTAAACAAATAATTAAGAGGGAGAGATGGAGATTTTTAAATAAATAAATAAATAAATAAAGCCGAGGTAGCAAACTGCCAAACATTTTTCGAATCCCACCTCTTTGTTTATTTCTTTCCTTTCTTTTATCCCCCACCTCCATTATCACTCTCCCCTCCAAGCTTTTTTATTTTTTTTATTTCATAGCTCAAAAACCAGCCACGCCTCCACTCTCACCCTCATTTCTCCTCCCTTTCCCTTTCCCATCCCCATCCCCACACCACCTTTGCCATGTCCCTAATCCCCTTCCCTTTCTTTCTCTTCTTCATCTCCCTCTTCTTTGCCTCTTTTTCCTTCACTATATCCAGCCCTGACGCCCTCAATGTCCAATCCCTCCCTCTATCCACATCCCCACCTGCAACGATCCCTGCATTTCCAGAGCAATCCAATGTCGTTGGTTGTCCTCTTGACTTACCTGAACAACTCTTTCACAGCGTTAAGAACGCTTGTGGCACTGAGAGAAACAATGGGGTGGCGAGTGAGCTCCACCGCAGTCGCTGCTGTCCTGTTCTCGCTGCATGGCTTTACGCCGCTTACTCCGCTACCGCCCTTGGTGGGGTTGGAAGAGTAGTGCCAGCGGTTGCGGGGCGTACCCCATCTTATGACATGCCATTGCTGCCGGATGACTCGGAAACCTGTGTGGATGACTTAGGGAAAGCTCTGAAACAGAGAGGCGTGGAGTTGGCTAAACCGAACGAGACATGCGATGCGGTGTATTGCTATTGTGGCATCAGGCTTCACCCATTGACTTGCCCTGATGCTTTCTCATTGGACCAAAAGGGCAACCTTGTTGGGGATGACAGTGTGGAGAGATTGGAGAGAAATTGCTTAAGTAGCAGCTCCAATGTTAATGGATTTCCAGGTCTTGGGGGTTGCAACAAGTGCTTGAAAAGTCTTCATTTGGTAAATTTTCTTCTTCTTCTGTTGTCAACTGAAGATCTAATTAGGGTTTTCACACTTTTTTGGCAAATTGGGAAAGTGGGTTTTTTACTTTTTTTTTTTTTCTTTTTTCCTTTTCCATTTCTTTAAGCAGCTTAAAGGGGGAAATCTAAGTGAAGAATCCATGCCAATGGGGGAGGATGAATAGGGTATTAATTTAGCTAACTTTTTAATGTATACTGTTATTAATTGAAACCATCATTATCACGCTAAGCTTATTTAGTGGAGTTTGGCAGTATATCAAAATCCCAAATGCATCCAAAGATTGGTTCTGGATCAGATGTTTAACACCCAACTTGTCTTTAGTTTTTAATGAGCCGAGTGTTACTATTCCTCTTGCTAATGGGAAAAACAATGTTGTTGTTGGTGCAGCTCAACAAGAAGAATGCTTTGAACACAAGCAAGTCAGAAGAAAGGACCACCAAAATGCGCAACAAAGATTGCCAGCTGATGGGTCTCACATGGTTGCTCGCCAAGAATCGGACCTCTTACATTCGGACGGTTTCCGCGGTTTTACGAGCGATGATGATGAGCAAAGATGGTTCGAGCCCTTCTTCCTGCACGTTAAACAGCGACGGAATGCCGCTACCGGTCGATTCTTCTGAAATATATGATCAGTCGTCATCGGTTACCTTTAACTTATCCCAGCATCTGCCAGTTCTATTGCTTTGCTTGTTGCTTATCCACCTTGTTGTATTATCATACAAGTCTGGTTAGAGGGCATTGATATGGCTTGTTGTTGCTGGTGTTGATGTTGATGTTGCTGTTTTTTAGGCTGTAAAATTCTTTTGTTTCAGTTAGTTTGGTGTGTGAGTTTAGATCTGTGAAATTTATGGGCTTTTCCCCATGAAAATTTAAGAATTTTGGGTTCAAAATGGTAAGTTTGAGATGTGGGGCTTGGTGGCATGTGCCTGACTCAGCACTGCCTTGTCTTGTAAGGACAAAATTTGGGGGAAACTGGTGATCAATTTGTTGGCATCCTTGGGGGGAAATTTTAACACAGTAATGCCATTCACGAGAAATTCATGAGTTGTCGCGTCTCCCAATGAAGATAATTGAGAAGTGGATGCCATGCCAAATGCCCAATTATTTGGGTCAATTATGTAATGATCCTCATTAAAATCCTTACCCTCAATAAAACACACATCATTATCACTCTTATTTCTTATTTACTAGGAGTTAAATTGTATTTTATTTTTGTTATTTAAAAATAGATAAATTAATCATTTTAATCTGACAAAATAACTAGTTAAGTATACGTGGACATACAATTATTAGTTTTTAATAATAAAAATGGATGTAATTTTTAATAGAAGGATTTGTTTGTTTGTTGATCTAACTCACAATGATTAATTTGTCTATTTTTTTTAATTGAGGGGGCAAAATATAATTTGAGTTCTAGGACAAAGATTTTTATGGTATTTTTACCTCAACAAAATAGACATGAATGATACTTTAATTGTACTAAAAACATAACAATATTTTTAATGTTAATATATCTTTTGTATGCAATATAATTTAATGGGTAGGGATCTATTTACCCCCTTTTGTAAATTTTTATATAATTAATATTTTAATGATTCAATCGTTGAATTTATTAATATTATTGTATTTGCCAAACATGTGAATTTTTTAATTGATCTGATATCTCTATCATGTCGATCTAAAATACTGTATATATAAATATTTATTGAATCGCTAGAAGTTTTTTTACATAAAACAAATAGTTAAAAAATTTTAATTTATTTCAAATTTTACATGCACAACCTATATGAATGGAATATGAAATACGACAATTAAATCATTAAAGTAGTAGTTGTGAAAAAGTTACGAAAGAATGTAAAATTAAAATAGTTTTATATAGGTGTAAGTGAATCTCACCCCTAATTAATGCTCCTCTATTACACTAAACTTGTCACATTTTAATAGTAACTTTTTAAAATTTTGATTTCTTAGCATTAATTATAGATGTAATTTTGAAAAAGAAAATATTATTAAAACATTAAATGAAGTAGTTTTTAAATATATATTTATAAATTTTAATTAATTAATTAACTAATATATTTAAAATAATTGAAGTCAAAAATAAAAAAATTAACTTCAAAAATAAAGTAAGCTGTGACATTTTCCTGGGATGGATAGAGGGAGTAGTGCACGAAAATTCCTATTGTTCATGATATAGTTAAATAAATTTAAATTTATTAATAAAAATCGTTATATTAGATTACCAAGTGATTTTATATACTTGATTTTAGGTTAAAATATGCTTTTTTTAGTCTTCATAAAATATGAGATTTATTCCCTATATTTAAAAGTTAAAAAAAAAGTAATTTTTTTTATTTAAAAGTTTTAATCCAATCATTGTCATTATTGATAATTTTATTAAAATTTGTCAACTTAATATATTTTATTCTCGTCAATCATATATATAAAAGTAGCTTAATCAACATGTTAAATTAATAAATTTTGATATGTTATTGGATATGTTATATTATAATGTTTGATTTATTTAATTAGAATGTAAAATTTTATTGTTTGATTTGATAACATATAAAATAATCTAAAAAACACATTTTTATTAATTTGTGTTTATAATTCATTAATTATTGCACAAAGGTTTTAGACCTATCAAATGCGCGAGTTGGATAGGTTTTGTAACAAATCAATTTAGACCGAGTTAATTCAAGTTTTAAAAATTTTGGGTTATTTCAAGTTAGATAAGTTTTGAGTTCGGGTCATTTTGAGTTTGAGGATTGGGTTTTTTTGGGTTAGGTCATTGCGGGTTTGGGTCATTTCATGTTTAATTATTTGGGTTTAATTTAATACATAGTTTATGTTGAGTTGGATCATTTTAGATTCAAGTTATTTGTAAATTTAAAATTTGACTATTAAATTCAATAAAATTTACTTTAATTTAAAAATAAAAGTAAATCAAAGTTAAATAAGTTATTTAACCGATTTAAATGTATTATAAAATAAATAATTTTGAAATAAATATTATAAATTTAAATTAATTAACCTATAATATATGAAATCATAAAAAATAAAATCTTTTTGAATTGAGGAAAATAGCTATTGTTATTTATTTTATTTTTAAATCATCACTATACATTTTTTGTTAGTATTTTTTATGTTCATTTTACGGTCCATGTTTAGGTTTCGTGATTACCCTTTCAACAATGTTATCTCCAAAGTTTAAACTTACGTCTCTCCTTGAAAATGTAATATACCTTATTATTGCATCCTACACTTGTTAGCATCATTATAAATATTTTGTTTCCACTTTCATACATATGAATATATATGCCATAGTAGAACAAAACTTTGGGTAAACTACATTAGTGGCCACCCAATTATAATTTTTTTATTTTTGGCCACCCAACTATGAAAAGTTACAAAATGATCACTCAACTATTCAATTTTGTCTTTTTTTGGTCACCCAACTGTATTGGAATTCGGGTGTTTCCATTTTTACATTAGCCAACTGGTGACCAAAAAAGACAAAATTGAATAGTTGGATGATCATTTTATAACTTTCATAGTTGGGTGATCAAAAGAGAAAAAAAACCATAGTTGGGTGAACATTTTGTAACTTTTCATAATTAGGTGACCAAAAAGAAAAATAACCGTAGTTGGGTGCCCTCTATTGTAGTTTACCCCAAAACGTTTAGCATGTACGTGCATTATCGATTGAAATAATATTTAGTTTTCTTTATAACTAGGTTGCTTGCGCATGCTTCTTGTTGAGTTGATTATTTATTTCTGTCAAGTTATAGAGTAGAAATTTGAAAATTAAAATATGCTCTAAGTCCTTATATGCTTCCTATATTTGTAATTTAATCCCTACTTTTATTTTCAAGAATAAAGCCCTTTACTTTTTGGATTTAAAAATTGGGGTCTAGTTGTTACCATTGTTAAAATTCTTCTGTTAAATTTTTTAGTGTCACATTTTAAAATTATATATATATATATAATCACTTGATAGTCATGTAAATAAAAATAATGTTGAAAATGTTGAATAGGATTTTTCTTAAAAACATCATTCAAACTCATCATAATAAAATAATTTTTTGTTGTTGTTGTTGGAATAGTGTTCGTAGGATTGTTTTAGTTTTCTTAAAAACATCAATTCTCTTATAATACCAAAGAAAAGAGATGCAAATCTAAAAAAAATGGGAGGCCACGTGTCAATCTCTAAAATTCTCAGAGTATTCAACTTATATATAATTTAACGATATTAACTATCTGAACTAAATAATAATATTATAAAAATATAGAAACCAAATTATATTTAAAAATTAAAATATAAAAATTAAATTTCAAATTTAAACATATTAAATTGGTTAAAACTAAAATTTTACCATTTATCTAAATATTGAAAAAGTAGTGAGCTTCATGATGGGTGTGCCATTTGTGAACAACAGGTTTATATATAAATATATAGATGTTGTTGATTGATTGGTTATATTTATATATGTTTATTGTTATTATTATTTTGATACAATGTGTTGTTCTACGTATAACCTCTTATTAATCGTTAAATTGGAAGAAAAATATATTTAAATATATTCGAATTTACGTTTTGTTAATTATTACAATAGTAATAATATTAATTGAACTAAAGCTCAATCCACATTTATATTTGTTTATATTTTATCGAATATGCATGTTTGTTAAAAGGGTTTTTAAATAATTTTCATTTGCACAAGGAAATATTTTTTTTTAATTTAAATTAGATTGTGTTCACATATCTTTATTAAAAATGAAATCTCCTTCTTAAATTAAGTAAATCGAAGTTTTTATTAATTTTCAAATAACAATACTTTTGTGTTAATTAAAAAATATTGGAATTATTTTTGCCGATTGAGTCTTGACTTGATTGGCATGAGCGTTCTTGACAATACAAGAGGACATAGGTTCAAGTATGATGAAAAGCAATATCCTTCTATTTATGAGTTGAGGAAGGGCAATAAATAATTCTAAGCCATGTATAAAAAAATTATTGGAGTTATTTTTTATTTTAAAAATATATTATTTATTCTACAATTATATATGTATAAATAAAATTTCTAGTTTGTAAATAATTTGGGATTATCCAATAACGAAATTTGAACAAGTATTTTTGAAATTTAAGGCAGCAAGTGTTTAATAGGGTAAAAATATTTGGGCGCTTGTGGGTGTGTTTATTTTTTGAACTTTTGAATTAGAGGTTTCGAGAATAGAGAGAGATGGAGTTTAGGTTCTACGTAATCATAATATCAATATATTTCATATTTCTTGAAGTCTTTTTTTTTTTTTAAATATATGTTTAAAATTTTGTCCGAGCCACCATATTTGAAACTAATTTATTTAAGGGCATTTTAAGCTCGCTCATATTATTTTTAATTTTTTAAAATATATTATTTTTAACTTAATATTTAATAAATTTATATTTTTCATTTAATTAAAATTTTATATATAGATGTCTTAACATTTTTAATGTTTATATTATAGTATTATATATTAATATAGGTTTACTTTTTTGTGCTAGAAATTACATAATGTATAAAAATAATATTGTAACACCCCAAACCCGGCCTAAACGTTACGACCGAATCTGGCATGTCACATGAAAGGAATGTCTAAAAACTGTGCATTCGTTAAAAAGCTCATATTCTTTATAGTTGTGGTGAGAAATCGAGTTTAAGTAATTTTGAATAAGAAATGGTTTATTATCATTTTAGGAAAATCCCATATTGATCATTTAATAATAAGCAATAAGCAAATTGAAAGCTGAAACCAAATAAAATACCCAAGGCCTTATTACATAACAAAAACTCAAATAAAAATAAGTCCAAATAAAAGAAACGAATTTACGAGTAAACATATGTATGGCCTCCACGAGTCCACCTCAGCTCCCAAATCCGCGATCTAATGATTACCTGTAAAATTTAACTAAGGGGTGAGTCATCGAGACTCAGTGTGTAAATCCCCATCCAACAGGCCCTTACACAATTTCATATGAAAATATGCATATCATGCACCCAAACCTAGCCATCCGCACTCCATTTCTACCCCATGTGGTACCAAACCACCGGGTGGTGCCAAACCACCGGTGACCCAAAGTCACGATATCCATAATTGTGGTGCCAAACCACCACCGGTGACCCAAAGTCACGAATAATCCAATGATGGGGCCAACCCATCGTGTGATACCAAATCACCGGCGCTAATCCCGTATAATCAATCAGGGGCCAACCCAACGTGGTGCTAAGCCACTGGGACGAGACGCCGAGGTGCCAAACCTCTGGTGACCCAAAGTCACAATAATCAATCTGTGGTACCAAACCACTGGTGGTGCCAAACCACTGGTGTCCCAAAGACACGGATATCATCTTCCCCTCATCTCATCATACCCATGCAATATGACATAATAATTGTGTATGCGTTATGTCATGTATGCTAGACATATATCAAATATAAGTATAACATGAATTACCATCATAATCAGATAGACATAAAACAACATAATCACCCTAATCAACCTCTAAGGGTATAACCGTAAATTTACCCACCAAGGGCATTTTCGTAATTTACCCTTCAGTGGTATTTCAGTAATGTACCTACTAAGGGTATTTTCGTAATATACCCTTCAGGGGTATTTTGGTAATTTACCCACCAAGGGTATTTTCGTAATTTTGCACCTACAATGGCCTTTCCCAAAGGCCCAAATGTCACCCCGAGCGACTCAGCTACCATTTCTCGGTCGCATGCTGGGACAATTGGGCCTAAAACTCGATTCCGGCCCATTCGGGCCCACACGCTCGTGTGGCCCACCTAGCACAAATCTAGCCATGTATATAAGTTCCACCTAGTCTAGTTCACTATATACTACACAATCGCACAATTTACTCATAAGGGCCCACGGGCCCATTGGGCCCACTTCGGCCCATCGCGCCCAAGCGACTGACCTACAAGAATACTCACCGACGGCCTCAACTATCGCGTGCCGAAGCCCTACACGCACGTTCGCACGCTCGTGTGGCTACTATTGCCGTGGACCGCACTTCGGCATTTGCCGCTCTACAACTAGAGTAGAGAGTTACACACCCGATAGGACTCGTGTTAATCCGCTCCCGACCACTCCTCGTGCCCAAACGCCTTCCAAGGTGTGTCAACCCTCCTCCCGGAATGTGCTCTTTATATAGCTAGCTCTTCACCTTCCTTCTTTGTATCTTTCCGATGTGGGATCCTTCACAAGAGAGTTTAAATTCAATCAAACTATTCCCGCCCAGCATCATAAAATAAATACTCCCTTGCTTCTCATGAGATTCGAACCCAGGCTCCCTTGCAACATAATCCACGCTGCTAGCCACTTGGCCACAAGCTCCTCTTGTGTCTTAAACCATGCGCAACTAAATATAAATCTATAGCCAAATTCTGAGGTCCAAGTAAAAAGAAAACCAAAATGCAAAAGCCAAGACTTGAACCTTGGACCTCCTTCCTTCCTTGTGGCGTCACCCCCTTGTCTCTTATGTGGCATCACTTTGCCACTCCACCACACACTCCACTTGTGTCATTTTCCTCTACATTTTATTCTTAAGGCCTACCTGCCAACTTCCAGGGTTTTTTTCACCTAAAACCAAAATTTCCCCAAAGCTAATATTTGATCCCGGGACTTCATAGAAGCCCTCTAACCTTCCAAAATAACTTACCTAATAAGTCTAACTTGTGTTAATGCCGATCTCTTGCTCTTTAAAAAAAAAATTTAAACGCTACTACGCTCAAAGCCCATTGGGCCCAATCCTACTAGGCCCAATTTCGGGATGTTACAAATATTATAAATTACAAACTTGAATAACGAGCTAGGTAGGACTTGGGCCTTGAATATTCGAGCATGAGCCTGAACTATTTTTTAAATGGGCTTAATTTTTTTGTCCAAACTCATATTTCAAGTATAATAATTTTATCCAAATCATCCCTTTGGGAAGGCCTTCCGACTCTAATAGATTGCTGAACCCATAAACATATATATTCTACATCAATAATTATTTTCTCTAAATAATATAGACTTAATATATTTTTTATTTGTTTTTAAAAGAGTAAAAAAAATCCGTAATAACTTTTGTTGTTGGTTTTTGTTTTTAAGAAATATAGTCCCAAAATTAATAAAAGCGCGTGTGAGTAGTATCCTAAAAACTTGTAAAATGAGGTGATGGAAGCTTATTTGCATTTTTAATTGTGAAGTTGATTAAATTATTTGGATTTTCATCATTATTCAATTTGGGACATCCTTAAAAATACAGGGTGTCACATTTCAAAAATCGGATCAGATAAATTTAGGTTAATGAAATCAAAAGTGGTCACATTCTTCAGGTGCGATCATAATGTCTGAGTTGAATTTAAGATGTTACACAGGAGCATTAAGTCTCCATTATATTTACAAGTTGTCATTAAGTTTAAGGTGATTTTCTTTTGCTGATATTGGAAGATATGCAATAAAAAATAAACAGGATTTATCATTTGCAATAACAAATGATAATTTGTTCGGTATTATTTGTTATTGCATAATAAATCATTTGTGATAATTATAATCCTAATTATCATATTATTATATATTTTATATTACCATCAAATTTAAATTTTATAAATTTGAGTAATTATTAATTATATATATTATACATATATAACTATTGTATTTATATTCATAATTAATGTTTTTAAAATTTTATTTCACTTTATAAATTAACATAAAAAATTATTATTAATTACTTTTGTTATTAATAAAATTTAAATATAAATAAATAATGTCATAAAATAAATAATGATCATTTATTTATATTTTAAGTAATATCATATAATTATATTAATTATTAATGCGGTTGCTTAATTATAAATTTAGGCCTTTCATGTTTTACATTGAATTTATCTTGGGCACGTACTAGATCTATTTCAGACTCGAATCATTATAGGATTAGGTTGCGTTTGGCTCAAATTTTCTTGATCTTAGGTTTTCTCGGACTCGACTTTTCTCTTGCTCGAACCATTACGAGTTTGAGCTTTCTCGAATTCGAATCGTTAGAAGCTCGAATTGACATTGACATATTTTCAGGCTCGAGATGTTTTGCCAACTCTAAGTTCTAGCCATATGCACAAGTACTGAGAAATTGAGTGTTGAGTGTTTGTTTTATTTTTCATATTTATGCAACTTATTTAGTTTGCTATGATCTCTATTGTTTATTGGAATAATATATTTACTTAGCCCTTCAACTTTATAAAAAATAAGTTTAACTTAAATTTTCATTTTTTTTTTTAATTTTTGGACTTACATCTCAAAAGCACACCAATATATTATAAAATCTCCCCACTTTTTTTTTTTTTTCCCTAATCCCTCCCCGATCTTCCTTAAGAATATTCTTTTAACTTTTATCTAAAATTAAAGTGATTTAAGTAAATTTATCTAAAAAACTATATTATGTTTAACGCTTAAGAAAGTTGCAAATCTTCTAATTTTAGTTCTCCTTTGTCTCACTTCTGCCTATTTTAAAATTTTAAAGTAACAGATAACTAACTGAATTATCAAATTAACAAAATAAAATATCTACACAAGCCCACCTAAGAGCTCAAAATTCTATACTTTGCCATTAAGGGTTACTTTTGGTTATTTGAAATCACATTTTGAAAGCAAAAGCAATATATATATATATATATATATATATATATATATATATATATATAAAACTTTTTCCTTCAAAAAACCACTTTCTAAAAAGGACTTCAAGAGTGAAACCAAAATATTACTAAATGGTTTTCAATGGTACTTTTCAACATTAAGAGCAAATTAATCCTATGCCAAAGCCTCCGCTAGTTTTCCATTTTTGTTGTAGTTAGAAAAATATTTTCAAGTTTAATGTTATGAAAACAAATAAGTGTTTTTGTTGAGTTTTAGTGTTCCCCATTACTGTAAAAAATTATGGTTGAAGGTTAAAAATATCATTTTTAGACATGATAGTGGAAAGTTAAAAATTAATTAAGTTATATAATATTTAAATAATTTAATACAATGATACATGAAATATAAATTTTAAATACCTTTTAAGTAATTAATATAAATTATTTGTAACATTAATGATACATAAAATATTTTAAAAACTTAAATATAATACTAAATAATATTTAAATAATTTAATATAATGATACATGAATTATTTAAATAATTTAACATAATGATACATAAAATATAAATTAATCTAATTTTTACATATCTTTTAAATAGTTAATATAAAAAAAAAGGGTGTTTCAATAATTTTCAATTCCAAACACAAAAGCCAAGAGCCAAAAGTTAAAAGCACTTATATCCCAACTTTTGCATTTGGGTGGAAAATCACTTTTTCACTTTAATTTTGACTCCAAACACTACGTGTTCTCTATTGCTTTTGCGATAGAAAAACACTTTTGGAACCTCATGCACAATGAAGAAAGGAGCTTAACTTTCTTTTCCAAAAACTTAAATTTTTTTTAACTTTTTTTATGTTCAAAATTTATTTTGATGAACTTTTATGCCCTAAAATGAATATAACAACAACAAGAACAACAAAAAAGTATATTATATATAGTAAATAATAACCTTTATGATGGATTAAATATAAAAAAAACTATGTTACATGCAAGGAAAGGCTGGTAGCTAAAGGTTACACTTAAAAAGAAGAAATTGACTATAATGAGATATTGTTTACTATTGTGAAGCATTCATTCATTAGATTTTGTTGGCCTCAGTAGTATAATTGAATTTGGAGCTAAACTTGATGTGAAGATAACTTTCTTATATGGTAATTTAGAGGGGGAACTCTACATGACTCCACCAGAAAGCTACAAGGTTGTTAGTGGAGAAACTTGGGTTTGTAAGTTGGACAAATTGTTGTATAAGTTGAAGCAATCTATAAGGCAATGATACTAGTGATTTGATAGTTTCATACATTGATAAGATTCTAGAATATTTTGCAATGACTAACGCAAAGAAAATGGCATAACTTTCTGCATCATGGTTTTATCTTTCTTTGGAAGAATGCCTTAAGAGGAAAGAAACAACAAAGCATACGATAAAGCTTTCATACACACATCGGCGGTAGGAAGCCTTATGTGTGCAATTCTTTGAACATGTCTAGATATCTATTTTGCAATTAGAATCATGAGTTGGTATTCAACGAATCTTGGACACATACATTTGCGAGCATTGAAGCACATAAGTATTTATGGAGAATGAGAGATTATATGCTAGTATATTTTGGGGGACCTAACGCTCCTTGGATATATGGATTTAGATTTCCAAAATTGTAGAGATGTGAGGAAATCAACATTGGGTTGTATGTTTGACCTAGGCGACGGGGTCATCTACATAAATCTTTAGTTTTAATCTTGAATAAAGTCTTAAAGAATATTTACATATTAATTTAAGATTCTAAAGAGGAATCCTATACAATATTTAAAATTAGTTTAAAACCCTAAAAAAATATCTTACATATTATTTATAATTTTTCTAGGGTAAATGGTAGACAAGATCTTAAAGACTAACCTAAATTCAAATGTAAAAACCTTATGGCAGGGGCGTAGCTAGGGGGGAGGGGGGCTGGCATGGGCCTCGGCCCCCCCTAAAATGTAAAATTGCTATTTTGGCTCTTAGAATTTTTTAAAAATTTTAAATTAGTAAAGGTAAAATTGCACTTTGCCCCCCCTAAAATTAGAAAAATTCAATTTAATCCTTTACAAATTATAAAGATATAAACTATAAAAAATTAAAATTTTATCCGGCCCCCCTAAAAAATTCTTCTGGCTTCGCCCCTGCCTTATGGTTTCATTAAAATATAACACCTACTTAACTAACTTCATGTCAACAATTATAGGATGAAAAAATGACCTAAAGTTCCCTATTTTAAAACGAATATTAATAAAATAGGAAAAATAATTAAACTGGCTAAAGCTAATGAAAAGTTAGAACTCTTTAAAAAATGACAATAATAAAAAGAAAACTTAAATAAATGAAATAAATAAGATCTTAACATGATGATGATAATAATAATAACAATACACCTTATTCATAATACAATAAAAGAATCAAAGTAACATAAATAAAAAATATTAAAATGTATGTAAGGGGAATGTGTAAAAAAACATAAATATAAATAGACATGAAAATAAATAAAGATGAAATAAGAATAAATAAAAATTATAAAAGTGTGAATAAATATAAAACATTAAAATAAAGTGCATAATTGACATTAAATATATAAGGTATAAATGCAAATGAAAGGGAAGATATAAGTGTAAATAATTTATTAAAGATGGAAACAAAATCACATAGCTTGATTTTGGAACTAAAAAATAAAAAATATGGAAGACAGAGGACTGATGTACCAATTAATTTACTTTTAATTTATAAATTTCGGATTAAATCAAAGGTTTGAATAAACAAAAGAGTTACGGGTGTAAATCGGCCAGAGAGTGAGGGCGGTGCTGCAAAAAATGAGATATTTTTTTTAAATATAAAAAGTAAGGGAGTGGGAATAAATCACCTATTTTTGGCACCTATAAATGAAAAAAAAATACTATTCATTCTTTCATTTTAACCTCATTTTTTTCAAAAAAAAAAAAAAAACCTCTTCCTCTTTCTCTTCCTCCTTCTATGTTGGCCATGGATTCACCACCAGAGAGCTGTTCGGCTCTCCGGCCTCCAGTGGTGGAGCCGTCGCATACGGTGACCGGATTTTTTTTTTGTTTGTAAAATCAAAGTTTTCTTAAAAAAAATCACTACTTTTCTTAAAAATCAAAGCTTTATTTCGAAATAGTTAAAAAAGATATAAACTTTGTTTTAAAAAAATTAAACTTTTCCTTAAAAATGACTAAAAAATAAATTTTTATTTTAAAAATCTAATCTTTCTCTTTTTTTTTTTAAAAAAATCACTATTTTTCTTAAAAATCAAAACTTTTATTTCGAAATAGTTAAAAAAATCAAAAATTTGCTTTAAAAATTTAAACTTTCCTTTGGGAGACTAAAAAAAAATAGATTTTAATTTTTAATTTTTCTCTTTTTTTTTAAAAAAATCAAAACTTTTCCCAAGATGAAGCCTTTTTTTTAAAAAGAAACCTTTATTTTAGAAAGGGGAAGGGAAAAACCGGGATTTTTGGGGCTCTTAGGGGCGGAGGACCGACAGTTTGGTGACGTCCCCTTCATCAGAGCCCAAAACCCGATCCCTCATGACATGTCTATGGCTAAAAAAGAAAAAAAAATAGAAAAAAAGAAAAAAAAAAAGAAACTAGAATGCTTGTTGTTTTGTTGTTGTTTTTTTTTTTACATCTTTTTTAAGAACAAAATATGAAAAGCCTCCTCTTTTTTTTTTTATATTTCATTTCATGTATATATATTGTTTTTTAATCTTGTTTATTTGTAAAAAAAAAAATAATAGTAGTAATGATAATAATAATTTGGGCCATTGACAGACCCAAAAAGGAAATAAAAAGAAAATAAAAACAAAGGCCTCCATTGACCAAAATTGGGTGGGCTTTGAACAGGCCCAAGAGAGAACAAATATACAAATGGGCCTCCAATTGGGCTTGGACAAAAATGGGTGTCTACACTAGGTACATGCCATATATCAAAATGTAAAAAAATTATACAAAATTTGCTGAGTGGAGAGCTGCGGATTTGTTGTTGAATCAATGAGACTTCGAGATTCCCTAATACTTGCATATGGAATAAACAAACCGTACATTGAACGATAACACTTAGAGGTAGTTTTATGATTCAAATTAATATAATCGAAGCATTGATCAAATGTATACAATCAATTCAAGTTCAAACTTTGTCCATTTCACATACACATTCATATTGAAAAAAATCCGGTTTGAAAACAGTTTTCTTGCATAGCGAAAAATTAAAATTTTGAAAACCGACTCGATTTGTGATATTTATAGCAATAAGCCCTAGTCGAATTCACCTGTGTTTTTGGCTTAGTAGGTGTTTGTTTTTCTAGGCTTTCAACCAAATGATCTTCTTCGTTATTCTCGTACCACGAACTGCTTCGAGTGTGGGCTCAAACCAATTGAATCGAAACATAGAACTAGAAAAGTTTTCTCTATTTTATTTTGTGTGAAAATGGAAATTCTCTCTTCTTTAATAGAAATTGGTAGAATTGTTATTCTGGAAAAATACTTATAATAGTTGTGAATAAATTCTCTCTATTTATTAGTAGAGCAACAATCTTTCAAAGTTGTGTTTTATGCCTTACCGATACCATCTATTTATAAGAAGAGAAGGTACAACCTCTGTTGAGTGGTAGTGATTTATTTCAAATAGAAAAACAACTTCTTACTTAAAGGAGGAGTGGGGTGGACGGCGCACCATAGTATTCTTACTAGGGTTGTCGCCCCCTTCATGTTATATAAGGGGTTTTGGGCCTCTCTCACATCGGATCCAATTACGAGTACTTCTTGAGCCTTTTGACCCAGTACTCTATTATGTGATCCAACCCGATTCAATTTTTCTATTTTCCAAAATAAAATTTAATATTTTATATTAAACAATTTCCTCATCCATATTTTATCCCTAGTAAACTTTTGACGATTTTACCCTAGTAAAATTTTTGACGATTTTACCCTTAGCAAAATTTCGAGAAAATATGTTCAATATTTAATAACTCATCATGATCATTGTGACTGAATGATTTATTTTTATTTTTAGGCTTTAACACAAATAAAAAAATATAAACTCATTATTCCAATTATTTTACTAAAAAATATAAACTCATTATTCCGATTATTTTTAAGTAATCCATATAAAATTGCAAATGGATCATTTCCATTTCCATTTCCATTTTTGGAAACCTACATTCATTTTCAAATGATTCCATTATTCCATTTAGAAAAAAATCATAATCATTCCTGAATGTTTTCTATTTCTCTTTTCTTATTGATTTTGTTCATTTCTATTCAAACTCGTAATTCATTTACGGTTTCAATGAGCTAGTGAAGAGATCGATTGGACATATGTAATTAGGGATCAAATGATTTATAATTAAGTTTCATCTTTTCGCCTATTAATTATAAACTCATTTAGACATGAAGTCATTCCACTATACTATCTTGACTGGGCTCTATCCAACGACATGCCATAACGAATGCAACTACTCAATGCTCATCCAATGACCCTATCATAAGTGTGTTACCATCATAGGATATCCTTGATCTCTTTGGGATAAAATCCGTTCACCCAATATGATCCTATTTTATCTCATGTAAACCATTACATCTTTGTCATTAAAAGTCAATTACTATCCAATAGTAATTAATTCATTCATTACAAAGATGAAAGATCCATTGCCATGTTTACTTTTTATCAACCATGTAATGCAATGAGAGGATATAATTTACCCATGTCTCGGGCTATGAATTCCACTATTGTGAATGACGTTACATACTGCAGAAGTCATACACGAATGCACCGATTTTTGGTTCCTTATTTATTCAAACTCAAGCTTTTACTTACATCAAAGTGTACGAGTCACACATACATAGTACGTCATCCACTCAAGATTTAGGTATGCCACACTATGTCACAAGTGAATAAATCCATAAACAGATTTAGGATATATTCTTCTTGGGTCTTGTCTGATGTATTGTCAGTCCAATCAGTCACCTATGTCTCTATCTGCCGGGAGTCATCCGCTCCGGTGCCCAAGACAAGGTATCTCCCCAATTGGACTTGATAGACAACATATTAGCCTTTCAAATGGTTTGCTAATTTCTGATTAGACTAAGGAAATGTTTAGGTTTTTCTACTAATACAAGCTAGCTTTTTGTATCATGATCCAACCACGTATTAGTTAAACATTAGACAACCAATAAGCAACATTTACTTCCATTTTGCTTTGCATGTAAAAACCATTTGAGGAAAAGTTATATAAAGTATATTAATTTAAGTAATGAATTTATTTTATTAACCAATCTGTTCAAAAAAATTCAAGTGTAAACTGACGAAAATACTACACTTAGGGCACCAAATACAATAGTCTCTCACTTGTCCAAGTGGAGTAGATGTAACATCCCGATTTTGGGTCTAGTCAGAATAGTGGTTTCGAGACCACAAATTTGAAGTAGAAATATTTTTTTTATGATTGTTTTGAGGTCCATAACATGTTTGCATAATTGTGTGAAAGTTTCATGAAGAAATTTTGTGAATAAGTGTCCAATTTGACTTTTTGGACTAAATTGCAAAAGTTGCAAAATATGAGATTCTAAAAGCTTTAAGTATGAAATAGCTTTGAATAATTAATTATAGGTCCTTAAATAGAAATTTGACCAATTTTCATATTTTTGGACAAAAATGGGCATGAATAGGAAAAATTTGAAAGAAAGGCCCTTAAGGGCATTTTTTTCATTTGGTTAATAAAAGAATAAAAAGAGAAAATAAGTCAAAAATTGTGTCCATCTTCCTCCCCTATTGTCGAAATTTCTAAGAAGTAATAGCTAGGGTTTCTTCAACTTTCAATCTTGATAGTAAGTGCATCCTAGCCCCGTTTTTGATGTTCTTTACGTTTTTGAAGTTGTTATCAACCGATCTAGCTATTTCTACCATTTATTTGAGCTAGGGTTCATGTTCAAAAATCTACCCATGTGTGACATGCATGTATTTTGATGTTTCATGGTAGATTATGAAAGTTTGATGTGTGTTTAACATCTTTTATTGAGTGATTTTTGATGGAAATGCATAAAAAGGACTTATTTGTAAAAGATGTAAAATGAGTAATAAGATGTATGTTTTAATGAGAAATGTGGGCTCATATGAGTATGTGTTAGGTTCGGCTAGACTTAGGTAACAAAGAAAATGAACATATTTCATTTTACGAGCCTAGGAACTAATTTGTAAATATGTAAAAGTTTAGGGGAAAAACAATAAATTTGCCAAAGTATGAATTTTGGATTGATTTGAACAATGTGATCATTAAATGAGCTAAATTTTCTATTATAGATCAAGAAAAACGTCCGAATCTAGACCAGGGAAAGAACAAGATTTCAGACTAAATCGAATTAGTTGTCCATATTTTGTACCGACGTAAGTTCGTGTGTAAATAATGCAACTTTATATTATGCATTTAATATTTGATATTTCATGAATTGTTTATTTATTTTTATGAGTACATTCGACGAAGATTCGATGTGGTAAAATTCTCGGTTGAACCTTAGGAATAGATAGGATACAAATGTCATGACATTAAGGTTATGTGTGATTTCATGTAAAACCATATCTGGGATATGGCATCGATATGTGATTTCGTGTAAGACCATGTCTGGGACATGGCATCGATATAAGACATCGTGTAAGACCATAGCTGGGCTATCGGCATCGATATGTGATCCCATGTAAAACCATATTTGGGATATGGCATTGGCATCTTACTATGTGTATGAGGTTTCCCGGGTATCCTTTAGTATTCCAAGTGGTTCAATGGGTAATTTAAAGATTACGTCAATGATATGAAAGGATATGATTATGTTATGAAGTGGTACAGGTGCGTACGCAAAACTCATGAGAAATGTGTAACATCCTGAATAGGGCCTATGCATTTTCAGTTTAATTGTACGAAATGTCAAGTCTCAAGTACTATGAATAAATTTTTGAATATTTTGGAAACCTAGAAATGCATGGAAATGGAAATGAACATTTTTGAAAACTCGAACATTTTGGAAACCTCAACATTTTGGAAACTCAACATTTCTCGAAACTCGAAATGTAAGAAAATGGTCAAAAAAGAGAGCGATCGAAAATTTTAGGAAACTTAGAAATGATGCCGAAATGTCAAATTTTAAAGTTCAAAATAGGAAATAAGGGCTAGAGGGCCTTAAAAGAAAAAGTTGGAGAAGTTTGACACACAAACAGGCTTGGAAAAGTGGCTCAAAGATGCCACTTAGGGCCTAAGGAAGTGGCGTCACATGCAGGAAATAGGCCTGAGTTCGAGTCACTTGAGAAGCAAATAAATAAGTTTTATTTTTGCTTCCAGAAGGCTTTGAGGTGGACGGCATGGGTTTCTAGAAAAGGAAGAGTTTTATTTGCATAAATATGTGAATAATAAGTGATAAATAAAGGATTTTCTTTTAAGAAAATTGAGGAGATAATTGATGGATTAAAGGCTTTTATCTTTTAAATAAAAGAGATAATATTATCAAAAGAGGAGTGGTGGCCAAGTAAGGGACTCCTAGGCTGATAATTTCGGCTATAAAAGGAGGCGGGAGGGCTACTCATCAACTTTTGCTTTCTCTTCCTCTATGCCGAAATTTTCCTAGCTCTCTCCCCTCTCTGCCGAATTTTTCTTTAAGCAAAATCCATCTCCTCTTCTTCTATTTTCTTCTCTGTTTCTCTTGTCAAAGCCTAATCTTTGTTGATTCTAAGTAAAGGAGCAATCAACTACGACATCTAAAGGGGTCTACAACTGTCGAATATAAGGATCAAGGATCTAAGGTAAGATAAATTTATTTGATTAAAGGTTATGATGTATATGTTAGATTAAATCTAACATGAAGATTTTGACAGACATATAGGGCAAGGAATCCTCTTCAGATTTGGAAAGCGTAAGGTAGGTACATAGATCTAATCGGCCAAGGCTTATTTTTGGTATTTAGAATTATTTTCATTGATCCAAAAGTCGAAAACTGACAAAATTACATGATTTAATGTTAGCCGATTTCAAGGAAAAGGGATACTAGTAATTTTTGGGAACTTGATCAATCCAATCGGCAAACAAGGTAAGTATTAGTAATACCATTCCTATTGGGATTTGGTTTTAAAATCGAAAAGGTTATTAATGTGTTTTTGTATGATGGGCCGAATATAGGAATTAACAGATCTAAACTTTAGATCGGTAGATCGTTCTTCGATTTCAAGGAATCTATTAAGCCAATCGGTGTGTACTCACACTAACTTTCAATATATCATATGGAAATTATTTTAATATATGAATATGCATAAGAATGTGAATGTGGCTAAGTACCACAAATGTGGTAAGAGTACCTGTGCACGTTTCCTACTTTCGATAGGATTACGAATATGTTATATTGTTAACATGTGAATAATGAGAAATTAAGTATGTTAATGCATTTATGGGGCATTCGGGATATATGAGAAAGGGAAGAAGGTGTTGACTTCGGTCTCACCAACGGAATATGGTGACTACGGTCACAAAATTTGAATATGGTAACCGGTTACATTATCTCGAATTTGGTAACTTCGTTACATTATTTGAATATGGTGTCTAATGACACAAATTATATGGGCGATGAGCACGTCGATTGCAGCGATCGCTTCGATGGTGTGTAGCGGATGGAGGGTTGACTTAGTAGTCCCCACGGTGTGTGACCGGCGAGTGCGGGTGGTGTGTAGCGGATGGACCATTAGGCTTGAGTTTGGGTTGCATCATTTATTTTATATGAACATGAACTTGATACGAACTTATATGCCTGATTTGTTGAAGGTTAATGTTGTGTACACATTGAGTCTGTTGACTCACCCCGTTGTGGGAACTATTTTGGTGATGAACAGTGTGACGGACCGGGACGGTAGACCTTGAGGTGGCCATGCATCAATTGAGGAATTTATTTAATTTGGACTTTATTTCTTTTTAGTATCTTTAATTTTATTATTGGGTTTTACTTGATGTAATAAGGCCACAAGGCCCAGATGGATTTTCTTATTTTTGCTTTATTTTTAATTATTTTGCTACAAACGATTGTTGGATTAAATTTTAAGTGAAATATATTTTTATAAACTTTAAAAATTATTTTGTCACCTTAATAAAAATTGGATTTTCCAATAAATCAAATGGGTTCCCAATCTAAGCCCAACCCAAAACGAAATTTTCCTGAGAATACGCAAATTTTCTCTAAGTAACATAGAATTTGAAAACCGGTTTACTTAAGGAACAAACCAGATCCGGTTCAGGCTCGTGGGCCGGGTGTGGGGTGTTTCAAAATGGGCTCGGATTATGATGCATTTTTGGTAAGAATGCAAATGAGTAAGTTATGCCTATGATCATTTGATGGTTATGTGCAAATTTATAATATGCTATGAGTATGCTACTACATGTTTAATTTTGCTTATTATTTACATGCAAACTTACTAAGCTCTAAGCTTACCCCATTCCTTTCCATTTCTTTTAGTGTCGCCAAGCTAACTCGGGGATCGAAGGACGTCGGAGCTCGATTCACACTATCAAACTAATCTTTTGGGTATAGTGAATTCAAGTATTTTGAGTATGGCATGTATAGGGACTTGGTATTTTTGTTATATGTCATATTGGTAAGCCAAATGTGTTGGCTTATGATGATAGTTGATTCATTTTGTATAAGGCCATGGGATGTGGCTCATATTGATTATTTGGTTGTAAACCTATACATATATTCATGCATGTGCCAATGTCATTATGATATGGTCTATGGTTATTGAGAGTTGAATGATGATGTGTTGCATGAGATTATGGATGTTTGATGATGGTCAAACACTTAGTTATGCCATGTTAAGTGTCTTGAAGTTATGTACATGCTTGGATTGGTGTGGTTTCGATGTGTGTATAGGTTGGTGTAAGTTTGGGGTGGCAAAAAGGCTTGGTAATTAGCCTTATTTTTTCCACACGAGTAGACATACGGGCGTGTGTCTAGGCCGTGTGTGACACACGGCTTGCCCCATAGGCGTGTGTTATGACCGTGTATCCCCTGCATCTTAATTAATGAAAAATAGAATGCCCAGTAGTAAACACACGGGCACGACACACGGCCATAAGACATGGACGTGTGCCCTGGCCGTGTGAAGTCTGCACCTGATTTATGAAAAAGTCATGAAAATAAAATCGACCACACGGCCTAGCATGTAACACCCCTTACCAGTCGCGTTACTAGCTACGTCATCAGCAGCCGCTCGATCGGGATCCATTTACTATATAAAAACAAATTTTAGAATTGTCAGAAGCCACCACACTATCAATATACACTTATGGCATGTATAGCTAGACTCTTACTCACGCTACGGTAGTCCGAGAACCGACTAAACCATAGCTCTGATACCACTAAATGTAACACTCCTTACCCATATTCTCTGCCGGCTGGAGTGCGAGGCGTTCTGCATTTAACTCACATGGTCAAACAACTTTAGGTTATCAAATTTCATTCCAAATTAAAACTTTTCCATTCACATATCTAACATCCTTATAATGGGCCTACGAGGCCTTAAACATACTTTCGGAAGGTTTCTAAATAAATCCAGGAACTTTTACTCACTTAGAAAAATTTTGCTCGAACAGGGTCACACGCCTGTCTTTGCTCAAGGACACGCCCGTGTACCCCTAAGACATGCCCGTGTTCTCCACCCGTGGTCGACACTGACTTATTTCACACAGCCGGACACACGCCCGTGTCTTTAGCCCGTGTCCCTCACACGGCCTCGACACGCCCGTGTCTTAGCCCGTGTGCCAAAACCTTGGCATTCTATTTATGACATCATCATCTCACTATGGTCACACGGCCAAGGCACACGCCCATGTCCTTAGACCGTGTGTCGAATTAAATTCCAACTTCAAGGTGCAGACTTCACACGGCCTGGGCACACGCCCATGTTCGTGGCCGTGCCTCCCACACGGTTGAGACACACGACCGTGTCTCTGCCCGTGTGCTTACTATGAGCTTACTAACTTACAATTCTAACATGCAAGGGGACACACGACCTGATCACACACCCATGCAATTGACCGTGTGTCACACACGACCTAGACACATGCCCGTGTGCCTACCCGTGTGGACAAGAACAAGGCTATTTGCCAAGCTCTTTTTATCACCCTAGCTCACACAACATAGTCCCATCCAAAAAATCACTAGATAACCCAAATTTGCAACATACACTTCTATGAATAACTTCTTTTCATAAATTAGTAATAATGGGCCATCAACTATGGTAATATTCAAAAGAGTTCATCTTTAAAGGAGCCAATACATACTTGGCCAAAACAACAAAACAATTCACCTAGTCTAGCCCCTACACATGCCATACTCAATATACTAAGTCTAGATATACCAAGATTGAGCTGATAGTGTGGATGATCTTTCAATTATCTTCGTATCTCGACCCGGCTCTTTGACACTATAAGACAAGGGAAAAGAAAGGGAGCAAGCTTTAAGCTTAGTAAGTTTACATGTAAACAATAAACATCATAATATGTGCCAATCAATAAATAGCATTTCATAATAAATAAGAACATTCCACATTCCAAGATCATGCTTACTTGTTTCATCTCCTACCACATTCCAACCATATCACAAGCCAAATGTTCGTATTATTTAACATACATCCCTGCACTTATCACCACATGATCACATGAACAACACATCACAATTTCACAATAAGCCATTCTTAGTAATACTAAGCACTCGGTGGTTTTGCACTTAGCCCACCATTAATCTTTAACAGGGTGGTATCGCACATAGCCCACCAACAAGAATAAGTACGGTGGTATTGCACATAGCCCACCAAATGTTCATACAAATGATGGTATCGCATACAGCCTGTAACAACCTGATTTAGGGGCTAGCCAGAACAGTGATCTCGGGATCACTAATTCGAGATTTGAGAAATTCATTTTCATGTTATATTATGAGTCAGAGAATGATAGTATATGTGCATGAGAATTTTGGTGCTTTAATTTTAGCGATTTCATGTGTAATCGCTAAAAAGGACTAAATCGCATAAAGTGCGAAAGTTCCATTCTATAAGCTAAAGGCACCAAATAGCCTTAAATTGTAAATTTGAGGTCTTTAAAAGGCAATTTATCCCTTTGAAAAGGCTTGGCCGACCATAGGCAAGCATAGGAGACAAAGATGGACATTATTGGTCAAAGTAGTTGATAGTTGGTGACTTGTTTTGACTAGTTTAATATTAGAATAAAGAAAGAGAAAAGATCATCTTTCTCTCCATCTTTCTCCACCAATTTTTGCAAGCAAATAGAGGGTTGAAAGCTCAAAATTTTCAGCAAGCTCTTCTTCATTCTAGTAAGTGATTTTGATGATCTTTCTTAATGATAATTGTACTTTTGAGACCCCTAAAGCTTAAGCTTTCAAATGAGGGGACTATTGTGCAATATGGTGAAATGTTTAAAGAGTTACCATGAGAGCTTTCATTGTTATTTGCTGCATTTTTATGGAAGAAAATGAGTCTTAGTTGTTAGATGAGCAACTTTTGTGAAAGGTGTTGTCTTGAAAACACCTAATTGGACCTTGATGAAAAGGTTACAAATTTGTAGTAATTATGTGAAATGTTGAGTTTTGATGATAGCTATAAGAGTATTAAATTCTCACCTAGGCTTGTTGAAGGTAGAAATGTGATTAAAATTTATTTCCGAGCCTAGGGGCAAAATGGTCATTTTACCAAAGTCTAGGGGTAAAATAGTAATTTTGCCTAAGCATAATTATTGAAATGATTTTATTAATGAGATGATTAAAATGAGATAAATTGCTATTATAGAGCAAGAAGAACCGAGAATCTGCCTCGATCGGGGAAAGAACAAAGTCTCGGACTAAACCGTCGAGCTAGCTCATTTTGAAATCGAGGTAAGTTTGTATGTGATTAATGCAACAATTATGTTAGCATAATTGAGAATGCTTGGTATCATATTGATGCATGACACTCCATTAAATTGATGTTGAATGAGATATTGAAGTCCTAGTGGACCATGTGAATATGAAAGTGCTATCATCAAGATACGAAATAGATAAGGTCCCGTATAAGACCATGTCCGGGACATGGCCTCGGCACCAAGTTGAGATCCCGTATAAGACCATATCCGGGATATGGCTTTGGTAATGAATATGAAAATCGTATAAGACCATATCTGGGATACGGCATCGATACTTGATGTGAAAGTCCATATAAAACCATATCCGGGATATGGCATTGTCATTTAGAAATAACTCCATGTAAGACCACCTCAGGGATGTGGCATTGGCTTCGTCCCTACATGAATGACGTTGAATATGCGTCTTTGACTATCCCTAGTGATTAAAGGGATAGATAGATGAGTTTAGAAGTAGAAATGAGATTTGTACTAAATTTATATGAATGAGTGAATACAGGTACTCGTGAATGAGTCACGAAGAAACGATTACGATATGTGGCACGGTATGTGCTAAATAAGGGCAATTGTGAGTAAGTATGGCAAGAAGCCTATGACTTGTGTATGGTTAGTTAATGTCATGGATGGATTATTTTATGAGCTTATTGTTGCTATTTATATCCATGCAAACTTACTAAGCTTTATGCTTACCCCTTTCATTGCTCTTTCTCCATGTAGTATTGCCAAGATAACTCGAGGAACGAGGACGTAGGAGTTTGGAAATCACACTATCGACACCATTTTGGTATAACAATTTAGACTTATTTTGAGTATGGCATGTATAGGACTCGAGTATTTTGTTAGGTCGTAATTTTTAGGCAAAGTGTTGGCTTTGTAAGGCACTAAAGTCTTCTTTTTGTAATGGTCTATTAAGTTAGGCTGATACTTGGCAAACTCTTATGCTTAATGAAAGTGATTTTCTAGAAGTATATGCCCTTGTTTATGGTTGTTGAATTGAGTACTTAGATATGCCTTTGGGTTATAAATTATTTTGAATTGGATTGGTGTTTGTATGTGTGCAATGTAGGGTGGCAAAGGGCTTGGTAGATAGCCATCTAATTGCCCACGCGAGTAGACACACGGACGTGTGTCTACACCATGTGTCCCCTTGCATGCTAGGTTTGCAAGTCAGTATGCTCCACGGACTAGGGACACGGGCGTGTGCCCAAGCCGTGTGAAGTCTGCACATTAATTGTGGAATTCAAATCGACCACGGGTAGAAGACACGTGCGTGTCTAGGCCGTGTGAAGTTAGTCAGGATTGACCACGGGTAGAAGACACGGGCGTGTCTAGGCCGTGTGAAGTTAGTCAGGATCGACCACGGGTGGAAGACACGGGCATGTCTTAGGGGCACACGGGCGTGTCCCTAGACTAACACGGGCTTGTAGCCCCTATTTTTAAAGAAAAGTTTCTCGAGCTCGTAAAAGTTCCCGGTTGGATTCCCAAACCTCTCTGAGATATGTTGAGGACCTCTTAGGCCGAGTATGAGCAAGTGATGGGTTAAATGAAATTTTATAGCCCTATTTGAGACGTTTAAGCATGATAAGTTAGGTAATGCCTTAGACCCAGTTTCGGATTTGGACACGGGTAAGGGGTGTTACACAGCCCATCGTGAATAAGTAATAAGGTAGTATCACACATAGCCCACCAACAAGAATAATTAAGGTGGTGTCGCACACAGCCCACCATTAATTACTACGGATAATATTCCACATTTTCAAATCTAATTCATTATCGACCAAATTCAATCCATTTAGAATCGTAAATATTCTCAATCATACAATGCACCAATGAGCAACAACATATGTATTTAAGATGCATCGTTTACACATAAACTTACCTCGGTGCAAAATGTGTTAATTAATGGTCTATTCCGTAACCTTGCCTTTTCCTCGGTCAAGGTTGATTCCACGCTCTTCTTGATCTATAATAGTGAAATTCACTCATTTAATCACTTTATAAATCATAATACATCATAATCTCTACTTAGGCAAAAACGACCATTTTACCCTTGTACTATGGCAAAATTATGATTTTTCCCCTAGGCTCGTAAATCATTTTTCGTCACATTTTCTCATTAAACAAGCCTAGATGAACATTTATTACTCTTACAACTACTCAAAATTCCAACTATTTCATGCATTTATTACACAATTTCAACTTTTACAACTTATTCCCATTTAGGTGTTTTCATGACAACATCTTTCACAAAAGTTGTTTCTCACCTCCCAAACATTCATTTTCTTCCATAAAAACTCAGTAAACAACAAAAACTCTCTCATGGCAAGTCCCTAGACTTTCAACCATATTTCAATTTAGTCTCCTCATCAGCTAGCTTAAGCTTTGAGGGTTCCAAAAGTACAAAAATTATCAAATAAAACCACCAAAATCACTTACTTGCAAGAGATTTGTGTTGCTGAAAATTTTGAACTCCAAGAACCCTTATTTACTCTAAAATTTTAGTGGTAGAAGAAGAAGGAATAGTAAAATATGATATCTCATCTTTTTATCTTATTTTATTCATTATTTTACCACCTAATTCCACCAAACTTGACCAAAACTTAATATCATTGTCTCCCTAGTCTCTATGGCCGGCCAACACACCCCAATTGGACTATTTGTACTTTAAGGACCTCCAATTTAATATTCTATGGCTATTAGACACCTCTACCTTGTATAATGGAACTTTCGCACTTTATGCGATTTAGTCCTTTTTCACAATTAAGCATATAATTGCTAAAATTAAAGCACCGAAATTTTCATATAGCCATATATTAATGCCATAACACATAAAATAATACTAAAATAATTTTCTTCACCCTCAGATTAGTTGTCCCGAAACCACTGTTCCGACTAGCCCTAAAATCGGGCTGTTACAACTCTCCCCTCCTTTAGAGATTTTCGCCCTTGAAAATCTTACCGGTAAAAAGGTTTGGATATTGTTCTCTCATGGCTTCTTCCAGTTCCCACGTAGCTTCTTCCACACCGTGTTTTTGCCATAACACTTTTACCAAAGCTATGCTCTTATTCCTCAACTGTTTAACCTCCCGAGCTATAATCTTAATTGGCTTCTCTTCATACGTCATGTCCTATCGTATCTCAATTTTCGTTTGGGGAATCACATGCGAAGGTTCGGAACGATATCGTCGCAACATTGACACATGAAATACGTTGTGTATTTTATCTAACTCTACCGGCAAAGCCAACCGATATGCCATTGGCCCAATCCTTTCGGTAGCCTCATACGGCCCTATGAATCGTGGACTCAATTTTCCCTTCCGACTAAATCTCAATATTTTCTTCCACGGGGATACTTTCAGAAATACTTTATCGTCCACTTGAAACTCAATTTCTTTTCTTTTCAAATCCGCGTACGACTTTTTTCGCTCCGAAGCAGCTTTTAGACTATCACGGATCACTTTCACTTTCTCCTCAGTCTCTTTAACTAGATCGACCCCATGAATTTGCTTCTCACTAAGCTCGGTCCAATACAAGGGAGTCTGACACTTGCGACCATACAAGGCTTCGTACAGTGCCATCCGTATGCTCGACTGATAACTGTTGTTGTAGGCAAACTCAACCAAAGGTAGGTATCTTTCCCAACTACCTTCAAATTCTAACACACAGCATTGGAACATATCCTCAAGAACTTGAATCACTCTTTCAGATTGGCCGTCAGTTTGAGGATGGAATGCAGTACTAAAATTCAACCTTGTACCTAAGGCTTCCTGTAACTTCTTCCAAAATCTCGAGGTAAATCTCGGATCTCTATCTGAGATAATAGATATAGGCACCCCATGAAGTCTCACTACCTCAGCAATATACAACTCAGCCAGCTTATCAAGCGAATAATCTACTCGCACCGGTATAAAGTGAGCCGACTTCGTTAGTCTATCAACAACAACCCACACAACATCTTTCTTTCTTCGAGTCATAGGCAACCCCGTTACAAAATCCATGGTGATCTGGTCCCACTTCCACTCGGGAACCATCATCGGCTGAAGTAATCCTGAAGGGACTTGATACTCAGCTTTAACTTGTTGACAGATCAAACATCTGGTCACAAACTCAAAGATGTCTCTTTTCATACTCGGCCACCAATAAAATTGCTTCAAATCGTTGTACATTTTCGTGCTACCGGGATGTACTAACAAATGACCACTGTGTGCTTCACGTAAAATTTTTCGGATCAACTCATCATCTTTTGGTACACAAATCCAGTCGTGAAACATCAAGCAACCATCCGAACTCACCCGAAAGTCAGAATCACTTCCCGATTCACACTTAACTTTCTTAGCTTTCATCTCATTATCATTCTTTTGAGCCTCACATATCTGTTGAACAAATAATGATCTAGCCTTCAACTCCGCTAATATAGCACCATCATCAGATAATGCTAAACTCGTACTCATGGCCCTCAAAGCATACAGAGATTTCCTACTCAAGGCATCCGCAACCATATTCACCTTCCCCGGATGGTAATCAATTACTAGCTCATAATCCTTCAATAATTCGAGCCACCATCGTTGTCGCAAATTCAGATCCTTTTGATCCATCAAGTACTTCAAACTCTTATGATCGGTGAAGATTCAGCACTTCTCACCATATAAATAATGACGCCAAATCTTCAAAGCGAAAACGATTGCAGCCAACTCCAAATCATGAGTCGTATAATTCTTCTCATGCGGTTTTAGCTGTCTCGAGGCATAAGCGACTACCTTACTTTCTTGCATTAACACACAACCAAGATCATTAAATGACGCATCACTGTATACTACAAACTCCTTCCCCGACTCAGGTTGTACTAAAACCGGCGCCTCAATCAATGATGCTTTCAATCTCTCAAAACTCTGTTGACATTTCTTAGTCCATTCAAACTTAACATCTTTATGCAACAGTTTCGTCATCAAGGTAGCAATCATGGAAAACCCTTTTACGAACCGTCTGTAGTACCCCGCTAAACCCAAAAAGCTTCTGACTTCCGAAACATTTCTTGGCGGTTTCCATTTCACAATAGTCGAGATCTTACTCGGATCAACCCTAATACCATCACCCGACACAATGTGTCCTAGGAATCTGACCTCTCGGAGCCAAAACTCGCTCTTGCTGAATTTAACATACAACTGCTTGTCTCTTAAAGTCTGTAAGACAATCCTCAAATGCTCTGCATGCTCACTCTCATCCCGGGAATAAATTAATATGTCGTCAATAAAAACAACCATAAATTTATCTAAATACGGTCGGAAGACACGGTTCATTAAATCCATAAAAATCGCAGGAGCATTCGTTTGGCCAAATGGCATGACAAGAAACTCATAGTGGCCATACCTCGTCTGAAATGTAGTTTTCGGCACATCTTGCTCCTTAACTCTCAACTGATAATAACCAGACCTTAGGTCTATCTTGGAGAACACCGTAGCTCCCTTCAGTTGGTCAAATAGGTCATCTATCCTTGGTAAAGGATACTTATTCTTCACTGTCACCTTGTTGAGCTGTCTATAATCTATGCATAACCTCATCGACCCATCTTTCTTCTTTACAAAAAGTACCGGAGCACCCTACGGTGAATAGCTCGGTCTTGCAAAACCCTTGTCCGTTAACTCTTGCAACTGAACCTTCAATTCTTTCAAATCTAATGGTTCCATCCTATACAGAGCAACCGAGATAGGTGCTTTTCCCGGAACTAACTCAATCCCAAACTCGACCTCTCTAACTGGAGGTAACCTGTGTAACTCTTCCGAAAACACATCTGGATATTCGCATACACCAGCACTGATTCAATCTTTACCTCTGACTCTTGAGTATTCAGCACAAAGGCGGGATAGGACTCGTATCCTTTCCTCAAGTATTTCTTGGCTACCATAGTTGAAATTATCACAGGCAAACTATCCGATTTACCTGATTCAACCCGAATGACATATCCATTTTCACATTTTAATTCAATAAACTTGCTACCACAGTTCACTAAAACATTATGGGCAGTCAACCAATCCATACCAAGAATCAAGTCAAATTCATCAAACGACAACAACATAAGGTTTGTCGGAAAACAATGACCTCTAATTTTCAAAGGACAATTCCTACACACCTTGTCAACTAGCATATGCTTGCCTAACGGGTTTGACACTTTTACTACAAATTCCGTAGATTCAACAATCATGCTAATACTAGATGCCAATTTCATGCAAATGTAAGAATGGGTAGACCCCGGATGAATCAAAGCAATAACAGAGGTATCATGAAGAGAAAAAGTACCCGTTATTACATCTAGAGATGATGCCTCTTTGCGAGCATGAATGGCATAAGTCCTTGCAGGTGCCCGACCCTCCGGTCTCACAGAAGAGTCTCAAGGCGTACCTCTACTACTGGTCCCACCTCCCGGGTTCTTTTGTGATCTACCCCTCGAAGATACATTGCTTGATCTCACTTCTTGCCCTCTTTCCTTCTCATCCCTCACTGGACAATTTCAGATGAAATGGTCGGGTGAACCGCACTTGTAAAAATTCCGGTTGTTTCCCCAACACTCCCCAGTGTGCTGTCTACCACAATTTGGACACTCCGGTTTGGAGTTCAGATTGCCCACACTTGCCATCGAAGTGGCTTGAACTCTTGAGCCCGAGTAGGTATTACCTCGATCTCTATGTGAGTATCCAACTGATGCAGTCGTTGGACGGTTTACTTCCTTGGACCTCTTCGATTGAGCTTGGTATGATTTACTCATCGGTCTTTTTCTTGCATCCCGGGCCTTACTCACAGCTTTCCTCTTTTCCTTATTCAGTTTTTCGGCCTTACATACCCTATCAACCAACACTACAAACTCTTTTAATTCTAAAATCCCAACTAGAAGTCTGATATCCTCATTCAGTCCATCTTCAAACCTCTTGCACAAAATAGCTTCTGTAGACATGCACTCTTGTGCATACTTGCTGAGCCTAACAAACTCGCGCTCATATTCTGCCATAGTCATTTTTCCTTGCTTCAATTCAAGAAATTCTTTCCGTTTCTGGTCCACAAACCTCTTACTTATATACTTCTTTCGGAACTCTTCCAAAAAGAAGTCCCACATCATTCTCTCTCTTGGGACCACCGACGTCAATGTTTTCCACCAATGGTATGCTGAGTCCCTCAGCAAGGACACATCACATTTTAAGCTCTCCTCAGGTGTGCAGGAGAGTTCATCAAATACCCTCATCGATTTCTCAAGCCAGAACTCCGCATTCTTAAGGTCATCGTCTATATTAGCTCTGAACTCCTCAGCCCCTTGCTTCCGAATCTTGTCTACCGGGGGTTTGGTCATCCTCACTAAATTTATACCTTGAGGAGCCACTGGAACTGGCTGAGGTATAGGAGGGGGTGGAGGAGGTTGAGCATTAGGGTTTGCTCGTACATACTCCGTGTACCAATTACTCATTATTTGGAGAAAGGCAACCCGGGCCTCTTCTCCTCGACCCATAGTCTCGGGTCCACTCTCTACAGGCGCGGTCCTTTGCGCGGGAGCCGGCGCGTTACTAGCTGCGTCATCAGTAGCCGCTCGATCGGGATCCATTAACTATATAAAAACAAAGTTTAGAATTGTCAGAAGCCACCACACTATCAATATACACTTATGGCATGTATAGCTAGACTCTTACACACGCTACGGTCATCCGAGAACCGACTAAACCATAGCTCTGATACCACTAAATGTAACACTCCTTACCCGTATTCTATGCCGGAACTAGGTACGAGGTGTTACCGTACTTAACTCACATGGTCAAACAACTTTAAGTTATCAAATTTCATTCCAAATTAAAACTTTTCCATTCACATATCTAACATCCTTATAATGGGCCTACGAGGCCTTAAAAATACTTTCGGAAGGTTTCTAAATCAATCTGGGAACTTTTACTCACTTAGAAAATTTTTGCTCGAGCAGGGTCACACGCTCATCTTTGCTTGCTCGGACACGCCCGTGTACCCCAAAGACATGCCTGTGTTCACCACCCATGGTCGACACTGACTTATTTCACACGTAGGGGCACACGCCCGTGTCCTTAGCCCGTGTCCCTCACACGGCCTCGACACGCTCGTGTCTTAGCCCGTGTGCCAAAACCTTGGCATTCTATTTATGACGTCATCATCTCACTATGGTCACACGGCCAAGGCACACGCCCGTGTCCTTAGACCGCGTGTCGAATTAAATTCTAACTTCAAGGTGCAGACTTCACACGGCCTGGACACACGCCCATATCCGTGGCCGTACCTCCCACACGGCTGAGACACACGGCCGTGTCTCTGCCCGTGTGTTTACTACTGAGCTTACTAACTTGCAATTCAAACATGCAAGGGGACACACGGCCTAATCACACACCCATGCAATTGACCGTGTGTCACACACGGCCTAGACACACGCCCGTGTGCCTACCCGTGTGGACAAGAACAAGGCTATTTGCCAAGCTCTTTTTATCACCCTAGCTCACACAACATAGTCCCATCCAACAAATCACTAGATAACCCAAATTTGTAACATACACTTCTATGAATAACTTCTTCTTTTCATAAATTAGTAATAATGAGCCATCAACTATGACAATATACAAAAGAGTTCATCTTTAAAGGAGCCAATACATACTTGGCCAAAACAACAAAAAAATTCACCTAGTCTAGCCCCTATACATGCCATACTCAATATACTAAGTCTAGATATACCGAGATTGAGCTGATAGTGTGGATGATCTTCCAATTATCTTTGTATCCCGACCCGACTCTTTGACACTATAAGACAAGGGAAAAGAAAGGGAGTAAGCTTTAAGCTTAGTAAGTTTACATGTAAACAATAAACATCATAATATGTGCCAATCAATAAATAGCATTTCATAATAAATAAGAACATTCCACATTCCAAGATCATGCTTACTTGTTTCATCTCCTACCACATTCCAACCATATCACAAGCCAAATGTTCGTATTTTTTAACATACATCCCTGCACTTATGACCACATGATCACATGAACAACACATCACAATTTTACAATAAGCCATTCTTAGTAATACTAAGCACTCGGTGGTTTCGCACTTAGCCCACCATTAATCTTTAATAGGGTGGTATCGTACATAGCCCACCAATAAGAATAAGTACGGTGGTATTCGCACATAGCCCACCAAATGTTCATACAAACGATGGTATCGCACACAGCCCATCGAGAATAAGTAATAAAGTAGTATCGCACATAGCCCACCAACAAGAATAATTAAGGTGGTGTCCCACACAGTCCACCATTAATTACTACGGATAATATTCCACTTTTTCAAATCTAATTCATTATCGACCAAATTCAATCCATTTAGAATCATAAATATTCTCAATCATACAATGCACCAATGAGCAACAACATATGTATTTAAGATGCATCGTTTACACATAAACTTACCTCGGTGCAAAATGTGTTAATTAACGGCCTATTCCGTAACCTTGCCTTTTTTTCAGTCAAGGTTGATTCCACGCTCTTCTTGATCTATAATAGTGAAATTCACCCATTTAATCACTTCATAAATCATAATACATCATAATCTCTACTTAGGCAAAAATGACCATTTTGCCCTTGTACTATAGTAAAATTACGATTTTGCCCCTAGGCTCGTAAATCATTTTTCGTCACATTCTCATTAAAAAAGCCTAGCTGAACATCTATTACTCTTACAACTACTCAAAATTCCAACTATTTCATGCATTTATTACACAATTTCAACTTTTACAACTTATTCCCATTTAGGTGTTTTCTTGACAACATCTTTCACAAAAGTTGTTTCTCACCTCCCAAACATTCATTTTCTTCCATAAAAACTCATTAAACAACATAAAATCTCTCATGGGAAGTCCCTAGACTTTCAACCATATTGCAATTTAGTCTCCTCATCAGCTAGCTTAAGCTTTGGGGGATCCAAAAGTACAAAAATTATCAAATAAAACCACCAAAATCACTTACTTGCAAGAGATTTGTGTTGCTGAAAATTTGAACTCCAAGAATCCTTATTTCCTCTAAAATTTCGGTGGTAGAAGAAGAAGGAATAGTAAAAGATGATGTCGCATCTTTTTATCTTATTTTATTCATTATTTTACCACTTAATTCCACCAAACTTGACCAAAATTTAATATCTTTGTCTCCCTAGTCTCTATGGCCAACAAACACACCCCAATTGGCCTATTTGCACTTTAATGACCTCCAATTTAATATTCTATGGCTATTAGACACCACTACCTTGTATAATGGAACTTTCGCACTTTATGCGATTTAGTCTTTTTTCACAATTAAGCATACAATTGCTAAAATTAAAGCACCAAATTTTTCATATAGCCATATATTAATGCCATAACACATAAAATAATACAAAAATAATTTTCTTCACCCTCGGATTAGTGGTCCCGAAACCACTATTCCGAGTAGTCCCAAAATCGGGCTGTTACATAGCACATGGGCGTGTGACTTGGCCGTGTGGCTACTATTTGTTGCTGACATCATAAACATAATGTCTTTTATGTTGGACGCAGCCTGAAGCACGAGCGTGTGATATGCCACACGGGCGTGTCCCTTCACCCACACGGGCGTATGGATCTTTTTGATGAAAATTTTCTAAGTCTTTCCAGAAGTTTCTAAAGATTTTGGTTTAGTCCCGAACCACTCCTAATGTATTTTTTGGGCCTCGTAGGCTCGTATTAGGGATGATATGTATGTTTTTGAAAATTTTTAAATTTAAATGGAAATCCATGTCTCGGTTTTGTATGATTGTTGCGTATAAGTCCAGTAACACCTTGTACCCTATTCCAGCGTCGAATACGGGTAAATGGTGTTACATTTAGTGGTATCAGAGCCAGGTTTAATCAATTCTTGGACTAACGTAGCGTGTGTACGAGTCTAGCTATACATGCCATGAATGAATTATGATAGTATGACGACTCCTAACCTTTTAAATTTTGTTTTCATATAATAATGGATCCCGATCGAGCTATGGTAGATGAAGTCGAAAGTAATACGCCTCCCCACTCGTGGGCGAAGACATGCGATAGTAGACCCCTACAGTTAGTCAAGGAGAAGGAGGCAGGGAAGCCTTTCTCCATATGATGAATGCATGGTATACGGAGTTTGTTCGAACGAACCCGAACGCTCAACCCCCTCCACCCCCACCTATTCCTCAGCCTATTCCTGTAGCACCTCAAGGTATGGACTTCATGAGACTGAATAGACCTCCAGTTGATAAGATTCAAAAATAAAGAGCCGAAGAGTTCTGAGCTAATATAGATGATGATCCTGAAAGGGCAGAGTTCTGGCTTGAGAATACCATTAGGGTATTTGATGAGTTATCATGCACACCTGAGGAATGTATAAAATGTGTTGTATCACTTCTGAGAGACTCGGCTTATCAATGGTGGAACACCCTTCTATCGGTTGTACCAAGGGAGAGAGTTAATTGGGAATTTTTCCAAGAAGAGTTCTGTAAGAAGTACATTAGCCAAAGGTTTATCGATCAGAAACGAAAAGAATTCTTTGAGTTAAAACAGGGCCGAATGACGGTAACAGAGTATGATCGTGAGTTTGTGAGACTGAGCAAATATGCTCGAGAATGTGTTTCGACTGAAGCCATCATGTGTGAGAGGTTTGGAGATGGACTTAATGAAGACATTAGATTGTTGGTTGGCATTTTAGAATTAAAAGAATTTGTTGTACTTGTTGAGAGAGCTTGCAAGGCTGAGGAATTGGCTAAAGAGATAAGAAAAGCTGAAATTGAGTCTCGTGACTCGAGGAAAAGACAGTTGGGTAAGTCATTTCATTCCTTATCTAAGAAACTGAGAGAGTTTAATACTCGATCAAGTGCTTCAGTTGGGTTTTCAAAAAGAAACCATGGGAAACAGTATTCGGGTCATAATGCTCAGACTACTTCGATAGCGAGTGTGGGTAATGCTCGACCTAGTAGACCTGAATGTCCACATTGTGGTAGACGTCACCCCGGTGAGTGTCGGGTGAATGATGGAAATTGTTTCAAGTGTGGTTATCAAGATCACTTCATTAGAGATTGCCTCGAGATGGTTGAAAAAGAGAAATTTTAGAGTGCGAGATCTGGTAATGCTGCTCCTAGAGGAAGGCCACAGAGAAATCTGGGAAATGGAGAAAGTAGGAAGAGTGCACCTAGAGATCCGGCTGTGAGATCTGAAGGTAGAGCACCTGCGAGGACTTATTCCATTCGCGCTCGCAAAGAGGCTTCATCGCCTGATGTGATTACGGGTACTTTTTCTCTCTATGATACTCATGTTGTTGCTTTGATTGATCCGGGATCAGCCCATTCTTATATTTGCATGAAATTGGTATCTAGCATGAATATGCCTGTTGAGTCTAAGAATTTGTAATAAAAGTGTCAAACCCATTAGGCAAGTATGTGTTAGTTGACAAAGTGTGTAAAAATTGTCCTTTGATGATTAGAGGTCACTGTTTTCCGGCTAATCTTATACTTTTGCCGTTTGATTAATTTGATATAATACTCGGTATGGATTGGTTGACCATGCATGATGTAGTAGTAAACTGTGGAAGGAAAATCATTGAATTGAAATATGAAAGTGGTGATATTCTTCGGATTGAATCAGATGAATCAGATAGCTTGCCTGTAGTGATTTCTTCTATAACTGCTCAAAAATGTATAAGGAAGGGTTGTGAGGCTTATCTTGCCTTTGTGTTGAATACAAAGGAGTCTGAGTTAAAGATTGAGTTAGTGCCGGTGGTATGTGAGTATTCGGATGTGTTTCCGGAAGAGTTGCCAGGATTGCCTCCAGTCAGAGAAGTTGAATTTGGTATTGAGTTAGTTCCTGGTACCGCACCTATTTCGATTGCTCCGTAAAGAATGGCTCCGACCGAATTAAAGGAGTTAAAAGCTCAGTTACAAGAGTTGACAGATAAAGGTTTTGCGAGACTTAGTTTTTCTCCATGTGGTGCACCGGTATTATTTGTGAAAAAGAAAGATGGATCTATGAGACTTTGCATCGACTACCGACAGCTCAATAAGGTAACCATAAAGAATAAGTATCCTTTACTGAGGACCGATGATTTGTTTGACCAATTGAAGGGAGCCACAATATTTTCCAAGATTGACTTGAGGTCCGGTTACTACCAGTTGAGAGTTAAAGACTCTGACGTGCCGAAAATTGCATTTCGGACGAGGTATGGTCACTATGAATTTCTGGTTATGCCTTTTGGTTTAACGAATGCTCCTGCTGTATTTATGGATTTGATGAACCATATTTTCTGACCGTATTTGGATAAATTTGTTGTTATTTTTATTGATGATATACTAATTTATTCTCGTGATGAGACCGAGCATGCCGAGCACTTGAGAACGATTTTGCAAACTTTGAGAGACAAGCAGTTGTATGCTAAGTTTAGTAAAAGTGAATTTTGGCTTAGAGAAGTTGGATTTTTGGGCCACATTGTTTCGGGTGATGGTATTAGAGTTGACCCGAGTAAGATTTTGGCTATTGTTGAATGGAAACCGCCGAGGAATGTGTCAGAGGCAAGAAGCTTTCTAGGCTTAACTGGTTATTAGAGACGGTTTGTTAAAGGATTTTCCATGATTGCTACTCCGATAACGAGGTTGTTATAGAAAGATGTCAAGTTTGAATGGACAGAGAAGTGCCAACAGAGTTTTGAGAAACTAAAGGCATTATTGACTGAGGCTCCAGTATTAGTACAACCTGAACTGGGCAAAGAATTTGTGATTTATAGCGATGCGTCGTTGAATGGTCTCAGATGTGTGTTGATGCAAGAGGGCAAGGTGATAGCTTATGCCTCGTGACAGCTGAAACCACTTGAGAAAAATTATCCGACACATGATTTGGAGCTAGCCCCCATTGTGTTTGCGTTGAAGATTTGGAGACATCATTTGTATGGCGAGAAATGTCGGGTATTCACTAATCATAAAAGTCTAAAGTACTTGATGACTCAAAAGGATCTGAACCTACGACAACGGAGATGGCTAGAGTTGATAAAAGATTATGAGCTAGTGATTGACTATCACCCGAGAAAGGCGAACGTGGTCGCTGATGCCTTGAGTAGGAAATCCTTGTTTGCATTTAGGGCTATGAATACACGGTTGGCTTTACCAGATGATGGTTCTATTCTAGCTGAGTTGAGAGCTAGACCGATGTTTCTCCAAGAGATTTGTGAAGCTCAGAAAGGCGATAGTGATTTGCAAGCTAAAAAAATTCAATGTGAGCCGGGTCTTGAATCAGACTTTCGGATTAGTTCTGATGGATGTTTGATGTTCCGAGATAGGGTCTGTGTACCGAGAGATGATGAACTTATTCGAAAAATTTTGCACGAAACACATAGTGGATGTTTATCTGTTCATCCAGGCAGTACGAAGATGTATAATGACTTGAAGAAAAGGTATTGGTGGTCGGGAATGAAAAGAGACATTTCGGAGTTTGTATCGAGATGCTTGGTTTGTCAGCAAGTGAAAGCCGAACACCAAGTACCTTCGGGTTTACTTCAGCCTGTGATGGTTCCCGAGTGGAAATTAGACAAAATTACTATGGACTTTGTGACGGGTTTGCCCTTGTCACCGAAAAAGAATGATGCCGTTTGGGTTGTGGTTGATAGGCTTACAAAATCGGCTTATTTTATACCGGTACATACCGACTACTCACTTGATAAATTAGCTGAATTGTACATTTCTGAAATTGTGAGATTGCACGGAGTGCCTTTGTCGATTATATCGGATAGAGATCCAAGGTTCACTTCGCGATTTTGGAAAAAGTTACAAGAAGCGTTGGGTACGAAATTGAATTTTAGTACCGCTTTTCATCTACAAACTGACAGTCAGTCTAAGCGAGTAATTCAGATTCTTGAGGATATGCTCCGGTGTTGTGTTCTTGAGTTTCAAGGTAGTTGGGAAAAGTATTTACCGTTGGTGGAATTTGCGTACAACAATAGTTTTCAATCGAGTTTGAAAATGGCACCTTATGAGGCATTGTATGGGCGTAAGTTCTGAACACCCCTGTATTGGACCGAACTTAGAGAAAATCAGATTCACGGAGTTGATTTAGTCAGAGAAACCGAAGAAAAAGTAAAGGTAAATCGTGATTGCTTGAAAGCTGCTTCGGATAGACAGAAATCCTACGCCTATTTGAAACAAAAAGAGATCGAATTTCAATTCGGTGAAAAGGTATTCTTGAAAGTATCTCCGTGGAAGAAAGTTTTACGGTTTGGCCGAAAAGGAAAATTAAGTCCACGCTTTATTGGACTGTATGAGATTACTGAAAGAATAGGGCCGGTAGCATATAGGTTGGCTTTGCCATCTGAGTTGGAAAAGATCCATTATGTGTCCCATGTGTCTATGTTGTGTCGTTACCGATCAGACCCTTCGCATGTGATTTTAACGATAGAAGTTGAGATTCGACCGGGTATGACTTATGGCAAAGAGTCGGTTAAGATTTTGGCTCGAGAAGTCAAACAATTGAGAAACAAAAGTATTTCCCTTGTGATACAGTCCCGGCTTCGAGATGAAATCGAGATGTATTCGTAGTTGCCCAATCGTAAATAAGAAGTAAGGTGGCTGGAAAAGAAAAAGATAAACGTAGTTGAAATTAGACTAAGTATAGAACTAAGTGAGAAGGAATGAAATTCGAATTAGCCTAAGTAGAAGAAGTTCGGATTTGGCTCGGGTTTAGAAAGAGTGTTAGGGAGTGATTTCGGTTTAGAGAGGAATCAGATAAGTTCGATTTGGTTCGGGTAGTTGAGTGTAGAAAGTTAAGTTCGAAAATGGTATAGCGAAATGGTCGAATAAAGATTGATTGTTTTAATCGGGGTAGGAAATGGTTTTGAGTTTAGGAGATGGATGAGTTTAGAAGTGAATGAAATTTTGGTTCGAAATGGTTTCAAGAATCAAACACGAACCAACACCAAATTGGTATCGACCCAAAATGTTTAAACGATTCTTAAAATTCGGTATAGAAGATAATTTGACCTCGACCCACTATCAGAAAATGATAGGAACCTCGGTATAAGGATGGTTAACAAGGAACAGTTGACGCCACTAGCTCACTAGATAAGCCAACGAGTCCTAAACAAAATTGGAGAAAAGTGTCTCACAAATTCGACAGAATAACATTAAGAATTTGCCAAAATTTTTTTTACAATAGAACATGTCCAACTATTTATAGGCTAACATGCTAGCCGAATAGACATGCTTAATGAATAAGGAAATTTCAGCCATGAATCAACTAGATTAATCTAGAAGAAAAATCATTGGGCTAGCTGTCCATATTCGGCCAAGAGACTCCAAAAGTCAGCCTCTAGAAGGGCTAGGTGCAGCCGAATTTAATGAGAAAAAATGGGGGCTGAATGGTACTTCAATATTCGACCAAAAGGGCTTGAATGCCTTGATGAGCTTCATTAATTTTGGCTTTGAATAGCTGGCTGTTTAGCTGATGAATGCACTTGATTCCAACAGCCATAAGTGTGAAAAGAAGGAGCTAAACAGTCCACAAGTGTGAACGCCTTAGTTGCTGGTGTGAACGGCATCAATGGAAGCTTGGATGAGCTAAATGGACACTTTGGGGAGCTAAAGTAGCAGCTGGTGGTGTCCTTTGCAATGACCGGACCATCACACTCAAAGAAATAAATTTTAGCAGCAAATACACCTTAAATGCCGTCCCCCCTACATGCACCTGCACATGCACAAAATTTAGCTCATTAAATCAATGTTAATTCAATAATTTCCAGCAACTTAAGACATGTTTAAATCATGTTTGAGCTGAAAAAAATTAATTAAGAGCTGATTAATGCTTGTCTAAATTTCGGCTAGAGCTAGAACATATTAACTAGCTAGATTCGGCTAGACAAATTAAATGGGCAGCAGCTCATAAATTTGTCCTAAGCTAGACACATTGAATATTAACTATTAAATACGCACTAATTAAGACATAATTAAACTTATTTAATGCAGCAAACATATTTAAAACAAATACTTATTATGTCCAAATTTTATTTGATATTTTTAGCTTATTAACTAGCTAAGGCCGAATGGCTTTAACTGAGCTCATCATGCACGCATGAGCTAGGATCGAGCTAAGGGAAGCTCGTAAGCTGGATGGTTGCTGGATTGGAGCTCGGATGTTGGCTTGGAGCTAAAGTTGAGCTCGGTATCTTGGACGTGAGCTTGTAGGAATATGCGACATGAGCTCGAAGTGGAGTTCGAGCTAGTTTTAGAGTCGTCCCAAGCTTGCTGAACTAAAGCTCCAATAGCTTCTTTAAATTTCTTCGCACGAGCTTTCGTAATCGGCCCTCGAGGTAGCACGATCGGGTCTCGAGCCGAACTTAGCTCTTGATAGGGCGTGCCCGTATCATCCTTCCCCTCTTGAGAATGACTTGTCCTCAAGTCAGTACCTGCATCAAACGGAGTTAAGTCAGCCACATTGAAACTAGCACTGATGTTGTACTCACCTGGCAAATCAAGCTTATATGATTTCTCATTGATTCGTTCAATGATTTGAAAGGGACCATCTCCTTGTGGTGACAACTTGGATCTACGTCAAGCCGGAAATCTCTCTTTTCTCATGTGCACCCAGACCCAGTCCCCGGGTTCAAACACAACTTGCTTTCGCCCTTTGTTGGCTCGTTGGACGTACTGTTCGGTCCTTGCTTCAATATTCTCACGTACTTTTCGGTTTAGTTCCTTGACATATTCCGCCTTTTTCCTAGCATCGGAATGAACAAACTTATCATTAGGTAGAGGTAATAAATCAAGAGGAGTGAGAGGATTAAACCCGTAAACAATCTCAAAAGGAGAAAACTTAGTCACTGAGTGGACGGATCGATTATAGGCAAACTCGATGTGTGGTAGACAGTCTTCCCACGTCTTAAGATTCTTCCGCACCAATGCTCGCAACAAAGTCGATAAGACTCGGTTCACCACCTCGGTTTGTCCATCCGTCTGAGGATGACAAGTGGTCGAAAACATGAATTTCGTCTCGAGCTTTCCCCATAATGTTCGCCAAAAATGACTTAGAAACTTTACGTCTCGATCCGACACAATCATCTTCGGAACTCCGTGTAGCCGTACGATTTCTCTGAAAAACAAATTAGCAATATGTACGGCATCGTCAGTTTTAGCACATGAAATAAAATGGGACATTTTAGAAAATCTATCGGCTACAACAAAAATTGAATCCTTCCTTGTCTTAGATTTTGGTAGTCCAAGGATGAAATCCATGGATACGTCGGCCCACGGAATGTCCGGAATAGGGAGGGGCGTGTACAAGCCATGAGGTTGAACTCTCGATTTAGCCCATTTACGAGCTATGCAACGCTCGCAAATTCGTTCAACATCCTTTCGCATCCCCGGCCAAAAGAAATGTTCTTGAAGGGTTGACATCGTTTTGTCTCTTCCGAACTGACCTATAAGGCCACCACTATGCGACTCCAACACGAGCAACTCTCGAATAGAGCCTTGCGGTATACATAGCTTGTTCTCTTTGAAGAGAAACCCTTCATACCTGTAAAACTTATCAAAGGCACCATTTTCGCAAGCTTTATATATATTCCCAAAATCAACATCATCAACATACAATTCCTTCATATGATGGAAACCAAGCAGTTTAGAGTCAAGAAAAGTCAATAAAGTATACCTTCGTGACAATACATCAGCCAGTACATTCTCTTTACCTTTCTTGTATTTAATTACGTGTGGAAATGACTCTAAGTACTCAATCCATTTCGCATGTCGTTTGTTGAGCTTATGTTGGCCCTTGATGTACTTGAGTGCTTCATGATCAGAATGAATGACGAACTCCTTCGGTCTTAAGTAATGCTGCCATGTTTCAAGCGATCGAATCAAGGCGTACATCTCCTTGTCGTACACCGAATAGTTGAGGGCAGCTCCACTCAAGTTCTCTCTAAAATACGCCACCGGTCTTCTATCTTGAGTCAACACGGCTCCGATCCCTACACCTGAAGCATCACACTCAATCTCAAAAGTTTTAGTAAAGTCAGGAAGGGATAACAATGGGTCTTTTACTAGACACTCTTTAATTGAATTAAATGACCGTTCTTGCTCGTCAGACCAATGGAATGCTGAATTCTTCTTAATCACGCTGGTTAAAGGGGCGGCTATTGTGCTGAAATTGGGCACGAATTGACGGTAGAAGCTAGCCAATCCTTGGAAACTCCGGACTTGGCTGATAGTCGTTGGACGTGGCCATTCTTGGATTGCTCGTACCTTCTCTTGATCCACCTCCAGGCCTTTAGCACTCACTACATAGCCTAAAAAAACAACTTTATCAGTACAAAATGAACACTTTTTAAGATTAGCGTACAATACCTCTTGTCGTAAGGTTTCCAAGACCGCGCGCAAGTGCTGTACATGCTCCTCTAAAGTCTTGCTGTACACTAATATATCATCAAAGTAAACTACACAGATTTTCCAATAAAAGCTCGCAATACATGATTCATAAGTCGTATGAAAGTACTCGGAGCATTTGTAAGTCCGAATGGCATTACCAACCATTCGTACAAACCTAACTTCATCTTGAAGGCTGTTTTCCACTCGTCGCCTTCACGCATTCTGATTTGGTGATAGCCACTGTAACACCCCAAACCCGACCCAAACGCTACGACCAGATCTGGTATGCTACGGGTTGAACTTTAAAAACTTTGTTTTGAAGGGACTTGATATCTTGGTTTGTTTATTTAGGTATTCATTCAGAAAAACGATATTTGATGAAAACCTTTGTTTTCTTTTTTTATTGAACATGTTTGAAAATCCCATTTTATTACTCCTTATGACTTAAGTCCATGATCATAAATTTATAAATTGTAAACATTAACAAATAGAAAATCGAAACCTAAGCCATGGGCCTTATTACATAAATAATCCAAAAATAAAAACTTAAAAAAAATCGAAAATAGTTTATGAAAATAAAAGACTTGATGGCCCCTCGAGTCCGCTTCGGCTCCCATGTCCACGATCTACTGCTCATCTAAAAAGTCAGGAAAATAAAGGGTGAGTCACCAAGACTCAGTGTGCAAATCCCAAAAACACATGAAAGGCTTTAGGCCCACAAACACATTATGGGCCTTGGCCCATACATAAAGGCAACAACATATTTACATGCAACATGGCCCAACCCAACCTAAAAGTCCGTCCTCTACACACCAGCCCGTACCAGCCAACACACCTCGGGGATTTCTACAATCAACCCGCCAACCGCTACACACCATATCGACAGTCATGCTATCAGTTATAATGCCGATAACCATGTGACCTTATAATCCACTGTGGCAGAGCCACCGATCACTGTGTGACCTCATAATCAAGTGTGGCAGAGCCACCGATCACTAATGTGACCTAACTGTACATATCGTGGTTTTACCACCGATCACTGAGTGACCTATTAGCATGCTCTTCCCCTTCATCACATTAACCCTATCCCGTGCATACATCCATGCAAAATCACACAATATACTACCCAAATGATCTCAGGTTGTTACATACATCGATACACACATAGGGAAGTTTCTATGGTTACGTACTTGGCATCCTTTGCCTACCCTGTTTGGGTAAAACGACTGTCCGCACAGCCCTTTTCCGGCTTTTAGCCCATAACATACATATTACAGTTTTAATTAGTGTGTTAGAGATCTACACACCTGATTACAGTCAAGACGAGACCTTCTATGTCGACACTATTAGAAGCCGATACGACCGCTAACTGTCTAAGATTTTGCTCCAAAGCCGGTCCACAACCCGGTGGCCAATCCCAAACTGCTGACACCGCTCGTTTCTTAAACTTAGGGATTGGGTTTACAGATCCAATCCCCTCATTCGCCTGAACGACATGTGATTCCATCACAAGACCTTATCAGTTGCTACCATCACAACATACAGTTAAGATCACAACTACGATAACGAATCTTAACGAGAATCTAAAGAAAACCCTTACCTTGAAGTCCCGAAAATAATAATATGGTTCGTACGTTAACGATTTTTGGCTTGGGAACCTAGGTGGTTAGATCTCCTTCAAATCCCGGAATGCCGCCCAAAAAGAAAATGCGAGATTAGTGAAAACGTCAAACTAAAGATGGCCTAACAACCATCTAGCCATTCGGCTATGGTCTTAAAAATAAAAAAAAGATCACCATTAATAATAGCACAAGTCGACACTTACCTCTACATAGAATTCGGCAACTCCTAGAAGGTTTCAGCTTTTGAGAAGATCAAGGAGAGAAGATGATAAGAAGAAATCTATGTAGATTCGGCTTTTAGTTGAAGAGTTCGGCAAAAAGGGAATAGGAGGTATTCGGCTATGGAGATGAGAAGAAGGTTCAAAGTTTCGGCTTTTGAAGAAATCGGGAAAAAAGGTATAGAGAGAGCTATGAGGTTTCGGCTTTGTAGAAGAAAATAGAAAAAGAATAATGGACTTTCGGCTTTTGCGTAGAAGTGTAGATGAGAGAATAGGCTTAGAGATTTCAACTTTTGCAGAGAATGAGAGAATAGAGAAACCCTATTGTCGAAATTGAAGAAGAGAGAGTGGGAGAATAAGACCCTAATGCCGAAAAATAAAAAGGTATTCCCCTCACTTGAATACAAAATTTCGGCACCTACTTCCTAAATCCCGAAAATGCCCCTTTTTAAAACTAAACTAAGCTACTAATCAAGGGAAATTTCGGCACCCCTTGAGTATACCAAAACTAATTCCCTCTCCCCCTTAGTGTTGGAATTTCGGCCACCACTGTGACCAGCAGATAAAACCTAAATTTTCTCTCTTATCTTCATCTGATCACTCATCTAAAAGAAACCTAGATCACACCACCTCTTCCTCCCTTTATCTGCACATTATCCACATTATTCATTCAATTAATCTCCCTATTTTTAAGCATGCTAGTCGTCCCCCTCTATCCATTTAAATGCCAAAAATTAGCTAAAATTTAACTAACATAATTGGACTTCATGCGACTCGAACTTGAGCCTCCTCAGCTGACGTCACCTCCCTGCTCCCTAAGTGGCGCCATTTTTTGCCATCAACACAAGCCCATCTGTGTCTTAAAACACAGATAACATCTTTTAAGCCCTATCTTATCAGGCTTTCCACTAGAGTGTCCAAACAGAAAATTTTAACTAAGGCCTCGGCCCAACCCTGAGCCCATTATTGACCCCTTAAACACCCTATCTAGCACATCAAGCATAACATAAACATCACAGCACATTAAACGCAAAGGCCCATTAATTTAGGATGTTACAGCCACTCTTAAGATCGAACTTCGTAAAGATTCGTGCTCCACTTAACTCGTCGAGCATGTCGTAAAGACGGGGTATCGGATGCCGATACTTAACAGTAATCTTGTTGATGGCATGACAATCGACACACATGCGCCACGAACCGTCTTTCTTAGGCACAAGTAACACCGGTACTGCGCAGGGGCTTAAACTCTCTCGAATGTATCCCTTTTCTAGTAATTCAGTGATTTGCTTTTGAAGTTCCTTCGTCTCTTCGGGATTGCTCTGGTATGCGGGGCGGTTGGGTAGGGCAGCTCCGGGTACCAAGTCGATCTGGTGCTCAATGCCTTGGATGGGAGGCAATCCACTTGGTATCTCCTCCGGGAAGATATCTTCAAATTCCTGTATCAAAGACAACACAGAAGCAGGAAGGCTTTCGGGTAACTCGTTAGTATTCAATAACACTTCTTTGTATAGAAGTACATACATCGGTTGTCTCAAGAACATTGCTCTCCGAATATCACTAGCCCTCGCAAAAACACTCATTTTACCACTCTCTTTTTCATCTCCATTCTTTTCTAACTCTCATTTTCTTTCACTCTCTTTTGCATTTTTATTTTTCACTCTCTCATTTTTTTTTTGACTTTTTCTTTCGTACTCTTCTCTTTTTCCTTCGCTTGATCGATAGAAAATTTGAGTTTTTGTTGGTCTTCAAACACTTGCTTTGGAGTTAGGGGTGCAAGCGTCACATTTCTTTCAAGATGTTTGAAAGAATATCGATTGGTGTAGCCGTCGTGCATCACCCTTCGGTCGTACTGCCATGGCCGTCCTAAGAGTAGATGGCTCGCATGCATCGACACCACGTCACATAGCACTTCGTCGGAGTACTTCTCGATGCTGAAAGACACTAGGACTTGCTTTGTAACTTTCAACTCTCCACCATCATTAAGCCACTAAAGCTTGTACGGAGTCGGATGCTTGGTGGTTGTTAATCCTAGTTTTTCCACCATGAGGGTGCTTGCTGCGTTCGTGCAACTCCTTCCATCGATTATGAGACTGCATACTTTCCCTTGTACTTGGCACCTCGAATGGAAAATGTTCTCTCGTTGCTCTTCGTTTCCCATGCTTTGGAGGCTCAAACTTCGCTTTACGGCGAGCAACTCTCCTTCGACAGGTTGCTCTAAGTCCTCATCAGTCTCAGAATTTGATTCAGATTCATGTTCTTCTTCGTCTTCTGTTTCTATCTCGTCGTCAGCCTGCATCACCATGGTTCGTCTATTCGGGCATTGACTGGCGATATGTCCTCGACCAAGGCACTTGAAGCATTTTATGTCCCTCGAACGAGCGGTGGAACTTTCAGGAGCCTTGCGTTTTCTCGTCTCGGCCAAAGGCTTGCTTGTCTCAGAGATGAATGTGGGCTCTTTAGACTTGTTTGTTGGAAATCCCTTGTTGGTGTTTTGGCCCCACTTAGAGGATTTGACATTGGAGTAGCCTCGGGTCGCTCTTTTATGCTTTAATTGCTTCTCCACCTTAATGGCCATATGAACCATGTCTTCTACCTCAATGTAATGTTACAATTCAACAACGTTGGCGATCTCCCGATTGAGTCCGGCTAGGAAACGAGACATTGTAGCTTCTCGCTCTTCTTGAATATCGGCTCGGATCATTGCCACCTCCATTTCCTTGTAATACTCTTCGACGCTCTTCATCCCTTGTGTGAGATTTTGGAGTTGTTGATGCAACTCCCGATGGTAATAGGAAGGGATGAATCGTCGTCTCATGGCAACCTTCATCTCGGTCCAAGTGGTAATTGGACGTTCTCCATTTCGCCTTCGACTAGTGGTCAACTGATCCCACCATATCATAGCATAGTCTGAGAATTCGATTGCGGCGAGTTTGACCTTCTTGTTCTCGGAATAATTATGACAATCGAACACAAGTTTGATTTTCTTCTCCCACTCCAAATAGGCTTCGGGATCTGACTTTCCTTGAAAAGGGGGAATAGTAAGTTTGATGTTCTTTAGGTCATCATCTTCCCGCCTTCGATCTCTTTGGCCGCAGTTTTGGGGTTCTCTTCTACCAATACTCAGATTAGACTCGTGATCACTTTCATCTTCACTAAGTTCGTTGAGTTCATCGTCGGGGACTCGGGGTCGCTCTCGTCGTTGATTAGGTCGTCCGCGCCTTCGTCTAACTTCTTCGGGTGTTTCTTCACGTGGCCCTTGGTTCTCAACTTGGTAGATCCAATCTTCAAGAGGATTGAGTCTCCGATCAAGTAGTCGTTCCATCTCACGCAAAAGGGCTTGCATTTGCAAATCTGGAACGTTTCTGACTGGTTGTCTTCCTTGTTGTTCTTCCACGTTTTGTCTGACATTTTGTGATATTTTAATAAAAATAAATCCTCACAAATAAAGACCTCACAGTTCACTCAGAAAGAAAGAGTTCAATGGCTCTCACGCTCGTGTTTATCACTCTTAGTCTGGCTTTTACCTCCCCTCGAATGGACTCACGCTCTCATGCCTTTTACCTCTCCTCTTTTCTCGTGATTTCATTTTTAGACTCACCAAGGCCTAGTAGAGGCTTAGGGTCGGTCTTAAAAAAGTTTCAATGGTCGTAACATAAGGGTGATAGGGTAGGCTGAAGAATGAATATAGGTGAGTTTGGGGATGGGTGTGGGACGAAGGTAAGTAGAATAGGGTTGAGAAAGAATGTAACTCAAAGAAGAAGATGATATCTCGAAATTAGATCGAACTTTTTTTTTTAAAATTCACGATTTTTTTTATATACGAATTTCTTTTTTTTAATTCGATTTTTTTTAAAAACTTACTTCAGATCTTCACTAAGCAGCTTTTGGGATAGTCTTCGGAGCTTCGTATTTCTCGTTTTAACTAGCTCTGATACCTGATGATACAGTCCCGGCTTCGAGATGAAATCGAGATGTATTCGTAGTTGCCCAATCATAAATAAGAAGTAAGGTGGCTGGAAAAGAAAAAGATAAACGTAGTGGAAATTAGACTAAGTATAGAACTAAGTGAGAAGGAATGAAATTTGAATTAGCCTAAGTAGAAGAAGTTCGGATTTGGCTCGGGTTTAGAAAGAGTGTTAGGGAGTGATTTCGGTTTAGAGAGGAATTGGATAAGTTTGATTTGGTTCGGGTAGTTGAGTGTAGAAAGTTAAGTTCGAAAATGGTATAGCAAAATGGTCGAATAAAGGTTGATTATTTTAATCGGGGTAGGAAATGGTTTCGAGTTTAGGAGATGGATGAGTTTAGAAGTGAATGAAATTTTTGTTCGAAATGGTTTCAAGAATCAAACACGAACCAACACCAAATTAGTATCGACCCAAAATGTTTAAACGATTCTTAAAACTCGGTATAGAAGATAATTTGACCTCGACCCACTATCGGAAAAGGATAGGAACCTCGGTATAAGGATGGTTAACAAGGAACGGTTAACGCCACTAACTCACTAGATAAGCCAACGAGTCCTAAACGAAATTGGAGAAAAGTGTCTCACAAATTCGACAGAATAACATTAAGAATTTGCCAAAAGTTTTTTTACAATAGAACATGTCCAACTATTTATAGGCTAACATGCTAGTCGAATAGACATGCTTAATGTCTAAGGAAATTTTAGCCATGAATCAACTAGATTAATGTAGAAGAAAAACCATTGGGCTAGCTGTCCATATTCGGCCAAGAGACTCCAAAAATCAGCTTCTAGAAGGGCTAGGTGCAGCCAAATTTAATGAGCAAAAATGGGGGCTGAATGGTACTTCAATATTCGGCCAAAAGGGCTTGAATGCCTTGATGAGCTTCATTAATTTTGGCTTTGAATAGCTGGCTGTTCAGCTGATGAATGCACTTGATTCCAACAGCCATAAGTGTGAAAAGAAGGAGCTAAACAGTTCACAAGTGTGAACGCCTTAGCTGCTGGTGTGAACGGCATCAATGGAAGCTTGGATGAGCTAAATGGACACTTTGGGGAGCTAAAGCAGCAACTGGTGGTGTCCTTTGCAATGACCGGACCATCACACTCAAAGAAATAAATTTCAGCAGCAAATACACCTTAAATGCCGTCCCCCCTACATGCACCTGCACATGCACAAAATTCAGCTCATTAAATCAATGTTAATTCAATAATTTCCAGCAACTTAAGACATTTAAATCATGTTTGAGCTGAAAAAATTAATTATGAGCTGATTAATGCTTGTCTAAATTTCGGCTAGAGCTAGAACATATTAACTAGCTAGATTCGGCTAGACAAATTAAATGGGCAGCAGCTCATAAATTTGTCCTAAGCTAGACACATTGAATATTAACTATTAAATATACACTAATTAAGACATAATTAAACTTATTTAATGCAGCAAACATATTTGAAACAAATAATTATTATGTCCAAATTTTATTTAATATTTTTAGCTTATTAACTAGCTAAGGCCGAATGGCCTTAATTGAGCTCATCATGCACGCATGAGCTAGGATCGAGCTAAGGGAAGCTCTTGAGCTGGATGGTTGCTGGATTGGAGCTCGGATGTTGGCTTGGAGCTAAAGTTGAGCTCGGTATCTTGGACGTGAGATTGTAGGAATATGCGACATGAGCTGGAAGTGGAGTTCGAGCTAGTTTTAGTGTCGTCCCAAGCTTGCTGAACTAAAGCTCCAATAGCTTCCTTAAATTGCTTCGCCCGAGCTCTCGTAATCGGCCCTCGAGGTAGCACAATCGGGTCTCGAGCCGAACTTAGCTCTTGATAGGGCGTGCCTGTATCACCTTGTGAAAGTATTATGGCAAAGACATGGGGTTGAAGAGGCTACATGGGAACCTGAGGAAGCCATGAGAAAACAGTACCCAAGCCTTTTCACCGGTAAGATTTTTGAGGACGAAAATCCCTAAGGGGGGAGAGATGTAACATCCCAATTTTGGGTCTAGTCAGAATAGTGGTTTTGAGACCACAAATTCGAAGTAGAAATATTTTTTTATGATTGTTTTGAGGTCCATAACATGTTTGCATGAATGTGTGAAAGTTTCATGAAGAATTTTTGTGAATAAGTGTCCAATTTGACTTTTTGGACTAAATTGCAAAAGTTGCAAAATATGAGATTCTAGAAGCTTTATGTATGAAATAGCTTTGAATTATTAATTAGAGGTCCTTAAATAGCAATTTGACCAATTTTCATATTTTTGGACAAAAATGGGCATGAATAGGAAAAAATTGAAAGAAAGGCCTTTAGGGCATTTTTGTCATTTGGTTAATAAAATAATAAAAAGGGAAAATAAGTCAAAAATTGTGTCCATCTTCCTCCCCCATTGCCGAAATTTCTAAGAAGCCATAGCTAGGGTTTCTTCAACTTTCAAGCTTGATAGTAAGTGCATCCTAGCCCCGTTTTTGATGTTCTTTACGTTTTTGAAGTTGTTATCAACCGATCTAGCTATTTCTACCATTTATTTGAGCTAGGGTTCATGTTCAAAAATCTACCCATGTGTGACATGCATGTATTTTGATGTTTCATGGTAGATTATGAAAGTTTGATGTGTGTTTAACATCTTTTACTGAGTGATTTTTTATGGAAATGCATAAAAAGGACTTATTTGTAAAATATGTAAAATGAGTAATAAGATGTATGTTTTAATGAGAAATTTGGGCTCATATGAGTATGTGTTAGGTTCGACTAGACTTGGGTAACAAAGAAAATGGACACATTTCATTTTACGAGCCTAGGGACTAATTTGTAAATATGTGAAAGTTTAGGAGAAAAACTATAATTTTGCCAAAGTATGAATTTTGGACTGATTTGAACAATGTGATATTTAAATGAGTTAAATTTGCTATTATAGATCAAGAAAAATAGATTTCGGACCTAGACCGAGGAAAGAACAAGATTTCGGACTAAACCGAATTAGTTGTCCATATTTTGTACCGAGGTAAGTTCGTGTGTAAATAATGCAACTTTATATTATGCATTTAATATTTGATATTTCATGAATTGTTTATTTATTGTTATGAGTACATTCGATGACGATTCGATGTGGTAAAATTCCCGGTTGAACCTTAGGAATAGATAGGATACAAATGTCATGACATTAAGGTTATGTGTGATTTCGTGTAAGACCATATCTGGGATATGGCATCGATATGTGATTTCTTGTAAGACCATGTCTGGGACATGGCATCGATATGAGACATCATGTAAGACCATAGCTGGGCTATCGGCATCGATATGTGATCCCATGTAAGACCATATCTGAGATATGGCATTGGCATCTTACTATGTGTATGAGGTTTCTCGGGTATCCTTTAGTATTCCAAGTGGTTCAACAGGTAATTTAAAGATTACGTCAATGATATGAAAGGATATGATTATGTTATGAAGTGGTACAGGTGCGTACGCAAAACTCATGAGAAATGAGCTTAGATTATGATGCATTTTTGGTAAGAGTGCAAATGAGTAAGTTATGCCTATGATCATTTGATGGTTATGTGCAAATTTATAATATGCTATGAGTATGCTACTACATGTTTAATGTTGCTTATTATTTACATGCAAACTTACTAAGCTCTAAGCTTACGCCTTTCCTTTCCATTTCTTTTAGTGTCGCCAAGCTAACTCGGGGATCGAAGGACGTCGGAGCTCGATTCACACTATCAAACTAATCTTTTGGGTATAGTGAATTCAAGTATTTTGAGTATGGCATGTATATGGACTTGGTCTTTTTGTTATATGTCATATTGGTTAGCCAAATGTGTTGGCTTATGATGATAGTTGATTCATTTTGTATAAGGCCATGGGATGTGGCTCATATTTATTATTTGGTTGTAAACCTATTCATATATTCATGCATGTGCCAATGTCATTATGATATGGTCTATGGTTATTGAGAGTTGAATGATGATGTGTTGCATGAGATTATGGATGTTTGATGATGGTCAAACACTTAGTTATGCCATGTTAAGTGTCTTGAAGTTATGTATATGCTTGGATTAGTGTGGTTTCGATGTGTGTATAGGTTGGTGTAAGTTTGGGGTGGCAAAAAGGCTTGGTAATTAGCCTTATTTTGTCCACACGAGTAGACATACGGGTGTGTGTCTAGGCCGTGTGTGACACACGGCTTGCCCCATAGGCATGTGTTATGGCCATGTGTCCACTACATCCTAATTAATGCAAAATAGAATGCCCAGTAGTAAACACACAGGCACGAGACACGGTCGTGTGAGAGACACGGCCATAGGACATGGACGTGTGCCCTGGCCGTGTGAAGTCTGCACCTGATTTATGAAAAAATCATGAAAATAAAATCAACCACACGGCCTAGCACACGGGCGTGTGACTTGGCCGTGTGGCTACCATTTGTTGCTGACGTCATAAACAGAATGTCCTCTATTTTGGACACGGCCTGAAGCACGGGCGTGTGATATGCCACACGGACGTGTCCCTTCACCCACACGGGCGTGTGGATCTTTTTGATGAAAATTTTCTAAGTCTTTCCAGAAGTTTCTAAAGTTTTCGGTTGAGTCTCGAACCACTTCTAATGTATGTTTTGGGCCTCGTAGGCTCGTATTAGGGATGATTTGTATGTTTTTGAAAAGTTTTAAATTTGAACGGAAATCCATGTCTCGGTTTTGTATGATTGTTTATGTATAAGTCCGATAATGCCTCGTACCCTGTTCCTACATCGAATACGGGTAAAGGGTGTTACGGTAGATGAGTCATGTTTTGCATTCTTGTGCCCTTCCATATATTTCCCGAAGAGCTCTTTATCTATAAGAGTCTTGGCTAAACAAATCCCGGGGTTTTTCCTCATATGCAATCTTTGACTACGTCTACCATTCAGTCAAACACTACCGTCTCCCTTTTGTGTTTTATCCTTATGTGGTTTATTTGGGTTTAGCTTTATTTGCACTACTATAGTGCCATAGCTTTTCCATACCTTATATCTGGCCCGCCATAGTGAAGTTAGCAGTGCAACCCTGCTTTACACTTATTCATACAATGGACCCATCGCTTAGGATAAAAACACAACCCTGTGTCAATTTCCTCGAATCTCAACACGTTTGGAAGTCAATATCAGTATTTCTAATAGGAGTGAGATCTCCTTCAGAATGCACAAGCATATAATCCCTTGTTCTCTATAAATACTTGAGTATATACTTAATTGCTTACCAGTATCTTGGTCTTGGATTCGCCTGATATCGGTTCACCAACCCTACTGCAAGATATATATTTGGGTGTGTGCATAACATAACATACATGATACTTCCTACTACCAAAGAATAAAGAACCTTTCTCATGTTCTCTCTTTCTTTCGCTGTCTTAGGATAATCCTCTAAAGAGACATGAAATCCCGATACGAAGGGTTGATTTCCTTTCTTTTAGTTGGTCATTAAATAATGCTCTAATATATTGTTTAAGTATGAAGCCTGAGACAGTGCTATCAATTTGTTCTTTCGAACTCTTAGGATTCAAATGCCTAAAACAAAATTAGCTTTTCCTAAGTCCTTCATGCTAAACTATTGGGTTAACCATAGTTTAACCGATGACAATGTTTCTATATCATTCCTAAGAGTAGAATGTCATCGACATATAGAACAAGAAAGACCACGTTTTCATCCCCTAAATGTTTGTAAACATAAGGCTCTTGATTCTCTTCTTTTCCACTTGTAATGGCTAGAGATCTTATTGTAACACCTCCAAACCCGACACAGACGTTATGGCCGAATTCAGAAATGTCACATCAAAGGCACAATCTCAAACAATTTTGCTAAGTTAAAATCTAAGGCCAAAAAGCCCAAAATCCTTGAATCTTGTTAAGTTAAGAAGAAAGCCCATGTTTTAAAATAAAAGCCCATAGGTTATAGTTATTTTGAAAACCTTGTTAAACCTTTAGAGATTTATTTAAGTTGAAATAAAAATTAAGCAGCGGAAATAATAATAAAACCCATAAGTAACGTCAAATTGGAGATACAAGGCCTTATTACAACCAATGAAAATAAAGGATTTAAACTAAAGTCATTCGAAACAAATAAACAAAAAAAAACTTCTAATTAACTTGCAATGTGGCCATCTCCGAGTCCCTCTTCCACGTCGAAATGTCTCATCGAAAGTCACACCAAACATTAAATAAAAGGGTGTGAGTTTCGAAACTCAGTGTGTACGACCCTTAGCAATCAATTTAATATACAATTATCACGTTGGGCCTAAGCCCTATCACAATCGGTGGTCTTGGGCCTTAGCCCACAATGACCTTATATCAGATCATATCATATCATATCATATGCAAAACAAGGTAATGCAAAACCCTCCCCAAAAATCCATCCACTACACACCATTTCCCTTCCAACCTTGTACACTTGTGGGGAATTCTAGCTCGACCCACCCCTCCGCTACACACCAATGGTAGCACTCACAGCGGCATTACTCAACGTTGCAGCAAAGCTGCTAATCATATAATGGGCTTAAAGCCATCGGTGGATCCACGGTCGTCAAGTGACTATGCGATCCTCAAATTCTTCCTCCGTACCATAATTCCCACCCATATGCATCCTAAACAGAATATCATATGAATGCGGCATGCACATGAGTAACATCCATAAAACTCATACTCATCACGTAGGGGTATTTTAGTCATTTCACAATCAAGGGTATTCTCGTAATTCTACCCTACAGGGGTGTTTTCGTAATTTTGCCCTACAAGGGTATTTTCGTAATTCTGCCGTATAGGGGTATTTCCGTAATTCTGCCCTACAAGGGTATTTAGGTGATTTTGCAAAACAGAGGTATTTTAGTAATTTTGCAAATATAAGGATATTTTGGTAATTTTCAAACTAAGGGTATTTTGGTAATTTTTAAATCAGGGATATTTTAGTAATTTTACAAATCTAAGGATATTTTGGTAAATTTTAAATCAGGGGTATTTGGTCCCTCTCGGGTTTTAGTTATGAACTTTGGCCCATCAACAAGTCCTCGCGGTTAAAGTGAACAAACACTCTGCACCAGGTAGGATCTCAGAAAAGAGGAGGTGGGCCACTAGGTCCGCTTAAATACCAAGCTCTCCCTAGATCCAATCCTAGACATGCATATGTCCATTACCACACCCTAACCTATCGACTTGTCCACAGACATGTTTGATTATTACAAGAATTTTATGTTATTCAAGAGTTTGTCAAGCTAGGCCTAGAGTTCATTAAACCCTAACATATATTTCTAAAAACCCATAAGGCCCGTTAAGCCCATTTCATGTCATATAGCCCACAAGGTCGGCAGGCCCATTTAGCCACTTTCGGCTTTTCGACTTTTCGGCATTGCCGATATCGTGTGTGTGTAGTGTTTGTACACACCTGGTAATAACGCGTGCTGCGAGTTCCTCTTAGTCACGAACCTACATTCAATATTCCTTAATCATTAATCATAAGCTAAATACAAACTTTATCAAAAGCCGAAACCTCACCGTAGCCTTACTGTGTGCGACAAGCCTTAATAGCTCCTTACTTTAACACCAACTGTGATTAGACCCTAGATCTGTACCAATTTAAACATTAGAGCCTAAGAAATAGATGACTTGCATCCAACACAAGTCACCCTCACAACATATATGACCATTCGGCCAACCCTTAAACCAAGTAAAGAACACTTACCCTTGCTAACGATCCTACCACGCTTATGCGATCTTTGAATCTTATCCTTGTTACCACGAGTTAACGATGTGTCGATTAGATAGCCTTTCGGCTTTTAGCAAAATGTACAAGAGAGGTTAACCGAATACTTACCAAATCCACTTTCGATCCTGCGGCCTAAATTCGGCTTTTGAGATTAGTATGGTGACAGAGACAATTCGGCACCAATAGGGAGAAGAAGAGGAGAAGTGATCGGCTAGAACTAAAGGTGAACAAGAAAAGGAATTTAAGAAGAGAAGGTATGGGGAATTCGGCTAGAGAAAACCAAAATTTCGCAAAGGGATGATGGGTTTTTTCAAATGGAAGAATTCGGCTTAGGGAGAAAAAGAAAAGTAATGGAACCCAATGAACCTCTCAAAGGAATTCGACACCTCCTTTTATAGCCAATAGCCGAATCCTACCTTCCCCACATCCAATTCGCACCAACTCTTCCCACTTCTCATCTCCTAATTTTTCTCCATGATATCTCCCTTATCTCATCCGAAATTCCCTCCTTTATCAGCTCACAAGACCAATTCAAACACTTCAATGAAAGAGTCCAAATTCCACACAACTCTGGCCGTCCACTATGCAAAATTAAACACTCCAAAAACACTTTACCACTACTCGAACCTTGGACCTCTTCACGCCACCTTGTAGCTCCCTAGTGACGCCACCTTGCCACCGGGACCACAAGCCCATTTGTGTCCTATTTTCCCTTAATCTGCTTAAGAGGCCTAATGCCTGAGACTAGGGTCCACTAAAGCAAGAAAAATAAAATTTTCCCTACAGTCTTCCCTATCTCTAAGACTTCAAATAATCCCGATAATACCTTAAAATTAATATTCTAAGTGCTACTCATACATACCAACCTCAGTGCACAGAAATTTAAAGTTTCGGGATTTTTGGGGCGTTACAACCCAATAGGCCCAAATCTACTAGGCCCAAATTCGGGGCGTTATACTTATCTTTGCCTTTCTTAGCGCACTTTCCCTTTCCTTTTGAGGAAGAATCGATGACTATATTTGCTTCTACTCTTCGGACCGACTGACCGCTGTTCAACATCAACTCATAGGACTGTAGCTCATTCATGAGTTGTGTAAGCATTAGATTCGTGCTCTCAAGGTTCTAAGCAGCCCCAAAACCAATAAAATCCTTGGACAGGCTTTTGTACAGCATCTCTATTTGGGCGTTTTGGTCCAAATTGGCCTCATTGTTTGTAGCTTCAACAAAGTAGCCCATAAGAGTGATCATATGGTCTTTAAATGGAGTGTTGGGCTTTTGTTGCGCATTCATTAAGCTAGTTATGATAGACTTTCAAGCCAAGGTAGCTTGGCTTCCGAACATGTCTTCTAGCTTATCTAGGATCACCTTTAGCAGTCTTACAACTCTCCAGTTGCTTATACAAAGTGCTGGTCATGCTAACCAACATATAGCAACGAGCTATCTCATCGGACTCTTCCAGTGTTTTCTAGTGTCAGTTTGAGTGGTCGGACGGCACTTAGTATCAAGAAATTTTTTAAGTTTCTCTATAACATCCCTAACCCGTCTCCGTCACTGGATTAGGGTTACATAGTATTAAGATATTTAACAATTCAAATGACAACATAAACCATTCAAATATTACTTTACATATCAAATATTCAAAATCAATCATCATTCATAACATATATACGAATCCTACAGAATAAATTTGGAAACAATTAGGGAATAATTTGAAATAAAATAGAAAAACGTAAAAAAAATTCAAAATAAGGGTCACACGGCCGTGTGGCCAAATCGTGCACAGTTTGAAAATAGGGTCACACGATCGTGTTACCAGACCGTGTGTAATTCAAAATATGGTCACACAGTCGTGTTGTAGACCGTGTGTGATTCAAAATATGACCACACGACCGTGTCTCTAGGCCATGTAACAACCTGTGACCATGTAGGACAAACCTTCCCCAAAATATAATAGGCCATATGGCCGTGTGAGGTGATTGTGTGGGACACACGACTGTATGGTAGACCATGTCTTAGGTCGTGTGCACCTGAAGTAGCTTCAAAATACCCATTTCACCTACCATTTCTTGGTTACCAAGCCAAACCTTTTGCACCTATAAATACCCATTTTAAAACACACCAAATCATGTCAAAACATACCATATACAATTCAACCTAAGTTCCTAACCAATATGCCCACAAAGGTACCTCAATTTTTGATCTAATGAGCAATGTTTGAATGGTTTAATCGTTTTATGTTCGGTAAGTTTAAGTTTCCTTTATACGAGCTTACTAAGCACTAATTGCTTACATAGTTGTTTTTCTCAGTTTTGTAGATCATCGGATAGCTCAATCGGTTAGAATCTCGTCAGAGCACAGTCACACTATCAGTTGATCATTTTGGTAGTTTTTGGTTAATTTGCTTTATGGTTATAAATGGCATGTATAGGTATTAATGTAATCTTGGTTTCTTGGTATTTTTAAGTAGTGATGAGTTTAGTTGTGGTTGGATGCCTAGTTGAAGTTGTGTGCAAATGGTGATCTAAATAAGTAATGTTCCACTTGTGCATGACCTTATTAAGGTAGGTAAATCATGATTGAATGGTATGCTTATGAAATGGTTTGGTATGTTTGATTTATGTAGAATGAATGGTCTTGAGATGTTGAATAAGATTATGTTTGGTTTGTGATTGTGGTACTCTTTGTTGGTACATTGGTTAGTCTTATAGGTTGATGGAATTGGTACGTTTTAAGTGTGTTTTAAATGTGTTTTGGTCATATTAATGTTTGTGGAAATGGTGTGTCTTGGTGTGTAAGAATTGGGTTTGAAATGACTTGTTTTAGGAGCAATCTATGAAGCACACGACCTGGGACACGGGCTATCAGAAGACCACCCCACAAGACCGTGTGCCACACACGACCACCCCACATGACCGTATTTCATTATTTTTTTAGGTGCAGGTTTCACACAGTCTGGCCACACGGCCGTTTGACCCATGTTTTCAAGATTTTCCATATTTTTTTGATTTGTTTCGAATTAATCCCAAAATGTTTCTAAACTATTTTTAGAGCCTCGTAAGGCTCAATTAAGACCCATAAGTGTATTTTTACAATGATTAGATTCAATTATTAAATGTTAACATTTAATTCATATAATTGTTTCTATTGTGAAGTTAAATGTTTTACTTTGCTCAGTAATACTTCGTAACCCTAATCTAACAACGGAGATGGGTTAGGGGTGTTAAATCCCTTCTTAAAAAACTTTTAGGGAAACCCTAATTTATGGGAGAGATAATCTCTCGTTCAAGGACGTGAAGGGAAATCTATTGAGCAAAGAAAAACTTGATAATGAGTTAGGCCAAAATAAATAATCAGATGGGCAAACCTTAGTTTTAGTTGCAATGGGTAGGCAACAATCCAGAAAGTCAGATCGAAACAGGTCTAGGGTAAGATCCAAATCCAAAAACTGTAAAAAACAATGTGGCTACTGCAAGAAGATGGGCCACATTGAAGTAGAATGCTACAAACTTCAGAACAAAAATAAGAGGATACAGAAACAACGAGAAAGGAAAGCAGAAAGGACAAGTTGTTGATGCTAGTGTAGCTGTGGATAGAGGTGATGATTTCTTGTTGATGTCTACGAGTAAAAGCTCCAAGCGTACATCTGAGTGGATTCTTGATTTAGGGTGCTCCAATCACATGTGTTCCAACAGGGACTGGTGATCCACGTATAATTAGGTTGAAGATGGAGCTGTGCTGATGGGGATTAATTCTCCATGTAAGATAACCAGAATCAAATTAATACAAATCAGGATGCATGACAGAATTATTAAGACATTGTCAGATGTCAAGCATGTGCTTGATTTAAAGAAAAATTATATCTCACTGGGAATCTTAGACTCGAATGGTTGCAAGATCATTATCGAGTCAAACGACTTAAATGTTTCTCGTGTAGCTCTTGTTGTGATGTGAGGAAAGAAATAGGGCAACTTATACTTTCTGCAAGGGTCGAAAATGACTAGTGTAGCTACAATTACTGAATAAGAGCCAAAATCATCGTCACATTGCGATGAGAACCATTATGACGTCACGACAACGCGAAGTGATTCTCTCTCTGTGCAATTCGATTCAACCCAACTATGGCACATGCGACTCGGTGATAATACTCTGAAATGACATATTTTTATGTATTAATTACATATTTATTGTAACGCTCCAAAATTTTAATTTTTGATTTCGTGTATGTGTGACACACAATGTCTATCTAATTTAGTGGTTATGTGTTCTGGGTGTGTGTGAGAGGTCCCAAGTTCAAGCCTTACTTGGGCAAATTTTAGTATTTTTATAAATAAAGCCTTAACCTTGTGCAAAGGGCTTAAGTTTAAATGTTGGGTAAATTACATCAGAATGGGCCTGCTAGTTTGGTGGTTAAGTGGTGTGTTATTATGGTGGAGGTCTTGTGTTTGAATCCCTGCGCAGGCAAAGGTATTATTTTTTTTTGCTCAGATTTTGGGATAGAGTTTTGTAAAAGGGGGATTCTGAGTAGTGGATGTGAAGTGGGAATTAGGGGAGAAGATTAAGGGATTTTGGGGGTTATCGGGATTTTATTTTATTTTTTCCCATAACCGAATTTTGATTCCTTTTTCCAAAAAAAAAATTTATGCCGTCTATTCTTCTCCCCCTCCTCTTGCCGAAATTCTCTGAGTTTTTCCATCTTTCTCTTCTTTTTCTTCTTCTTGATTTTTCCCTAATCCATTTATTTTCTTTCGTTTTCGCACGCGGTTATTGCTCGCTTAGTTTCGGTAAGTGTTTCTCTTCGTTTCTGTCATGAATCTCTTAGCGGCTGAAGTGGTAATGTTTTTTTCTCTGTGATTTGGGCGTAGGGGGAGGCTCGGACTGGTGAATTTAGTGTTCTCGTTTTAACAATAGTTAAACAGAGGTTTATCGTTGGCGGTAAGTTGGGTTTCTGTTCGTTCTTGGTTGTCAATTCGCTTGTAAATCCGTTAAATTGATGTTGAGTATCTTGATTTTAGGCCTTGAAGTGCTCGGGAGTGATTAGGCATCAAAACGATACCAGGTGTGTACCCAAAACGCAGAAAACGGGGTTCAGCGAAAAGCCAAAATTTCTTGCTATCGAGAAATAAGAGAAATAAGAGAAAATGATGCGAAAAATTGTAGAGAAAGGAAATAAGGGTGTTAAAAACTAGGAAATCAACATTTTGCATTAAAACAGTTTTGGACAGCAGCAGTGGTCTAACTTTGAAAAATTATCAAATATAGTGTAAATTGAGTTAGAGGTTGAATAAAATATTAAATTAAATTTTCTTGAGTCTAGTCTTTCATGGAAGAAACAGTGTAAGCAATAGAATTGTAAATCATGAGTTATAATAAATTTTGTGAGACAAGGTCAGAATGATTTCGGGTTCCCCTGTTCTGACTTAGGAAAATCATCAAAAAATGTAAAAAAATAATTAGGGGCTTAAAATGATATGTTTAAATCCTTAATGAGTCTATTTTCAAGAGAAACAAATGGAAACATCATATAAATTCCTTACTAAGAGATAAATAATTTTTAGTAAGGAAAGGATGAAGCTGTCAAACAGTAGAATAGGGATAACTTTAAAGATTTTATTGTAATTATTTGATAAACTATAAATTCTGAAAGTTTTATGGTAGAAAGGTATTTGAGTCTAGTTTTAAAAACATCAAGCGGGTCTTAATTTTGAATTTTGTAGCTCAAGATATAAATAATTTAGTGAGAATGACTCAAGTAGACAGTTTTGAATGAATATATAAGTAAACAGTGAAAACATATATGAGTATTGAGCTAGCATGAGTTACTTTAAAATTGGATCACACGACCAAGGCCAATTTAGGCCGAGTGGGCCACACGGGCAGATCACATGGGAATGTGGGCCCATTTTTACCGAAATATGTTTAAGGATTGCACGTGTCACCCAAGTCGACTTTGAACCTACTGTAGGGTCGGTAAGCGCTACTTAGACCCCTAAATGTGTGAAATTGACTGAATGATATCTGTACGGGGCATGTTAATATCTGAACTGAATATATGTACTGAAATTGCATAATAGCATGTCATCCATTGTGTGTTGCATTGCATTGGATTGGGGGTTGTTATTCGGAGGAAGTGTACTGAAAGGCTTTAAGCCTAATTTACTGGCAGCTCAGCTACAAACAACTGTATTGTACCGCATTCGGTACTACATGGAGTGTAGGGATGGGTGGGTTGGTTATATTCCCACATGGAGTGTAGGGTTGGATGGAGATGGTGTGTAGAGGTTGGTTGGGTAGGATTTTGCTACTGCATAACTGTTACTGCTACTGATACTGTGATAGGCTAAGGCCCTACTGCATTTTGACATTGTACTGAGATGGGCTAAGGCCTAAACTTTCACTGATACGGAAAAGGGCTTAGGCCCAAGACTGTTCAACTGTGCACTGTGAATACTGATTGTTTGTTTGTTTCTGCGGGATTACACACTGAGTTTACATAAACTCATAGTTTTTGTTTAATATGCACAGATAATCCCAAGACTTGACAGATCGGTGCAGCGGAGGACTCAACGGTGGCCACACGTATTTTAAACTTTTTTAATTTTAGTTTTGGTATTTATTTCTTAATTATTTTCTGGGTTATTTTTGATGTAAAATGAACTTTTTGGACTGTTTGTTTTTATTTCGGATTTTAGACTGTTTTCGTGGATTTAAAAACTGCACAAACTCAACGAACAAACAGTTTTCTCTAAAACAAAGGGGTTTTTCTAAGATGGACGGGTTTACCTAATTTACTCAGTTTTTCATAAAATAAATGATTTCTAAAGCTTCCACAACGAATTGTGTTTTAAAATAGTGGATTAAATAAGTAAGCGATTTGGGAGTCAACAAGAGTAAATGTAACACCCCAAACCCGGCCTAGACGTTACGGCCGAATCTGGCGTGTCACATCAAAGTGTTTTTCGAAATCAAGGTTTGTTGGGAGAAATCGTTTGGGTTAAAATCCATTTAGTTTTTATTTCTTGGGAAACAATTGGTAAGTTATAAAAACCAACACTTAGAAAAATGATTACCATGTTTGTTACTTTGGTTTAAATTCGCGGAAGCTACTCTATTTACGGTTATCTTGAAGTTGAAAATATGTGTTTGCCTTGTAAAACAGTTATTAGTTGTGAAAACTTGTTGGTATCCGTTTGGCAGTTCAAAATAAGAAATTAAAAATCACCAGAGGCCTTATTACAAAAATATCAACCCAATGTAAAATATTTAAATAACTACGTTTAATCAAACAACCTCAATCGTGTGGCCCCCTCCGAGTCCCTCGCAGCTCCAAATCGCCTAAGACTGGGGATTACCTGTACAGTTAAAAGAAAAGGGTGAGTTACGAGAACTTAGTGTGTAATCCCCTATCATGCGATGCTGATGCAGGGTGAGCCATATTCGATAACGATGCATGCGGCCTTAGCCCATTATAGTAATCAACGTGGGCCTAAGCCCAATACAGAATCAATATGGTGCATATATGTAACCCACCCCAATCCAACCAACACACCATGTGGGGATAAAATCGACCCACCCAACCAACACACTAATATTGCAAAGAAGGCGCGATAATAATGATATATGTGGCAAAACCACCATGTAATAGTAATGCAAAGAAAGTCGCGATGACGATAACGAAGAAAGCAAAGCGCGATAACGATATCGTGGCGAGCCACCAGTATAGTATACTTCCTCCATAATAGTATCCCAACCCCATGCAGTATGTCATGTCATAAATCATACATTTATGCAGAATGTCATACTCAGTAATAATCATATACAAGTCATGAACACATCAGTCAACCTACCCTTAGGGGTATAACGATCATTTTACTCTTTAGGGGTATTTTAGTCATTTCATTCTTTAGGGGTATAACGGTCATTTTTCTCTTTAGGGTTATTTTAGTCATTTAACAACCTTCTCGAAGGTCTACAGTCACCTCGAGCGACTCAAATAACATATATGGTCAAAACGGTGTAAATGGGCCCAAAGCCCAATATTCAGCCCAAGTGGTCCCACACGCTCGTGTGGCCCATTTAGCCCAAATTCAGTCACAGCTATGCGAACGATATAGCCTAGACCAGTTTCTGCCACTTTTCGTAAATTTTATCCGTGTGAGGCCCACGAGCCCATTGGGCCCACACGGCCCATTTCGACCCAACAAGGCCCATAACGGCCCAAGTGCACAAGAACACTCGTGGTGGCCTCTTCAGTCTACCACCCACGGTTGTGGGCTCAGTTTTACCACACAAGTAGTCGCACGCTCGCGAGGCCTCAAATGCCAAAGTTTCAGCTTTTCGACTTTTGCCGATTCACAGAAACGATAGTGTGATTACACACCTTTTTAAGGAGTCGTTCCAAGATCTACGAGCACCAAACCTAGATTCATCGAGATCCAATGTTAGTCCTTAATTGTTAGGGTAACACCCTCTTAACAACACTTAATCCGAAATACCCTTCTTACCTTGTTTGAATGAGGGTGACCTTAATCCCCCAACGATCGCTGTTCAAAAACAATCACACGCCTTCACTGCTTTCCTAAAGTACAGTCAAGAACCGATTAGTAAGTGGTAGGGCATATTCGGCTAACCCCAAAAAACATGAGATAACCTTATTACCTTACCGGATGTTTGAGAACGAAAGTGTGACTCCTCCAAATCGTTCCCACTTCACCACTCCTTGAGGAAGGCCCTAGAATCGCAATGAGTGCAGTATATGAAGAATGAAGTAACAATCGGTTAATGGGGTTATTCGGTTTTGGAAAAGAAAGGAAGAGAATAAGTGCATTCAGTTTTAAAAGTAAAGCAGACGACAGTTTTGATCACTTACCGATAGTCAGAACCTTTGCAGCAGATCGACGCAGAGAAGGATTAACAATAGTGATATTCGGCCAGTAAAGAATAGAAGATGAACAGAAGTTAAAAGAAGAGAAGGGAAGGTTCGGCTATGAGAGAAATAAAATAACAAAGATGAGAAGAAAGAATGACACGAATGGTCAGAAGGGAAATGACACGAGTGGTCAGTTTCGTAGAACAGATAAGACTTGAGAGAACCCAAAATGCAAAAAGTGAAAAACCCCAAACTCTCAGTAAAGAAATTCGACACTCACCTATCAACACTCACAAGAACCGAACAAGGAAATCCTAGTGTCGAAAATGCTCCCTCTTTTCCCCATAGCTGAAATTCACTAAGACCTTAAAGTCCCACACGGCCACAACTCTCCTCACACTTCAAATTCCTTGAAAACCTATACAAACCACTCCCCTTATCCCTCATTGATATCCTCCATAACAACTCCAAGACCAATTCAAACTTCACCTTGCAGAGTTTCAGTCCAACTCCACTTCTCCTGCTGCAAGGAAATAAAATAAATATTCTTTTGCATGCCAAGGGATTCGAACCCAAACTCTCCCCTCAGCCGTTTCACGCCATCACCACCAGGCCACCAGCTTACTTGTGTCTCCTTTCCCCTACAATTATTTATAAAGCCTACCTGCAAAGCTCAACCCCTTTTAATTAAGAAAGAACAAATTTTTGCTAAAGACAAGGCTCGAACCTAGGGTTTCTCAAAGACTCTCAACCACACCTAAACCACTCAAACAATCCATTATTCAAGTCAAAACACATAAAATCAAAACATGGATTTTTAGGGCATTACAGTAAATAAATGAAAATGGTTTTATCCTAACAACTTAGTTTCAACACGCTCTTATGTGACATCGCCAGATTCGGCCATAACGTCTAGGCTGGGTTTGGGGTGTTACATTTATTTTGAGTATGATCCTACTAATTTGGGCTATTTATGGTTTTTTTTATCTTGTAGGAACTAAATTTAAGGCAAAAGGATGTTTGGGGGAAAAAAGTAAATTTAAAGACAAAATGTAACATCCCGAAATTGGGCCTAGTAGAATTGGGCCTATTGGGCCCCGAGCGTAGAAGCATGTCTGAATTTTTGAGAGTAGGAGAATGGAACTAGTGCAAGTTGAGAATACTAGATGAGTGATTTTGGAAGGCTTAGGGGCTCTTATAAAGTCCCGGGTTCAAGTTAGGTCATAGGAGAATTTTGGTTTTTGGGCACTTTAGGGGGGTGAGCTGGTGGAGGCAGGACTTAAGTATAATAGGTTGTATCTTGTTAACACAAGAAGCAAGGTGGCTTAGTGGGTGGCGTCACAAGGGAAGCATGGAGGGGGAAAGGTTTGAATCCCACAGATGGAATTGGAGGCTTTTTATTTTGTGCTTAAGGAAGGGAGGTAGCTGAGTGGAGACCAAACTCTTCAGGAGAGAGAAAAGACTTGGTCAAATATTTCAAATAGAAGGTGGAGAGTAATGTAGGGAGGATGTTAAGGAGGGAATCGTGGGACTGAGGTGAGAGGGGGTGGTTGGCCGAATGTGGGAGTTTATGGGGGAGTGCAAATTCGGCTAGGGGAGTGTGAGGTGCATTTTGGTTTTATGAAAGTGGAGTGCCGAAATTTCTCCTTGGCAATTTTAGCATTTGGTCACTTTTCCTTTCTAAATATTTTGGTTCTTTTGGTTGCATTTCCTCTTTGCCGAAACTTCAATTTGCCTATTGACTTCTACTCTTTTCTTTTCAAACATTCTCTTTTCTTCTTCTTTCATTTGTGGTTGCCAAAACATCAATAGTTGAATTCTTTTCTAACCCTTCTTCTTCCTTAGCCGAACCTCTCCTATAGCTACCATTTCAGTTTGTGTTCTTTGATAGCTTGTTCTTAGATTGGTTTTCTTTTCGGTGTAGTCTCCCTAGCCAAATCTAGAGGTTGTTGTCTTGCTGCTAGTACCAAACCTTGTTATCTCATTCGGCTCATCCTTGATATTAAGGTAAGGATTCTTTCTCCTTCCTTCACGATTGTTCGTTCTTCTTCTCTTGACTTGGCTAAGTCGAAATTCTCACCTCTTGGCTAAGCTGAACTTAGCCACTTGTTTTTATTTTAAACTCCTATTGTTCTCTTTTGGTAAGGGCCGAATCAAGTCATCCGTTGCTGCTACTTATCATGCTCTTAGCCTTGGTTTCGGAAGTTGATTGGTAAGTGGGTGTTTAGGCCGAATATGGGTGGTAAGATGTTACTCTTTTATTTTGATGTTTTGCGTCACTCATGGGATTCTATTTTGTGGTGATGATATCAACTTCCTGTGCTTGTGGAAGGGCCGAATATTGGATTAAGGCTAACCCCTTTGGTACATCACTTATTTACTTTTAGGAACTCGTTGCAATAGCCAAGGTACAAGGCCGGATTTTAGAACCTTGTAGGGAAAGATCACAATTGTGGTAAGTGACTCTTGTGAGTTAGTACTTTTGGGCTTATGGAATCGTTTAAGAAATCGATGCTAACTTTTGATCGGTTTTATTTTTAGGGGGGCAACGAAGAGTGGTTCTTTAGGAAATCCAAATCAGGTATGTAATCTCACACCCTTCTATATAACTGCATGTGATGACTTACGAATCGGCCAAAAGTTGAAAAGCCGGAACATCAACATCTGTGCCACTTGAGCGTGCGAGCGCTCATAGTGGTGAATCGAGATACGAGTGGTGATGGTAAGTTGTTGAGAGTGTCACGAGCGCTCTCACGACCTTTGGGCTGTAATGGGCCTAATCGAGCCGATACGGGCTTAACGGGCCCAATGGGCTTTTTTGGCCCATATGGGCGAAGTTGGTGAAAATCGACAAAGGGTAAGTGCGGTTGTGAAATCTAGAAATCTGCCACTGAAATCATGCGAAATGGGCCACACGAGCGTGTGGGCCCGTTTGGGCCTAAAATGGATTCTAGGCCCGGTAGTTTTGTAAAGACCCAAAAAGGGTTCCGAGTCGCTCGAGGTGACAGTAGGCCTTTGGAAAGGCCATTACAAAGAAAATTACTAAAATACCCTTGGAGGGTAAATTATCGGGTTGCAAAATTACTAAAATACCCTCGATGGGTTGAATGACTTTTTACCCTCAGTGTTGTTAAGTAACGATTGTAGGTTTACCTTACACTTGTATATGTTGCTATGTTTATTGCATGTTATCATGTTGCATGGGGCGAGTTAATGAATGAAGAGTAGTGTAGCCTGGTGGCATAGCCACAATATATCTATACATATATATAATTATGACTCTGGTGGCTCAGCCACAAATATTGTGATTAGCAGCTTGTCTGCAATTTTGGTGTGATTGGCGGGGTGGGTTGACTTGATCCCCACAAGTGTGATTGGCTGGTACGGGGGTGTGTTGGTTGGATTGGGTTGGGCTGCATTATTTCATTTGCACTACTTCATTTACACTACCATGATTATAGGGCTTAGGCCCAGATTAATGTCCCCTGGGCTCGGGCCCAGTTAATGTCATTTAGGGGATTGCACACTGAGTTCTCGAAACTCACCCCTTTTCTTTAACCTCGTAGGTAATCCCCGGCAATGGAGGATTTGGAGCCGTGGAGGACTCAGTGGTGGCCATACAACGGAGATTTCTCTCAAACTTTAGTAAATTCAGTTTTTACTTTACCTTTCAGATTATTTATTTTGGGGTGATGTTTTGTAATAAGGCTATTAGTATTTTTTTTCTCTTTTAACCTTTCAATTATAACTGTTAAACTTATAAAAACAGGGTTTTCTTAAAACAGTAACAATCATTTTCTAAAATATCACGTTACCGTAAATATTCAAAATCCGTTTTCATAACAAAGGCAATTTTCAAGTTAAATTACAACTTTTCTAAAAAGGACACTGAGTAAATCGGGTTTTTATAAACAACCAATGTAACTCGGAGTTTTCAAAAGAGATGCAAACATTTCCAACGAACGCTTAGTTTTAAACAACCCTTCTGTGTGACATGCTAGATCTGGCCATAACGTCTAGGCCGGGTTTGGGGTGTTACATTTAATGGTATCAGAGCCAGGTTACAAAACTCGGCTATGGAATGGGTTCGAAAATGTTTGCCAAAATTTGTTCGAAATATGATTTAGAAAATATGTACATCTTTAGTAGAAGTATGACACCTCGAGTCTCCGGCACCAAATCCGTAAGTCCACTTACTTTATGTTTGATTATATGATGAAATGCCTGTTAGTGGTAGTATATTAGAACTGTTAGCTATAGGAGCTAAGACTGTAGAGATTGAGACATTAGGAAATTCGATCTGTGAAAACAACTATTATACCTGCTTATCATAAGACATTTGTTAATAAACATTGGAATTATAGACTGATTGATAAAACTTTTAATCAGATCAAATCGATTCAGTAATATGAGTATAAGAGGACGTGGACGTGGTACACGCAGACGTGGTAGAGGCCGGGGTGCTAGGGCTGGATCCTCAGCATCGGGGAATATGTCTAAGAGGGAGGCGCCGTCGTCGCCAGTGACTGAGACAGGGTCTCATGAACGAGCCGGGACGGATGTGCTGACTCAGCTAGTTAGGGAGGTACTGAAGGAGGTTAAAGGAATTGGTGAAGCACTCCAAGTTGGGTGCGTGAACAGTAAGAAGGAACGAGATCGCAATTCTCTAGGGTTGCAGTCCCGTTCTGTGAAGCATGTGAAGGGCCGTTTAAACTTTTCGGCTTGCGAATACTGCAGAAGGCGTCATCCGGGTGAATGCTGGAGGAGGTCAGGAGCATGCTTGAGATGCGGGTCTAAGGAGCATAGGGCTCGGGATTGTTCCATCACCATTAAATCGGGTATGTTTTGGTTGATTGTATAAAATTTCATGAATGTGTGATAAGTACCTGTTTGCTTCTGTGGTTAATTATTTGGTTGTGTGAAGAGCTTCCAAGATTAAGATAGAAAGCGAATTAGTGTTATTAGAATCAGAGTGCGCAGCGGCAGCGTGGTAAAGTAGTCTGTGTTAAACCACTATTAGATAGCTGGAAATTTCGAGGACGAAATTTCTTTAAGGGGGTAGATTTGTAACATCCTGAAATCGGGCCTAGTAGAATTGGGCCTATTGGGCCCCGAGCGTAGAAGCATGTTTGAATTTTTGAGAGTTGGAGAACGAAACTAGTGCAAGTTTAGCATATTAGATGAGTGATTTTGGAAGGCTAGGGGGCTCTTATGAAGTCCCGGGTTTAAGTTAGGTCATAGGAGAATTTTGGTTTTTGGGCACTTTAGGGGGGGTGAGCTGGTGGACGCAGGACTTAAGTGTAATTGGTTGTATCTTGTTAACACAAGAAGCAAGGTGGCTTAGTGGGTGGCATCACAAGGGAAGCATAGAGAGGAAAGGGTTCGAATCCCACAGATGGAATCGGAGGCTTTTTATTTTGTGCTCAAGGAAGGGAGGTAGCTGAGTGGAGACCAAACTCTTCAGGAGAGAGAAAAGACTTGGTCAAATATTTCAAATGGAAGGTGGAGAGTAATGTAGGGAGGATGTTAAGGAGGGAATCGTGGGATTGAGGTGAGAGGGGGTGGTTGGCCGAATGTGGGAGTTTGTGGGGGGAGTGCAAATTCGGCTAGGGGAGTGTGAGGTGCATTTCGGTTTTATGAAAGTGGAGTGCCGAAATTTCTCCTTGGCAATTTTAGCATTTGGTCACTTTTCCTTTCTAAATATTTATTTTGGGGTGATGTTTTGTAATAAGGCCATTAGTATTTTTTTTCTCTTTTAACCTTTCAATTATAACTTTTAAACTTATAAAAACGGGGTTTTCTTAAAAAAGTAACAATCGTTTTCTAAAATATCACGTTACCGTAAATATTCAAAATTGGTTTTCATAACAAAGGCAGTTTTCAAGTTAAATTACAACTTTTCTAAAAAGGACACTGAGTAAACCGGGTTTTTATAAACAACCAACGTAACTCAGATTTTTCAAAAGAGATGCAAACATTTCCAACGAACGCTTAGTTTTAAACAACCCTTCTGTGTGACATGCTAGATCCGGCCATAACATCTAGGCCGGGTTTGGGGTGTTACACAAAATGGGTCAGCATGCGAAATAGGGAAGAAATGGTGCTGAAAATACAAAGTGCAAAAGACTTGGGGCTAAAATTCAAAAAAGAGATTTATGAACAGAAGACTATTTAAATTCGAATTTTATTTTTAGGATTATTGTTAGGATTTTTATGATATTATTAGATTTAATTTTAGATAATATTTTTATTTATCTTTTAAGAGTTTAAATAGGAACAAACTAGGTTTTCTATGTACTATAAATAGGGGATGGATTGACTTGAATATTCACTCATCTTTTCTGTAAAACACTCCTTCTCCCTAAGGCTCTAGCCTTTTTGTTCCTTTCATTTTCCAATAAAATTCCATTCCATTAAACTTATTTCTTTTTCCCGAAAAGCATGAGCCATTAAACTCATCTAACCAAAGGTTGTCGAGATTCCCCAAAAAAGGTTCATGAGGCTTTGAACCCGCACTTAGCCTTCTCAACGAGTATTCATCATTTCTCCTCATTATGGGACTGATGCTTCCGTCCATGTCCTTCCAAAAATGATCTTTTCATCTCGTGCAAGGAACAACCGCTTTGTATGTTTTGGGAGGGTTGCACAGTCATTTTGCTAACTTACTGCGTCAGTGGTTGTCGAGCCTAAGAGACGAAATGGCATGGCATTCGCCTTTGAGAAATAGTGATCTAGTGTAAGACAGTCCCACAAAAGTGACAGTTGGCTAGAGTCAGGTTCCTCTGAATCATAAGTCTAAATTCTAAGTGGAGCTGGTGGTCGTAGGTGTCCTCTTCCACTATAACTGGCTTATTCTGTTACGAGAAAGGTCACCTAAAAGCCTAGGATTGAGCCCAAGGAGGAACGAGACAACCGGAGGCTGGAGTCCCTTAAATCGAAGAACCCATTTTCTTAATTCTATTTCTTTTTATAATTTCAATTTAAATTCATACAATTTCAATTCGTACATATTTTTAATTTTGTTTTTTTTTTATTTCTTCCACGTACGCCATTTTTCTTGGGCACGACTGCGCCCAGGATTTTGAGGAACAAGAAGTTATAGCAATCCAGTCCCTGAGGATTTGACCCTACTTCCCTTATACTATTCTTTCCGTTATTTCATAGGAATAGGTTATTTTTGGTGCGTTCAACGACACACCAAATTTTGGCGCCGTTGCCGGGGATTGGTGACATACTAATCTTGTTTTTTGTTCTTATGACCAGATTTGCTCCAGAAATTCTTGCGTTTGATTCAGAGATAGAAAAGACTGCAAAAGCTAATCGCAAGGAAACGAAGCTACGGAAAAAGCAGTTAGAGGTGGTAGGGACTCAGAGTAACCCACCGACAAAAATAGAAGCAGATGATGAAATTGAGTCTAGGGTTAACGAAAACCCTACTCAAACACAAGTGAACAAAAGAATAGGAGTCGATCCACCAGAAGAAGTGCCTAACGCCAGGGTTAATGTAACAGCCCTATACCCGGTTTGATCCAAGGAACTTGATATAGGAATATTACATTTAATTCTTATCATTTGCTATCTAAAATAGCTTTTCACAATATGTCACACAATTGATATGTCTCATTTCCATTTCACATTCGGTATTATCAAATACCTTTCATAATATCACTTCTTTTAATTACCCCTATTAACACAACTTGGACTCGGATGGATACACGGATCCAACCAAAACACACCAGTTTGACACCCAGTGCCTCATCGGATAATTCGAAGTAATAATTTGACACCTAGTGTCTCATCGATTAAATCGAAGTAAATTGGTACCCAGTACCTCATCGAATTAATCTGAAGTAATAGATTGACACCCAGTGTCTCATCGACTCAAGGTCGAAGTAATCCCTGAACTCTTCCAATCCTATGGCATACCATCTATATTCTACTCAGCCTGGTACAGTTAATAGGGTTTCAGTTCACTTTTCAAATACAACCAATATTCATTTCATTTCAAATAATTAATATATTCAATATGTATATATATATCAATTCAATCAATATAAATTCAATAAATTCATCACATACTAAATCAATTCCAATTCAATTGCAAAACAAAATAATTCTCACCACAACACTTACCATGTACATTAAATTAAATTATAACAATTAACAACTAAATTCGGATTATAGAAATACAAACCGGAAATTTCGAGCTATTCGTCGTCGACTTTATCTTTCCCCTTTTTAGTCGAGGGTTCCGGTACTACGTTAGCTACGGAATTAAAACAATTAAAAATCATCAATACAACACAATTCAATTTCATATTGAATATTTCAATTTTTACTCAAATATTGCTTAATTTCCAATTTAGTCCCTAAACCGAGACTAACTTTATTTCTTCACAATTAATCTTATACTTTCATACAAATTCTACTTTAAACTAAATTTAACTCCCTAATTTCACTTAAATCCATAAATTTTGAATTTTACAATTTAGTCCCTATTACACAAAATTTACTATTTTTCTACAATTTAATCCTTTTTCATTTCTAGCTTAAAAATCTATCAATTTAGTCCCTTATACTTTAATTATTCAACATAGACAAAATTTAAAAACTCAATAATTTCTAAAATTTTGACATGGGTTGGGTAGTATTTAATTCTAGGATTCTAAAAACATAAAAATTACAAGAAAATGGATTAAATTGACATACCAATTGAGCTTTGAACTTTGAAAACCCTAGTTTTTTCTCCTTTTTCTTTCTCTTTTTCCTTCCTTCTTTTTCTTTCATTTTTTCTCTGTTTCTATTCCTTTCTCTATTTCATTTCTTTTATTATTTGTTTATTCTTTTATAATTATTATAATAATATAATATAATATAATATAATATAATATAATATAATATAATATAATATAATATAATATATATACTTAAATATTAAGTATTACATATATTATTATTATATACATATGTATATTATTTTTACACATGTTGTAACATCCTGAATTTTTGGGCCTATGCGTTTAGGGTGTGGATGCGTTTAATGTGTTAATTTGAGAATTAGAGGTGCAAATTGGGCTCAGGCTTGGGCTGAGGCCTTGATTAAATATTCTGTTTAGATACTCTAGGGCTTAAAATAAAGTTTTGGTAGCTTAAATGGCAAAATGGGCTTGTAGCCCAGTGGCAAAATGGCGCCACTAAGAGGGAAGGGAGTTGGCGTCAATAGGCAAGGGGAGAGGCTCAATTTGTGGCCATTTGGAGCCCATGTTTTTGGGCCAAATTCGAAACTTATAAGGAGGAGTAGGTTGGACGGCAACAAGGCTATTATTTAGGGGATTTTATTGTTTTAATATATGGATAATTACAGCTGATAAAGGAGGGAAGAGTTGGAGATAATTAAGCCTATTTTGGATGGGTGTTTTGATAGGGATAAGGGATAGGATGAGGATCTATCAGGAAGGCTAGTGTTGGCCGAAAATCAAACACAGGAGAGGGGGGAAAATCGGTTGAGTATAGGCTAAAGGTGTGCCAAATTTCTATAAATAGGGGATAGCTCATCAATTCCAGGCATTTGAACCCTACCCTTTTATTCTCTTCCTGTGCCCGAAATCCTCGGTCTCCCTCTACAATTTCTTTTCTTTAATTTCTTCAAAAGCCAAACCTCTCCTTTCACTCTCTTTTCCATTCTTTTCCTCTTGTGCTGATTTCTCTAAAAAGCCGAATTCTCCTACCCATTTGTTCATCTCTTCTTCCATTTATTAAGAACCAAAACCCTTTGAAGCCTTATCGATTGACGAAATCCTTTCCATTCTTTTTCTTCCTAGCCGAAATCTCCAAGCTTCTCTCTTGATTTCTTTTCTTCTTTTCTTTTCTAGAAACCAAAACTCTTCACTCAGTTCTTCTAAAAGCCAAAAACGCATCAGCCTTCTTTTGTTCATATACCTTTTGGGATTTTCTTAAAAGCCAAAATTCTTAGATCTCTTCTCTGCGGTGTTTGCCGAATCTTCCTACAAGGGGTAGCCAAATCTTCTCGAAGTGGTAAGTGTCGATTATGTTATTCTTTCAATCTTTTTGGCTTTTGGAGACCATAGCCGAATGGCTAGATGGTTGACTAACCTCGTATTATCTTTCATGGGCGGCATTCCGGGATTTGAAGGAGATCCAATCGCCTAGGTAGCACACAAATCATACTACTTCCGGGATTTAATCGATCTAGGTAAGGAGATCTGTTAATCTAAAAGTATAGATTCGGGTAAACACTAACCCTTGGCCGAATATAGGAGAGGCCTTATATTCACGTTTTTCGACTTTTGAGCAAAGTTGTAGACGAGGCGATGAGATCCGATTAGCGAGGGTATCGACATAGAGGGTAGTCTTACGCATTAATCGTGTGTAACACTCTCACACCATTTAGATTGCTTGATTAGTATGCATACAAACTGTTATATTCAGTATATTACATTAAATGCCGAAATCTGGGCATGGTGTTGAAAACCCGAAGGGTAAAGGCGAATCACCAGTTAGTGATCTCTGTCATTCTAAAGTGAATGTTTCTGAGAAGATATGCTTTATATGTATGCCAATTTCTATGTATGCATGGGGTTGGGTGATTGATGAAGGGGAAGTGTTCTGTTGTAGTGGCTTTTGCCATGATGCATTGTAGTGGCTTTTGCCATGACTGTTGTAGTGGCTTTTGCCATGATCATTGTAGTGGCTATTGCCATGATCGGCGATGATGAGCACTATCTGCAGCATGACCGCCATCGATGGTGTGTAGTGGTGTGGGTTGATTGTAGAAATCCCCAATGGTGTGATTGGCAGGTAAGGGTGGTGTGTAGCGGATGGAAACCTAGGATTGGGTTGGGCTTTGCATATTTTCTGATATATTATACTCTGTTATCTGTTCTGGGGCTAAGGCCCAATCTGATGGTGCACGAGGGTTGCACACTGAGTCTCGCGACTCACCCTATTATTTAACATCTTTCAGGTAGCACCTAGTGCAGCGGACCAGGTTGGAGAGGAGCGCAAGGTGGCCATGCGAGGGATTATTAGTTTAATTATTTTTAATATTTTTAATTAGTTGGTTTATATTTTATTGTAATAAGGCCACCGGTTATTATAATTCTTTTATGTTTTCTTTTGGGTTTTCGGGTTTTTGGACATCTAAAATCCTACGTAAAAGGTTAAACTAAGGCATGTATTGAAATGATAAAAATCAAAGGAAAATTCGATTTTATATTCATTAAGGCATTAAATAAAATTTATTTCTTCTACAATTTATCAACCTATTAAGTTTTTCCCGTATAAACGCCAAAACTATGTTTTTAAAACAAAACAAAACGCGACATGTTTTATAAAGTCTTCTTAGTGACATGCCAGTTCCGGTCGTGGTGTTTGGGCCGGGTTTGGGGTGTTACACATGTAATTATTTTTACCATACACTTGTTAAATAGGGCTTAATTGATTATTTAGTCCTTTTACTTTTTCTTTAATCTATAATTAAATTTTCACCCTTTATACAATTTAGTCCTTATACCTAATTACCATTAATTCATGCAAATTTACCTAACCAAAATCTAATTAACCATACACTTTCCGATTACCCGTGACTATCGGGTCGTTCCAATTCTCCCCCTTAATAAATTTTGTCCTTAAAATTTACCTAAGAAGAGGTTGGGGTATTCAGATCTCATAGTCTTTTTCGGTTCCTAAGTCACTTCCTCAACACTATGACTATGCCATAATACTTTCACTACCGGAACTAGCTTATTACGCAACTCTTTTACTTCACGTGCCCAAAATCTTAACATGTTCTTCTTCGTATGATAAGTCAGGTCGAATCTCAATATCTTCTATCGAAATATCAACTCTTTTAATTCAAAAACATTCAGAACGCAAATTCGGTTATGAAATCTCAAACGATCATAATCATCAATGCTGAAATTTTCTAATATACCATTCTGAACCATTTCTATTTTCTTCGCCAACTTGTCATCTTCTAACTGTGCTGACTTGATTCGATCAAACATCACCGGTTTGATTTTTAGTTTAGCCAATAGGCTTCCATCGTCATTGATATTGAATTGAGAAAACATTGCTTGTAATTCAATTGCTACTTTCCTACTCAACGCATCAGCTACAACATTAGCTTTACCAAGATGGTAATCAATAACACAATCAAAATCTTTCAGAAGTTCTACCCAACGACGCTATCTCAAATTCAATTCCTTTTGAGATAAGAGGTATTTGAGACTTTTATGATCGGTATAAATATAACACTTTTCACCATAAAAATAGTATCTCCAAATCTTTAAAGCAAAAACCATAGCAGCGAGCTTTAAATCGTGTGTCAGATAATTGCGTTCATGCATTTTTAACCGACAAAATGCATAAGCAATCACTTTCCTGTCTTGCATCAAAGCACAACTAAGACGCTCATGGAAGCATCACTATAAATGACAAAATCCTTTCCATAAGAATCGAAGACCTTTAGTAGATTACCTTTGGAATTATTCTTATAATCCTATATTTCCTTACTCAATTGGTCTCTTATTTCTTTTCTTTCCACTTAACCAGAAGTCCTTTATTCATTTAGTGTTCTTAAAATCATCTCTATAATTCTATAGTTCCTTTCTGCATATATTTACCTAGCTTATCATTTGTATTCATTCTTTATCCTTTCTTTTCATTTATTATTATTATTCTTATCACAACTATCTCATACAAATCATGACACTATTGTTTTAACTTTTTTTTCAGACTCTATTTTGTTATACTTTTATATTCTCATTTTCATTTCATTTCATTTCTTTTTCTTTTCGAGGAAAACAATGATTATTCCAGTTATGGATCAAAGTTATTACTCTTAATCCAAACCTTTTAGAAATCTATTGGCCTGGCCACTGCCAACAGTCTCCTCAAGGTAACTGTTCCTTCCAAGCTTTGCCTATTTTATTACACAATTAACAGCTTTACTTTTTCTTTTTCTTCTTCTTTTCACACTTTAGATCGCTCTTTATTCACTAATTCTTAAAATCACTTCGCTACCTTTTTATGCTCTCTAAAGTACTTACACTATTTTTCATGGTAAATTCTATTCTTATCTTCTATAATCTATTTTGAATTTTTTTATATTCAATTTATCCTCTTATTAATACCCATTACAAACTATTTTTTGGTTTTCCCAACAATTCTGAACAATCCTTTATTCCATGTCTTTTAGAGCCATACTTAAAGCATCTTTCAGAAAATATCAAATATTCACCTTAATGAGATTTTCTTTTTCGCATTTATCACAAGGTCGAATAGTTCTTTTCCTTAAACCTTTAATACTTGCCTATGATATAACCTGAGACCCTATTTTATCTTGCTCTTTATGTTCGTATACGAGTGCAAATTCTCAAGCTTCTTTAGCTTTCTTAGTTGATTGTGATAGAATTGAACTTGTCATCACTCTTTTACCTAATTCTTTTCTCTTTTCTTCTTTTAGTACTTTTTCAAGAAAGCCTCCAATTCATCTTCTCATTAGGATTTGTATCTTAAAAATATACCATTTATAATTTTCATATTTTTTTAACAAAAATACTACGCTTCTTAACTATAACTTATCTCTATTAATAAATTATAATATTATATACCATCAATCTCTTAGACTTATTATATTCTTCATTCAAAAACCACTATTTTCTCTTATTCTCTTATTAATATTGATTATTTACTTAACTAAGGTCTTTATTTCTTTCTATACTTCATTCTTAAAAAAAATTCATTTTTTAATCTTTATAATTGGAAAATATTACTATTCTATTCCACTTTTCATATTTCTATTGTCTCTTCTATTTCCAAAAGACTAACCTTATATTAATATACCAAACTTTTCATTCAAAAACTCTGACTTTCTAAGTTCTCATTCTGTACATGTACAACTATATATATATACTCATTTTCCTTAACATTCACTAGTCCCTAACTTTTACTTTGTCTTTACTTTTAACCACTTAAATCCATTTCTGCGTCTTCTTCCATCTCTGATTCTGTATCTTCCCCCGAAAAATTCTCTATATTAAGTTCCAAATTCTCTTCAAATTCATCTTCTACAATCCAATTTGGAAATTCCTCAAGATCTTCTTCCTCTTCCATCTTTATAACTGGTATTGAATCTATAAATTCTCTTGGTAATTTCCTAATAACTAATTTTTCCATCCATGGTATGTCAAAGAAATTTTGCTTCCTAATCAACTTTCGTGAACCTACACTTTGTCTCGCTATTTTCCTTGCTCCATCAACGATTATAAACTTCACGTAGTATATAACTATATTCCAATAAGTTCGTGGTACTAATGTCTTCCAAAGTTGATCTAAAATCATTTGATGCTCTCGTTCTATTAATGTCCCTCTAAGGGTCAAGTATTGCACTTTATTCTTTTTAATCAGTTTATGACCCTTCCATAACACTTCTTGCATCTTTCTATTTACAGTAATAAATGTTGAACAATGTCTTCTTCTGGTTTCATTCTATAATCTTGCACTTCTCTCATCATCCTATCAACTTTCTCCTTCTGTGCTGAAGTTGTTATCTCATCAGGCAATATCAGATTTATTGCCATTTCTTCCAATATCTATGACAGAAAATAAGTTTTTTTTATTATCAAATTTCAGTATTTATCTATTTCCCTCTTAAGTCATTACTAACTAATTCAAAATCATTTCCTTATCAGTAACAATTCAGATTTTCAAACTTAACAATACTTCTAATACTGATATCACATCTCATCACATTGATATATCCTATATGGCATGTACTTCTAGACTCGTTCTTTACCTAGAAATCAGAAAACTAAAGCTATGATACCACTAAATGTAACACCCCTATACCCGGTTCGATCCAAGGAACCTGATATAGGAATATTATATTTAATTCTCATCATTTGCTATCTAAAATAGCTTTTCACAATATGTCACACAATTGATATGTCTCATTTCCATTTCACATTCGGTATTATCAAATACCTTTCGTAATATCACTTCTTTTAATTACCCCTATTAACACAACTTGGACTCGGACAGATACACGAATCCAACCAAAACACACCAGTTTGACACCCAGTGCCTCATCGGATAATTTGAAGTAATAATTTGACACCCTGTGTCTCATCGGTTAAATCGAAGTAAATTGGTACCCAGTACCTCATCGAATTAATTCGAAGTAATAGATTGACACCCAGTGTCTCATCGACTCAAGGTTGAAGTAATCCCTAAACTCTTCCAATCTTATGGCATGCCATCTATATCCGACTCAGCTCGATACAGTTAATAGGGTTTCAATTCACTTTTCAAATACAACCAATATTCATTTCATTTCAAATAATTAATATATTCAATATGTATATATATATATCAATTCAATCAATATAAATTCAATAAATTCATCACATACTAAATCAATTCCATTTCAATTGTAAAACACAATAATTCTCACCTCAACACTTACCATGTACAGTAAATTAAATTATAACAATTAACAACTAAATTCGGATTATAGAAATACAAATTGGAAATTTTGAGCTATTCCTCGTCGACTTTATCTTTCCCCTTTTTAGTCGATGGTTCCGGTACTACGTTAGCTACGGAATTAAAACAATTAAAAATCATCAATACAACACAATTCAATTTCATATTGAATATTTTAATTTTTACTCAAATATTGCTTAATTTCCAATTTAGTCCCTAAACCGAGACTAACTTTATTTCTTCACAATTAATCTTATACTTTCATACAAATTCCACTTTAAACTAAATTTAACTCCCTAATTTCACTTAAATCCATAAATTTTGAATTTCACAATTTAGTCCCTATTACACAAAATTTACTATTTGTTCTACAATTTAATCCTTTTTCATTTCTAGATTAAAAATCTATTAATTTAGTCCCCAATACTTTAATTATTCAACATACACAACATTCAAAAACTCAATAATTTCTAAAATTTTGACAAGGGTTGGGTAGTATTTAATTCTAGGATTCTAAAATCATAAAAATTACAAGAAAAGAGATTAAATTGACGTACCAATTGAGCTTTGAACTTTGAAAACCCTAGTTTTTTCTCCTTTTTATTTCTCTTTTTCCTTTTTTTTTTTCTGTTTCTATTCCTTTTTCTATTTCATTTCTTTTATTTTTTTGTTTATTCTTTTATAATTATTATAATAATATAATATAATATAATATAATATAATATAATATAATATATATACTTAAATATTAAGTATTACATATATTATTATATACATATGTATATTATTTTTACACGTAATTATTTTTACCATACACTTGTTAAAAAGGGATTAATTGCTTATTTAGTCCCATTACTTTTTCTTTAATCTATAATTAAACTTTCACCCTTTATGCAATTTAGTCCTTATACCTAATTACCCTTAATTCATGCAAATTTACCTAACCAAAACCTAATTAACCACACAACTAACTTCGTAAATCAATCCGTTTTACAAAAAGTGAGTGTAACACCCCAAACCCTGCCTAGAAGTTAGGCCCGAATCTGGAATGTCACATTAAAGGCGCACTTCAAAACAATTTACTAGTTAACAATTTAAGGCCCAAAAGCCCAAAACAAAAGATTATTTCAAAAACCATATTAACACTTTAATAATTTTATGAAATTTCTTAAGTGGGCAGTTGAAACAATAATAATAATAAACCCAAAATTCAAAGTCAAATAGGAGTTACATGGCCTTATTACAATCCAATGAAAAAACAAAGTATTTAAACAGAATCATTTGAATAAATTAAAACATTTGAACAACTTGTAGTGTGGCCATCTCCGAGTCCTCTCCCTCGTCGAGCCGCCTATTCAGGATTACCTGAAACATTTAAAATTAAGGGTGTGAGTTTCGAAACTCAGTGTGTACAACCCTTGGCAATCAAATCACATACAGATATTCACATTGGGCCTAAGCCCTAACAAAATCAGCGGTCTTGGGCCTTAGCCCACAATGACCTCATATCATATCATATCGTATCATTTATAAACAGACAATGCAAAACCCACCCCAAAAATCCATCCGCTAAACACACCATTTCCCTTCCAACCTTATGACTCCTGTGGGGAATTCTAGCTCGACCCACCCCTCCGCTACACACCAAGGGTAGCCCGGTTGCGGTACTACCGAACGTTGCAGCAAAGCTGCTAATCATATGTTGGGCTTAAAGCCTCCGGTGGATCCATACCATACGGTCATGCGATCCTGGATCCATACCATACGGCCATGCGATCCTCAAATATTGACACAGAGTCATCAATATATATATGTTAGGCACATAGCCACGGTAAATATGATTGGCACAAAGCCATAATAACAGCACAAAGCCTTCGGTATTGGCACAAAGCCCATAATTACGGCACAAAGCCTTTGATATTGGCACAAAGCCCATAATTACGGCACGAAGCCCATATTAATGGCACACAGCCCTCGGTAACATTATCGGTGCAGCATGGTTGCTCGGTGGCTAAAAAGCCTGTGGTGGATCCATACCATACGGCTATGCGATCCCGGATCCATACAATACGGCCATGCGATACTCAAATCTTCCTCCGTACCATAATTCCCACCCATATGTATCCTAAGCAAAATATCATATGAATGCATCAAACACAAAAGTAACATCCACAAACCCATATTCATCACATAGGGGTATTTTCGTCATTTCACTACCCAGGGGTATTTTTGTAATTCTACCCTATAGGGGTATTTTGGTAATTTGGCAAATTAGGGGTATCTTGGTAATTTTACAAAGAGGGGTATTTTAGTAATTTTACAATATAAGGGTATTTTAGTAATTTTACAATATAAGGGTATTTTAGTAATTTTACAATATAAGAGTATTTTAGTAATTTTACAATATAAGGGTATTTTAGTAATTTTACAATATAAGGGTATTTTAGTAATTTTCCAATATAATGGTATTTTAGTAATTTTTCTAATATAAAGGTATTTTAGTAATTTTCCAATATAAAGGTATTTTAGTCCCTCTCAGGTTTTAGTTATAAACTTTGGCCCATAAAAAAGTCCTCGCGGTTAAAGTGAACAAATACTATGCACCAGGTAGGATCTCAGAAAAGAGGAGGTGGGTCACTCGGACCGCTTAAATACCAAGCTCTCACTAGATCCAATCCTAGACATGCATATGTCGGTTACCACACTCTAACTAATCGACTTGTTCACAGACATGTTTAATTAGATTAAGTCTTATGAAATTGAAGAGTTGTTCAAACTAGGCCTAAGTCCATAAACCCTAGCATATTTATCTACGTTCCCATAAAGCCCATCAGACCCAAATTCCAACCTTACGGCCCATTAGGCCCAAAGCTTATCATATGGCCTATTAGGCCCAAAACAAGTCCAAATCGTGTATCATGCGTGACTAACTCAATATGTTTAACAAGCCAAACCATTTAATCAAACTTAGCCCCAGGGCCCATCGGGCCCATTTAGCCACTTTCGGCTTTTCATCTTTTCGGCATTGCCGATATCGTGTGTGTAGTGTTTGTACACACCTGGCAACCTTGCGTGCTACGAACCCCTTAGTCACGAACCTACAATTGATATCACCTAACGATTAATCATAACTTAAGATGCACTTTATCAGAAACTGAAACCTCACCGTAACCTTACCGTGTGCCTTACTTTCTAGTAGCCCTTCCTTTGCTACTATTGGCGATTATCCTCTAAATCTGCATCCAACACCTATATCGTCAAAACCAAGTGATCCATATAGATCATAATTCACCCCTATGAGCCACAATAGATTCGGTCACTTATTAAAACTCTAACTGAATCGAGAATACTTACTACTTTGATAACAATCCTTACCTACCGCGCTTGCGATTGCTGAGCCTCACCCTTGCTAATACATGGTAATGGAAAACAGGGGTTAGATAGCCCTTCGGCTTTTAAGAAAACACACTAAAAATTCAACTAAGCCCTTACCGAAATTCTCCTTTGATCCTGCGGCTTAAATATCTACTTGAACAAGATTCGGCTTCCAAACGTGACTAAGAGTAGATAATAATCGATTGAGGTGGAGGAACAAACAACAAAGAATCGGCATAAACAGGGGTTTCGGCAAATAGGGATTTTGGCAAACAGGGATTTCGGTAAACAGAGATTTCGGCAAATAGAGATTTCGACAAACAGGGATTTCGGCAAACAGGGATGGTGGTATTCAGCAATGGAAGAAAATAAGGATGGGGAAAAAAAAGAAGAGAAAGAAAGATGGAAACTCTAAGAACCCCTTCTAAGGATTTCTTTTTCCTTTATAGCCAAAGCCGAATCGCCTTCCCCCCACAGTCCTATTCGGCCCCAACACTTCACCCTCCTCATCTCCTATCTTTTCTCTCTGATAATACCTTCATCTTATCCGAAATCTCCTCCACATCCATCAGTCCCCGCTTCTTCAAACTCTCCACGGCAAGAGTTCAAAATCCACACAACTCTTGCCGTCCACCTATGCAAAATAAAACACTCCAAAATGCACTCCTCCTACTCGAACCTTGGACCTCCTCAGCTTCCACACACGCCACCTCATAACTCCCAAGTGACGCCACTTTCCACTGGACCACAAGCCTATTTGTGTCCTATTTTCTCTTAATCTACTTAAGAGGCCTCATGCCTGAGACTAGGGTCCGCTGAGAAAGAAAAATAAAATTTTCCCTATGGTCTCCTTATCTCTCAGGCTTCAAATAATCCCGATAATACCTTAATATTAATATTTTAAGTGCTACATATATCCCAAAAATAATTTAAACGCTCCCATTCCCAAGGCCTATTGGGCCCAATTCTTCTAGGCCCAAATTCGGGGTGTTACATGGAGACCCGAATATACACTTTCCGATTTCCTGTGATTATCGGGTCATTATAGTTAACGTAAACCCGAATCTAGCACAACAACCTATGGCTCAAACAATTCAATAATTTGCCGAAGCTCTTGTAGAACAACAATAATTATGCATTGTGTATCCTACTATTGGTACTGATTTTGAACTAAAGTCAGGATTAATCCAGTTACTGTCGACTTTTCGTGGGTTGCAAAATGAAAATCCACACAAACATCTGAAAGAGTTTCATATGGTTTGTCTTAGCATGAAACCTCAGGGCGTAACTAATGATCAAATCAAATTGCGTGCTTTCCCTTTTTCTCTAGAAGATTCTGCTAGGGAATTGTTATTTTATCTACCTTATAGATTTATCACAACTTGGACTGATATTTCCCACTTATTTCTCAATAGATTTTTCCCAGCATCGCGTGCAGCTGAGTTAAGAAGGCAGATCTTTGGGATAAGGCAAAAAGAAGTGGAGTCTCTTTACGACTATTAGCAGTAATTTAAGAAGTTGTGTGCAAGTTGCCCACAACATGGAATAATAGAGCAGTCTCTACTCTAATACTTTTATGAAGGCTTGAAGCCCATAGAAATGAACATGGTAGATGCCGCCAGTGGAGGGGTATTGGTCAACATGACTCCCCAAAAAGCAAGGGACTTGATATCCACGATGACTGCAAATACTTAGCAATTCCGAACCAATCCTGAACCCAATAGAAGGGTTCCTCAGCTAAGTAATTCAACATTAGAAGATAAAGTTGATAGGC